>ML681992.1:15287182-15546548 GCA_007922195.1 Podocnemis expansa
GTTTGGGGGCAGTGGGGGCTTTAAAGCCCCCCAGGTGAGGCGCCCTGCGGCACCTCACCTGACGGGTGCCTTCAGCCCCTGAAGGCACCTGCCGGGTTAGGCGCCCAGCTGCGCCTTACCCTGTCGGTGCATGCAATCCCCTCCCCTGTCGAAATAGCAGGTCCACACTATGGACCTGCTATTTCGCTGCCTTATTTCGAGGACAAAGTTTTTTGTCCTCGAAATAAGTTGTTTTGAAATAAAGAGTTATTTCGAAACAGCTTGTTTCGAAACCTCTTGTTTCGAAACAAGCCCTCCCCGTGTGAACATAGCCCTATTTACTGTCACTGAAAAGTGTGTCAAGTATAGACGGGCTAAATTATAGCACGTGCAGCATGTATATTATCTGACTCTCTTTAAATGGAGCTAAGCAGACAGTAAAACATGGTGGGTGACATCCGGGCGCTACTGAAGTCAGTGGGAGTTCTGTCATTGGCTTACATGGGTATGTCTTTACTGCAGAGTTAACTCTCCAGCTAACTCTCCTATGTTAGATAAGCATTAGTGAGAACAACCATTCTGGAAAATAACACTCAAGCTGTTGTGTCCACATTGATGCTGTATTCATTTGTGTCTGTGGCATTAAGACTTCTTATGGCTCTTAGTGCTGCAGTAAGCACAGATCTTTGTAATGTGGTAATGGGTTCCCCCATAGCCCACCTGGCCATGTTGCCTTATCTAGGGCTTGTTCCAGCACCACAGTCTATCCTGTGACTCTACCTTGTGTTCTGCTTTGGTCTACTCTGCTGCTGTTGCCTCTGATCTGAAAATCACTGCTCAGAAGATTGTTGTTTTGGGCTTTGGACTCCATGCTTCAGGCTCTTATGAGCCCCCAGTCAACCTCTTTCATAACAGAGGAAAATAGATGGTGATTTGCCACCCTTTACCTTGTGGTAGCAACTCTTTAGGTGTTTAATGCATTGCCTGCGTGAATGGCAGTCCCATCTTCACTAGCCTCTTGGAAATGTTCTCAGACAAGTGGATATTATGTGCTTTTCTTCCAGAATCATGCTCCCTGCTGCCCTCACACCAGAGGTTAACCAGAATCCTGGCTCCAGTCAGCAGCATGCTGAGTGGTAAGCATAGTATGGTGTTGTTTTTCAGAGTTGGATGGAGCAGAAAATGGAGTAGGCAGAGTGGAATGAAGAGTTAAACATTGATTAGCAAGTAGCTTCTAGTGCAGGGGAGGTGAGTAGGAAGTGACTTGGATGAAGAGCTCTATCAACAGAACCCTGGAACATGGGATGGCAGTGAAGGATCAACTAAGCATAGCTTGGCTATACTGTATCTTCTCTGCAAAGTGGGCAGTTTGAGATATGTCTTATGGAAAAAAATTAGTTTAATTCATCCTTCAGCTGTGCAAGTGAATGCAAGTTCAAGGCATGTACCAGCACGTGCTAAGGGTATTGTGTACGATGGTGGTGGGAGTAAAACAAGCATAAGAATATGTGTTAAAGCCTGAAGAATAGACATCTTGTGTGAGCGAAAGCCCAGTAAGGACTTGTGGTAACTCTCAGTAAAAACAAGATCCATTGACCAAGATTCCCCCCTATGAAAACTGAACTGTGAAAAAATCAGTGAAAGTGTTGTAGATTGCTTCAGCAAATTTTTATGTTTCTTACTTGCAGTTTCTATAGCCGTTACAGCGACATATAAGAAACGCCCTTCCAGAACAGTGATATTCTTTGTTAATTTTTCTTCCAAAGATTTGGTATTTAAAGTGACTGTTCCTTTTCCATTCTGTATCTAAAATCAAAGGGGAAAAATATTATAGCCTGTGGTACTTTGAAAGATATTAGATTTAAGCTTATATTGCACTGCTAGTAAAGTGACAGTGTAAAATGACAGGGGTCCGTGTCTGAATGCCATTTGATATTTCGTTTCCATGAATTTCAACAAAATTGAATTCAGCTGGCATAAAACAGCATAGCTCCACTGAATTAATATTTAATATGATTTGATATTCAGTCATATACAATAATCAATTCTAATATATCATACTTACTGAAGGCTGTTGTTCCAGGCCTGGGAGAAAGATTTTTTTATCTGTTTCCTCAATTATACCAAATCGTACATAAGCAACACCATCTATCCCTTTTCCATAAGAGTGCCTTTTTATAGGAAGAAAAATGAAGAAAGAATAATTATAGTAACATGAAAATAGCAGACAGATCACTGAAGCTATCTCATTAATAAAATGTGTTTGAAGTGCTAAAGCTTTTATCACTGTATAAAAGCAAAAGCTAATGCTCAGAAAGGAGATTTTGTCTGAAAAATGTAATGAATTACCTTGGTAACATTATACAATCTAAGTTAATGTAGATAACAGTGAAGAGTTCTGTAAATAGACTATTGGTATGGGTTCCTCTAACAATACTGTGTAAACACTATGTTAATATGCAGAATAAAACAGTAAAGAAATACAGTTACTTTCAAGAGGTATTCTGAACAACTATTAAGTCAATCACAACCTATATTAACACATGCGAGAAGAATGAAATACTTTTAAAATTTGTGTGAAGTGTTCACATATGCATAGAATCATAGAAGCTGGACAGGACCATGATAGGTCATTGAGTCCAGTCCCCTGCACTCATGGCAGAACCAAGTACCCTATTAAATCTACAACCTGCCTAGGAAGCTTATTCCAGTGGTTAATCACCCTCACAGTTAGGAATTTTTTCCTAATCTCCAACCTAAACCTCCCTTGCTTTAATTTAAGCCCATTGCTTCTTGTCTTGTCATTGGCAGTTAAGGAGAATAATTTTTCTCCTTCCTCCTTGTTAGAACCTTTTAGGTACTTGAAAACTGTTATCATGTCCCCTCTCAGTCTTTTCTTTTCCAGACTAAACAAACTCAGCTCTTTCAATCTTCCCTCATAAATCAAGTGTTCCAGACCTCTAATCATTCTTGTCGCTCTTCTCTGGACTTTATCCAGTTTGTTCACATTTTCCTGAAATGAGGCACCCAGAACTGGACACAGTAGACACAGTACTCCAGCTGAGGCCTAATCAGGGCCAAGTAGTGCAGAAGAATTACTTCTCATGTCTTACTTACAATACTCCTGTTAATACATCCCAGAACGGTGTTTGGGTTTTTTTACAACAGTGTTACACTGTTGACTCATATTTAGCTTGTGGTCCACTATGACACTCAGATCCCTCTCTGCAGTACTCCTCCTTAGGCAGTCATTGCCCATTATGTATATGTAAAATGGATTATTCTTTCCTAAGTGGAGAATTTTGCACTTGTCTTAATTGAATTTCATTCTGTTTACCTCAGACCATTTTACTAGTCTGTCCAAATCATTTTGAATTGTAATCTATCCCCCAAAACACTTGTGATCCTATCCTCCAAAGCACTTGCAACCCATCCCAGCATCAAAGAAACTTCTGTAGGTGAGCTATACACAAGCCAACACAATAACCACAGTAAGAAAAATTGTATCAGAATTGCTAACCCAAACATTCTTGCAACAAGCTTTGAAGGGAAATGGAGAAAAGAACTTAAGAAAAAAAGGCCACAGTGGGTCAGACCAATGGTCATCTAGGCCACTATTCTGTGTTCTAACAGGACAATGACAAATGCATTAGAGGGAATGAGTAGTACAGTGCAATTGTCAAGTGATCCATCCATGTCATCCACTCACACCTTCTGGCAGTCAGAGACTAAGGGACCCAGAGCATGAGGGTCATGTCCCTGACCATCAGTTTCCTATTGCTATTAAAGCCGCCTCTCTGAGGCCTAGTATGGACTGAAAACATACATCTGCAAAGCTATGCCTCCCAGGAGTGTGAAAAATCCAGACCGTTGTGAGATGTAGATAATCCAAATTCCAACCTAACCCCCAGTGGTCAGAGCAAAGTTAATGCAAGACTTATTCTCCTGTCTCTCAGGGAGGTGAAAGTCTGACCTACATCACAGATCTGAACTGGTACGACTACATCATTCAGGAGCTGTATTTAAACTGAGCTAATCCCCCCATGTAGGTAGTGCCACGTTGGTAGGAGAAGCTCTCCTGCCATTGTAGCTGCCACTTCAAAGGGAGGCACATTAACTACACTGACAGGAGTATTCTCTCCTGTCAAGTTAAAGTATCTTCATTAAAGTGTTACAACCAACGCTGCTGCACCAGTTCAGCGTTTAAGTGTATACTTGCCTGGAGTGACTACAGAAATGGGACAACCCCTTCCACTGCTGTAGTGTCTACATTTAAGTGCTATAGTGGTGTAGCTGTGTCACTGTATCCTTTTAAGTTTAGACACAACCAGCCAAGAGCTAGCTAGGTTGACAGAAGAATTATTCCATCGAGCTAGGGGGTCTACACTGGGGTTCAGTGTCTCAGGCCTACATCCTACATGGCATAGTTTTACTTCTGAGACCCAACTGTATTTTCATTTTTATAAAATGCCCTGATATTAATGCTATTAAGACCAGCTTATTTTTTTCCAGTCTTTACTGCAGCTTTTAGTTATTGGGAATAGAATATTTTGGCAGTATCTATGCAAATTGTTTAGATGATTAACATTTATTTTCTCTAAAACATAGATCCTAATGACCACAAGTATCTGCTTTCATGGAACAAAGCCTCTAACCCAAGTTGTCCTAATTATTTAGGAGGGCAGTACTTTTCACTCTTCCAGGTCGAAATCGAGGGTAGGAAACCATCTCTTACTATACTATATTAAAAAACTTCCAAGCTTGGTTGTCAAACCAACAGCCCAATTCCAAATAACAAAGTATTTGTTTAACATTTCAAACATTAATTTTAAACTCTGTTACATTATCTATTATCTAAGAGTAGTAGAATAAGTAAGCTTAAGTGAAATTAATATTCCCTAATACTAAAACATAACTCAACTTAATTGCTGAAGTACATTCTCACACTTGCTAGCATGTATATTCACCTCAGTATCTCATTTATTCTAGCCAGCTCAATTACAAATTCACTAACAAGGTAAATAAAAAAATAATAAAAATAAATAAATTACAATTAAATTTTAATAGTGTTTTAATTCATGGTTTTGGATATTTATTAAAGTTTAACTCAGCTCTACAATCAGAATTTTGGGGATTATCATACAAAAGGAAAGTCTGTTGTCAGTATGACTATTATAAAATTCTTAAATAAATTTTAACAAAGTGATTTTTAAACTGTTGAATATTAGTAAAAAAATGGAGAAAGGGGCAGTTAAGAGGGTGGTAGCTAAGTCAAAAACTTGAGGATTTTACAAAATCCTGGATATTGATTTACTCCCTAGCAGATGCTTTTAGTATGTCCACATGTCTCTTTTATTTCGAAATAACACTGGTTGTTTCGAAATAAAAAAGATTAGGTCCACACAATGTTTTCTTATTTCAAAATGATGGACTCTCTCATTTCGAAATAAGAACCGTCATTTCAAAACAGCTTAAACCCCATTCATTTTGAAATGGCTGTTATTTCGAAATGGTTATTTTGAAATAACGCCATTTGGACATGTTGTTTCAAAACAACACCATTGTTTCAAAACAGGTGTTTCAAAACAACATGTCCAAATGGCGTTATTTTGAAATAACCATTTTGAAATAGCCATTTTGATAGCAGGCTTTCCCTTAATTCGAATTAACTTAATAAGGGCTTTATTTCAAAATAACTCATTTCGAAATAACTTATTTTGAAATAACAATGTATGTGCGGACATAGCTTTAATGAGGGCTTAATGAAGCTAGGAGTTCATTATGTCTGAAGACAAGCAAACTTTGCCTTGAAATAAATACGAGATCTTGTCTACACAGGAGAAATTAACCAGAACAGCTTTAAGTGCCACCGGACTACTTGTTTGTTTTACTGAACTAGACTAATATGGCTGTCCCTTTGGATCTCTCGGAAATGATTACTTGACTGCCAGCAGACATGCCTGGACTGTGATGTTTTTCTCATATCCCCATGTGATATATTTGAGATGTATAATACGTATTTGCTATAAGGCTGACAATATTCTCAATTGCACCAAATTTATGAATAGTATTTCATGACCTAGTAAAGGTATCAATCCTTTATATTCAAAACCCACAGAAATATTAAAAATAAAAGCTGAAGTAAAGAGGGTGACTCTTCTCCCTTGTCTGCTTTGAAGCTGAGAAAGTTTCAAGGATGAGAGACCAGCATCTGTCCTCCTTTCACATAATTTTTCCTTTCACAAAAATAGATAAGGGTCTTAGGCAGTGAGAACCTGTCAGTTAATCACCAGAACAAGAATAGCACCCTCATTTCTGCCTCTAAAAGTTCACCAAAAGGTTCCCTTGGACTTGTAAAATGTAGCTCTTGGGTTCGATTTCAAAAATATTAAGAACTTTATCAATTATTTCTTAATAATATGATCATCATTTTGTAACTAAAGGTAAATAAAATCACATTGTCTTTAATCATAATCAATCGTTTATATACCACAGTGTGTCCACAAAGTTCTCTGCACAAGCTAACTAAATTAGTTTTAAAATATACCTTTCATTAGATTGGTACAACACTGTATGAAGACAAGCCCTAAATAACCTGGCTTAAAAAATCTGATGAGGACCAAGGACCTGATCTTGCAGACCCCCTGTTGGCAGCAGTGGCAGCATCCTGCAGAGGGGAGTCTACAGCTGTGTTTCCCCCTTTTCCCCCTCTCCTACTCCCTGGCATTGTGCACTGGGGAGAGGAGTCAGGGAGAGTGGGAAACATACCTACTGAATCCACACCCCCCACCCTATGGTATGTTGCTGCCACTGCCACCGCTTGGGGGAGAGGTGCAAAAGTTAAGCATTGCCCCTCGGTGCCAGACACATGGTACACCACTGGTGAGTCTTTGAGACTAAACAACCTTAGAGAAGTACTACCCTGGACAGTCTTGTATGGACTGGTTCAAAGCAAGTTTTCCAGAGACTAGGAAACAAAGAAAGGACCTATGGTACAAAAGGATTAGCTCGAACTTACAGATGACCTTCTTTCTGATCCAGCAAATGGATGGGACCCTCTGTGCAGGAGTCCCATTTTGTGGAAAGGTTAAAAATTTTTTGGCCTACTTCATCTTCATTAGATTGATGGGTGACTTCTGGTAAGTTTTTAGTATGCATATAGGAGCTTTTATAATTTTTAATGGCTATGTCCACACGATGCTTTTAAATCGAAATAATGACCATTGTTTTGATTTAAAAGTTGTCATGTCCGAATGATGTTTTGTTATTTTGAAATGACGAGCCCCATCATTTCAAAATAACGAACCTTATTTCCAAATAGTAAAACCTAGGCTGAAATTGAAATAGCTGTTATTTTGAAACGGTTGTTTTGAAATAATGCCATTCGGATATGTTATTTTGAAATAACCATTATTTTAATTTAACACTTTTGCCCTTCTCCTTCCCAGGATGTCTTCCTTTTTCTATATATTGGCTGGCAACATGGCCCTGCCAGAGGGGCCATGTTGCCATGCCTCCCATGCTGCCCCTCTCCTGATTCGAAATACCAAGTCCTGTGTCTGGACTTGCTATTTTGATTTGAAGTTTTTGCCTATTTCGATTTAAGTTAAGTTGAAATAACAGTTTTATTTTGAATTAACTTATTTTGAATTAACTTATTCTGAAATAAGAGTCTACATGGACGTAGCCAATATGATTTCCCTGTAATGATTTAACCTTAAAAATAAATATGCTTGCCTAGAAAGAGTTCTGTGGTAATCTTAATAGCTGGCTATACATTATACATGGTTCTTGGGGAGAAAGCAAAGCACACATGCTGATCTTTAGGCAAACTGGCTTGCTGGAGATAACACCATATAAGGAAGGAGGTTGTGTAGCCTTTAAACCATGTGTCAGGAGAGAGACAAATGCAGGTCTTCATCCAAAAGAGGTGATGACTGACCAGAAACTGTAAGTGGATGCCTTTGACGGATCATAGGCTGTGTCCACACCCAGACAGTTTAATTGATTTAACTTAAATTAATTTAATAAAGTCACTATACAAATCATTAAATCAATTTAAGTTAAATTGATTTAACAGGTCCACACCAGAAAATCAAATCGAACTAGCATGATGAGGGACAGGACTTGCTAGTTCAATTTAGGAGAGGGGCACCATGAGAGGTGTGGCAAGATGGCCCCCTAGAAGGGCCATGCCCCCACCCAACATATGAATAGAGAAAGGCACCCTGAGAAGGCAAAGGGCAAAAGTGTTAAATTGAAACAGCCGTTAAATCGAAATAATACGTCCACACTGTGTTATTTCAATATAACGGTTGTGATCGAAGAGTTGTTTTGATTTGAAAGTAGCTTTTATTGAATTGATCTAACTTTCCTTTTTTCAATATGATGGAGCTCATCATTTCAAAACAAGAAAACGTCGTGTAGACCAAAGCTTTTTTTAAAATTGAAATAACCAGCATTATTTTGATTTAAAACCTGTGTGTGGACATACCAATAGAGGAACAATGCAGATGCAGGTACCCTGGAAATGTGACACTATTCTACCTCACAGGAGTGTTAAGATTATGAGGTTCTCATACACAACAGTGATGGGAGCCATCCAAGTGCCTATGATTGATACAGAAAGTGCAGAAACCAAATACCAAGTTTCTGAGACTCCCTGCATAAGAGATCAATCCTACAGTAGCTGCTATTGTAGGACTACTGTTTTTAATTCAGATTAGAGGTGGCCTAAAAATCAAACCGTTTTGCTGAACATCACTGAATTTTCTGGATCTTGATGAAATAAAATCTAGATCTGAACTGCACTTGGTTTTGAGATTCAAACACTACTGAGCTTTGGGAAAAGTTCAGATTTGGGGCTGAGCTAACAGCTGATGTTCATCTCTATCTAAATCGTAAGGTACTGGCTTCAGAATGTTAACTCTGATTCTTGCTGACTTTCCATTTAATTAAAAAATATTGCCTTTGATTGTCTTATGGGCTTATTGATCTAGGCATGAAGACTATTTCCTTATAAGTATTCATTCTTCAGTCTTGGGGCCCAAAAGATGTGTTCAGCTGAACCACCTTTCCTGTCCTATGGATTGATTGAATTATTAATTATAAGGAGTGGAGGAAGTGACAGGGCTCACTTTTTCTTATCCCTAAGCCTCATGAAAAAGGACACATTATACTTACATTGCATAAATATCAAATGTAAAGGTCTTGTTCCAAATATGGTAGTATGGCTCAAAAGGGATAAGTTTGACTTCAAAGGATGGAAGCTCTGCCCAAAAGAACACAAACTTAAATAAATAAATAATCATGCCTGCAAATGTTCACATTTCAAATGTGCTACAAACTCCTGAGATTTCACAAATTCACAAGGCTTAGGAGAAATTGTTGTGCATGGCAGCTTCATAATTCTGGCCAAGGCAAACTAGATCGTGTTTGACCTTCAGATGGGTGCATAGAGATGAAAGGGTGCAAATTCTCCCAAATACAGGGCCAGCCCAAGCTGTTTTGCCACTTTAGACCAAGTAATTTTGCCCCCCCTCAGCTGCCAGCAGAGCGGCACCACTGCTGGAATCCGGCAGTGCGCAGGGAGTGGTGCCGCTGCCACTGGGATCCAGCCCTGGCCAGGGGATCCAGCCGCAGTCAGGGGTCCAGCCGTGGGTGGGGAGCAGAGGTGGCCCAGCCTAGCCCTTGGCACCCCCAACTGTTGGTGTCCTAGGTGACTGCCTAGGTTACCTCTATGGCTGGACCGGCCCTTCCCAAATTCAGTCAGCTTGCATAAGGATTGCCCTAGCCAAGAGTAAAGACTCTTCCACTGTGCGTCTCCTTGGTTCAAGGCAATCCAAGTGTGGGTGGGGAGTACGGTTAGGGCTGGATTAGCTGGCCTCAGGGCCCCCCCAGCACTGACAAGGCAGTTCCCTAAGCCCGACTGGCACTGAACAGGGTGGTGGGGGTTGGATCAGGCAAGAGCCGTACGGGCTGGAACCCAGGGTCCCCTTTTAGTCCACAGCCTGGGCCTTCAGCCCCTATCGCTCCTGCATTCATCTGGCACTGAATACAGCCATTCCCCGATACCTCCCATTTCCCCCCGCCCTTCCCACACCCCCCAATTCAGACACTCTGGAGTAAGTAACCTCAGTCACCTTAATGGATATTGGAGACTGCACACTGCTATATGCAGCAGGTAACTCAGAAAGGGGTTACATTCCTTGAGATCTAATCCCACAGAGCACTGCTCAAAGGATGGATACCACCATCTCCTCCTTGGGTCACCACATATCAGGTACATTTGGCCCACAGTTATCTGGAAGATTGAATATCTACACACAAGCAGATACCACTCTGAGGTGCAGTCAGAACTTCATGTTCTCATATGCCACATAACACATTAGCTTACCATAGATTTTTACTTCAAATTCAGCTGAAGCATTTGACATCTCGTACCCATCAAGCCAGGACATGATCTTCCAGTTTCCAGGCCTAATGTGAAGGTTAAATAGAAAGAGGGTAAGTTTCTATTACTCAATAACTTTTCAAAGTGATTTAGTTATATTTAATGTACTGCTAAATAGAATAAAAAAAAATAAAACCAACTGTTCAAACCAAACGCTAACCTCTGCTTCCTTCCTTTGTTCTCACCCCCCCCAACAATTTCTCTCTTTAATTTTACTTTTCCTTTGCTTCTGCAGATTCCAGAATGTGTCTGAAGTGCAGAATCATTGATTGAAATAGTCAATTTGGAGATCACAAGGCAATAAATTACCATGCTGCACGCTACATGTAACACCGAATATTCCCTGGAAACCTATACGAAGAAGTTACAATATACAGTATTCACAATTACTAACCCTCCTACAAGGACCTCTAATTCAGCATAGTGTATTTTAACTTTAAGTGTATTTTTAAGCCTCACTGAAGCCAGTGGGATTCAAGCTTATACTAAACAAGTGCTTAAGCTTAAATGTTATACTGAATGGGGATGGATTTAAGCATGTGATTACAATTTAAGCAGTTTGCTAAATTGGGAGCTTAATAACTTGCAACACATATAGAAGCGATTGTTCTGGATCTTGTACACCTACAGGTGTTTTCTGCAACGATCTCAGGGCCACACATGATTGGCTCATTTCCCACTGTCATTTTCTAAAAGGATGCCAAAGCTGTGTTAGAATGTAATCAAAGCAGAAACGTTTCCTTCTCACGCTAGGAGATCAGAGAGCCCCTATGTAGACCACACTTAGATGATCTGTGTCCCCAGGATGAGGCACCTTTACCTGTCTTTTTTTTAATGTTAATCTTTTTAAATTAAGTTTCATGTTTCAAACAGTAGGGGGAGCCATGGCTGGGGATATATGGATCTACAGTGTATGTGTGTGTCGGGGGCACATGAATAGTTTAGGATATATATAGGTGAGTCATGCGTTAAGAGCTTCTCTGTGTGATGTGAGTGTGTGGTGGAGGGATGACAGATGACAGAGAAACAGGTTCATTTGCCCATAGCAGTACACCTCTCCAGACCTGTAGCAGAGAGTTCCAAAGGGGCACCCATGGTAGTCTAGTTCAGTAAAATAAACAAGGAGTCCTGTGGCCCTTAAAGACTAACAAATTTATTTACTGCATGAGCTTTCGTGGGAGAAAATCCTGCTTTGTCAGAGACTTTGAAGATGGCGGAGCTTATTCAAAGCATCTGACAAAGCGGGATTTTCTCCCATGACCGCTCATGCAATAAATATATTTGTTAGTCTGTAAATACCACAGGGCTCCTTGTTTGTCCTAGCAGGGAGTAAGATTTTACTTGCTCTAATTGTAGCCTTGGTTCATATATTTAGATTCTATTCTAGTTTTCAACAAATGATTAAAATTCAGCTGGTCTCTCATATACTTTTCTGAATTGCTCTGGGGGAAGGGAAGTTCGTAACACACCCTGTCCTATATTTCTCCCTTGCTCTAGAAAAAGATGGCAAAACTGAACAACAGTTGGTGACAAAAGAAAAATTGTTTCTAGAATGAGATTGTGTATTTTGGAAGCCACTTTTAGTCTGAAGAAAATTCTGTTGCTCCCAAATAATAGTAATGATTTTGATATCTTGACACATTGAAGATTTTCACAATAACTTACTCTGCAACATCTGGTATGGCAAAATCTCCACTGGTCATTGGCTTTGTCTGCAACATTGATTTTTTAACAACCATTCCTTTTGAATTCTATTGAGGGAAAAACAGAAACAAAAATATAGTTCATGTTCTCAGAACAAAACCTTTGTGCCTTGACCAGAAGTTTGTATATAGATCCTGAAGAGGGGAAAGAGCAAGATTGCTCTAATTTTTTCCTGCCCCACACCTCCTCCACATTCTACTTTAGACCAAGAAGGACTTTATTAGATTCTCTTCTCCACCTCTCAAAACTCTTTCTCCTCTTACTGGAAGAATTACGGCTAAGTGGCACACTAAACTAGTGCCTTGACTGTTCTCCCTGCCCTTTCTGGTCTACCAGGTTAGAAGGAAATTGGGTCCAAGATTCCAACATGACAAAGCACAGAACTACTCCTGGAGCCATACGATACTGGCTACTGACTACTCAGGACTCTAACTACTGACTGACTACTCAGTCAGCCATATGCTGCATGTCTTTATTTAATAATTAAATATTTAGTAATACCCTTAAATAATCTCCTGCATGAGGCCTGGATGAGAAACAAACCTCATCTACCCACAAGTCTGAACTGGCTTGGTAAAAATTGAAAGTTGTCACCATCAGTTAACTGTCGACTGGCCATGTGAAATAAACTGATAATCTCTATTCAGTTCTTAACAGACAAATGCCCACACTACGAAAACACATCAACTAACTCTTGATGGGAGTCTCAGAAGGCACTCTGCTGTAGAAGTTTTTTTATCCAGATTCTTGCAACTGTGAACAAAAACGCAGCAGCCGCCTTAGAAGCCATCACTGGAATCAGCCTCATGCTTCAGCTTTCTGCAAAACTGTGTTTAAATCATACTGTAAATACTCACTAGGACAGTAACTTGAATCTTCTCATCTGCAGGTTTCATTTCAGTGTCCAAGGTGAAGATCCTGTACCTGACTATTGAACAGAAATGTTAAATCTGGTGGCTTCATTTTATCTTTTTAAAATACACATTCTAGTTCTATTTTCATGTTGTTAACTGAGTCAATCAACCCAGGAAGGAAAATGAAGTAATCAGAAGTGCAATAAAAAATCATTGTCTTTTCCGATTATATTTCATGAAGTGGGATAGATATGAAACAAGTGTTTGCTGCTTTTATAATATCCCTTATAAAGACAGAATAAGTTTTCTTTCACTACAGTATTACTACAGGAACTTAACCATTGCAATTACATTATATAGAATGTCAAGCTCCCCCTGTTGTTACTCAATCCAATCACATATTTTGCCCCTTCACAATCACTAAAAGGGGATGTATTACCCATCACAAAACCCTGTAAATGATATTCCTCCATTAAATTTTGCTCATGGCAATCATTGTTGCGTCCTTCCAAAGGAAGTTCCAGATTCTCCATGGGCTCTGGGGCAATGTCTAAGGGCTCGGAGAGAGGGAAAGAAACGTCTTTCCCCTCTTGTTACACTACATGGGACTATGCCAAAATGCAACAGGCTAGAGTTTACTACAGCTGCTGGAAACACAAAGTGGTGAGGGGAGTAATGAGGTTTTTGTATAAAATGAAGAATTTGCCATTAATTTTTTCCCTAAGAGCAACCACATGACATACAGCATTTTTAAACTCTGAAAAGTAGTACTTTTTTAAAAAAACCTTTTGTATTTGGTGTATATATAGGTTTATCCGTCTGAATAAAAATGTAGCCCCTCTTGGAAGACAGGAGGATGCGAGTGTTTTGAGCACGTTCCTTAAAAAGCTCCTTGCTTTCAGTGACTAGCAGAACATATGGCTTTCGTCTTTTCTTGAACATATCTTCAGGCATCATGTCAGGCTTGACCTGAATATAACAGAAGAACTGTGTTAGATCGTCACCTGGTGTAATGCATTGTAGCTCTGCTGAAGTCCAAGTAGCTGTGCCAGCTTCCAGCAGTTGAGGCAGGGCCAGATTAAGACATACTGAGGCCCTAAACTGTGTTAAGATTCAGAGGCCCCATACCATTAAAAATAAATAGAGAAAAGATGTATTACATTATAACAGAAAGTATATTGAGGCATCCCATAATGTGAGGCCTTAAGCCATGGCTTCCTTGACTTCTGCCTAAATCTGGCATTGAGCCGAGGATATGGCCTAAGAGGTGTATCTGATTGAAATATCCATGAAATAACTGAAATGCTGAAACCATTTTTATTGTTCATCATATCATTTTTCACACAGTTAGAAATTTATTTCTATTTTGGGACTAATACTTCTTTGGCATTAGAAATTCATTTCACTCCCTCATTTTCTGCCATAGAATGATGGAAAAGTAAAACAGCTTGCTTTCAGATTAAATATTATTAAAAACTTAATTACTTTTTACCCTAAATATGTATTACTTTCTTGTTATCATTCAGTTTGGTAGCTGTAGTATTACACCATATTCCCTTGCTTACTAGAAGTCTGGGCATATGATTCGAGCTGTATCTGATACAGATTATTAAGTGCTACCAGATGTCCTCTCTAGAAAGGAGCTCAAACTAAAGCTGCAGATCTGAACTTTAGGCTTTGCAAATCAAGTCTGAATTTTGCAGTGTGTTCAATGAATGGTGTCGTTAAGACCACTGAAGTCCCCATGTAGGCAGTCTGAGTCAACTGAAGAAGTCTTCGGTCAATTTAGCTGTCATCTCTTGGAGAGATGGATTACTTATGCTGATTGCAGAATCCTTCCCACTGGCATTGGCAATATCTATAGTGAAGTACCATACAGATGCAGTTGCAGTGACAGAGCGGTGGTACTGTCGTGTTTTAAATCTAGACAAGCCCTCAATAATAAAAGGAAAGAAGACCACTTTACTTAAATGGAACTGTGAAGTGACTTTGGCAAGACTCCAGGGCCAGTATTCCATTCCCCATTCTCATGAAAAAGTTACAGAATCTTTACTGATCAAAAGTAATCAGGAACTTGGATCTACCTACCATACAGCAGACAGCTCCTGTAATCTCAAACAGTATGTCCACACTATGGGCTTAAGTCAACTTAAAGCCCTTTAAGTTGACTTAAGCAAAGCCCTGTCTATATTTAGAAATTGTTAAATTGACTTAAGCAGGTTGACTTAAGCAAGGCAAAGCCCTGTCTATGTTTAGAAATTGTTAAGTTTACTGCTTAAGTTGACTTAACTCCTGCCTGGTAAGTTGGCTTAAGCTTTTAAGATGACTTCACAGGGCAGGGCCCACCCCCTTCCTCACCCCAGGGTGTGATCGGGCTTCAGGGCCCTGATCTGGCCTGGGGGAGGAGCAATCTGGCTCCTGACCTGGGGTGAGGAGCTGGGGGGAGCGGATATGGCTCCCAGCCCTTCTCTGCAGGCAGTGGGGACTGGCAGCCAGTTCCTGCAGCCTGCAGAGAGGGACTGGGAGCCCGATGGGGTTCACAGCTGCTCTCTGAAGGCTCCAGAAGCTAGGAACCAGCTCAGAGCCCAATCTGGCTCCCAGAAGCTTGCGCTGCAGAGCAAGCAGCTAGGATCCTGGTCAGTTTTACATGCCGGCTCCCTGCACCCTGGCCTCTGGCAAGTGGCCAGGGTAGAAGCTGGCTCCAATCCACGGCTGCGCATGGAAAGGGGCTGGGAGCCAGACTGGGCTCCTAGCCCCTCTCTGCTGGCACTGCCACCCACGGAGAGGAGCTGGGAGTGCAATGGCACTCTCAGCCCCTCTCCACTGGTTGTTGGGGGTGCCAAAGAGAGGTTGGGAGCCCAATGGCATTCCCAGCCCCTCCCTGTGGATGGCAGGAGCCAACTCCAAGCCCCCACTGCCTGCCCCTTGGGCTCTCAGCCCCCTGCCCAGGGTAGCAGTAGCCAGCTGGATTGGGCTCTGGGGGCGGAGCAGGGGGCTGGGCTGCCTTGGGTATGTCTGCACTGTGTCCAGTGCTGACATACCCTGAAGTCGACTTAAAAAGGTAGATTTAAAGTTGACCTTGTTAAGTTGACTTTCAGCCCCCCATGCCAGTGTAGACATAGCCAAAGAGCCCACTGAAACCATTCTTGGGCACTGCTTTGGCAGTATCTACTCAAAAAAACAGTGTCACCATCTGAACCAGCAATACTACTGCAAACAGAGCTTGAGTTTTCCTATCCAAACTCTGACCCTGTACAAGAAGGAATATCACAGAGAACCAATTTCCCAACTAATGCTGATGATAGGGTTGCAGGCTGATTTTCAGATGATAGCATTTAGCTATCATCAGGATCGCTGACTCACCATAACTTTTTTCATTTCCTTATAGCTGTTCTCTTGGTTGAGAGTAAAGACAGTCATGTCTGATAGTAGCTTATTTTGTATCTCATCCTTGAAATATGCTGTAACTTTGACAGGGCTCCTTGCTCCATGCACTTGAATAGTTATTGTCTCATGTACTCCCATGTGCACCACATTTGGTGCAGTAATAAGAAATCTAAAACAAGATAAAATATACTATTATTTACAGCCATGTGGATTTTTTTTTAAAAGACAATTAAAGCGCACCATGCCAATGCAAACTTATCAAAAGACACTAAATAAAAAGACTTGTCAATTACCCCAGATCAACTTGACCCAACATAAATGCAGTCGAAATCAATCAACTCCTGCTAAACAATACTCAGTCCTCCTAAATCACACAACCAGCCCTATCCCAAACTCATCTCACATGCACAAGTGGAAAAGACAGACGTGGTAGGCTACCAATGCGCGGTTTAATAGAAAGCAGGATCAGATAGGCTCATGCCCACAAATTTGGAAGTAAAACTAGGCAGTGCTTTAATAACAAGTGTATATACATTTTTTTTCAGATAAACACTACATATCTTCAGCTGATGATACCAACACCTGCCCCACACTATCCATTTCTCCAAATGGTTCCATATATCTGGAGGTATCATTTCCATCTTATGTATGTCACAGATAGTTTTTCCTTAGCCAGATGCCTGTCTCCCTAAAATACGATCCCATAAGACTGTGGAATCTGGATTTCATGAGGAGGGAATAGGGAGTTGAAAGTCACCCAGAAGTACTTTCTGTTCCATGTTGGCATTTGTCATTAAGCAGAAAATTAAAAACCAATATACTTACGATGGGGGTTGTTCTGCATTGCACAATAATGCACAAATGCCCAGCACAAATGCCAGCCTTTCCATTGAAAACTTCTAGAATATTAATTTCCTTGCTGCAGAAAAGATCTATCAGAATACTATCAACCTCCCTTTGAGATGGGGTGGTTAAAACAGAGCTGACCACAGACTACAGTTATCAGTCTTTATCCTGGGTTACTCATTAATAACTCTCAATATTATGCAATCAATAGTGACTGAAGATTCCTGTGATGTAAAAACATAGTATGAGATGCGCATTCTAGATCTAATCAAGATTTTTCATGTTGTTATTCAGCCTCTGTTGCCTGGATTCTGGGCAGCTGCAACATAAAATCACATGGAAGTTACCATACCACAATGCTGACATGGTAAATTCTGAAAATGCAATCTTTAAAATCACTGTCATGAAACAGATGGCATAAATAAAATAATTGCAATAGGACTATTCTGTATTCTCAGTGGGTATTAAAAGGAATAGTTCAGAATGATGCTTTTTTCTATATGAGCATAATTTTCTTCTAGTTAGGAAGTTTCTTTCTGTTGTGTTTAATCATTGGTTGACTTTAGTACTTACGAAAAAATGGAAAACACTGACTACAGCCAAGTATAGCATGGGCGAGTGCTTAGCAAAGTTCACAATGAAATCCTGCCAATGCCACTCTGCCCTGGTCTGCCGAACTCAAATTATCACACTTTTCCTAAGCAAAAACTGAGTATTGCATTGAAAAATACCAGATTACATGCTGGTTTGGGTTGTGGACAAATGTCTAAAGCAGGTAGGAATTAAAGACATCCATTCCATTGGCACTGGTTGGACTTTATGGATGCCCTGGAGGCCCACATACATTTTTCTCTTATCTTTTTTCAGTTCCGTTTCTCCAAAATTTGGTAAATTGTTACCAGGGATCAGTCAGCTCAATTGCCTTGGCAGGTCAGTCACTGGTAGTGAGATTAGCAAGTGTGCCACATATGCATAACCCTGAGGAATGGTTCAAAATTAAAATGTAAGCAGATTAACAAGCACAGTTCTCTGATCCGATCTCCCTCCCTCACCTGACTTTCTACATGCTGTCTGGAGTTAAAGTGGCCGGTTTCTTTATGTTGTAACAGTTTCTTCTCTGATTTTAATTAGATGACACATTCCAAAATATCCTGCTCCTTTCTCTCTTCATTTTCATGTCAAGGCCTTTTTCAATTCATGTTCAGTGACAAGATTTATCTAGAGGGAACTGGGTGTTTATGGCTTGTTTGTATCTGTAAGAGACTTAAAAAAACGGCATTTTTAACTGATGACCTTGTCAGTGTCTTGCTTTTTTTACAAGGTTTTAGTGTACCCTGTGTTTTCAGAAACAACATCATGAAAAGATATGTGGTCAGAGAAATGGCCCCTTATACATTCTTATGAAAACTAAATTTCACTCCCACCACCTTGAGCAAAGTCAAAACTAGCCACTTGTTCCTCGCTTGGTCACTGCTCCTTTACCAAAACAGCTAAGAACCCATTTTCATTGTCTAGTATGGGGATCAGCAACACAGGCTAAGTGAGCCACCTGTGGCTCCCTGAGCGCCCCCTTCTGGATCTCCGGCAGTCTCCTTCAGGGAGCCAGGTGTGCTCCAGGAACTCCTGGCTGGCCCCAACATTGGTGCCAAATAAGGGGGCTCCCGGCTGGTGCAAGCTCCCACTTTAAGGGCACCAGGGTTGCCCCCACCCTCCCACTAGAACTGCATGGGCCAGAAGCAACCCAGTGACTGTGCTGCAGCCCCTAGCACTGGCCAAAACTGAGGCCGCCTCGCTCCCAGGCCCTGGATTGGACCCTTTCAGCCCCGGGGTGGCCAGGTCAAAGCTGCCTGAACTCTGCAAAGTGAGCCATTCCAGGGCCGCACTTTTGTAAGCTGCAACTCTCCACCATCCACTCTTGGGATGGGTGACCACCTGGGGGTAGGCAAGGCAGCGCTGTTCTGCCCCGCCAGTTGAGGGAGGGATGGAAGGAGTGTGTGCCACCTGCACCCCCCCCCCCCCAGCCCTAGGAGCCGTGGTGCAGGTGCTGGGCTGACTCGGGCTCATGCAGTTGTGATGAGGGGGGCGGGGAATGGCTCCTCTGCTCTGTTGGATTGCCAACCCCCTGGTCTAGTCTAAGGCACATGAAAGGAAGTCTAATGATGCTAATACTGGCCCTCTGCTTAAGCCATTCATATAATAATATTGATAGTGAGCTTTCTTACAGAATTTTCATTTTAGATCTCAAAGTATTTTTTGAACAAAGGTCCCTGAGCCATTGTTCCTTGTTTATAGTTGAGAAAACTGAAGCAGAGAGGTGAAGTGATTTGTCTAAACTCAGGCAGCAGTCAGGTCAAGAACAGAATCTGGGTCCTTGCCCCCCACTAAGCAACAATAAAAATAAACCTGTAATTCATCTGTTTGTTTCAGCTATTTAGATGCAAAAATCCCTATTCAAGAGTGGGATACTTGTGATCCATCCTTAAGATGATCCAAGAATAGTTTCTAAAGGTTTTCCTATCAAATGTACTGTGACAGCTTTTGCCTGCATCTGCTTGGATCATTAGCAGTGATTGAACTTGTGTCTTCTAGGTACACAGAAGATATTTACCATTTGAGCAAAGCCACTAAGAGCTAGGGCACGCCTTCACTGATGATGGGAAATTTGGCATTGTCAGGTCAATCTTTCTGGATCACTTAAGTGCTCAGTGGAGACCCCCTCAGTTGATGTAGAAGTCAATGAGTTAAAACCACCCTCTCAAGTAGCATAGTGCTATTTCAACAGAAGTGCATTTCTTATTGGCACAGCACAGCAGAGGCGGCCTTAGACAATTGGGGACCCTAGATGAAGGCCCTTTATGGGATGCCACCCTCACAGGGGCGCTGGGCCCCCCATTGCCGCCCCCCCCAAAGTCCCAACTTCCATGGGGGGGGAGCTAGGGGCCAAGGACTCGGTCCAAAAGCTTTGCTGCCTGCCTCCCAGACCAGCCTTTTTCCAGTGGGGGCTGAGCAGCGCTCACCACCTACTCCCAGTTGGCCGCGTGTCCCCAGGGGAAGGGAGCAGAGAAGTTGGTGTGGCGCTGCGGCTTGCTGCAAGTGGGGCCCCCTGAAGCAGCACACTGAAGAGTTTGACTGTTTCACCCGGGCCCACCACAGGCCTGGAAGCAGCCACAACTCTTCAGAGCACGCCACTCCAGGGGGCCCCACTCCTAGCAAGCTGCAGTGCTGTGCCGGCCGCTCTCCTCCCTCCCCCTGGGTACACGTAGCCAGCTGGGAGCAGGTGGGGAGTGCTGCTCTGCCCCCTCTGGAGAGAGGCCAGTCTGGCAGGCATGTGCCAAAGCTTCTGGTCCTGGTGGTCTGCCTCCCTCCGCTTCCCCACCGCCCCACCAGCGCAGGGCTAACTGAAGCAGGTGGCTGCTATGGGGATCCCTCACAGCTCGGGGGTGCTAGGCGACCGCCTGCTTTGCTTACCACAAAAGCTGCCTCTGCAGCACAGTGAAAATATCACACAGAAGAGTTATGAGGTCGATAGGAGTTATGCATGCTACCTGTGTAGCTTGCATAACTCACGTTGACAGCTGCTTAATTTCCATGTAAGTGTAGACCAAGACATAGAGTCACACAATATTTAGGCACTTAAACCCCAGATTTAGATACCTAAGTCCCTGTTCTAGGTTCCACTGCATTTCACAAAATCCTAATAATGCTGTAGGCACCTCAAAGCACCTGGTGCCTACACTTTTGCACTAGAAGCAGAGCTGTAATGCTCTGTTTTGCTACCCGGGGCACGTTCCGATTGGAACACACTCCTTGCCATTAGTGACACGTGGACCTGGCACTGTGAAACCCGCCCTTTAATAAAGTAGCTTTATTGTGCTGCTCCGGCATACCCAGGGAACAGCCCCATTGGCCCCACCATAGTTATGGCTCTGACTAGAAGTTCCCTAAGTACCAATGTTTCTCCCCATGGGCAAGCCCAACCACCCACCAGGTGTTTGGATGCCTGTATCCTGCCTAAGCCACAAAGTGATTCAGCCACCAAAGTTGTGTGCAGGACCAAATCTGGTAGGTGTGTTCAGAGGCCAACTACCAGATTGGGGCCCTCAAGCAGGTTTCACAGAAAATACCCAGGATAATGGAGGAAGACTTCCTTCGTAAATTTAGCCCACTTGTTAGATATGGGATATGGGAGAGCACCAGTTCAAATCCTGCCCTCTCTGCCTGAGGAGGAGAAGGGATGTGATCAGGGATCTGCCACTTTACTAGTGTGTGCCCTTACCACAGCGCTATGGGACATTCTGGTTCTGGTGCAGGATTCCTTTGGTCTCCCCTGAAGAAGCTGTTCCACTGTACATAAATATGGAGTCCTTGGAACAGGAGGACTGGATTCTCTGCCTGCCAGCTTCAGAGCCAGCCCTAGACCATATGACATTCTAGGCTACAAATATCCCAACATTTTCTGAGTTTCAAGGAAAATGTCATTCTCAGAAAGTCTGGAAGTTTCCATGGGATTCTAAGAGACCAGCTAACAATGAATACACATGCAGAATAGCTGAAATATTTCACTTCAAATATTCTATTTCTCCTTTTGTTGCTAACAACAAAAACAGCACCCCAAGTCTGGTGCTTTCTGAGCTTATCACTACAGGCACTTGTCTGGGTCACCTACCCCTAAATACTGCCCTGCCCCTGCCCACCTTCCAGCTGAGTGTCCAAACCCCCAGGCTACAGTGTCAGTTTTATGCCAGTTTTCTCCCTTTCTCAACCAAAATGCTATTTAACCTGTACACAGCCATTCCCCTTACTGCAAACAAACAAACTAACAAACTAACAAACTAACTTTAGGTAACTGACTACAAAGAGGGCTTCTGGCTTTAGCCTTCTAGCAGGATAAATGTCTCCCTAGGGCCTGGACTTAGTTCCTATCTACATGAGAGAAGCCTACCCCACACCACCAAGTATTCTGGCTTTTGTGAATAATATTTGAAGAAGCCTCTCCCCACTCCCATCATTATACAAGAAACTCAAATGTGTAATGAAGGCTTCGTGAATCATTAGGCCTTCTAGCCACCTAAAAGGGTTGTGACATTCAGCATCATTACCAAAGGATCTTTGTGACTTGAAACCTATGTCTAGCAGTAGAGTTAGAGTCACACCCAATTAGAAAGTAGTAACACAAGCTTCTGCCTGTGGCTCAGCCTTAGAAAGGGGTGGAGGCACCATTGGCCACAGCCCTGGTCCTGTCACTGTAATTTCAGGACTCTATCTTACAAAGTGGAGAGAACTTCCAAGATGCTAAATGCTTTTAATTTCTTATTGAAATCACATGATGGAGTTAGGTGTGATCAGCACAATACAGGCTTGGACATACAGATGCAATTTAAATTCACTGAAATAATTAACATCTGTTTGTGCTGTTATCAGTTCTTCATTAAAGAAAATATGGAAGAATTAGCTAAAACTATCATCAAGCCTAATCTTAGCAGCCCTTTCCCGGAACATTGACTCATAAACATGGTTTATTGACAGAAGAAAAGGGAAAATTGCCCATCTGATTCACTGACAGCTAAAAATGAGAAGTGGGCCCTTGAGAACTGTCCAAATTGATAAACTGCCCTTTGGCATGTAACATTCAAGCCTGATCCTTTAATTATTAACATAATATGCCTGCAACTGATTTTAAAAGGCAGTTGTCAAACTTTTTCTAGGCTATGATACCTACTAACAGAACTACTGTTCCTGTCCCATATTCATTTCTGCAGAATTTGCTTTCTTGGAAGGGACTGAGAGTCTCTTCCTCTGCAATCATCTCTGATGGCCAAGAAGGCCCCGTTTCAAATTCACTCAGCTCCTCCATCCTGCACTACCCATGAAATTTGCTTTACATTGATCAACAACTCCACATTCTCATTAAATTACCATGACTCATTAAGTTAAATATTTAAAATAAAAAGTGGTACTAGTGGATTAACTGAGGGTACCAAAAGAGTAGCAGTTCCCTCAATCCAAGACAAGCAGGAAGGGTACTTCTACACTGGGGCCTTAGGTAAACTCAAGGAAGGTTAAGTCAACCTACAGACTCCTGTGGACATGCTGGGCTTTTATTAAGTCGATTTAAGCTCTTCATTAAGTCAACTTAATAACAACACCTCTTAAGGCTGACTTCATGCTTAAGTAGACCTTATTAAATCTACTTAAGCCAGTATTGACAGGGAATAGCCCTTAAGTCAACTTAATTGGCCTCCAGGCCCCCTCCCAGAGTTTCTGGCCACTAGGAAGTGTCGACCTACCACCTGCCAGTGTGGATGTGGGTGGTCGACAGGAGTTTCCGGTGTGGACTCTCTAAGTTGACTTAAGAAAGTTAACTTGAAGTTGACTTAAAGTTGACCTTGTCAAGTCGACTTACCAGAGCCTCCAGTGTAGACATACCTGAAAAGACCGCATTGCTAAAGCCTGGAGCTGCCTCACTCTCCTAAGGTTTCATCCCTTTACTGAATTCTTGGTAAAGCATAATATATTCAGTTTACAACTGAGACATATGTCGTACTGGCTTTGACAGAGCATCTCTTTGGATTATCTTGAACGTTTGCTTGTTTTGGAGTTGGAGTGTCCCAAGATGAGTCTTCGCTGATGTAATGCTGGTTGTAAATACTATGGGATATTTTTAAAAGTAACTACACTGAGTGTCCAAACTTGTATATTCAATTTTTTGGTGCTTGAAAACATTGATATGAGAACAGATTCTGAGTTTACAGGGAGAGGTTGGGTTATTAGGTATCTACTCACGACTTTGAAAGGACTGGCAGGGAAATCCATGTTTGGTTAAATAGTGTCTTTCAGAAGAAGAACTAAAAAAAGAGCTTGATGCAAGTGGAATAGCACCTTAATCCTCAAGCAGCCTCATGAAGTCAATGGGGTTATTTGAGGGTAAGTGTTACAGAAGTCAGAATCAACTATATTTAGACAGCTGAACAAAACTCTTGTGCTTCTTGCAATGCAGCTGACTGACATCAATGGATAAACACAGCAGATAAGGTGACTATTTCAACTGCTGCCAGAATTTTCAGCAGAATCCAAAACAGCAGGCCAGGAGCCTAAGGATACCATACAAATTTTAATTGTTTCTTGTAGGAGAAAGTAAAGTTAAAAGCTAGGCATATTGTGGCAATGGGGTCACACTATAGCCAATTACAAAATGCTATCTCCTTTTTCCTCCTCTCTTCTTCTTGCAGTCTAAAGAATGTGATCAGAGTTGTGCTTTCTCCTTTTCTTCCTCCCCTTCTTGCAATTTGCTAGTTAAGAGAATAGCTGAGGTACAAGATAATGCATTTTAGTGTAAAAACGCCCGCATTGTTTAAATTAAATTTTTAAAGTTAAATTAAATAATAGGGACAGGTATAATATTATATTCATGTCAATGTCATTAATATTCATTGTATAGTTACTAATATCAATAAATAAGGGTTTATGGGGAACTGTAGGAAATGTGTGTATTAACATATTACTTTAGATAAAAGAGTATAAGGTAGGCACTTTGTTGCTTACTTGCTGGCTGCTGATAGGAACATGTATGCCATAAAGAAAACCCGCCTAGTCAATCTGCCTCTGGATCTGCCTGCTTTCTTTAACCTCAAACATCTATAAACACAAGTAGATGGGTATTTGCATACAGAACACTGTCAAAACTGTGGTATTTATTGTTATAGTTGTACCATTTATAGAAAGCCATTGCCAAATTAAACAAAGGTCTACAGTAGCAGAAGGCGCCTCAGTATAGCAGGAAGTAGATTTACCCTTACTGTTCTCTCATAACTAGATAAAATATAGAGAGTGCAAGAAATGATGTGAAATAATGCCATTTGCAGATGGACAGCACACCTGGTATATCTGCTGCATCACATCAACACCAGCTTCTCCCAGGAAAAGAACACTTCTGAATACAAACACTATTGCAAAAAAAGTAAGCAGACCTGTGGCACTTAAAGACTAAAAGATTTATTTAACACATGAGCTTTTATGGGGATTTTTTCCCATGAAAGCTTATGTGATAAATAAATCTGTTAGTCTTTAAGTGCCACAGGACACCTTGCTTCTTTTGCTGAGCTAGACTAACATGACTGTCCCTTTGGAATTTGGCAAAACACTATTGCAGTTTCCTTAAAAAAGCTCTGTGACTTGGGCCTCCTGAGATAACTTCCTGAATATGCAAAAATCAGGCCAAGCTGCAAAACCAAGGCCCAAAGCCCCAAACCACTGACAAGTGATAATTAAAGCAGTCTCCCAGACAGTAACAAAACATGCTTCTGATTCCCCACACTGGTCATCACAAAGCATAACAAAATAGAAACAGCCCCCTTTATGGCACATCAGCTCCTCTGGTTCCCACTTAGCCACTGGGTCTCTTAAAGAAATAGGTTCTCCTGACCCCAAAGGATCAGCCACATCACCCAGAACAATATACACTTGGATCTTACCCAAAATACCATGCTGTCAGCCAATCCTTTAGTAAATACATCTCAAGGTTTTATATAAAAAGAAAAACAAAATAAGAAATGCTAAAGGGGCAGAGTGAGTCATATAAATACAGATGACTTAGAGTTCATAGGAATCAAGTCCTCAAAGAATTTATAGTTTGCAGGTTAGTCCAATTCCTCTGCTAGAGACCCAGCAGCTGGGTGTATCTCAGTCCTTTGTTCAGTTGCAGAGGAATAGTTCCAGAGGAAGCTGTTGGTTGCGGATTGGAGACTGAAGACTAAAGACTGAAGATAAAACTGAGTTTGTGCTGCTGCCTTTTATCACCTTTGTTCCTCCCCATGCTGTGTGGAGTTTTTGCAAATCAAAATGGAGTTGAGTGGCTTGACAGGTTTCTCCCTGGAGGGCTCAATGTGGCTGGGAGCTTCCTTGATGGGCCATTAAGCGGAAAATGGTTTTGTAGACGTCCAGTCTGGGAGTGCCCTGGAATCCAAAAACTTGAAACTCAAATAGAACAAACCTATTCCTAACTTCTAATACAGATATGACACCTACATATAAAACAAAGAATCATTAGCAGATTATAACCTTTCCATTGGTACCAAACATGGAATAATATCGCATATGGATTATTGCAAATAGGAAATATTAATATGAAAAATAATGATTCTCTAAAGCCAGACAAAGTCACAAGCTCTTCACCCCTTAGACTAGCCAGTATGACTTAACTTCTCTTAAGCTTCCACTCGCTCTAGTCCCCATAAACACATGCTTCCTACTCCTCTTCCATAAAGTGAGGTTTCTCCAATCTCTTTACCTACTACAAGCCATATTTTCCACTACTGGACTCTCTCTGGCTCTTTTCTGTGCACTGGATAGGGCCTGCTTTCAGCCAGCTTGTTGGCTTCTGAGTCAAGGAACTGGATCACAGTGCAGGATAAGGTGCATCTGGCCCTAAAGACAAAAGCACTATTATAGCAAAATATGAAATACCAAAAATATTCGGTTTTTAATTTCACATTTACAATTTAAAAAGAAATCAGTTATACATTTCAAGACACAATGAAACAGATTTTCTCTGAATTTATAAGACAATTGAAAAGGTGAGAAAAAGATTGTAAAGTGAAGAGTGAAAACATTAAAGACCTCAATTCTTCAGCAGGATCAGCTAACATGTACCTCTAGGTATCCCATTGATTTTGAAGGGGTTTATATTACAAATGGCATTTTAAACCAAGGGTACTCTGCCTTTCTGCCCTAGGAAAGTTTTTAAATGAGAAGCTAACATAAAAACTTAAAATGCTTCTACGAATATTTTTATTAAAAGAAAAGTAATGTGATTGGCATGAAAAAAATGGCGTGACAAGGTAATATGCCAGCAAGTTAAGCAGAAGTCGCTATTGAATTTCTGTTTAAAAGGCTCAAAATGGCCACAGTGATGGAGCACTGTCATCCTGCAATAAACTTACTTTAACTTTCAAGGCCTTGTTAGGTTTTCAGAAACATGCTTTGTTTTGAACTCATACTATGTGTTCTTACTAATTAGCAGTTACGTTAGACTGTGACCCAACCATTGGCTCGGGGAACAGTGAGTTGTTTGTAGTTACACTAGGGCAGAAGAAGCTGCAGGGAAGAAATGAGCCAAGAGACTTGAAGTTCCTTATACTTCTCCATGCTCTGAGGGGAAAAGGAAGCTACTACACCCCTGTTCATGGTACTGTTTCTCCCTTCTAGCCAGTTTAGCAGGGAACACAGTGATGGATCCACCTACTTGGTTGTGAAGAGGGGTAGAGGCCCATGCATATCCTTTTAAGCTTAGTAATGGCTAGACTGCAAAAATATGATAGTTTGACTTAACTTGCAATTTTCTTCTTTACCACATTTCAAGCAATCTTTGTACTGAATTAGTTCCACTTCTTAAAACAGTGTGTTAATTGCAAACTAGGCCAAAATTTCCATACTGAATAGCAGCTTCAGGGCCTCTGCTTTCTGGGTGCCAAACACAAGACACCTTGAAGGTGCCTGATCCTCAGGAACTACAGAGCATCTACCCTTAAAGACACTAGTCACTGCTGAAAGTCTTGACCCATGGTCCCTAATAATCCACTGAGCAGCCATGCCCAGAAAGGATCCTCTCCATGCACAGACTTCAATCTAGCCTTTTAGTGCATCATTTACCTCTGTTAATATCACTGGACCACACAGAAGGTACTCCACACGGTCAGAGCTCCATGTGTGTGGGGCAGGAACCTGCGTGCGGGAAAATGAATGCTGGGGTAAGGCAGGAAAGAGAAAGCTCAGTCAGATGCATCATTCGTATGTCTGCACCACAGCTGGAGGGATCATTTCAAGCTCAGGTACATGATAGACGATTGGTCTAGCCACCTTGCCTACTCACTTAGGATCTTAGGAAAGGTACACTTGGTCAGGAAGTCCAAACCATTGCTTGCAACACCATTGCTATACTATTTTTAACACAATAACATCATCAGACCCAGGGGCATTGCTGGCACCTGGCACACGGGGCCCGTGCACTGAATCCCAGTGCCTGTGCCCTGAGTCCTGGCATAGCCCCTGCCTGTCCCAGTCTCCAGCCGGAGCTCTGCAGCCTGGCTGCCCACAGTGGCAGCAGCCGCTTCTGGCCCCGTCCTCGGCTGGGCCGCCTGTGACAGCAACACTCCTGATCAGACCTAGCATCTATGCCTCTACCTAAGCTAGAATGTGCACCTCCCAGCTGCAGCATAAACATATCCCAAGGCAGCGTGTCCTGACTCCTGTGTGGCTTTGTTCATGTAGGGGCATAGTCTGCATCACTTGACATGCATCTCTTTCCTCAAAGTATAGATCTGTGATAAAATCACCACCTACATTAATAAGGTAGAGAACTATTTGTAACATTGTCTAGGTTTAGGGGATTGTTAATGATTGTCTTTCATACTAATATTTCATATTTTCAATAATCCATATGTGTTATGCCATGTTTGGTACCAATGCAAAGGGTGTAATCTGCTAGGAATGATACTATGGTTTATGTGTAGGTGTCATACCTGTGTTATAAGTTAGGACTATGTTTGTTCTATTTGTGTTCCAAGTTATTTGATTCTGGGACACACAAAATGCATGCCTGCAACCATTCCATTGTCTCCTTAATGGCCCATTAGGGAAGCTGCCAGGTATAGTGGGCCCAGGGATAGGGTCACCAGATGTTAGGCAAAAGGAGGACATGTCCTCCTTTTTACCTTCAAGTCCTCCATCCAGCAGGCATTTTAAAAATGCATGATTTTCCCTGGCTTTTTAGTTACAGGAATTAAAGTATGCTGGAATGTCCCAGAACACCCTATTTTTAGGGAAAGTGTTCCCGGTCCCCCTAAAAACAGAAAAACTATTTTAATACTACATTTTCTCCATGCATCCGTCAATGTCCTCCATTTCGTACTTCCCTATACTCCTTTCCATGCTGTGGTATGTTGTAACCCTATCCAGGGAGAAACCTGCTAAGCCACTAGACCTTGACCATGTGACTCAACTCCATTTTGATTGCAAGGACTCTGCACAGCATGGGGAAGGGAAGAGGTGATAAAAGGCAGCATCCCCAACTCCATTTTGTTGTCAGTCTGCCTGCAACCAACACCTACCTCTGTAACTATTCTTCTGCAACTGAACAAAGGACTGAGACACACCCAGGTGCTGGGTGGCTACCAGAGGAATTGGACTGACCCGCAAACTCCAAATTTCGTCAATGACTTGCTTTCTATGGACTCAAAATCATTTGTATGTATGTGATTCACTTTAACATCTCTCATTTTGTTTCTTTTCTTTTTATATTAAACCTTGAGTTGTAGTTGCTAAAGGATTGGCTGACAGCATGGTATTTGGGGTAAGATCCAAGTGTATATTGTTCTAGGTGAGGTGGCTGGCCCTTTGGGGTCAGGAGAACCTATTTCTTTAAGAGACCCAGTGGCTAGGTGGGGACCAGAGGAGCTGATGTGCCATAAAGGGGGCTGTTTCTATTTTGTTATGCTTTGTGATGACCAGTGTGGGGAATCAGAACCATGTTTTGTTACTGTCTGGGAGACTGCTTTAATTATCACCTGTCAGTGGTTTGGGGTTTTGGCCCCTGTTTTTGCAGCTTGGCCTGATTTTTGCATGAGGTTATCCCAGGAGGCCTGGGTCACACTATTCATCTAAATGTGAAAATCTAATCTAATCTTTAGTCATTAGGAAGAAGAAGGAGTGGCATACATCAAAGCCACCAATGCAGAGGGATGGAAAGCATTTTTTAAAAATGGCATATTTTAAGTTGTGTTATATGTTCCAGAACTAAAAAAAGGAGGCACTGAAAAAGAACATGAAGAATGTGTTTAATGAAATCATTGTCAAAGGAGATTATCCCTTTTTCATAAGCAAGGAAGATTCCAACTTTTGTGAGTGTCTTTTGTCCTCCATGAAGTAACTGACGCCTTTTATAGCTGATATTATGTACAGCTTGGCTACAGATGCTCCAGTAGCCAAGAGAGGAGGCAAGTTTAACACAACCCTTTCATTCATTATTTAAGTCTGTAAAACCCAAATACCAAGGTTGGTCATTTCCAACATCAGCTTCCCAGTAATGCTGCCCAGAGGCAAACTTTTGGTGGCAAGGACGCCAAGAAAGCAAGTGAATCTCTCTTGAGCGTGTGGCACATCCAGTTGCTCATGATATTCATCCACAACTATGTTATTGCCAGACAAAGCAAGGGATGGTTGAGTAGTGTTGGGATCCAGTAAAAGCTCTTCTGGGCCTGCCATTACCAGCAGAAGTAAAAGCAAATATTACAATCAAGCAAAACTAGTATCCATAAACAACCCAAACAACAAGTTAGGGAAGACAACCATGCACAACTCAGTATTGAGACAGTTCGTTAGGGGAAATTCAAGTGTGCCCCAGAAGTGTAGCTAACCCAGAATGCTGCATAAGTTAGGCATTACCTCCAGTGCAACAGATGCACAAAGAAGCATGGATGCTACTATTTGCAATAAACATTTCTGCTCATGAACACAAAGCAAAAGAGTAAGAGAGTGAGAATCGGAACATAAGCTTCCTGGTTCCTAAGCCTAAACTTTTCTAATCACAAGAGCCCGCAGAGAACCTTCTTTAGCACCAGGCTCCAGTGTAACAACAGGCTATTGAGCCAAAGAAGGACTTAAACACTTGGGTGAAAATGAACAGAATCACAGTTTAAGTCTGTTCCATCAGAAGATACCTTAAGAATTGTGCTGTTGAAATTGTACATCCTAGCATTAGTTACCAAAACATCAGAAATGAAGAAAGTAAAAATCTTCATGTTAAATGACCAAATATGCTTATCCCTGAGAACCTGTTGTCACTGTGGCCCAGGTATTTAGGTAATGGAGTACTCAGCATTGCCATGCTTAACTGATTTAGGAGCCTAGATTTTTTTTTTGAAAAGGGATTTAAGAATTTAGGAGACTAATTCACATCACCTATGCAATGTTCCCTGTAAGCTGCGCTGGCGAGCTGCAGTGCAGCCCGCCACAGCTGCCAGCGCACAGAAGGCTGCCGGCAGCGCACTGCCAGCAGCCAGAGTCCCTCAGTAGAGCTCCTGTGGAGCAGGGAGTTTTGAAAACTCCCGCCCAGAGAAGCTCTAACGGAGCATGCCCAGAAAATCTGGGCATGCTCCGTAGAGCTTCTCTGGCCCAGGAGTTAGGGCTGGCCCTGCCTCGAGTCCAGCCCCAAGGTAAGTTTGTGGGGGCAGCGGAAGGGCAATGCTGGGAGTGGGGGGGGGCAGTGGGAGCTGGGGGGGCTGCTGCCGGGAGCAGGGGGGTGCCACCGGGATCGGGGGGACTGGGAGTGGGGGGCCGATGCCGGGAGCAGGGGGCTGCTGCCGGGAGCAGGGGGAGGTGAGTGGGAGTGAGGGGGATGCCACCGGGAGCGAGGGGGCGGGGCTGCGCAGCGGGCCCCGTGGGGGGGAGGGGGGAGCACAGCAAGCAACAGGCATTGCTCAGCTGCCCTCTCCCCTTAGAGGGAACATTGCCTATCAGTGGGTAGATCTACACTGGAGCCTTAGGTTGACTTAAGAAAGGCAAAGTCAACTTAATAACACCATCTCTTAAGGTTGACTTAATGCTCAAGTCAAACTTATTAGGTCTACTTAAGCCAGTGTGGATAGGCAAAGCCCTCAAGTCAACTTAATTGGCCTCCAAGAAGGGTGCTGTGCTCATCACTCCTACATTGACCTAGCACTTGCCAGTGTGGATGCAGGCAATCAACAGGCGTTTTTAATGTGGTCTCTGTAAGTTGACTTAACAAGGTTGACTTCAAGTTGCCTTAAAGTCAACGTTCTTAAGTCGACTTAACAGTGCCTCCAATGTAGACATACCCAATGGGATTTAGGTCCTTAAGTCGAAAAGATTTAAACTCCTAAATCAGGAAGGCAGTGCAACTCTGAGCACAGCAATGTGTGACACCTGATTTGGCTCTGTATCAAATGACTCAGCAGTCTAATAGTTTTTATTGCATACCTACATAGTAACACATACCTGCAGATCAGTTTCTCTTAGCAACAGTTAAGACAGTTGCTAGGTATGTGACAAGATGCGTTTTATCAGATAATCTTTCAAGAAGGAAAAATGGGATAATACAGGGTTTGGCAAGATAAGAAGAGCCATTTTTTTGAAATTCCTTTAATAACCAATTGTTTTGAGAGCTGCAATGGGTGTAGCCTCCTGTTAGGAGGCTGAGGTAGCTGGGAACTGGGCCAGGGTGCCCTCCACAGTGTCTCTTGGTAGGAGAGGAGGTGGAACCCAGAACCAGGAGTGGGCCCCCCATAGGGTCCCTTGGTGGTGGTGAGGAGCCTGGAGGCTAGAGTGGGTTGCCTGCAGGATATCCTGGTGGCAGGGGGCAGAGCCAGGAACAGGTTGTCCACAAGGTCCTCCAGTGGTGGTGGGGTCCTCAGAGCCCAAAGCCACAAGGACGCAGCCAAAGATCTGCATGCGGCTCCAGAGCCACAGGTTACAGACCCCTGGGATAGTAGCTGGATTAAGAACCGCAAAAAGTTTTTTCCAAGCAGCATATTGGATCAGTCCATTGAATTTACACCAATGAGGTATCACATTATATTTGCTAAACAAACGAGGAGGCCTGAGGCACTTTTAAAGACTAACAAATTTATTTATTGCATGAGGTTTTGTGGGCACAGTCCAATTTCATTGGACATTTGCAGAAACTGGGCTTTTCTGGTAGATGATTGCAGAAGAAAAAGATTCCTCGACATCAAAGATAAGGGGTTCAAACTAAGCTTTAATTAGACTAGAAGGCTCATGAACTAGGAAATGGGACACAAAGGCAACTTTTTCAACCCAGACTGCCTCCTAAATCCACATTTAGGCATTTAAATAGATTCTTTGGAGAATTAAACAAGATCCACTGGAGAATCTACAGGACATCTATATTGTTAACTCTCACATCCTAAATTAAAGGAAACAGGTTAAGTCCTTAATAAAGACATCCTTTCTCCAATACAGAAACTAGCTACTGAACTTAAATAGGGATTTGTACACACATACACCACAGAAGGGTTTTATACATTTAGAATAGAAATTCCTTCTCCTCTCCGTTGCTCAATTTTTCATCTCTGGACCTGTTGATATTATCTTTATATTAACTAGAGTCACCATAGGATCTCCCAGTCTAGATAGCATAGAAATGTCTGAAGTAACAACAAGTTACTTCACAAGCCACCTTTAGAACAAAACAAAATTGACATTTCATGTAGCATATTCTTGTTAGCTAAAAGCCCACTACACATCTCTGTAACAAGGCAGAAGAAGGATTTCAGCCAAAATATTTAAAGTGTTGTATATCTTCCAAAGTCAATGTTCTTTATATTTACCTATCTGCTAACCTTCTGATGACTATAGTTGTGATTCATTTGTTGAGCCAAGGTTCAATATGACAAGGGCACAAAACACTCTAGGATTTGGATGCAAGTAAAAATTAAACAAAGAACCTCCAGTGGTTATAAGACAGAATTTATTTTTCTTGCCTTGCATGTTGACAAGTTCCAAAGGGGTAGCTGTGTTAGTCTTGTTCAGGAAAACAAACAAGAAGTCCTGTGGCACTTAAAGACTAACAAATTTTTTTATCACATGAGCTTTCATGGGAGAAAATCCCACTTCATCAGATGGTTTGAAGATGGAGAACTTACAGAATGGGAGGAAAATATATGCAGGAAGCGTAAGTTGTAGGATTCAAACACTGGGGAACAGCATATAGAGCAGGGGTGGCCAAACTTATGGAACTCAAGAGCCACACAAGTTGATTATTAAACCTTTGAGAGCTGCACTGAGGCATATAGCCATATATTTTTACCTACTCCAAAATTACTAAGTTTAAAATTCCTTGCACACTTTAATTTTATCGTAAAAAGAGGGTAAATATGGATCTTATTAATGTCAGATTCTAAAATTACTTAAGGTTACCATGAAAACTAGACCTATACAGTAAACAATCTATTTTCTTCTTTGTAGTTTCATTACTTATTATTAACATCACGTTTAGAAGGACTTGTAAAACGGGATTTTAACAAGTAAACCGCATTAGGGCCTACGAGGAAAATCTAAACATACTGTGCTTTCCCCACCATCTCCGACCATGTCACTGCTTCTCTCTGCTGTCCTGCCCCCCTCTCTAACCCTCAGGGCCTGGTGCTGGCTACCCCGGGCCAACCCCACCCCCACCCAAGGGCCCCATTACTTGGCTGCTCCAGCGGCTAGGCACAGGCTGGGACTCACTCCTCTTACTTTAAGCCATGCCTTGGCTGTGCATCCAATATGGCTGCTCCAGTGGCTAGGCGCAGGCTCGGGCCCCCCCCCTCAGCATGCTCAGGGCAGGAGATTAAAACTCCTAGGCTGGGGCTGCTTTCCTCTCTCTGACCTGCTTATAAGCTGAGTTCTTCCACGAGCTGCACCTTTTCATTCAAGAGCCACATGCGGCTCCCGAGCCACAGTTTGGCCACACCTGATATAGAGGAAGTGATTGATCGCACTTTCTTCTTTATGCCATTCCCCAGCATTTGAATTTAAACTACTACATTGATTTGTTGTTACAGTTTTACCTGATCCCATGGCTTAAACCTCTCTCTCACTCTCTCTCTCTAGCATAGAAGTGTCACCACTTAGGCACTACAACTGTGCAGATGCAGTGTTTTAAGTGTAGACCTGCCCTCTGTGTGTAAACAGGAGGTCTTAAATACATATGATCTGAAAAGGACACTCAAAAATTCTTGACTCAAACAATTATGAACTACACCGACTTGCTTTGTCTTGCATTATGAAAGTTGCAGACTGATGAAAAGATACAGATCATGGAAGACATAGATCACTGCCTTCACAAGCCTGGCTAGCACTCTCATTTGAAGAGGTACTGCAGGCAGGTCAAAGGAGTAAGTCCTTATAAATACACTTGAATAGAATTTACTGAAAGAAAACAAATCTGAAATGAGCAGATTCATATGAATGATCAGGGCCTCATAATGCTAGGCATTCTATATAGACATAATAGAAATTTCCTTCCTCAAAAAGCTTACAATCTGAACAGATAGGACAAAGGGTGAGGAGAAAGGAAATATTACTATTTTTATTTTACAGATTCTGATTGATTTCCTTCTTGAAGATCTGACCATTTCCTCATTATTATTTCTTTTGAACTATATCCTTCCTAAGTCTTTTTGCTGAGAAGAGTATACATACTTTAAAAACATTAAAGCAAATCACAACCCATTACATTATTGCTTTTACCTATGACCCCTGCATTCCTGGCACACTACACAGATAGACACCTGGTCTGTTTCACTATACAGCAAAAGTTCTTCATTATGTTTTCCACACATTTTGTGACCCATGTTATTTTGCTGAGAAAGGGGGGCCTTGAACTTTGTGAATCATCAGCTAGGTTTGCCAACAAGAACTTCTTAGTGAAACTGGGACATGGGAAGACCTGTAACAAACAAACAAAACCAAAACAGTGATGTTAGGGTTAAAAATGTGTAACTTCGTTCTTTCAGGTGGAATATTTACAATATTGTAAGGATAGTCATATCTGTGCTTTAATACTTCTGTTCATCACCTCATTGCAATAACACAGAGATTTATATTATATGATTATTCAAGATACTACAAAATGGCAGAGATTAGTGTCATTTTTTAAAAGCCAAACTGGACTAGCTCAAGTAGGGGAAGGTCTACACCGTCCACCATTTTCGGTGGCATTCAAAGTAAGAAATACAAGTTACTTAAGCTATTCCAGTTGTCATGGGCTTGTCTTCACTGATGGCAGCAAAGTTGCCACCAGCAGATCACTCTCTTTGATGGACTGAGCAGGTCTTTGAAGACCCCCTTAGTTGATCAGGAAGCTGATCACTCAGAATCACTTCGGCAAATGGAATAGTGCTGGGTTGAAGGGAGGGCCCCCCTTTGAACTCATTGTAATGAATGTGCCAGGCTCAGGGAAGTCAAAGTGAGATACACATACTTTATGTTTCAAAGGGGTAGCCATATTACTCTGGTTCAGTAAAACAAACAAGGGGTCTGGTAGCACTTTTAGGCCATGTCCACACACAGGGCCTTGTTTTGAAATAAGTTATTTCAAAATGACTCGTTTAGAAATAAAGCCCTTATTTCGAAACGAGTTATGTCGGAATAACTAAAAATCCATTCGAAATAAAGGAAAAGCCCCAATCGAAATAGCATGTCCAAACACAGGACTTGCTGTTTCGATTTAGGAGAGGGGCATGATGGGTGGTGTGGCAACATGGCCCCCCAGCGGGGCCATGTTGCCAACCAATCCCCTACCATTGGCTCTCCAGAGCCAGTGGCAGAGGAAAAAGGAGAGGGGGAGAACAGATGGGGAAGCCCCTCTTCCCCCTGGCTTCCCCCGCTGCCCCTCTGCCCCACCACCCTAAGTGGGGGCATGGCTCGCCAAGCCCCCTGCTACCCCCTTTCCCCACCCCAGCCTGAAGGCAGGAGCAGGGGGCTAGGAGCCCAATGGGGCTGGGAGCTGCTTGCTGCAGACTGCAAGCAGCTCCCAGCCTAGTTAATTTCACAGTGAAATTGACCAGGCTGGGAGCTGCTTGCAGTCTGCCTGGTCAGCAGCTCCCAGCCTAGCCCTCTGCTCCTGCCTTGAGGCTGGGGTGGGGAAAGGCAGTAGCAGGGGGCTAGGCGAGTTATGCCCCCAGGGCGGGGAACCTGGTCTGCCCCTGCCGGGGCTGGGTCTCTGCCCCCCAGCCCGGGCATGGGCTGCCACAGCCCTATCTGCCCCCTGCCCACCTGTCTCCAGGGCTGGGGCAGGGGAAGGGGCTCTGCCCCCCCACCCGGCCTCACCGCTTGCTGCCCGGGTGGGGTGGGGGGGCAGTGGCAGCCAGCTGTGCCCCCTGTGCAGGCTCAGGGGGAGCTGCCGGCCCCGTGCTAGCTGTGGGTTCTGGCTTTGCCCGCCGCCTGGTCTCGGGGGGAGCTACTGGCCCAGCGGGGCCAGCAGCTCCCCCCGAGCCCAGGCGAGGGACAAAGCTCGTACCTGTGGCTAGCATGGGGCCAACAGCTCCCCCCAAGCCCGGGCAGCAGGGCAGAGCAGACACCGGCAGCCCCTACCTGCCAGGGTGACGGAGGAGTGGGGGTGCCAGCTGCTGCAGCTGGGCGCCCCACTCGCGCAGCCCCTGGCCACCTGGAAGCGGCCAGGGAACATGCAGGTTGGGGCTCCCCTCGCCTCTTATGAGGGGCAGAGGGTGTGCCGGTTCCCCCACTGCTCACAAGTGGCCAGCAGAGCTCCAGCCCGCACGTTCCCTGGCCGCTTCCAGGAGGCCAAGGGCTGGGCAAGCAGGGCACCCAGCTGCAGCAGCTGGCCAAGCTCACTGGGGCACCTGCAGCCCTCCCCATGCTGGGCAAGGGGGAGCAGAGGGTTTTCCCCTGCCGCTTCCCCTTGCTGGGGGTAGAGGGGGCAGCAGGCGCCCCAGCCGGCTTTGCCCGCCACTTCCCCTAGCTCGGGGAAAGGGGGGCGAAGGGGCTAAGGCATCCAACCCCCCCTGCCCCTGCTCCCAGCAAGGGGAAGCAGCGGGGGAAGCTGACTGGTGCACCCACCGCCCCCCTGCACTCCACTCAGCACCCTGGCCGGGTGCTGATCCCTGGCCAGGGCGCTCGGGGGAGGGGGGGTGGACATTTCTCCCAGGGTGCTATGCACCCTGGGAAGGAGGTCAACATTATTTTGAAACAATGGTTGTTTTGAAATAACATGTCCAAATGGCATTATTTTGAAACAACCGGTTTTGAAATAACCGTCATTTCGAAACAAAAGTGGTTTAAGCCATTTTAAAACAAGAAAATGTCGTGTAGACATACAGTTTTTTATTTTGAAACGACCAGACTCTTGTGGACATACCCTTAAAGACTAACAAATTTACTTATCACATGAGCTCTAATTGGAAAAAAAATCCCACTTCCCACTTGTAGTGTCTGATGAAGTGGGATTTTTCTCCCATAAAAGCTGATGTGAAAAATAAATATTTTAGTCTTTAAAAGTGCTACTAGATTCCTTGTTTAAATTATTTTACATACCTTGCTTATCTCCCTTTGACTGCTGCTGAAAAAAGCAGGATGGGTAGGCCTGCCCTGGGTGGTCTTCAGGAATCAATTTCCCAATCGACTGAGCGGGTCTTCACAGCCCTAATCAGTTGATTGGGAAGGCCCATCTGACGATGGTTAATTTGCTGCCTCCAGGGAAGGCACGCTCCTTTAGGCAGACCAATGAGCTAGGGAGCAAAATGAATGGTGGAAATGCACCATCCTTGTACTCGCACATTCATTTTCACATACCTCTACCTTTAGCAACAATCTTGGATAGCTGTGTCTCATCAATAAATAATGCTCCTTCAGTCTGCTGATGAGTTAACACGTATATAGGGAAAGCAAGGGTAGGGAGTGGAGGAAGGAAGCTTTTCTTTTCTTCCTCTCCAACAAGATCTAGCTGCTAGGTTGGGCATTGCCTCTCTCTTATCTTCTGCCCAAGCCCTCTGTCTCCCACTGCTCCCCCACCCTCATTATTTTGTTGGCTGCGTCTCTTCTTCTCACTATTTGTGGGTGGGCAAAAACACAATGGCCAATGTTAAGAAAATTTTCATGAAAGATACTAAAAGTTAAAACTGAAATGCTCAGCCAAAGCCAAGTCCTTGCCAAAGTTTTCCTGTGCTCCCACCCAGCAAAGCTCGTAGAGGAAAGGAGAAAACTGGAGGTGCAAATTTTTTAAAATTTTTTGGTTTGTTTAAAAACCCGAAACCCAATACAAAGCACATAAGGCTCTTTACTGCATTAAGTACTGTTCAGAAATTCCTGAAGGGGAAAACCCTCATCTTAACAGTATCTGAGTGCGTCACTAATATTAATACATGACTTCTCACAAAATGGCAGGTAAGTATCATGTTCTCATTTACAACTGGAGAACTGAAGCAGAAAATGAGTGATGCGTCCAAGGTCACAGAGGAAGCCTGTAGTAGAGCCAGAAGTTTAGAGCCCTGCATGGATACAAATAAGTGGATCCATATCCGACCTGCATCCTCAAGAAATGGTCCGCGGATATCTGTGTTGTATCTGCGAATGCAGATATAATGGAGAGATCCACGGATATTCACATATTTGTAGGGCTCTAGCTCTGTGCAGACAAAAAATATGTGGATCCATATCCGATCTGCATCCACAAAAATATGGTCTGTGGATACCTGTCTTGTATCCATGGATGTGGATATAAGATGGATATCCATGGATTTGCAGGGCTGTTCAGAAGTTGCTCCAGAAAACCTAAGCCTAGTTCATCCTTCCCCCCACCCTCCAACTCACAAAAACAAAATAATTTCTGTAGATGTTAGTAGAAAGTATAGGACATGCCAGATCTGGCAAATAACCATCCATCTGAATTATTATAAAAATTCAAAATTTCACATTCCTGAATGGTTACCTGTTTGTTGTGGTTGTAGCATGCTAGGTGCCTAAAGCAGGATACAACCACATTCTTCACATTCAAACTCTTCACATTTAAATTTGTAATAACTAAAAGGCTAGTAGGTTAGAATCATGTCAGGAATATCTGCACTGTAAGATTGGAAGGTGTACCCATTTTGGTCCCCCTTTCTTCATTTCTGAGAAGAGAAATCAAAGAAAAAGAGGAAGAAGGGAGGTAACTGGAGAAGCAAATCAAGGGTTTTCCCCTATGAATTATAACCTACTAGCTGTGCAGTAATAAATTTGAATGTGAATAGTTTGCAACACTACTGCAGCATCTCAACAGAACACTAACACATTAAGCAGGTGAAATTTAATTAGATGATTATTTCCCAGATTTCTTGCTGACATGTTTTCTACAAAACAAACAAGGAGGCCTGTGGCACTTAAAGACTAACCACTTTATTTATTGCATGAGCTTTTGTGGGAGAAAATGCCACTTTGTCAGACACTTTGAAGTGGGATTTTCTCCATGAAAGCTCATGCAATAAATAAAGTGGTTAGTCTTTAAGTGCCACAGGACTCCTTGTTTGTTTTACTGAACTCAACTAACCTAGCTGCCCCTTTGGAACTTGGCATACTTTCTACAGAGGTTTAGCCACAGACCTCAACCTTTCTACAGAGGTCTAACTTGGCAGCTGTAAACTTTTAAAGCAGATAAAGTAGCAGCTAAAATAATCCCATCACCATTATGTGCCCTAAATATAGAAGAATAATCTGTGGTCCAGCTATAAATCCTGTGTTGATGGCAGTATTCTGTCTTCAGGTATAGTTGCCATGTTTTTAAAAAAAAGGGCCAGTAAGAAATAAACTAGTAATTTAGAATGTAAATTCCTGGATATCCTTTTTGTCATCCTTTTTTAGATCAGAACTCTAGTCGCTAAGTAATTGAAATAGTAGAAGTAGTAAATATATAATGTGCACATTTTCCCAGCAGCTGTGTATGTGTGCAGAAGTGGTGGCATCTAGTGGACAGTGGTGTTAATCACAGTTTTAAGCAAACTCGGTGGCCAGATTCTCAAACCAGCTGCACTCATTCTCACTGTAGTTAAGTTCCAAAGCAGTAGCTTGTTAGTCTAGTACAGTGGTTCCCAACTTTTTCTCTGCCATGGCACACATTGATACCTTTAATTATTTTGAGGCACACCACCATATAGTCTCCAAATGAACTCATGAATATTCATAAGCCAATTCAGAACTCTGAGTAGTTTTTCAAAACATTCTGTGGCACACCAGCTCAGGCCTGATGGCACACCCATGTGCCAGGGCACACTGGTTGGGAAATGATGGTCTAGTTCAGTAACACAAAAAGAAGAGTCCTGTGACACTGTTAAAGACTAACAAATTTATTTAGTGCATGAGCTTTCATGGGAGAAAACCCCACTATGCCAATGCTTTTTGCATCTGATGAAGTAGGATATTCTCTCATGAAAGCTCATATGCTAAATAAATTTGTTAGTCTTTAAAAGTGCCACAGGACTACTTCTTTATTTCACTGTAGTTAGTGGGAGTCATAGATTTACATTCAAAGTCAGACTTCAGTTCTTTATGAAGAAGTACTGCTTTAGATGCCAGAGTGTCTTTTGCTGACTTGGTGAACTGGGCTTAGTTCAGGTTAGGCCTTGTCTACAAGGCGAAATTGAACACACCCCACCATTTTGGCATAACTAATCCAATATAATTTAACTAGTGTAGAGTAGCTCCCTATGGGATACTCTGTTCTACTCAAAGGGACTTTGTTCCATTCTGTGGGATAATACAGAGAAATGTGGAAATGCCTTGCTATATGGTATAATCTACCTGGCCGTATCAGTCCTATCAGCTTAACAAATGGAAACTAATATGACTGAATGTTTTATTCTGATTATTACAATTTACAATGCCAGGAATGAAGCCCACTTCATCCATCCTTTCTGATGCAATCATTGCAATCAGGAACTGCCTTTTTCTGTGGCTTACATTTACAGAACTCATTTAGCTCTTCCTCCTCTATACAATTTAAGACTATAATTCTGTGGCAGTCACCTGAGCAGCCCCTGTGGCCACTGATGCATCTGCAGAACAACCCCCCCCCCCCCAAGCCCCTGCTTTCCCTTTTTCCTTAACAAACAAGGGATATGTCTACACTGGCAAATTAGTCCAGACTAAGGAGGCCTAGTCACAGGGGTTAAAGTATGCTGGAATGACCCAGAACGCCATGCTGAGGCCCACTATTTTTAGGGGCTCAGCATTCCTGAACACTGGGCCCCTAAAAATAGCAGGCCCAGGAACAGTGATCTGCTATGTTCTGGCATGTGCAGAGGGGGCTCTCCTTTGCATGCTCAGGCTGCAGTTTCCTGGCCCAGAGCACTGCTGATGAGTCCCAGGCTGGCCCGGCTCACTCTGGGGAGGGAGTATTGGGGGTGCCTGAGCTGGAGAGCATTGGGGGCAGGGAGTGGGGATTGCGGTGAGTATTGGGGGCAGGAGACTAGGTATTGAGGTGGGTATTGGGGTGGGGTGGATTTTGGGGACTGGAGTGGATTCTGGGAGTGGCTATTGAGGGCTGGGGTGGATTTTGCAGATGGGGGATGGATATTGGGGGCAGTAGCTGGGATGCAGGAGGGAGGCCCACCCAGTTAGGAGGGTCTGGGCCTGCCAAATTATAACCCTGCTTAGTCCACACTAATTTAGCCCATGGCCACACTAGGCTTTCCCTAAGGAATGCTTAGTTCAAACAACTTAGTACCAGCACTTAGTCCAGACTAACCAGCTTGGTTCGAACATTAGTTAAAACTAAGTCCAGCCAAGACCCAAACTAAGCTGGTTAGTCCAAACTACCTGCACATTCTAATTTGAACTAAGCATTAGTTTGAACTAGAAAGCGCAGTCAGTTTGAACTTAGAAGTACAAAGTTAGTTCAAACTAACCTCAGGTTAGTTCAAACTAAGCTTGAACTTCTTAGCTCAGACTACAAAGTCTGAACTAAGTTTGCCTGATGTAGACATAGCCAAAGAGTCTTGGGGCACTTTTAAAGACAAACAAGTTTAGTTATTGCATGAGCTTTCGTGGAAAAAAATCCTACTGCTCACTTGAAGTGTCTGATGAAGTTGGATTTTCTCCTGGGAAAGCTCATGCGATTTGCTAGAAATAAATTTGTTAGTCTTTAAAAGTGCCACAGGACTCCTCTTCTCTTTTTTTTCTTTTTTGCTTGTCCTCTAAACTAAACTAACACAGCTATCCTTTTAGACCCTTTCTTCCTGTCTCCTGAAATGCCACACAGTCTTTTTTCCACTCACAGCCCTTCTTGGAGTCTGGTTGTTTATAAAACACAGTTCCAAAAACCAAACATGAAATCTTCCACCCAATCTTAAACTGTGTCCAGTCTCTCCTCCCTGATGTACTCTCCCTCCCTGCTCTCTGAACAGCTGGAGAATCTGCAAGGCCTAATCCCAAAGAATAAATAAAACATTCAGCTGGGTGTTCTTACCCAGCCCCAACTCCAAGGGGAGGCTCTATCTCCTTGCAGCTTCATTGTGCCATTCCCCCTTCCAGCTCTGCTCAGCCCTGTCCTCACTGAGGCTTCTTCCCCACTTCAGCCCTGCACCTTGAATGGGCTTGTCTGGAAGACCCTCCTCTGGCACAGTGAGTGCGTCCTGTTTTAGTTACAGGTGCTAGCCATCCTTGTGATAGAGAGCTTATTCTGGAAACTATCAGTGTAAAGCCCACGGGCCTTATTCTCTGTTCTAGCTGAATTCTGCTCAGTGCAGGGGCAGTGGTGGTAATAGAAGAAGAGCAGAGCAAGGGAAAAGGTGACTTGAAACCACCTTTGATGTTTCAGGAGCTGTGGGAGGGCTAATTCTTTCTGATGCCATCAGTCTGCTCTACTTTAAGATCAGCTATTCAAATTCACTAAGGTCATTTAGAAATACGTAAAGTTGGACCCTTCTTTCTGTGTCATAACCCCTTTTTGTAAGGCTGGGGAAATATGGTGGAAAGCAACCCACTGTGTTCATGTCAAATGGGGATTTCCTATATGCTTACAGAATTTCTAGCTGGCTGGCTAACGCCTACTCACGATGACTGCAGGTGAGGAGGAAAAAAAGCTGCACAGAGCAAATTCTATTAGTAGTTACATGAATAACTATGAAATGTGATTGCACTGAAGTAACTGAGAGTAGAATCTGGCCCTGTTTGTGTGCAACCTTCCTGCCAGGTGGGTAAAGGCAATAATTAATTTGAGTAAAACAAACAAGCAAGGAGTCCTGTGGCACTTAAAGACTAACAAATTTATTTTTTGCATGAGCTGTCATGGGAGAAAATACCACTCCACCAGACACTTTGAAGATGGGAGAAACTTGCAGACTGGTAGGAAATAAATGTAGGGAAGTGTAAGTCATAGGAACAGGTCACACTGTAACAGCAAATCAAAGCAGTTATAAAGATTCAAACACTGAGGAAAGGCATACAGAGGAAGATGAGGTCAGATCACCTGTTGTAATGAGAGAAAAATCCAATATCTTGATTAAGTCCTGAAGCAATGAAACCAAATTTACAAATGAACTCAATTTCAATACCTTCCCTTTGAGGCCCTGATTTAGTATGCACCTGTGTGAGCACAGCAATTAACTAAGCATTAATGGAGTGATCATAACGACTGAAATGCTGACCCACTGGTTTTAGAGTGTTGTGATTGCTGATGTCAGATTTGTGCCCATTTATTCTTTTGTGCAGAGACTATCCTGTTTGTCCAATATATAAGACAGAGGGGCATTTCTGGCACATGATGGCATAAATCACATCAGTGAATGAGCCTTTGTTGGAATAGCTGGTATTAAATGGGCACAAATCTGACATCAGAAATCACAACACTCTAATACCTGTGGGTCAGCATTTCAATCTTCATGATGACTCCATTAAGGATTTCCTAAGTGCTGTGCTCAGACAGATGAATATCAGATCAAGGCTTCAATGAGAACTGAAATTGAATTTATTTGCAAATTCAGTTGCATTGCTTCAGGACTCAATAGGGACATTGGATTTTTCTCTCATTACAACAGGCGATTTGACCATCTCCCTCTGTATGCTGTACTCCAGTGTTTGAATCTTTACAACTATTTTGATTTGCTGTTACAGTGTCACCTATTCCCATGACTTACACTTCCCTGCATTTATTTCCTCCCATTTTGTAAGTCCCCCCATCTTCAAAGTGTCTGACAAAGTGGGATTTTATCCCACAAAAGCTCACACAATAAATATATTTGTTAGTTTTTAAGTGCCACAGGACTCCTTGTTTGTTTACTATACTTGTAAAGTGCACAGATGACATGATGCTGGGTGGGTTGCAGGCACCTTGGAAGCTGGGATTAGAATTCAAAAATGACTTTAACAACTAGGAGAAGTGGTCTGAAAGGAACAAGATGAAATTCAATAAAGACAAATTCAAAGTGCTACTCTTCAGAAGGAAAAATCAAATGCACAACTGCAAGTAACTGGCTAGGCAGGAGTACTGCTGTAAAGGAACAGGTGACAGTAGCAAATCACAGATTAGTTATGAGTCGACAGTATGATTCTGTTGTGAGAATGCTTAATTTCATTCTGGGGTGCATTAACAGGAGTTTGATATGTAAAACACAGGAGCAAATTGTCGCACCCTACTTAGCACTGGTGAAGTCTTAGCTGCAGTACTGTGTCCAGTTCTGGGCACCACATTTTAAGAAATAGAGGGACAAACTGGAGGAAGTCCAGAGAGGAGCAACAAGAATAATAAAAGTTCTTAAAAAAATAGGGCAGTTAAGTTTTAATGAAAAAAGATTGAAGGTGGACAAGATAACAGTCTTCAAATACATTAAGGGATGTTATAAAGAGGACAATGACCAATTGTTATCCATGGTCAATGAAGATAGGACAATAAGTAATAGGTTTAATCTGCAGCAAGGGAGGTTTAGATTAGATGTTAGGAAAAATTTCCTGATTATAAGAATAATTTAGCACTGGAATAAACATCCAAGAGAGGTTGCAGAATCCCCATGACAGGAGATTTTTTTTAAGAACAGACTGGACAAACATCTGTTAGGGATCAGCTGAGTATACTTGGATCTGCCTCAGCAGACAGGGCTGTATTCAATGACCTCTTAAGGTCACATTGGCTAGGTCTACACTAGTAAATTAGTCTGGATTAAGGAGGTTAAGCCTCCTTAATCCAGACTAATTTGGTCCCTGTCTACACTAGGCTTTGCCTAGTTTGAACTAAAAAAATTTTAGTTTGAACTAAGCAAAGCTTAGTTTGAACTAGTTAGTTTGAACAATAAATTCAAACTAAGCACTGTAGCCATGCTAGTTCAAACTAAATAATTTTGAACTAAGCAGTTAATTTGAACTAATCATGATTTTAGTTTGAACTATGTTTTAGTTCAAACTAGCCATGCTTTTTTAGTTCAAACTAAAAAGTTAGTCTGAACTAAAAATGTGGCTAGTTCAAACTAAAAATCCAGTTAGTTCAAACTAACCTCAGGTTAGTTCAAACTAACCCAGAGCTGCTTAGTTCAGACTAAACAAGTCCAAACTAAGCTTTCTAACACAGACATAGCCTTTGAGTCCTATATTTTTATGATTAAAACTTCCATACCGGAACTTCATTCATTTTTGTTTGTGATATTACTGCTTTCTCCTCTAAGCACCAATCGCATCAGGTCTCCTATATCAGTCTGTGATGGCTTTCTGCCAGGGAGTGAACACATTTAATACAAAGGACACATGTGAGAAAGAACTACAGCTTTGGATTTCATTCTTTTAATGCAATGATCCTCAGAATGTGACTCAGGAATCAGAAGCGGCTCTTTAATGTATGTCCAGTGGATCTTTGCAGCACATATTATTAAAACATTGTGTGATTCAATTATTAAACAAAGTTAACAACGATCAGGATGCTTTTGCTAATTATTACCAACTGTAGTTGAAAAATGACTGACCATTATTATTTTTGCTGTGAGAATAATCTGTGTATGTGTATGTGTGTGTGTGTGTTAACAAAAAAAACTAAATAGTTCTCTGTCATATTCCCTAAATATGACTAGGTAGTACAATGAAACAATGAATTCACACTATTGTGGCTCTCTGGGGTAATGCTGGTCACTAATTTGGCTTCTGCAGGAACAGCACTACTGTTTCTGGCACTCCTCCCCGCAAGGACAGCAGACACTGGTGCAGACAAATTATGTCAGAGCACGCCACACTGGCGCCCTCACCATTTTGGTGCCCCTCAAGCATTGGCGCCTCCCTGCAATGCTTACGGGGCTTACCGTGTTGCACTGGCCCTGAGCTCCTGGGCCTATGAGGGCTGAGTAGGACTGTTTTGTTGACTGTTGAGAGTCATTTGTGTGTGGATGTGTTGAATACAAGGGGTTGATGAGTCACCTCCATAATAGTGTCCTCACACATCTTAGCTCCCCCTCAGTTGGCTCTTTGTTTGCTAAGAAATGGTTATTGATTCTACTGTGCAATACTGTACCTAAAGTTAGCCTGTTAGCTTTTTGGGACAGGAACTGCCATTTTGAGTGTTTATAAAATGACTACCACAACGGAGATCCATTGCTTGGCATCCTGGACACTTAAATAATGCAAATAAATAACACCAATGTTTAAAGACATAGACAAGGCCATGAGCAATTTGAAAGCAGTAATTACATGTAGTGGAAAAGATAAAATACTGGGACTGTAGAGGTGCTTATATCTTACAATCTGTGTATGGCTATGTTGTGTGAGTGTGGATGCATTGCTGGGAGATAAAGCCCCGCAAATACATGGATAGCCACATTTTATCCAGGGATATCCATATTTGTGGATGCAATGTGGATATCCATGGACCATTTCTTGCAGGTGCAGATCCACATATTTGTATCTGTGAAGAGCTCTATTGTGAGAGTCCAGCAGCTTCTCTACCACAGCTAGAGCAGCAGGAGAGAGATTTCCACATTGTGGCTCCACTGCAAGGGGAAATGATGCTGGGGAACAGGGGTCAAAGACTTTGGAAGCTGAGAAGAAAAGAACAGACCATAAGTTCATGTCCAATACAGACATTAAAGGACTCTGGATGAACTTGCTCTACCCTGCTTTCAAGAATAGAGGTGTGAGATTGCCCTTCTTAGTAACTCTTTGGTGAGAGAGTGTTTTATGGTGTCCTGCTACAGAGTGTGGTAGAAGAGTATATGACTCCATGTAACTTGATCATCAGAGGGTGGGTGGGTGTGAGCTGTGCCACAAGAAGTGGGCAGTGGTTGGGTCTAACATATTTAAAGAACAGAAGATGGTATTAATGACCTGAGACAGATGTGTTGAAGGTTTAGCTTAGACTCTGCACAAAGGCACTAAGTTAAAGGAACATGGCCAGTTTATTAAAAAGTGTCCATAATTCTGCTATTAACACTTTATTAAAACCTGAAAGAATTTTAGAAACTGAATTTACTACTTACTGGTGCTGCTTTTTCACATAGGCTATGCCTGCACTGAGCATTTCAATTCGAATTACTGAATTCAAATTGACCAATTCATATCTAATTCGAATTCAGTCAATTTGAATTGACACGGCCACACTAGAAAATCCAGCTCGAATTGGCATGTCCATGAACAGGACTTGCTAGTTCAAATTCAATAGGGGGCGCTATTGTATAGGGAAGAATCAAGCTTTGGCTAATTCAAATTAACAATGAATTCGAATTGACATGGCCACACTATGTCAATTCGAATTCTCACTTCGAATTGACCCTGACTTCGATGGAAAAGCAGTTTGACCAACTCGAACTCTGCTTTTCTCAGTTTGAACTGAGGAGTGCCTCAGGTCGAATTGCAGAAAGCAGGCATGTCCATGAACTTATTTGAATTTGAATTGATGACAATCAATTCAAATTCACATGTAAGTGTAGACATAGCCATAGTGAATAGAGACTAGTCAGTTCAATTCCACTTTTAAGGATGCAAGGTTTGAATTGCAAACTGTAAAAGTGAATGGGTATTTTGTATAAAAAGAAAAACAAAACTTGTTTCCAGTTGGAATTGACAAATATGTTATGTAAACATTTTAAAAAGGTCTACATTTGAGACCAGTTGGTCCCTAGAGTGTCTCCAAGCTAAATATATGAGAAACAGTCTGTACTTAGAGTCTGCAGGGTCAAAATGGGCCACACACACGAGAAATAAAATTTAGAAGTCAGCCAGGTCATTGAGGGGTGCACTGTTTTGGTACTGGCTGGAGGGAGAGAAGAACCCCTTGGTGCCTTCTCTACATGTTCACCTCCTGGAGCAGACAGAACTGTGAATCAAGCTTGCGGAAAGAAGCAGGCAGACCTGACTCCCCTCCTCTCTGGAGCAAGCACCATTCTCACAGGAGAAAGCAGAAAGAGCTCAACATCTCAGGGGATCCCCCTGTCTCCTTCCCAAATCCTGCAGTCTGGGAACAGACAAGGGGATCCTCCTCTGGTACACAGTTGAGCAAGAGGATGTAGGACCTCAGGAGGACCCACAATGAAGCTGGAGGGACAGGGAGCAGAACTGATGTGGTGGTGGTGGGAGGTTAGGGATTGACTTACAAATGGGGGGGGGGGGGCAGAATTAAATTCTGGGGGGGGGGGAGGGGAGATGTGGGGGTGATGATAATCCCCTTCACTCCTCCTCCCTCTTTTCAGACTGCATTTCCAGGAGCCACCAGAGGGCAAACAGAAATGGAAGAGATTAATCTACTTTTGCTAGAAATGAAAAACAAGATATTTGCTAGGGGACTCTGACTACATCACTTCTTTTTTCTGTCCCGAAAAAAACAAGATGTTTTGAAGGAAACAGTTGGTTAACCACCCGTCCAGCCTCCAGCCATCCACATAGCCCTTTTGTTGGCAGAGATGGGGTTTCTTTGTCCTTTTTTAAAAGTGTTATTTTGGGGGAAAGCATGGATATTTCTTTAAAATAATCATGCATATTTCTTTAAAATCAACATTTCTCCACCAGTTTGGGTGATATTTTCATAAGAGATGCCCATATTATCAGTGTTATTGGTGATTCACTAGGAAGTCCCAAAGATGCCAGATAAATTTGCACAACCAAAAGGGTTAGGCATTTAATTATTTTTAAAAAGAAAAGCTTAGATTCTGGAACACAAGGTGGCGCATCTTACCATGAGGCTGAGCTGGTATAGGAGGACCCTGTTTGACCGCCAGCTCCACCCTAAGGAGCCAGAGGTGTGTGTGGGCACAGAGCAATTAAAATATACATTCATGCTGGTACTTATTCAGTGAGTTTGTGTCACTGCCGCTGCTTTCAGATAGCTTGGAGTTTCCCCTACAGCAGCTGTCTCTTTTTTGTTTACAAGCCAAATTCACTTGCTTCCCAGGCTGCTGATTAGTGTTTAACTTCATACTTTAGCTGAATGAGGCTTTGAAATGTCTGGGGACTTGAAAAAAAGATTGGACTCAGGCAACCAATCAGCTTCTGTGGCACTCAACTGCAAACAAATCATCTGATGTGGGTTCAAGTTTTAATCCTCTACCTTTGCCCTCAATACAAGGCATTTCAATACTATTGTATTAATTAAAAAAAAAAAAGCCTCACAGCGATTGCAAAATGGGAGCCAAACCAGTGACAGAACTTCACTAAGAGCCTGTTGTCATAGCTGTTATTTTCCAACTGGACTCCTGTCATCACAAGGGATGAGGAAATGCTATTGCTGCTTCTTGAGATAAGGTTGGTAGAAAAAGCATTTAAGTGTGGAATTTTTTTTCAAAGTATTTTTAATGATTTATAGTCTAGCCCTGTGCACAGGGACCAGCATGGAGGTTTCAAATTATTTTTATGTTATTTCATCTGATATATCAGGGGTTCTTAACCTTGGGTGCCCACTAGGGGGTGTGTGAATAATATATACTTTAAACACAGACTGCCCACTCTATATACTTCTAATGTGATGTTGTGATAACAGATTAATTGGGGGAGAGGTGCAGTTACCATGTATCGTTGTAGGGGGTGCGAGGCCTCTAAAAGGTTAAGAATCCCTGTGATGCATGGTAGCAGATGATGAGTGACAAACTCTGGCAGAAGGTGGACAGTTGCATGGCTAATCTCTTCCAAGAGGTGCTGTTGCCAAACTTTCATCTAGGGGAATTTCAGCATCTTTTCTACTTCAAGAGCATCTTGGTCAACTCAGCTCAGTGATTCCCCAAACTGACTGATGCATTTCTAGTGCTTGACTATGTAGTCAGCTGGGCTTTTTCTGGCTAAATGCTCTATTAAAACTGTTTTTTAGGTACTACCACACACACACAGAAGAAACTAAACCCTATCCACACAAAAGGTTAACATTGAAGACAAGAAACATCAGCAGTATTACCAGCCCATACATTCACAAATCATAAGTCAGGCCCTTAACATTTTTGCAAATAGCATTAAAACTATCATGACATTAAAAATATACATTTTGGGTTTTTCCATTTATCTCTCTGATTTTTTAATCTTTAAGTTAGACTGCAATCCCATTTTCAGGTTTCCCTTTGCAGCCATGAGGGCAAGAAACATTCATTTATTACAAAATGAAAGTGGAGAGTCTCTCATATTCCCAAGACTCCAGGAGTTGGGGATTTAAGAAACACATCAAATATTATGAGACTCATGATAAAACTGGCAGTGCTGTGAAGGATGAAGGAAAGCTAGTGTGTGTGCAAAAATAAATACATTTTTAACAAACATTTTAAACCTACATTCTGTACATTTTGAAAACAAGTAAATAAAACTACTGTTGTTCAGTTCCTGCTACCCTATACTGTAGTGGGTTATTCTCATTTCTTGATGTTATTATCACAGAAAAAGTGGTTCTTGAGGAGCGACTGAACAAAGGAGAGGGCAGTGACCTGAGAGCTCAGCTTAGTGTGGACATTCAAAGTGGAAGACAGGAGGAAGTAGTTGTGGGAGAATTAGAAAAAGGCTGGCCAAAGATGGCATCATTGGCAAAGCAGAGAGGAAACATGACAGAAGACAAGGCTGACTATGCAGGGAGTGGCAGAGAAATGAAGGTCCACATCTGGCAATGCTTGTGTTTAAGATAACAGTGGCCTCCATTGTGCCATTCATCCATAGAAGCATTTGACTGGATCGCTGCACTCTTACCACTAGAGCCTGCTCTGGCATTTTGAATCTATACTTATGGTGAAAAGGCTCTGGGCACACCTTTCCCTAATTTATAGCTCTTGGAGATGACTAGGATTAGTAGCATGATCATGAATATAATGTTAACAAGCTGGTGGCTCTGCTCTTTTTCTGCAGATAGAGAACGCATAGAATAATTGGAGTCTGAAGGACCTGTAGAAAGATCAGAAAAGAAGCTTCCTGAGTGAGCACATCATCTCTCTTCTCAGTCTGTGCTGAGCACTGAGAACACCAAGGCAGCTGAACTCTGCACTCAGGAAGAGCTTTGAGATTTCAAGGGCTTCTCACTCTTGTAGATATATGTTCCACAACAGCTAAACTACCTGCACCCCAAGTCAATGTTTTGCTTCTATTGTATCTGTAGAAATGACTGGGAGGCAATAGTGAGCTACATACTCTATGTTTAATTTAAGATTTTTCTTACCAACACAGTTTCCTAATGCAGATAATAGCAAATTGGAACAGCGACACCTCTTTTAGTGGCTGGTCACCTAGTGCACGCTTCTGTAGACTTCCCTTTCCTTGGATATGTCCACACGAGTCTTTTATTTCAAAACAACACTGGTTGTTTTGAAATAAAAAACTGAATGTCCACACGACGTTTTCTTATTTCAAAATGACAGGCTCCGCCATTTTGAAATAAGAACCGTCATTTTGAAACAGCTTAAACCCCATTCATTTCGAAATGGCTGTTATTTTGAAATGGTTATTTCGAAATAAGACCGTTTGGACATGTTGTTTCGAAACACCACCATTGTTTCGAAACAACTGTTTCAAAACAACATGTCCAAACGGCCTTATTTTGAAATAACCATTTCGAAATAACAGCTGTTCGGAAGCAGGCTTTCCCTTAATTCGAATTAACATTTTCTTAATTCAAATTAACTTATTTTGAAATAAGGACTTTATTTCGAAATAACTCATTTCAAAATAATGATGTATGTGTGGACATAGCCTTTGTTCTTTTGCCATGTGAAACAACAAACCCTTCATTATTCATTTATAATTATTATTTGTTTTACAGCCGTTCCCAGATATTCCAGCAAAGGAAGGGGCTCCCAGTGTGTGGCACACACATGGTAAGACAGTTGCTGCTGCAAAGATTTACCATCTAAACAGATGAAAACGGACAAAAGGTGGGAGAAAAGGAAATACTGTCCCATCCTGCAGGTGGAAAACTGAGTCAAGTGACTTGCCTAAGGTCACACAGAAAGTAATGCTAGAGTTGGGAACTGAATTCAGAGCTCATAAGTCTCACTGGTTTTTTTCAAGGACATGCGGGTTGTCTGGCCATGCTACTGTTGATGCAGAAATTCAGGAATATATTTCTGCATGAGTGATTTAATCATGGTGTTTTTTTAAAAATGTTTCCCACTTTTTGGTGAGTCATTTATACAGAATTATGACCATGGATAAATATTGTTATTGTTGATAAGGGAATCACTGCAACCATTTGTCAATTTCCAAAGGGATAGCCATGTTGGTCTAGTCCAGCAAAAAAAAAAAGCCCAAGGAGTTGTGTGGCACTTTAAGACTAACAGATTTATTTTTCTCATGAGCTTTCATGAGAGAAAATCCCAATTCGTCAGATGCTTTGAAGATGGGTGACCTTACAGAATGGAATGAAAATAAATGCAAGAGGGTGTAAAACATAGGATCAGGTCATACAGTAACAGCAAATCAGAGCAGTTGTTAGGTTCAAACCCTGGGAAGCCTGAAGTCAAATTACCTTTTGTAATGGGAAAAGAACCCATAGTCATCAGAGATGTGGCTGGGACATCAAGACTTCAAAGAGAAACAGCTGAACTCGTATTAATATGCAAGCTAAATTCTATGAAAGCAGGACTTAATCGAGCCTTAATTTGAACTAATTTGAATGCTGTCTACAAAGCAAAGCTTAGTTCGAACTAGTTAGTTCAGCTGGTTAGTCCGAACTAACTGCTTAGTTCAAACTATTTGCATATTTAGTTCGAACTAGCACAATGTAGACATGCTAGTTCAAACTAAATAAGTTTGAACTAGTGGTTAGTTTGAACTAACCGTGCTTTTTTAGGTTGAACTAAAAACAGCTCAGCTAGTTTGAACTAAAAGTTACTTTGAACTAAAAAAAAGTGCTTAGTTTGAACTAACTTTCAAACTACTTAGTTTGGACTAACCAAGTCCGAGCAAAGCTTTTAGGTATAGAGATAGCCTTAGAGACCTACAATGGTGACTGTGGATAACTTTCTTCTTGTCATCCCAGACTATTACAGAGTTTGGCTTCTGTACTTAATATCATCATGCCAAATATTATATTTTATTTTTAAGACTGGGGAAAGAGACACCAGAGCTGTGGCACAGATAGACACATTTCCTTCCATTTCTACTAGTTCTACTCTGGTGAAACTCTGTGGAGTTTCCTTTGCCTTTCATCAGTATAAATCAGGGAAGAATGAATGCTTAAATGCTTAAAAGTCCAAGTAACAAACAGCTGGGGCTGGGAGGGGGGAAGATCCATCCATGTAATAGACCAAAAGGTATATTATAAAATTTTTTTAGGTTATGTCTACACTTAAGATGTTAGTTTGAATTAATTAATTCAAACTAATAACAGTTAATTCAAACAAAGTTAATTTGAACTAACATGGCCCCACTAGAAAAACAAATCAAATTAGCATGTCTATGGACAGGACTTGCTAATTTGGCTTAGGAAGGGGGCACCATGGGATGTGTGTCAACATGGCCCCGCGAGAAAGGACTTGCCCCCACTCAATTCATAGAAAGAGGAAGGCACCCTGGGACAGAGAAGGTCAAACCACGTTAATTCGAACTAATGGTTAGTTCGCATTAACAAGGCTCCATTGGGTTAATTTGAACTAATAAGTTCAAATTAAGCATTACTTTGAAGTTAAGGGATGTTTTATAACTTCAAAATAAGGGTTCATTACTTGGAACTAAGGAATTCCTTAGTTTCAAGTAATAAATGCCAGTGTAGCCATGCATTAATTTAACTCAAATTAATCCCCATTAATTTGAACTAAATTCCAAGTGTAGACACAGCCTTAATTTGTGAAACAAAGAATGATGACTTACCACACAAGTGGTGGTTCAAGATGATTGCCTGGATGAATCAACTCAGTAATTAGCAATATGGCCAAATCCCAAAGGAATAGTATCAAAAAGTAATTGCTGAACTGCTCTCCCAGTATAAGCATTAGATGTAGAGGCTAAACTCAGAGAGTTATCCCTCCTAAGAAACAAGGAGTCCTGTGGCGCTTTTAAAGACTAGCAAATGTATTTATCGCATGAGTGTTCATGGGAGAAAATCCTAGTTTGTTAGTTAGCCTTTAGAAGTGCCACAGTACTGCTTGTTGTTTTACTGAACTAGACTACCATGGCTACTTCTTTGGAACTAATTCCACCTACAGGTATAGATAGAAAAGGTTAGTGAGTTAATACCTTTTACTGGACCAACTTCTGTTGGTGAAAGAGGCATGTTTGTGATCTCACACACAGGTCTTCTGCAGGTCAGGGAAAGGTATTCAGAGGGTCACAGCTAAATACAAGATAGAACAGATTGTTAAGTATAAGAAGTTAAGTAAGATATGTTACAGAAGACCATGCAAGGTGAAATAAGCAGTTAACATCTATGTAGTCATAGGACAAAGGAAGGTGTGTTACAGATTTTTGTCATGAACTATACTTCTACTGTCTTTACTCAGCCCATGATTTTTAATGTTTAGTAAAGTTATGAAATTAAGCTCCCAGAGTTGAAGGGGGTATGAGGTTTTTCTTAGAGGATGAGGAGTGAGGTGTCAGATATGGAAGAATTGTTTTGTGAAAACACCTCACTTCACCTTGAATAATATACCTAACAATCTGCTCAATTTTTGTATTTAGTAACATTTTGTATCTGTATTTAGTAACCTTTCTCAGGGCTTGAAGAAGAGCTCTGTGTAAGCTCAAAAGCTTGTCTCTCTCACCACAAGCAGTTGGTCCAATAAAAGATGCTATTTCACCCACCTTGTCATGCTAATATCCTGGTACCAACATGTTTACAATTACACTGCAAACAATAAAGCTATAGATAGCAGGCAAGCATAAAGGTACAACTGGCATATCTCTGTAACAGACCCATTTCTGAGGCATGTAAGGAAGGCCACCTAGGACCCGATGACGTACTGTAACACCTGTTGGTATTAAATCTTACCAATTTCCAAAGGGGCAGCCGTGTTAGCATAGGCCAGCAAAACAAACAAACAAAACAAAACAAAGTGTCACTTAAAGACTACTAGATTTATTTTTCTCATGAGCTTTCATGGGAGAAAATCCCACTTCGTCAGATGCTTCAAAGATGGGGGAACTTAAGCATCTGACGAAGTGGGATTTTCTCCCACAAAAGCTCATGTGAAAAATAAATCTGGTAGTCTTTAAGTGGCACACGACTCCTTGGTTTTTTTATTACAATCCTAGACTATATCAAGCATGTTCACATGGAAAGGCACTCTCCCTTAGAGTTATTCTCTGTGCTATAATCTTATAGCCTGTAACAGAGCATGCCCTTCTTTACTGTCTTCCTATGCACACACAAGCACTTAGGACATGACTACACAAAAATATCCATGCCTGGGCCATGCTAGCTGACTAGGGCTCGTAGGACTTGAGGCTGTTTCACTGCTATACAGCCTTCTGGGTTTGGGCTGAAGTCTGAGCTCTGCGGCCTTCCCAAGTCAGAGTCCTAGAGCCCAGCCAGACTCCATCCCAAGCCAAGGAATGAACACAGTAGGAGAACTGTCCTACAGCCTAAGCCCCATGAGGCCAGGTTGGCTGGCATGGGCAGCTGTGAGTGTTAAGTTCCTGCACAGGCAAATCCCATGGGACTCTCTGCTTGCAAACATCACATGTGGTTTATTTACAGAGCTCTTTCATCATCTTTATAGCATTGTGCAACCCCTTATTTACAGCTGCATATTGTACTCAGCCTTCTAGGTCGAGGGATGGAGAGGTCAGTCAGCTCTTCCTCACAGATGTTTCCTAGGACTGGCCCTTGCATCTCTCTCTCTTCCATCAGCACTGCATTCTTGGGTTTTTTCTGCTCTCTTGGCTGATGGATTAATTAGCCTTGTAGCTCTCTCCATCCCATCCCCAATCTATCAGTTAGACACAGCTGTCATAGTCAGGTTAACTGCGAGGCAGCTAACTTGAGTTGTCATGACCAGCCTATTAGTTCAGCTGATGTGTGGGGCCAGGTTAAAGCAAGGACTAGAGGGGTTGATTCCCTGGAGCCCAGCCTCTAGCCCCCGGTGTGACCATGGCTCTCGAATGAAAAAGGGCGGCTTACAGAAGAATGGCAGCAAATTAATTTAGGAAAGCAGCCCCAGCTTAGAAGTTTTAAATCTCCTGCCATAAGCATGCTCCGGGGGTGAGTGTGGGAGTGCCAGCCTATGTCTAGCTGCTGGAGTGGCCAGCTGGGGGGGGTGGCCTAGGGGAGCCAGCATCAGGGCTAGGGGGTTAGGGAGGAGGTCAGGACGGTGGGGAGAAACGTGGCATGGTCAGGGACAGAGGGGAGAAGCACTGCATGTTTAGATTTTCTCATAAGCCCTAATGCAGCTTACTCATTAAATTGTGGTTTACAAGTCCTTCTAAACATGACGTCTAATAATAAGAAACAAAAGTAGGAAGAAGAAAATAGATACTATATAGCTATATGCCTCAGTATGGCTTTCAAAGGTTTAATCATCAACTTGTGTGGCTCTTGAGTTCCATAGGTTTGGACACCCTTGCTCTAGCCCTTAAGGTCCCTGCTGCCTGCCTGCCACAGCATCAGTGGGGCATTCTGGGTGGGGTTGCTCTGGTAGGGCCCTTGCTCTGCTGGTGCTGTGGGATAGCACCCGGGGGCCAGAGGCTGGCTCTGAGTGCTCCTGCCCCAGCCCAGGGCATGGTGGACTGGGGCAGGGCTGCAGTCGTGGACAGCTTGGGTCCTGGGGTGGCTTGATCCTGTTGGCCAGGTTCTGATTCATTAGCATTTTGCACCTGCTTTGTTCTGGAGTACATGATGATGCAAGGTTTGGGGCTTAGGGGTTTTACAGAAAGTAAGTCTTTAGACAGAACTAAACCCCAATGCCCTTTTCCATCTAGTCTAGCCTCTTCTGATAATGAGTGAGGATGGATAAAATACTGGTGAATTGATAAGTTCAAATAGCAAACACAGACCACTTTGGACAAAAGTTCAAGTTGTGGGGAGCAGAACCACCATATTGTATGGAACACTGTACAGTTATGAGTCAGCCATGAGTGCCCAGATCTTAGATATTTCCAAGCTGATGTGAATATCATCAAGAATAAAGGCTTCAAGGAGATGACACAAGGAGCACCCAACAACTTTGTAAGCACCACATCTGTGTCTTTGGGGAAGTGAGGGAGTAGCTCCTGTCACATCTACCGCTGCTTGTGTGTTTCTAAAATACAGGAAACCCTGATAGCACAGAGCAGGGTAACAAATAAAAGGACTGAATCTGGCAATGTTTGCATACTGAATCACAACATGACGTTTTGCAAACTGAGATTTCTCTTAATCTATTAGTGGAAAAGACTTAGTGGAATTAAATTATTCAGGGGTCATTGTACAGGTGGAATATCTCTGCTAGCCATCTCCTCACTCCAAATGGATGGCTTCTGCCACCTTGTAGTACAGTAACTCAGGATCCCTACTCTCAAAGTCATATTTTTTGTGTTTTGGAGGTTATTAATTATGGCAGGCATTCTGATATCATTTCCCAGACCATCTCTTTTGGGGTCAGCATTTTAGTGACAAAGGTAAAAATACAATGGTCTGTCATGTGTGTGCTAGTTCTTTCTACGCACTTCTGAATTTCTGCATCTTAAACATCTGATATGAAACATTCACTCTTTATCAATGCAGTTGTTTATATTCAAATTTGCTGTAACAGTCTGACCTGATCCTATGACTCACACTTCCCTGCATTTATTTTCCTCCAATTCACCTGTACTTCTCCATCTTCTAGCATCTGACAAAGTGGGATTTTCTTCCTTGAAAGCCTATGAGATACATAAATTTGTTAGTGTTATAAGTGCCACAAGACTCCTTGTTTGTTTTGCAGAACTAGACTAACATGGCTACCCCTTTGGAACTCTTTATCTGTTGGCCATTCCACTTGCGATCCAGGAGTGAAAGCACCGTTCTTAAATTAAAAAGCAATCAAAACCCTGCACTAGCCATTTTATAATTGAGAAACAATCATAAAAAGAATGAAAAAGGGAGATTTATTTCAATTCATGACTGAATTATAATTTCAGTTTTTATCCCAGTACTGTATTACTGACCACTCCCTGATATAATCTGATATTTATAATAAATAACTTCAGATTAGTAACCAAAAGGGAAAATAGCTTTATTTTTTCCTGATACAAATGTGAAATACCACAGCCATAGGCAAACAAGTTGTTTCAAATAAATATAGGTGTAAATTATTTTGACATTGTAACAAAATCTATATGCATCTGAACTGCAATACAGTGATTACTGTATAAAATTCCTAACAAATGCTCTTATTTTCTGGTAGTATAAGATCTCTGTGGGAAAGCAGGATCAGTACAAAAATTTGCAAATAGGTTAAATATATACAGTTAGTTGAGGGTGTAGATAAATATAAATGCTATGTGTGTACAGTAATGGGGATTGAGGCACTTATTCAAATTACTATACACAAATCCCCTTTTTAATAGAAGGGCAAACATTAATAGACCTGAAATGATCTTGGTGAAGTCCAGAATTCTGAAGTCATAATAGAAAGACACTATTACAGATGTATTTATAACCCATTGAATTGTAAGAAATCCAGTTTATTAATAATGGCACAAATCTGATAGAATTTACTGAAAACAGTGAGAGTTTTCCAGGAGAGGATTTCAGGACTTGGCCTTGTGCATCTCTTTAATACTTGCCTGTCTTCAGTGTTTGCTTGTCTTTTTTCCTTTTTTAACAGCAGTTTTGATTCCATATTATTTTACACAATTGTTTTGTTTTTTTTTAAACACTAGAGGCTTTAATCTCAGCAAAGATGTTATGTAAATTGTACTCTAAGTGTGTGCTGATTCTTTTTATTTACAAAAGAATTGTGGAATTGTTACATAATCATCTGAGTAATTAATAATTACATTGGGCTTGTTTGGAGTAATTATTACACTTCCTAACAGATCAATAGTTGGTTTGTAAAATAAATGGGTCCTGGACTGACTTCATAAAAGGAACAAGATCTTGTACTAAACAATGACATTCCTAGAGGTTAACAGTCAAAAAGAGAAAAAAAGCTTCAGTAGTAATTCCCTATTTTATTTATAATTTTTTTTAAAAGAACTTCTCTGCTTGTTGAACACAGGCCGATTCTAAATATTGAAATGTGCTAATATTTACATATGTTCTATTTTGCTATAGAGTCATTTGTTGCTGCTTCTCTGTACACACAGATCATAAGGGACATATTCTGCATTTGGATATGTATAGATCACAGTGGGCTCCGTATGTAGACACAAAGGCATATTTGGCCCTAGATTATTGTTATTATCTACTTGTAAATGTGTAGTAAAAGCAAACCATATCTGCACATTAAATCTTTGATATATCTGGCATGAGTTATAAAATGGGTCTCATCAACAGAGACATAACAGCAAATCAATGATGAATTTAGTAGGGGAAAGCTACATACATGCGGTGCTTTTGGGGCAGTCAGAAATTTTTAGTTACATTTAAAGGTCAGCATGCTTTCTAGCTGATTTAACAGGAAATTCCTGCACACCTTTAAAAGTAGCATTTGGCTCTCAGGGTAAGTCTACACTTAAGTGAGATGCTCATGGCTGGTCCATCCCAGCTGACTCAAAGCTCAGGAGGCTCAGGAAAAGTGTCTGTTTGGTTGCAGTGTAAAGGTTCAGGTTGCAACCTGAGCCCTGGGACCTTCACACCTCGTGGGATCCTAGATGCCAGACTCCAGCCCGAGCCTGAATGTCTACATCACACTTAAATACCCTTTACCCGGAGCCCTGTGAGCCCAAGTCAGCTGACATAGGTCAGTCATAGGTTTTTCTGCGTGGACATACCCTGAGTGCTGAAAATGTTTTTAGATAATACATAGGGCCCTACTAGATTCATGTGAAAAACATATCATGGATGGAGAAATCTTGTTTTCCCCTTGAAACTGGCAATGTGCATGGGGGTGTCTCACATTATTGCTAACCTTACTCCTGTGTGGCCTTTTGTGCTGGACAGCCGGAGGGTGGTGGCTGCTGGACTGGCATCCAGCTTTGAAGGCACTGGCATTGGTAGGAGCAGGGCAGAAGTGAGGATGGCAAGGTGTTGGGGAAGACAGAGCTGGGTGACATGGGCAATCGCCCAGGATGCTGTGGTCAGGGGAACCGTGGTCACCTTCTCCGCCACACACGCACATGCACACGCACAGTCCTTCCCCTTTACCCCTGAGCTCTGGGCCCAGAGTCAGGGAGAAGCAGGGCTCGGAGCACCCCAGATGAGGACTCCAACCATGTTCCTGACTCCACTTGCTAGTCCCCGGTAGGCTGAGAAGGGGCTTCCTCTTCCCAGCACAGTCTGTTCCTGGGCCTGGGTGAGATCGCTTTAGGGAACCTCTCCTGGATGGGCAAGTTCTGGCTGCTGGTGGGGAGCCTAGCTCTGAAGGTGGTGCCACCACCAGGAGCAGTGCAGAAGTAAGGATGTGAAGTGACTCCCCCACTAATCTCCTTTTGGGCTGACACCCCCATGGCTACAACACTGTGAAACTTCAGATTTAAATATCTGAAATGATGAAATCCTCTTGTGTGTGTGTGGGTCCTGTTTCTGTACTAATGTGAGTGCCGTGGGGAGTGGCAGGGCAAGGAGGTGACAAGGGGAAGAGGCAATGGGGAGGGAAGAGGGAGGGGGAGTATGACAGAGGCAGGGGGTCAGTATAGAGAGGAAAGGTGATGGGGTGGGGACAGAAAGGGGGAGCGGACAACAGGGTGAAGAGAAGGGATAGAAGATGGGGGAGTGGGACGGGGCAGGGGGCTTTGAGGAGTGGAAAGGGGATGGCAGGGGAGAGGAAGTAGATAGAGGGATGGGTCAGGAGGGAGAGGAGTGGATGACTGAGAACGCTGCCACTGAGGGAAAGCTGCCTTCTTATTTCTGGGTGTCCATGACCAAGGTGTCAACAGAAAGGTGGGGGTGGTAGCATGCCCTCTCCCCCCCGCCAGCCACATCTATGTGTCGCCTCTGCAGGGCATGAGCATACTCCAGGCTGCACCGCACCATGAGATGCCTGTAGCAAATAATGCCTGTCTGCTCTTCCCTGCTGACCATGTCCAGAACCAGAATGCACAGCCAGGGCAAGAGGCTGCCCTGTAAGTCCCATCTCCTGGGGGGACAGCTGGTGGGGGGTGAACATTTGTCTCATGGGCAGTTTCCGAGCTAGGCTTCTCTGTGGTTCACTCCACTCCTGAATGTCTGGGAGCAGATATGGAGGGACACGCGCGTGACCAGGCAACCACAGTAGGAATGGTGGTATATATATTGCAGGGAGGCAACCCACATAATACAGAGAGCTGCATATGTGTAAATGGGTTGAGAACCACTGCTCCAGACTAATAAAGATCAGAATGAGTCCCTCTGTGATTCTATAGCAGAGAAAGAAACACCGATTTCACAGTGGTTTAACTCCATTGATTTCAGTGGAATTACTTCTGCTTTCTGCAAGTGTGAGAAAGGTCAGACTCTTTCAGAACAAAGGCAGCTCCCAGGAGATTACAGAGCTTTTCTATTGGCTAGCAGCTGCAGACACATCTTTTGGGTGGATCAGGCCCTAACCAGATAAACACTGAAATGAAGCACCATTGATCCAGTCTGCTGCAGAACATGCTGCTATTACCTTAAACAAAGAGAGAGAGGAAGCTCGTCTCCCCAACGGTAAAGTTACTCATAATACACAGCATGTTTCCCAAGCTGCACAATGGTTATGCATCAACTTAATAAATACAACCTGCTTCCATAAAATGTTGAAATTTTCTTCCCTTTGTTGCCACTTGTGATGTGGTAACTGACTTATAAGCACTAAACTGTATATCACAATTCATAGTCTCAGTTCAGACAGAACCTTGTCTTTTGCATTTTGAATCTAACTACTTTGCCTCTAGAGACCAAAATGCTACCAACTCATGCATTTTCCATCAGTGGATGTGCATTGACAAATATAATTCACAGTACAAATACTTTTATAATCAATTAAAAGCATATAAGGACACAACTGTCCAGCATTTAGAAAAATTAATCTTCCTTTTGGATATTAGCATATTCTTTGGTTTTATAGAAAATTAAATAAGAGGGGAAAGGAAAAAAAAAACATCCAGATCAAATAGCTCATTTTGAGTTCCCAGCAAAGAATGTGTAATGAATCCTGGGACATGTGCTTAGTTATAACTCAGTTTTGACTAATCTAATTGTCTTTGGAAAAATTTCAGCTAAATGCAAGGGATACAATAGATCATTTGTGTAATTGAACTGAAGCCAAAGGACTTCTAACTGGGATGAATCTGGCTGGTGGATTTCCACACTCTATAGACCTTACAACAAAAACAAGGATGTTCTTTGTGAGAAACCATTCACGACTTGAGAATGCCCAGCAGTGCACCTTGTACCAAGTAGACAAAAAGTACAGTGATAAGAGACTTGCTTTTATATGCGAAGAGGGACCCACTAGCACCTTTGGACAATTTCTTCTTTTTTTAGTTGACAGAAAACACAAAAACCAAAATAATCTCTCCCTTGAGAGGCAGCTTTGTACTCTGCTGCTTAATGTTACTGCATGATGTACAGATATCAGGACTGCACACTTAGCAAAACAGGAGTTTTGGGTTGCATTCTTCCTTTATGTCTGACAAGCCTCAAATCAGTATTTTCAAGTACAGCTAGAGCCACATGATCCTTTAATTTCCACATGCAATGGTGACCTTCCGCTTAACAAGGAGCTGTTCAGATTTATTTTTGAGGCACTCTAGAAACCAGTTCAAATCCTGTGGTCTTGGAATCAAACCTCTGAACTATCACTAGTGTAATTATGTGGTGGGATCATTGGCTCACTGTTCCCTGATTTCTTTGCAACTTCTTTTTTCTCTGAGCTCTGTTTATGCTTTAACAGCAAAATAATAATTGCGATTAAACAGATGGCAAGTAAAATGGCAGCCACTCCACCAATGGTTGTGACTATGTTGACCTCTGAGTTCCTGTTATTCAGCTCCCTTGGAAGAATTCCATCGACTGTTACTTCCTTTTGCAGGATCTGTTTCTTGTTGGTGCGGTCTAGAGCTATGTGCTGAATATTAGTTCCTCTGCTGTTTTCTATGCCAATCTCTTTAGCAACCTCTGGAGCTTCTTTAACCTCTCTCTTCTGACGCACCTGCACTGATGTTCCTGGACCCCTACCATTGACCAGAGAATGGTATTGGTACTCCACACTTCTTTTGCCAATACCTCGGTTGGCATTTTCTTTTGATCTCACAGTGTAAATTGTATGTATGTACCATTCTCTACCCAAGGAAACCTAGAAAACACAAAATTTTCTTTAACATTATCCACCTCAATGAAGGGATTAAACACCAATACAAACTTAAAAGTCAATTGCAAGCTGTTTTATCATCTGATCCTGAAATGCCTGGGTAACACTCTCGAGAGCCAGGTTCAGAAAGAGTAGTGTGTCACATGCTAATCTGCCCAACACCCCAGCAGGAGCTGGCCATCATCCCATCTGCAAAATGGACGTGGGTGGGAGGTGGATGGATGCAGCATGATTTCCTAGAAGGCCAGCATCCATTAAGAGGAGGAGGAGCACTGGTCACTGCCTCTCTGGCCTTTTTTGGTGGTGTTAGCAGTACTGGCCTCACAGAGTCCTTGTGCAAGAGCTATGGTTGTTGCTGTACTCCAAAAGAGTACTCCTCGTACATTCTACCTGCTGTGCATGCTCAACGACAGGTGAGCTACAATCTGGCTTTGTATTTGTGCTAGCTCATCAAAAAGAGGACATCCAATGCATAGGCCATTTCATGTTTGCAGTGTTGTTTTAGCCATGTTGGTCCCAGGATATTAGAGAGACAAGGTGGGTGAGGTTTTTACTGAACCAGCTTCTGCTGATGAAAGAGATAAGTCTCCACAAAACTGAAGAAGAGCTCTGCGTAGCTTGAAAGCTTGTCTCTTTCACCAACATAAATTAGTCCAATAAAAGGCATCATCTCACAGACTTTTCCTTTCTAGGGCATTCCATGTCTAGTTCTTATTTAACTTTAAGAAACTACATTTATCATCCAGCACCCCACAATTTACAATTTACCTTTGTCCCCTGCATTGCCTTCTCTATACCTGCCTACCACAGTTTCTTACCATTGTCATTGGCTGTGTTCACACACAGGGGGTTATTTCGATACGGTTGTTTCGAAACTACTTATATTGAAATAATGCCTTATTTCAAAATAACTTAATTCGAATTAACAGTTTGTTCATTTGAATTAAGGAAAAAAGCTCAAAGCGAAATAGCAGGTTCAGGCAACAGTTATTTCAAAACAAGTCACCGTTGTTTTGAAACAACATGTTCGCATGGAGTTGTTTTGTCCCCGCATGGGGTTTAACTTGTTTCAAAACAACGCTGTTGTTTCGAAACAACGGGACCCGTTGTTTCGAAACAACCGTGCATTGTGTGAACAGCCTAAATCTTACTTCGAAACAACCTCTGTTGTTTCGAAATAAGAGGGCTGTGTGAACACAGCCATTCTGTTGTCTGTCTAAGAGGGCAGAAGAAATTACATTATTAATAGAAACAGAACTCAAATAGAAAATGGGATCGTATGATTTCCAGGGGCCAGATTTTGAAACTCTTATTTACACTGGTAAACAGCTACTCATTCAAATAGTCCCACTGGTTTTAATGGGACTCATATGCTTAAAATATTCAACAGAAAGCATAAGAGCTTCCCATTGTTTCTTCTAGTAATTGGTTATTTTGACTTTTGAATATGCTTTTGCAAATGCTTAAAATGACAAAGTAAAATTTACATGGCCTGCATGGATCTGGAGGCTGAACATGAATGAAAGATCATATTGCATTAAGGATGTAGCTGGATCCCTCACCTGCTCACTTCTAGACACTGTAGGGTTTTTGTGTTTTGGAAGGTGGAGAACATTTGCACAGAAAGGGACACTGTTTTGGTGACTTTGGTTAGCTGGACTTTGTTGAAGAACACGTTCAACCTTAACTCATGAAGCATTTAGTTTTGCCAAGTTTTTTACTGAAATGAAAATATATATTTTGGCTTGATACATCAAGCCCAGAGGAGAAGACCTCTGCTTTGAAAAGTCTTTTGAGGTGCATCAAAATATGGCTACCTGCCACAGACTTTAGCAAGCCCTTAGAAAGGGATCTGACAATTATATTGGTTGGAGTATGGAGATAATGATAGGAAGAGGGCAGTGATTTTACTCTCATAGAAATCTTTAAATGCTCAAAGCTCTATATCTAGAAAATGTCAAGCATTTAAGACCTTATTCAACTCTTGATGAAGTCCATAGGAATCTTTCTATAGATTTCCAGGGGAATTGCAACAAGCTCTTAAAGTTTACCTGGCTAAGAGCTTCCCAGTCCATTGTGCCCCTTTGCAAGTTCCCCTACCTGTTTCTTCTCAGAGACTTCAATTCTGAGTGCAGTTAGCACAACTCCAGGCCAGTCCTAGTTCACTGTTTCCCTCAGCATCATCAATCCTGAACTCTTCCTCTTTAGATTTTCCCCACCCCATCCTCTTCCTCCTAATCCTGGATGGGAGTCAGGAACAGCTCGTTTTAACACAATTTAAAAATAATGTTAAACCTTCCAGTGTCCAACACACATAAAACAGTTTAGTACATGTGTGATCTAGGCTGTTGCCTCTGGAAAATGCAAAAACCAAGGGGAAACCCCACAAATATATGACATGTGTAGCAGCAGGGGATTGGCTCAATCTCCATAAATACTGTAGAACACAATATCACTTATAATGGTTTTACACCTATGAAAATTCACTGACTTAAAAAGAGCCCCTTTGAATTCACACCAGTGTTAGTGCAAATATAAACCTGCTCTCAGTTCTTAATCTCTTTGCTAAGGCTGCTAGAATAGTGACATTTGGTAGCTGGTGTCCTTATTTTGGTTTACACATCCTGTAGTTCATTAGTCCTGTAATATAGCATGTACTTATATGATGCCATGACTCCAGGGCTGACCCCAGAGTTTTTGGCACCCCAGGCAAACTATAACTTTAGCATCTCCCCCTCCACATTTGATAAGAGATAATATATTAATATATTTTTTTCAAATAGATAAAACAATTCAAATCTGTCTAATTTGGGCACCCCAGGTGACTGCCTAGTTCACTTACATGGTTTGGCCAGACTTGTCTGACTCTATCATAGATTCTTAGCACAGTATTCTCAAGGCTGATTAATAGAGTGCTCACCTGAAACAGTGGAGTTGAGTCTACTTTAAATCCATCAGAGCCAGGTTGCTTGACTAAAGGAATTGCATCTGGGTCATCTATTGCTAGTTTTGCATTAAAAAGCACATTTCCAAAGCTAGTGGCTTGTGTCTCTGGTTGAGCTTTGTCCTAAATGGTAAAGAAGAAAAACAATTCTGTTTGTAAAGGCAAATTTACCTCCACAAGGGGTAATGTTTTTATAGTGACATGTAAATGCAATTTTTCTAGTAACATAATCAATACATGCTAAAAGTGCTTTTCAGCAATATCAAGATTACATCTGACTAGCTCTAATTTCTAAGTAAACTACTGCCTTAGAACTTTTGCCCAAGAAGTAAAATGAAGGAAAATTCTATGGCTTTTTTTAGAAGTAAAAATCCTTTCAGACCTCCTTTACATCATATTTTAAAGATAACAGAAATCCATACTCCCTCACTTTACAGGTTATTTTTAAATTGTCAGTAGATGAGGGTTCTGAAACATTAAAATGAAAAGCTTAGACAGCTCTCTCCTATCAATGTGGTTCACACCTTAATGCTTAACTTTCTGTCCTGGAAACTTGATGACCTTGACCATCATACAGAAGAGTTGCTTCTGTGACAAGCTGCAGCATCTTTTGCTAGCACAGTTCATCTCATCAACATTTCCTTTAAGGAAATGAAGTAGATGTCTGCCAGACACAACTTTCCTTCTCTTTTGACGAGGGGTAAAATTTTCAAAAGCACCAAAGTAGCCTTAGAAGCCTATGAGATTTAGGCTCCTTAAGAGTCTAAGTCACTTTTGAAAATGGGACTTAGATGCTTTAGAAAAAATTTCCCTTGGCCTCCTGATGATCAGACCACTGCTCTACATTGGACGCCCATGGATAGCTCCTTGCTCTGCTGCTCCAGTTCTGGACATGGCAGGCAACCTAGCCTAAAGAGAGGTGTGGGATGTCAGATTTAAGAATATTCTATTCCAAGAGAGATTTTTCTGCTATGGTATGAAGGGGTCAGTTCACAGGGAAACCCAGGGATCCAAAAGGATTCAAATATTTGATTCTACTCTTCTAGTTTGTCTCACCCACTGATGGACCTACCACAACGACTCAAGCTCCTGGTCACAAACCTGTGGGAGATATCTCCTCCATGCCTGCCACTTGCTGCCCTCCTAAAGTAGGTGGAATGCTCCTAAGGGGTAAGGTACTCCTTTTCATGTGAATCTCCTTCTTTGGGGCAAGTATTGGGGTATTGTGTAACATGCAAAAGAGAAAATTCTGCCTTCCAGATTCCCAAAGATCCTCTATTTCCCATAGATTCCTCTATTTCTCATAGATCAATGTTTAAGCACTGTAAAATGAAAGTGGGGAGGATTATGTGAGCATCTCCCTTATTCTGTTGGATACATACAATTTAGAAGAGGCATTTTGTTCACTCTGCAATCTCTATGAAAATCATACTCAAAGCTAAGGGGGAAAGGCAGTATCCTGTGCAAAATGTAATTGAAAAAGCTGTTGTGGTATGGTTCTTTTTAAGGATGCTGGAATGAAAAGAACAGTCTCAGCTGAGAGGCAGACTCCTCTCCATCTCTCCATATTCCAAGAGGTTGATGTGGAAGCCAGAGCCACTGCTTGATTACTAGTGTTGGGGCAGGGCATGAAATACAAATATCAGGTGTTAACAAATCCTGAAGAACAGGGGGGAAACTATGCCTGTGAGACGGCATCACATCCGCACACAGCACACTACTAGACAGTAATGACAATGGATATAGAAAATCAGTCCAAAAACTGGATATTCTTCCACCTGCCCCAATGGACACCCTAGGGATTTCATTTGTTTCTTACACTTTGCCAACATTTGTATAGCTTATTATGCCAATAAAATCTTATTCAACTGAATAGCTTGACAAAGCTCTCATTATTCCCATTTATTAAGCAGAATTACCTGGCCCTTAAAATCAAAGATATTCTGTTATTTGTGGGCAGGTTTTTTAAATAGACACTATACGAAGGCTTGGTGGAATACAACAGCTTTTTATTGTTATTATTTTGATGGAACATATGGATGTTTATTTTTTTCTCAAACAGCATCTTTCATACTTTGCTTATTTACAAACTTTGACAATTATCAATGTAATTTTTTTTTGCAGTTTATGTGTACAATGAGATGTCTTCAGGATCTCTATCGAGCACTATTAAAACTACAGTACCTACCAGCAGAAGTAAGAAAACAGATTGACAGAGACAGATGGGTACACTGAAATCAACTTCTACAGGAGAAGTCATCACATACAACCCCCAAGTTAGACTTCTACGGCAGATAATTAAGGACCTACCGAGCCTTCTAAAAGATGATCCCTCACTCTCTCAAGCCTTGGGAGACAGACCTCTCCTTGCCAACAGAGAGCCCCCAACCTTAAACAGATACTCACCAGCAACTACAGACCTAACAACAGAAACATTAAAGCAGGCACATATCCCTACAACAAACCATGTTGCCAACTTTGCCCACATATTTGCACAAAAGAAACCAACAAGCCAGAATCTAACCTAATCTAATCTGATCTAATCAAGCCAGCTACTCCATCAAGGGCTCATTCACCTATTCATCCACCAATGCGATTTATGCCATCATGTGCCAGAAATGCCCCCACACCTTATACATTGGACAAACAGGACAGTCTCTGTGCAAAAGAATAAACAGGCACAAAACTGACATCAGAAAACACAACATTCAAAAACCAGTTGCTGAGCATTTCCATCTTTCTAATCACTCTGTGGATGATTTGTTAAGAGCTGTGCTCAAGCGAGTCAATAGGACATCAAGACTTCAAAAAGAAACAGCTGAACCAGAACTGATATGCAGATTCAATTGTGTGAAAGCAGGATTAAATTGTGACTATGGATTCTTTTAACATTACAACAGGTGATTTGACTTCACCTTTCTCTATGTGCTGTTTCCCAGTGTTTGAATCTTAACAACTGCTTTGATTTGCTGTTACAGTATGACCTGACCCCATGATTTACACTTCCCTGCATTTATAGTCCTCCCATTCTATAAGTTACCCTATCTTCAAAGCGTCTGATGAAGTGGGATTTTCTCCCACAAAAGCTCATGTGCTAAATAAATTTGTTAGTCTTTAAGTGCCACAGGACTCCTTGCTTGTTTTAGTGAAATCAATGTTCGCCAATCTTTACTGATAAAATGTAATCTTTCCAAGATAGGAGATTATATAAGCAACACATCATACTGTCATCTTGGCGAGTTAAACTATGAGATACACCGCAAGTGATGAGAGTCCCTGGAGGGATTAACCAGGTGCTAATCAGCAAACAGGCAGTCCTGGATAACAATATCATGCTAACCAAACTACACTAGATTAACTGAAGTATAAAACTCGATGGAAGCTAGTAGAGATATTCTTAAGAAACCCTTGCCCTGCAGTAGGCTCAGAATAACAAATGGTATTGAAAATCTGGTAAAATGAATTAACATATGCTTCTGATCAAAAGCAGCACACTTACCACAATCTTAAATCTATATAAGAGGGATGGAGAATCTGCTAGACAGCCATATTCCGCATTTGGTGGGTTATACTTGGGTACATATCCATCTGCTCCAGTGCACAAGAAAACCTTCTCAATGCTACAGTAAAAGGAATCACCGAGGTTTTGTACTGGATCCACCATCACACGACCATATATAATATCACCTGAAAACAAGCACTGTTTGAAATACAATATATCATTCTGTAAAGCAAGCATCCAGTGCCCCATGATGGCTGGATACGTACTGTGAAATAGCAGGTTATAAAAAACAAGCATACTCTTTTTCAACAATTGACATCAGTTCTGCTCTGTGCTCCAGTCTTTTCTTGTTGCTCTTGCAATAAATATAAAGGGACTGGAACCAAGGCAGATCCTCGCCCTAGGAATTTCCCTGGCAGCAGGAAGTGAATTGCATTCCATGGCTGGTGTAGTCATACAAGACCGTCCTGCAGAGTTCCCACATTAAGGGCTGTTTTAGGGATAGGAAAAAGCATGCCTAGAATGCACAGTGCTCGATCAGAGTATCCTGTAAGTGGCCCATAAGTAGTTATTCAAGGCTGCTATATCTTAAAATAGCACCTAGAGCTGCTCAAAAATTGAGTTTGGTGCCGCTGGATCCATAATTTACTAGGAGTAAAGGTATATAGAGCTGCTTTTGTCCTCCCCGTCCTATCTTTGGCTGGAGCCTTTCGTCTTCTAAAAATGTTTGGAATAGCAAGATACCTTCTTATATGTCAGCAGGACCCTGGCCACAGGGCATAAGAGCTTGCTACTGCTTATTTAGACAGCACTTGGCCTGTTGAAAATGATATCCACTCTGTGGGAAATCACTCCTCTGTCTCCACAGTAATGTTTTTTTTCTACTCTGGTCTGTTAACACTTGATTAAATCTGTTCACACCTAGCTTTGCAAAAACAGAGAAGAAACATATGGAGTTTTTAAAACTTTCTGCTGTCTGTCAAAATTTAAGGCAGATTTTGCTCACTGAATCCATACAAGACTGCTGGGTTGTCAAAAATTCTTCAACAAAAGAGACCCGCTAGAGGCAGACCACAGCAGTCCATGTCCAAGAGTCAACCTTAAACATCAGAGTGAACAGCACTGAATTTGTCTGGAGAGAGATATGTGGCATTGTTATTCACAATCTGTATTACAGAAGTGCATAAAGATTCTGATAGAGACTACAGTCCCAATATGGCAGGAACCGTACAACCACATAGTAAGAGAGAGTCTCTACCCTAAAGAACTTATATTCTGAATAGTCAAGACAGACAAATGCTGAGTGAGTTATCACAGGCCCGTAGCACATCAGTGGCAGAGACACTAGGCTCTTGAGTTCCAGTCCAATGCTCTGTTTTCTAGATCTGGCTGCCCCTCACTGGAATGTGAGTTTAAATTCTAAAAAACAGGAATTCCTGGGCTCTAAGAGGACCAATCAACTAATTTGCCTTGGTTTCTCCATCTTGGACAAAGCAGACCATTAATAGTTACTCACCTATGTGACAGATCTTGCCAACCCATGCACTATCTTCAGAGGATCACATTGGATTAACTTTATGTATCACTCTGGGCTAGAGGTTGTATGCAATGCCATGGGGGAGCTCCTCCAGGAACGAAAGAGAGTGTGTGTGGGGGTGATTATGTTGTTTCACATAGGTTGTAAACACCTCTAGAGAGGTAACACTCCTTGGAAAGACTTGAATAGAGTGATTCAAACCGGGTTTTGCAGAGACCAGCAAAGAAAGCACTTGTGACATAAAAAGGTTCAATTCAGACTGACTTAGGGCCTTCGTGTTCTGAGTCAGCAATTGGACACAACTGTCATTCCAAGGGAGATCCCAACTTCTGAGGAAGGGTTTGAAAGACTGTGGCCTCCTAGAATCCCATAAGACTGAGGGGTGACTCAGTGGGTGTTTAAATCTGTTAATTGTTAATATATGTTTCCTCAGTAATGCTTTTACTTTAAGAATAAACATGTTTGCTTAGCTAGAACTGTGTGTGCTAACTTGTAACCACTGGCAATACATTGCTCAAGCCACAGGCATTCATTGGCCATTACACAGTCAGGGCTGCTAGAGATATCAACAGCATAAGACAAGGAGTTAAGCAGCCTTAAAACTCCATGGTCAGAAGAGAGACCCAAGGGTCCATGCCCAGTGATAGGTGATGACTGGCACCAAGAGACCAGTCTGGGAACATCTGGAGTGGACCCAGGCGGTGAGGTGGGAAGGTGATGCTGGTGCAGTTACCCTGAAACTGTGTTAACCTACATTTTAGGGATGTTGTTGGAGGATAAGAAATGCTTGTAAAGTACTTAGAATATGAAAACTGATATGTATTATCATCATCATCATCATCATCAGAGAGTTTTGATAGAGTGGGAACACAATGATATGTAAGGGGATGTCTCAAACTAACCATCACCTTTGTGCAATTATACCTTCTGCAAATGCAATGTCACTCTCCTGTCCAAATCCCATTGATCCATCAGACAACCAGAGAGTCTTCTTAGAGAGCAGGAACATCTGGGTATTCAGGCTGAACTCAGTAGCCACTGGGTCGCTGACCTAAAATGCAGCATAAAGCTCTTCAACATGAGGTCATTAATCTGCTCTGTATATTTGCCTATGTGAATATATTTATCATGAAAAGGCACTTATTTACATTATATATTTAATATTAACATTAGTGTCCCCTATATTTGCATTTATATACTTGATAGAAATTATGCATACTACAGTAACACCCAAGATCAGTCCAAACAGAACTGAGGCCCCAAGGAGCTTTGTACCCTGCAAGCATAAAACAGAAGACATTCAGAGCTCACAGTCTAAGTATGATCAAGATGTGACAGGTAGCATAGAATACAATGGAGAGCTGGCAGAAGACCAGAATCATAGAATCACAGAAATTGGAAGGGACCATGAGAGGTCATCGAGTCCAGTTCCCTGCACGCATGGCAGGACCAAATACCCTCTTACACCATCTCTGACAGGTGCTTGTCTAACCTGCTCTTAAAAATTATCACTGATGGAGATTTCAGAACCTGCCTAGGCAACTTATTGCAGTGGTTAATCACCCTGACAGTTAGGAATTTTTTCCTAATGTCCAACCTAAACCTCCCTTGCTGTAATTTAAGCCCATTGCTTCTTGTCCTATCATCGGCAATTAAGGAGAACAATTTTTCTCCCTCCTCCTTGTGACAGCCTTTTATGTACGTGAAAACTGTCATCACGTCCGCTGTCAGTCTCCTCTTTTCCAGACTAAACAAACCCAGCTCTTTCAATCTTCCTGCATAAGTCAAGTGTTCTAGATCTCTAATCATTCGTGTTGCTCTTCTGTGGACTTTCTCCAATTTGTCCACATCTTTTCTGAAATGAGGCTCCCTGAACTCCAGTTGAGGCTTAATTAGGGCTGAGCAGAGCAGAAGAATCACTTCTTGTGTCTTGCTTACAACACTCCTGTTGATACATCTCATAGAGGTGCTTGGGTTTTTTGCAACAGTGCAACAGAAAACAGTAGCAGAAGAAAGCTACATATATCAGCTAAGAGAACAGTGTAGAAGTTGCATAATTTTTGTTTTAAAAAAGATAAATGAACAAGAGATGTTAAAGAATTGCTAAAAAAAACCCAAGCATTCAAATTTTTTTAAAAACAGTAATTGAACAGCCTTCTCATTTGCTCACGTGTGAGGCTGATGGGGTGAGTCATAACAATACTATTAGAAACTATCGACGGAAGTTACGCAGCTGACATGGTTATTCCTCTTCATATCACATTTCTACAGAACAGACTCCAGAATATCAAAGCAGTGGGATTTGGCACCCAAAAATGTACAACTGAAATTCTCCTTATAGACCAGCTGCAACTCTTCAAAAAGACGAAATGTAACAACCCTGCTTATAGAAGACATTCCTTTCTGATGTGTTTGGAATTTTTCAGTTTTAATGCATAGATACAGGTGATAGGATGCAAAGTACTAGAGGTTCAAAATTCAAATGTCTTTCTTACATTGGTGAATTTCAACTTATTTTGATGAACATGAAAGAAAATCAAGAGTGACTGGGTCAAACTTATGGAAAAAGCAAGTGTTTAATGAATAAGAAACTGGAAGAGTATTTTCAGCCAATGCAACTGGAATTTAGCCATGCAATTTTCAGTAGCCTTAATGGGAACTGCATAACTAAATCTGTTATATATATATAAGATGATGCAGATTAAGTTATGTACTTCTCATTAATGCTAACTATAGCTGTGAATATATCCCCTGCCAGCTCTTCTTTTAAGTCTGTTTTTTTTTTTTTCCAGTTTCACATGTATGTTTCACTGTTACACACTGACTGACTTGTGGTTGTTACAGCAGTTGTGTAATCATATAATTATTTCCAGGAAGGAAACACTTAAAGCAAAGGTTCTGAATAATGCAACTTTTGAAGACTATTTGCGGTCGGAGGAGTATCAGTTCACACCAGTATCTAACTATTGTCACCGCAGATGGCCAGATTTTTGTATGAATGAAGAATATTGCAGGAATTGTCTGAAGGGTACATCCTGCCCCCACCTTGGTTGGATAAGAGGACTGCCTGCAGCGAAGTCACTGTGATCTCTTCTGCACAAAGAAAAGGCAGGATTTGGGGAGATTTTGCATGGTTTGCACCCCAGTGCAGCACAGATCTCAATTCCTTCCTGCTGGAGGAGGGCAAACAGCATCTAAAGACGGCAGAGGGTATAATATGGGATGGGAAAAAGGGGAGAAATCTCTTGCTGTCTGCATACAATCTAGTGGGGTGGCAAGGTGCTGTTTATGAGTGTACTATCATTCTTTCTTCCTGCCCCCCAAAATATGGAGGCTACACTTTGGGTAGTAGACTTGCCCCTGCCTATGAAGTTACACTGCGTCCCATAGAAATAACATGAGATGATTACTTTCTCAGAGAAAGATAAAAAAAGAGGATATAAAAAGCTTCAACAAGGAAATGTAAAAAAATTATTAGAACAGAAGACACTCAGAAGCAGGTTTTCCACTTGGTACTTGCATTTTAAAAGAGCCTTTCATTCATTCCTGGTGCCAAAATTTCCTAAGGTGGGCAACATAAAAATATTCACCATATTATTATGTTTTAAAAAATAAAACATTGAAAACCAGAGGCAATGTTGCATAGTTCAGCAGACAAGGCACTATGTAGGGAGTCAGTAGAAACAAATTCTACTATCATTTCTACTTCCGATTCACTTAGACTTTGAGGCAAGACTTGGGGGTTGTCTACATGTTGCCACAGACTGGTCTACATATGTGAACGGTAGAGCACTCTCACATGTTGGGCTCCAATTGCCTCACATAGATCCTGGTGGTGCAAATTCAGAAATATCTAGTTCATGTTGATGTAGTCTTGTTTTAAACAAGACTACATTAACATACACTAGGTACAGGGTCTACATGGTAGTTGGAGCACAATATGTGAGAATGCTCTACAATTCACACTCCAACAGACCAGACTGTGCTGCTGTATAGACCAGGTCTGAGGCCCTTGTTTGTGATACCTGTACTCACTGACTTCAGTGGGACTCTTCATGGTCTCACTGCTTCAGCAGTCCCTCCAGGTGAGGACTGAGTCACCCTGATGCGGGCAGTCAAAGTAATTTGCTTTGGCCTCACTCACTCTGTACCTGGTCTGTGGATAAGGAAGTATCCAGTCTGCAGGACTGTCAATCCAACATCTTTTGTAACAACCAGACAGTTTCAGAATATAACCATATGAAAATATTTCTTGATAGTACCTGTTGGAATCGGATATCAAGGTCAAAGGTGATTGGGTCTCTAGGATTACAAATCACTGGTACACTGTACTCCTGGTGAGGTACCGTGGTACAAGGTATCAGCTTCACGGTGTATGTTCCAGAATAGTCTCGTACCTGTTAAAAGCAAAGGAGAGACATGACACTTTCACTAACGCATTTCAGAATAGGTTGGTACAGAACTGGGACAGAGCAGACAAAGAAAGGAAGGCTGAGGCTTTACCGCAAAATCTGAAACAAAGCTCCACTGCTGTATTGGCTGGTTGTACGTTGGTTCACTTCGCACAAGGCTGAGGCTAAACGTCAGGCCTGGGTGATCCACTGACATAACCATGGAACTCAGAGCAGATGCTAGAAATATGTCAGCAGACAAGCTTGTTATCTTAAATGTCTAACCACAGATCCTCAGAACCTGGAAAGCATTTCCAGTGATTTATAAGCCACAACATGATGACTGAGGTTAATGCATTTACAGTGCACTGATTTTATTAGCTGAAACTAACAAAACCAATTATAGTCAGTACAGCTGGCCTGCTTAATTCTTGTTCAAAAAGCTGTTAAACAATCTTTTATGGGGCAATGCAAGCAAAGCTGTATAAAGATTAAATTTAACAGAAAGGCAAAACATGGACAGTAAATATCTATAATCCCTCCTATTTTTAACATTGAATGTCAACCCAGGGAACCGAAAACAACTTTTACTGGCACTTAAACTCAGTTCTCTCTTGGATGTAAAATGTAATATGTATTTGGAAAGTAAAGAAAGAGTGTAATTGCTATGAAGGAGCTTTTTTGATTAATAGAATATGGTAAAATTAAAAGAATTCCTTTCATGATGCTTTTCTTGTTCAATACACTCTTGTATATGGCCTTGTTCAGTGACTTTAACTTATTCAGGTATTCTTGTTAATTTCCAGCATTCACATCCAGAAGCACACTTAGGCCCCAGTTCTACAAACTAATCTGTGAAGATGGAACCTTACACTCACATGCAGTCTAACTGAAGTGAACGGCATCAAGGCCTCAAAGATGATTAAATGCCACTGAGCATTTTATTGACAGTAAGACAGTGCACACACTCTTTTCTGATCATGGAAAGGTAGATATCATGTTTAAATTCTCATCTGATATAAATCCAAATAACTTTGTTCAAATGGAGCGCTCCCAATTTACACTAATTGTGAATGTGGCACAAAGCATTTGAAATTCATTATACATCATGAATTTATGAGTGTAGAACAATGGTTTTCAACCTGTGGAACACAGACTACATCTAAGATTTCAAAGGGGTCCACACTTACATTTGAAATTTTTCATGGGTCTGCAAATGAAAAAAGGTTGAAAACCACCAGAGTTGAGTAAAATCCCTGCTGGTCTGTACAACGCATTAAAAAAAATCTAGATTTTAGTAGAAGGAATAAGAACATAAACAGTATAAAACTCACAACTGTGAGATGATATCAAATCTTGGAACTGACTTACCAGGATGAGACATCATAAACAAACCATGAAATCGGGCTTCAGTCTTGAAGTTTACAACCAAACGCCCTTCTTCACTGATGCGCATACTGGTTGGGTACAGAGAACCTGCCAGTAGATCCAAGTAGCTTGATTAGTCATCACACAAATGGCTAATAAATGCATCATGGTTATATGAAATACTGGCTTCCTTTCATTTCACATGGCCAAGTCCTTTAAAAATTGGCAGGCAGTCTGCTGTCATCCTTTGGATTTACCTATGGTGACTGTCAAGAATTTATGGCAGGGGCCCATACGCCACATGGCACCATAGTCTTCCAAAGCATAAAACATGCCTCCCTGGAACAGCAAGGATTTGGGCTAGGTACCCATTTCAATATAATTTTCATATATTGTCAGACAGCAACTCAGCCATTCATCTAGACAGAGGAAAGACCATAGCCCAGCCTGACTTTTTCTGCTGCAGGAAGGGGCAAAATGCACTCCTTTACACTTATGCAGACCATTAAGTTAAAGTGGGGATTCAGCCAGCAACATTCCCATCAAAACACCCTTTCATGTTTCAGTTGAGAGAAAGCAACTTTAGTTTGTACTAGCTCATCAAAAAGAGTTAGAAGCAGCCGAAGTGGACTGTGATAGAATATACCCTTGTGCTCCCCCCCCATGTTATTGTAATAGTGTGTGTAAGAGGTATGCATTGTGAAGTATCATTTAAAACCCCATAAATTGCTGATCAGTAATATCAGGTCAAAAGGCACATAGCAACAGTATATGCAAAGCTATGAACATAAACTGAAATCATAACTGATGTATGTTTCCCAAGCAAATTTGGGGAGTGGCCAAACAAGCCACATAGACAAAGGGCAAGTTGATACCTCAACCAAGTAACAACACTAATGGATCATTACTTACTAAGTGGCCATTCTTTGGCAATGAAGTGGGCAGGGATAAAATCTACATCTCAGTAAATAAATAGCATGGAGTTTTCTTATTTTTTTCCCCCACAGACTTGTTGTCTCATGGATCTCAGCTGGAAATGTTTTTCAAGAGGGCAACTGAAACTATAAAGAGGAACAACCAACCCAATGCATTCTTCTCTTTCCCACATCTGTCTCTAGCATTGCAGCTAAGACGACAAAGGAAAACAGCTGCTGGACAGAGTCTTGATCTGCTGGAGCAAGTTTGCTTGAATTTACTAAGATTTCTTAAGTTAGGCACTAGTAAGCATTTGATCTTTATTTTTCTTGTAATGTACAGAAGTTAGAAATGGTTGCTTCTACCCTCTTAAGAGCTCTCTTTGTAGTTAGTAAACTTGCTTTACTGTTTTACCTTGTTCATTGTGTTTAAATTGAAGTCTCTGGGTAACTAGCTAAGATAATAAAATGGAATATTATTCCCTTAAAGAACAACAGACTTAATATATTTGTACCATCAGGAGAAGCCTGGGCTGCAAAAGATATTTAGAAGCTCTCAGACTGGGGAGTCTGGGATTCATCCTGCAGTATAAGAAAGGCAGGTGAGAGCCAGGGTGTACCTGGCAGGCTGCAGTCACACACAGATGTACAGAGTCTTGCTTACATACTGGTAGGTTGTTTGTGAAGGTCCCAGGTAGGACATACTTCCACAAGGCATTGCAAGGTACTCAAGGTTATTGGGCAAGGTGACATAGCCACCAACTAGCCTGGATTGTGCTCCGGTAGGTCACAGGAATGTTTTACAACAATTCATCTTTGGCTACCTTAACCATGCATTGCTCCAACCACCATCACTCAGTTTTATGGCTGTACAGGTGAGCCATAGGTGCCACAGCAAACTGTTCGATCTGGCCAAAATTACAACGCATAAAATTCATGAAAATTAATCATCATATTAAAAGTGACATATCTGTCGATTCTAAACACAGGTGGCCAAATGGCAAAATTGAAGTGACATTTTTTTTCAGTGGATTTGAAACATTAATGCTTTTGATCCTTCTTTAGCTTGTTGCACGCGCTACGCTCAAAGATTTCTAGCAAGACTGTAACCATAGTAAATGTAAGTAAATGTGACCTTTATGAGCAATCAATTCAGCTGAAAAAAGTGGGCGTACTGTGGAATTGTTTGTCTTGTTGAAGTGCGATGTGTTACTGAAAAGGTTGGGAACTACTGGTCTAGAAGATTTCAAAACATTCTACAAACCACTGCAAAGGGAGCCAGTGGTTTGATAGCATTTTGTATACTAGATGCAAGAAGAAAACAGATTTTTCTGGGATGCACAAGCAGCATGAGGAACATCACCATCCAGAGCCACTGCAATGGCATTTTTCTCGCATATATAAAGTTTTTCTTGAATAGAATTGGACAGTTATAATTATTTTTGATTTTTCATGGAATTAGCGCAAGTTAATATTTATCATATATACAATTATTCACATTTTCAACTGGAATTATGGATGCTCAGCTCCTCCAAATGTCAGGCTGTAGGCATTTCAAGTTGGGGGGGGCAAAAATCTGTAAAAACAGGAGACCTTTGAAACTGTCGGACTAAGTAAATCACATATCTAATCAGTTCCAGGGTAGGGACTGTATCAGACTCCTGTCTAGCAACCACCATGTAGACAGTTATGGAATTTGATTTATTTTGGAGATGCACTCAATATTCGCTTTTACACTTATTATATCCTATTTTTAAAGTGAGTACAAGATCTGTGTCACAATGGGTAGGTGTTCCATATAAGGCTTTAAAAAAACAAACCACTGTTATATTCACTCCTGAACACTGGTGGATTCTCTAATTGCAAATAGTTGTACCTGGCTTCTAAATTATAACTGAGATGAGAATAGGTGTAGAATATCCAAGGCTGTTATAAAAAGGACTGGCATGCATGCATGCATCAAAGCAGTATTTTGCCCTAGAAGTGCAGACTTAAATTATGTGACAGTGTTTTGTTAAACATGCTAATTCTTCTGTAAAGATAAAGATATTATATTTTTATGTGGACAAGTTCAAGTCCCACATATCCATCTACATCATCTGTCAGATTAACTGAATTGTTCATATTTATTATGTCTACTGTCTGTTATTATAGTTTGCAGTGTTCGTGTAGCCATATCAATCCAAGGATACTAGAGAGACAAGGTAGGTAAAGTAATATTTTTTATCAGATCAGCTTCTGTTTGTGCAAGAGGCAAGGTTTTGAGCTTAGAGAGAATTCTTCAAGTCTGTGAAAGGAACTCAGAGTGTCATAGTTAACTATAAGGTGGAAGACAAAAGGGGTTAACACACAAGAAAAACTCTACGATCTCATTTTCCATAAACCGCCCCAGGGACCTTCTCCACACATCCCAAGATGCACAAACAACAGAACTCAAGAAGACCCATCAAATCTGGCCACAGCACTCTTATTGAAAGAATATCAGGACTCAAAGAAACTAACATAAAACCACTTTATAACTGCCTTCCCCAAGAAACTCAGCAACATTAACCACCTCCCTCAGAATAAAATTCTTGCCACCATTGATGTCACTTACATTTACACCAACATTCCTCACAATGACGGAATTGTTACCTGCCTCAAAATCTGAAATGCAATGGATAACGTGTCAAGATTCACTCCAAACACATCAACAAATTCATCTATTTCATTCTTATCCATAACAATTTTATACTCAACAACAAACGCTTTGTCCAAACCATGAGGAAAAACCAGGGGTATCAGTATGGCTCCTGAATACACCAACCCTTTCAGGGGCCATCTCAAGGAAGAATTCCTGGACAAATGTACCATGAAACCAATGGTATACCTGAGATATATTCATGATATTTTCATTTTCTGAACAGACAAGCTAAACTTTAGAATAGATTTTCACCACAACTTCAAAAACCACTATTTTGCTAGACATCCATCCAGTAAGCTCTTTCTAGAACACTCCTGCACCAACTTCAACTTCCTGAATACCACAATCATCTTCAACAAGGAAACATACAGACAGCTATATACAGAAACACAGTTATCATCACACCTATCATAACAGGTCTGGTAACCAACCCTACTCATGAAGAAATCTTATCTACAGCCAGACAGATTCCACAGAATACATTCTGAGGAGAAAGTCTGGGTACACACCTTACCATGCTTAAAACTGCCTTCACCAAACAAGGACAATCCACTGGAGAAGTAGATTATATCATGGAAGGGGCCACCCAAATACCTTGAGAGAACCTGCTTCAAAACAGGATAAACAGCCCCTCTGACTGCACACCTCTAGTTGTCATCTACCACATCACACTGGAAGCCATATGGACAATCACTGAACAATTACAAACACAACTTGATGGAAAGAACATCTTGAGAGAAATCTTTACTGAACCTCCTCTTCTGATCTTCAAACAATCTCTCCACCTGCATTATCAGGCCCCACTGACGAGGACACACCAACTTGAAGTGGCACCAGACCAGTAACAGATGCAATGCTTGAAGACAGTTTCATTGCTGCAATGACCAATACCCTTCATAAAAAGATCTTTGGGTTCTACACATAAACTATCATCACATGCATTCATCCAGTAAACTGAATGCCCCAATAACACTCCTGAGAGTTCAGTCAAGAGTAGTGAAATAAGACTATCACTGCATTTTTGAATGAACTCACACAGAAAAAATGATAAAAGACAAAAACACCGTATCGGCTGTGGGCAAACACTTCACAAAATGATCACTCCATACCTGACCTTTGAGTCCTTCTCCTCAAAGGAAACCTGCACAACTTCCTCAAAAGAGATGCCTAGAACTGAAGTCCTTACCTTTGATAGGTACCAAAAATAAGAGAGTTAACAAATACTCTGGTTTTAGGGGCCATGATGACAATCTAATCCATTAACCCTCTTTTGTCTGTCCTACCTTGTATTTATCTCTGGTGTCCTTGATACGTATACACTGTGGTTAAAAACATGACTGTGGCTGGCCAGTGTCAACTAATTCCATTGAGGCTTAAATGCATGTATCATTTTCCCTGAGGTTAAAATTGTTTCCACCTATTCAATATTTCACAGCTAGCAGAATAATGAATTAATGCCACTTATTAGTTATGTTATTCAAGACAGCTTGTGTGAAAATGAAATAGAAAACCCAAACCCTAAAATTCAATCAACATGTAAGAAAAAGGGAATTTTATGATTTTTTCATGTGATTGAAAAATATTAAGACACTAGCTGTAACCCATCAAAAATGATGAGAAAATCATGGTTTCTTCCCTGAGTAAGTACCACGTACAATTGTCTGAAGAGTCAGTGTGAAATACTGAAAACAGATGAAAGCTGTGAAGGGGGGCAGGGACAGAAGATGGGGGCAGAGAAGGAGCAGGTGAGGACAGGAGGTGGGGTGCAACCACTTGCCAGTACCATACGCATTGGAGGGATAAGGAAGGATGGGCTAGGGAGCATGGCAGAAGTGAAGGTGAGGGATGTGGGGTGGGAGAAGCATGATGGCATGGGATATGGAGGGTGGGATGAGGAACAATGGAGCATGGGCAGGAGGTGGGGATGCTGAAGGGGAGGGCTGGAGCCAGGATGTGCCAGGGTGATGAAGGAGGCCATGGACAGGAGATGGCGGCAGAGAAGGGGCAGGTGGGGGCAGGAGCTGGGCTGGTGAAAGGGGGCAGGAGTAGCAGATGGCATGAGGAACGGGCAGGTGGAGGCAGGAGGTGGGGTGTCACCACTTGTCAGTTCTATATGCATTGGTGGGACAAGGAAGTGTGGGGTAGGGGGCATGGCAGAAGTGAACGTGAGGGTGTGGGGGGAAGGATGAGGGGGTGTTGAAGGGGTGGCTGGGAACAGCCCCCTAGCTGTAACCCATCAAAAATGATGGGGAATAATCAAAAGAGAATTTATGAAAAAGTTTTGATTTTTCCCTGTTAGTCATGCTAGGCCTGAGAAGACCAAGCCATCTTGTAAAATACATGACTCAAATTTAACCTTTAAAGACATATTATAGGAAAATACAATGGTAGTGTTACACATACATATCAAAGACCGAGCCTAATTGTATCAGTAGTGGTTTCTTAATGAAACTTACATATATTCTGTTAGAAGATAGCAAGGTAAATGAACTGCTTCCCTTTCTGTCACTATTGTTCTATTGGGAGGGGTTGAAAGGAAACATTAATATCCAGATGGACCTTTGATGTACCAGTGTAAACTGTTTGTTAATGGTGCTAATGCAGCTAATTACGTGTGGTGCTCAGGGGGTGAAGGTTTTACTACAAAGGGACAATATACATTATTATTTTCTACTTAAGAAAGTATGGGAACTATTATCAACACAACACCCACATGAAGAAATGACCTGCAAATGCCTACCTTGCTTCAGCTACAAAAGGAAGTGGGGATAATAATCTCTTTATCTCACATCTGTCCAAACTTCTCAGGGAAAGCTTGGACTGCAATTATTGAGATCCCAGCCAGCACTGCCCTGAAAACCATCCTGCTAATTCTCAGGGGAGAATTAGAACCAATTCCACACCTGGACTATTTGGTCTCTATTTCTTAAAACTGGATTTCTAACAACTGAGGCTATGAAACAGGGACTCAAACCCATCTAGGTATTGGATGCATGCCTAAGATCTGCAACTTCAGCGTCTTCAAGGACTTATCTTCTATGGACACTAAATCATTTGTACGTATGTAATCCACTTTGACCCTATAACGTCTCTCATTTTGTTTCTTTTCTTTTTATATTAAACCTTTAGTTTTAGTTACTAAAGAATTGGTTGGCAACATGGTATTTTGGGTAAGATCCAGACTCATATTATTCTATGTAATGTGGCTGATGCTTTGGGGTCAGAAGAAACCCTTCTGGGTAAAGAACTTCTTGGAGCTTTAAGCAACTTCTCTTTTTACCAGACCTAGTGGCTGTATTTGGGACAAGCGACTGAAATGCAGTAAAGGCAGCTGAGTATATTTTATGGTCGCTTCTTGATATCCAGTGTGGGGGGATCAGAAGCATTGTTTGTGACTGGTTGGGGAGTTTATCTCCAGGTGGCCCACGAGTGCTGGGAGAATCTGCTCTCCTTTTTGCAGCTTGCCCTGATCTTCGCATATTCAGGTGATCCTCCCAGGAGGCCTGGGTCACACCTGCCACTTACCGGGTGGGTGGGCAAGAAGAGGGATAAGGAAAGAAGGCAGGGGACTGACGGGTCAGGAGTGATGGACAAAGAAGGGGGCAGCTGGTGCTGAGGAAGATGGGCATGTGCCAGCAGCAGTGGGATAAGTGAGAGGGGCTGGAAGTTGAGGAAATGGGGAGCTGACACAGAGCAGGAATATGAGAGGTGGGGTGAGAAGAGGAGTGGGGGAGCTGGAGGCAGGCGCTGAGGTGAGGGAGGAAGAAGTGGGATCCTGGACATCAAGGGAGGAAAGGGGTACAGAGAGGGTCTGGGTGCTAGGTGAGGAAGAAGCAGTGGGCTGTGCAGGATGAAGGGGGACAGACGCTGGGGTGAGGGAAGAAGAACCAGTGGAGTGGCTGCAGCAGGAAGAATGGGGGTGCTGGAGTGATGGAGGAAGGGGGCTGAGAGAATGGGGGCTGGGCGGTAGGGTAAGGAAGAAGCAGGGGTGGGCAAAGGGATGAGAAGTGTTGGGGGAGCACAGGCGGGGCAGACAAGGGGTGAAGGACAAAGCCTTGGCTGGTGCCCAGAGGGACCCTTGTACAGGCAGCTCCAATGTAGGGCAGAGCCCACGCTCAGCAGGACCATAGGCATGCGCACGTGTGGCTGGTTGGCAGGGCACTGCGATCATGCACAAGCTGAGTGAGGCCGCAGTGCAGCAGACTGGCAGCTTGGGGCTGGGGCTGGAGAGTGGAGCTCAGACTGTCAGGTCCAGTCATCCCCCAGACTGAGCCGGGGCCGGCCCGGGGCAGCATGTGGGTGGGCAGTGACCCCAGCTCTGAGTCCAAGTGTTGTTCACAGCCACCAGGGATCTGGCCCCTCCTTCGTGGCCTGCATGCTGGCCCAGGCCGGAGCTGTGCGCAGAGGGCGCTGTTGTCCTTGCGCCCAGTCCCTTGACACGGCCTGCCTGTCTCACACGCAGATCGGGGTCGCACGCTGGGGGCAGGGTGGGTCTCTCCATCTCTGGCTCTACCGCACCCCACAGCCCGAGGAGCCAGTAAACTCCTCACCAGTGGTGCAGACTCCCCCCGGACTGGCCCCCGGGTCCATGTCCAGCCTTCTCTGTTCTGCTTTGCTCAGCCCTGTCCTGCCCTGCCCTGCTTCCCTTTCTGCGGTGAACCCTGGGCTTGGTCCATGCTCCCTCGGGGCCGCTCCCTTAACCCCCAAATCTTTCTGCTCCCCTGCCCGCCCACACAGCATAGCAGGAGCCAGTAAATGTGCACGTGCGCAGGGCAGGCAGAGCTACTGGGGGACTGGAAGGGAACCTGCTCTGAGCATGCACACATTACACTTCACATCACGGATGCACACATGGAACTGCACAGCGAATTAGTATAGTGCATTTTATTTTAACACATTAATATGTGGAGCAAGGAGGTGCCAGGATTGTGAAGGAGGGCATGAGAAGGAGACGGGAGCAGACCAGGGGTGGGTGGTGGCAGGAGGTGGGGGCAGGGGCAGGACGTGGGTGTGGTGAAGAGGGTCGGGGCAGGAGACGGGGACAGAGAAGGCATGGGGTGAGTGTACCATGTGACAGGACATTGTGATATCGGAGCTGACTCAACCCGTCCTGTCACATGGCACACTTCACATCATACACACACATGCATGCATGCACATAGTGAATTAGGATAGTAGATTAATCATTCAATATAATAGCACATCTGAAATCAAGATCATAGAATTTTCAAATTCAAGTGTCGCTCTAGAACACTAAACAGAATGGCTGATGAAAGACAGTTTATGTGCAGTTTATTATTTTACACATATGCTACAAAGCAATACTTTCATATTACAATTGTTTGAAAAACTATTCTGCTGCATGCAGTCTAAGCCTTCAACAACAGAGCAAGAGTAAAAAAAGCAACAAAGTGCAAACATATACCTTGGAGCTCTGCTTCAGGTGGGCTGCCAATTCCGTCCTTCCACAAGATGGCAGTGTCATACACAAAAGTCAGCCGAAGTTCAGACTGTAGGTCAAAATGCTGCCAGCCACCTACACCCACAGGCGAGTGGAAAACATAGGAGACATACAAGGGGACTCGCAAGGTCACATAGGACTGCACTAGGTTGAGGACCTATAAAGATCAAAATCAATTAGTTAAGTACACAAAAATGGTCCCATATAAAGAACACTAAAGAAAACAAAGAAAATCTCATTTTTTTTTTTCCAAATTACAGATGAAGAATAAAACACTGAATTTCAACAGCCTGCACGTGGACATAAATTCTTTAAAGTTTCCTGTTTGTATTTGAAGCAGGATACAAATTCTGATACTAACAAACTGATTTTTAACCCTTTGTTCTTGTTCACCTTTTGTAAATAGCAAACTAATAATGGCTAGATCAGGAACCAGTTGGGGATAACAGATTAAAAAACAGCACAGAACAGAACAAAACAAAAACAATCTTTGTACATTTTATCCTGTTTCCTCAATCTTTACCTAGTGCTCATCTTCTGAAGCTCATCTTCTGCAGTGACCTCACTGCAAGGCTGAAGTCTTCTCTTCATGATTGGAGTTTATCCTCACAACAAATTCCATATCCAACTCTGCCCCCGTATCTACTCAAGTGACACCATCGTAGAACCTACCCAAATCAGCCACTCCATCAGGGACTTATTCACCTGCTTATCTACCAATCTGATACATGCCATCACGTGCCAACAATGACCTTCTGCTATATACATTGGCCAAACTGGATTGTCTCTTTACAAAAGAATAAATGGAGACAAATCAGACATTAAGAATGGTAAAAAAAACAAACCCAAGGAGTGATGTGGCACTTAAAGACTAACACATTTATTTTTCGCATGAGCTTTCGTGGGAGAAAAATCTCACTTCGTCAGATGCTTTGAAGATAGGTGAACTTACAGAATGGAATGAAAAGAAAATAAATGCAAGAGAGTGTAAAACATAGGATCAGGTCATACAGTAACAGCAAATCAGAGCAGTTGTACTCAGAGATGCGACTGGGACATCAAGACTTCAAAGAGAAACAGCTGACCTCGAATTAATATGCAAATTAAATTGTGTGAAAGCAGGATTAAATTGAGACTATGGTTTCTTTTCCCATTGCAAAAGGTAATTTGACTTCAGCCTTCCCAGGGTTTGAACCTAACAACTGCTCTGATTTGCTATTACTGTATGACCTGATCCTATGTTTTATACTCCCTTGCATTTATTTTCATTCCATTCTGTAAGTTTGCCCATCTTCAAAGCATCTGATGAAGTGGGATTTTCTCTCACAAAAGCTCATGCAAAAAATAAATCTGTTAGTCTTTAAGTGCCACGCGACTCCTGGTTGGTTTTTTTTTTTTTTTTTTTTTTTTGTGTTCTAGACTAATAGTTTGCACCTTTGGAAATTATTAAGAATGGTAACATTCAAATGCCAGTAGGGGGAACATTTCGATCTGCTCGGACATTCTGTAAAAACCATGCTAATTACAGTGCTTCAGAAAAAAAAACCCTCAAAAACAAATTCATATGCAAAACTAGACGCCTTCACACTGGGTTAAGTAGGGATCTGAAATGGCATTAACCTATTACAAAAGGTGACTCCCCCTCTATTATCCTTTCAGCTCTTGCTTCCCTCTTCTACACTGTTTGAATCAAAACTGCTTGTTTACTTTGCTGACACAGGCCATTACATTACACTTTTGAAACTGTTTGAATTGACTTTGTGACCCACCCTTCTCTGTATGTATATACACTAACATGCTACATTTTCCATTTCATGCATCTGATGAAGTGTAATTATGCCCATGAAAGTTTATGTGGTAACTAAATTTGTTTGTCTTTAAAAGTGGCTCAGGAATCTTTTTTTGTTATGGCTGGAACTGTGGCTTCTTTTCCTATGTGTAGACAGTGGGTGTCATATTGTGGGCATTCCCATACATAAATACTAATAGTGCACTGAAGGATCAAAAAGTGATTTTTAGAAAGGAACTTTTTTTTATTCATATCATAAAACATTAATACTCTTTTTAAATATTTTCAGCAAGAAAACATATTTGATGAAGAAGAATTAGGTCAGAAAATCACTATCTATTAGATACAGTGGGGTTCTTATCAGACTTCTACGCCCTTTCCATTTTCTGAACAGATTGTCTTATATCTACTTAACCTAATATACATTTTTTTGAAATAATTGTGCTGTTACAGCCCCAGTATTAGAGATAGGACAATCTAGAGCCTGTGACTGATGAACTTTTACAATACTGTGGGCTGCATTGGAGGGGAAAAGGGTAAGAGGATAAGGGAGAACGGCAGAAAGATTTTAATTTGAGAGAGAGTCAGCACCTTTCTTGAGTAAATAATTAATACTTTTACATTAATAGTTAATATTTTATTAATTACTACTTTACAGGGTGTTAAAAGTGTCTTGCAAAATCTTGAGAGCTGTTTTAAAAATTTGCAGGATGTGTGAAATCCAAACTCTGTTTTGGGTTCACCCAGCTTTATGCATAGGGACTCCCTTACCCCTGGCTTTATTGTTTTCCTATCCCAGACAAAAGGCACTGCAATAACATAAACCCACAAGTATAATAATAATACTTTTCTGCAGCACTCCACATATTGAACTAATTAAGTACTTGGTTACAGAAAATGTTGACAGTTGTTAATTTGCTTTCACACGCAAAACCACTTAGACTGTACAATGTGCTGTCAAAAAAACAAAGCATAAGAAAACCTTCTCTTCGTTTTTGTCAGCTTGTAGAATCATCCTCTAAAGCAGATTAGCATTTAAATGCTGGATTACCTGGACACTGATAAAAAGGAGCATCTTTCCTTCCTTTCTCATGATTTAAAAGTTATTCTTTCTAGTAAAAGGACCTTTCAAATGTTGGAATTTAAAATCAGAGATAGAATCAGCAAAAGATTGTTTGGGTCAACCAGCTATGTGATTCATGATAGGTCAAGTAACAGTCAGTTTTTATAATCTGGTCTATAGAAAAACCTGTCGCACAGTTCAAGATATCTTTGGAAAATATGGTTTATAAGGTTATACTAGTCCTAATACTTAGCAATTGATCTTGAAATGAAATATGTTTTTAGGATTCCTAAAGTGATCTGTAATAAAGTGTCCTCACAACTAATATTAGGTGAAACTGCTACAGTCTGTTAAGATTAATGTCCTTTTGCTGGTTTTAGTAAACATGATCAGTACCTTCGTTTTCTGGATCAAGATAATAGCTTTCCTGTCTAGGTGAACTGAGTGCCAAGAACTCTTCAATAAAAAATGTTGTTCTTTCAGTCAACTGTATTAAACAAGTAGCGCTGCAGAGTTCACACTGAGCTATCTCCATTGACTTTAATGGAATTACCTTGGGCACAGATTTTTCCAAAGCAATAAAACTGGATATTCACTTATGCTAAGAAAACTGCAGGCTGCGGTGCAGCTCCACAGGAGCTTTGATTTGCTTTTGTTTCATTCAGAGATGTCCTTGCACTTCTGACATTTCTTGGCACACTGTCAAGATTCATACCTGCTTGCTTGCATAACCAAACACGTCACTACCAAGAAGCCATCTCTGCCAGCCCAAGTGACCTTTTCTTGATCAGTACATGTGAGTTTTTGTTTCCTGTCTACATTGTTATAATAATAAAAGAAAGTTTCAAATTAATTTTTTTTTTTTTTGTGATGGGGAGGTAAAAAAAATCCTCACTAAAAGAGGATCTTTGCAAACATGGAAAAATCTTCACTTACATGGGAAAAATATGAATATATATTCAATTGCCTGGTATAAAGAAAACAAATATAATGCGGTATTTTGTTTTTCCGTTACATGTTTTCCTGAGTTGTATGCACCAGATATTGTGAGCTACTCACATATACCTTACTTACACTTTAAATGTGGCTCTTCCTTCCTCTGTGCCATAGGGAACATATCTGTATGGAGACAGACCATTTCTACCATTGGATATAAAGTCTACAGGTTCCCTGATGAGAGAAAGTTTACCCAGAAAAGGGTTGCAATGTCAGAAAGCACTGACAACCCCTGCTCTCTAGTTGGGGCTGATGCCAGCTAGTGCACCACAGGAAGCATACAACTCTAGCTGGGATCAGTGCATTTGGATATGGGCTAATTCAATGTATCTCTTCAGCATCCTCTCTCCTGTATGGAACTTAATAGCGCTTCTGTACAGAGTGGATGTCATAGAATCATAGAATCATAGGGTTGGAAGGGACCCCACGAGGTCATCTAGTCCAACCCCCTGCCAAAAAAAGCAGGACCACTCCCATTAGATCATCCCAGTCAGTGTTTTGTCCAGCTGGGACTTGAACACCTCCAGAGATGGAGATTCCACCACCTCCCTAGGCAACTTATTCCACTGCTTCACCACTCGCCTAGTAAGGAAGTTTTTCCTAATATCCAGCCTGGACCGCCCCAGCTGTAACTTGAAACCATTGCTTCTCGTTCTGCCCTCTGTTACTACCGAGAACAGTCGAGCTCCCTCCTCCTTGGAGCAACCCTTCAAGTAGTTGAAGGTTGCTATCAAATCCCCCCTCAGTCTTCTCTTCTGCAGGCTAAATAAGCCTAGTTCCTTCAGTCTTTCTTCATAGGGCTTGTGCTCCAGCCCTTTGATCATTTTGGTTGCCCTCCTCTGGACTCTCTCTAATTTGTCCATGTCCTTTTTGTAGTGGGGAGCCCAAAACTGGACACAGTATTCCAGATGTGGCCTCACTAGTGCAGAATAGAGGGGAATGATCACATCCCTTGATCTGCTGGTAACACTTCTTCTGATGCAGCCCAGTATGCCATTGGCCTTTTTGGCAGCAAGAGCACACTGCTGACTCATGTCCAGCTTCCCATCCACCATGACTCCCAGGTCCTTTTCTCCAGTGCTGCTATTTAGCTGATCACTCCCCAGCCTGTAGCAGTACATGGGGTTTTTTCGTCCCAAGTGCAGGATTTTACACTTATCCTTGTTGAACCTCATGAGATTCCTCTTGGCCCACTGCTCCAGTTTGTCTAGGTCTCCCTGAATCCTGTCCCTGCCCTCTAGGGTGTCTACCGTTCCCCCCAGTTTGGTATCATCTGCAAACTTACTAAGTGTGCAATCTATCCCATCATCCAGATCATTAATGAAAACATTGAACAGAACTGGCCCCAGGACCGACCCCTGGGGCACACCACTTGTTACTGCCTGCCAACTTGACATGGAGCCATTGATTCCTACGCGCTGAAACCGTTGTTCTAGCCAGTTTTCTATCCACCTTACAGTCCATGCATCTAACCCATACTTCCTTAATTTGCCAATGAGAATGCTGTGGGAAACCGTATCAAAAGCCTTGCTAAAGTCAAGGTATATCACATCAACGGCTCTTCCCGCATCCACAAATCCAGTCATCTTATCATAGAAGGCGATGAGGTTGGTCAGGCATGATTTACCCTTGGTAAATCCATGCTGACTGTTCCTGATTACTCTACGCTCCTCCAAGTGTTTCAGGATGGATTCTTTGAGAAGCTGCTCCATGATTTTTCCAGGGATTGAGGTGAGGCTGACAGGTCTGTAATTCCCTGGATCCTCCTTTTTGCCTTTCTTGAAGATAGGTACTATATTTGCTTTTTTCCAGTCCTCTGGCACCTCCCCTGTTCGCCACGAGTTTTCAAAGATAATGGCCAACGGTACTGCTATCTCAGCAGCCAGCTCCCTCAGCACCCTCAGATGCAGTTCATCCGGCCCCATGTCCCTGGGATTCCAAGTTGGGTTGCCACTGAACAGAACCCAAATGCTTCTGGTTCTAGTCTGGATAGAAAAAACAACTAAGCCAATTAACAGTCTCCACCAGGGGGTGCCGCTGGCGCTGGGCACCCGGGGCATGTGCCCCGAATCCCAGTGCCGGTGCCCTGGGTCTGGCAGCTCACCCCCCTCGGTGGGCCGGAGATCCGGAGCCCAGCCACCCGCAGCCACGGCAGCCCCATCCCCAGCTGGGGATCTGGGGCTCGACTGCGGAGGCCACTCCTGGCCCCATCCCCAGCCCCTATTTTTCCAGTCATACTTATGATGCCATTCAACTGAATATGGTCAACAGTCTTTCCATTGTGATATTTCCATTTTTTATCACTGTCTGCAGAGATTAATGAAAGTAGGCAGCTGTTCATATTTTAACAATGTGACACTTATGGAAGCAGAAGGCTAACTGCAAGTATTGGTTTAACTGCCATGGTGACACAGAACAGATGCGTTACATATCTATATAATTCACACTTACTAGAACTTAGCAGTTGTACTATCAGATTTATTTATAATTAATGAAAAAATTAAAATAACATCTAAAAGACAACTTTTAACATTCTGAAATGGATTTTCACAGTTCACTGTCACAATCAAAGCCAACAGAAAGGTGGGTTGTGAGATTTTGCAAATTGTGATCTGCCCTGTAACCATATCACGTCTGGATAACAGGAGACAATAGAAGAGAGGAACTGCATCAAGCAATACAAGAAATTAACTACCAATACTTGATAAACTTGCAAATCAAGAAATCTCTCTAAAAGCTGTTTACAAAAGTCATTCCTGGAGTGAAGCAAATCTTTTATGCCTATCAGCAATGCTGAGGACTAGACCTTATAAACAATTCCTTTGAGACCTGAGTTCCAAAGGGGCAGCCATGTTAGTTAAGGCAGTAAAATCAATAGGGAGATCTGTAGCACTTAAAGACTAACAAATTTATTTATTTATTGCATGAGGTTTTCTGAGAGAAAATCCCTCTTCACCCTTGCTCTTCCAAGTGGCTGACAAAGTAGAGAGAAAGCTCATGCAATAAATAAATTTATTAGTCTTTAAGTGCCACAGGACTCCTTGCTTGCTTTGCAACCTGAAAAGTCAGAATGAGCCTGAGGTCTGTTTCCGACCACTGATGATTTCCATGTCAGGCTAAAAAGATGCCAGGGGTCCTGCGGCACTTAAAGACTAACACATTTATTTAGTTCACGAGCTTTCATGGGAGAAAATCCTACTTCGTCAGGTTCCCCCATCTTCCAAGTGTCTGATGATGTGGGATCTTCTCCTACAAAAGCTCATGCAATAAATAAATTTGTTAGTCTTTAAGTACCACAGGACTCCTTGCTTGTTTTAGGATAAAAAGATATATTTCTACGGGTTCCTTTTTTATTTTGTCATGCTTTATTAGATAATATAAATATGGTTCTTAATTTAATTGAGAAAATGCACATCAGAAAGGGCATTCTCTGTTTTAGGTCCATTTGAGGCAAATTTTACTCATAGTTTCACTGTTGCAACCCAACACTGAATTTAAGAAAACTGATCTCCTGTATGTGAGGACAGAACTTGGCTTAGTCAAATGATCTACATGACCACTGAGATACCATCAGTGACAGAAAAAGAGAATGTGTGTCCTTATGGCTGGATGACAAGCAACAAGGAGTCCTGTGGCACTTAAAGACTAACAAGTTTATTTATTGCATGAGCTTTTCATGGGAGAAAATCCCACTTCATCAGACGCTTTGAAGATAGGGGAACTTACAGAATGGTAGTAAATAAATGCAGGGAAGTGTAAGTCATAGGAACAGGTTACACTGTAACAGCAAATCAAGGCTCTGTCTACTCTGATGGCGATGTCAGCCCGGTGTTCCAGGAGTGCTAAGCAGTGAGTCTGAACTTGCTGCAGCGCTCCTGGAAGTCAGCCCCAGAAGTCCTGGGGGCCACGAGGTGTAGGGGAAAGTCGACCGTAAGGGATTTGCAGTTGGCTTTTCTGAATGTGTAACAGCAGCTAAGAAAGTCACCTTCATATTTGTAGGTCAACTACCCCGGAGAAGAGCCCTATGTATAGTCAAGGGTCAAAACAGTCATAAAAATTCAAACACTGGGGAACAGCATGGAGAGGGAGATGAGGTCACAAACACCTAGGAACAGCATGCAGAGGGAGATGAGGTCAGATCACCTGTTGTAATGAGAGAAAAATCCACTGTCCTGATTAAGACCTGAAGCAATGCAACCAAATTTACAAATGAATTCAATTTCAGTAGCTTCTCTTTAAAAACAGTTAAGAGGCAAGCAGCTTTCTTCGAAAGCTTTGTAATATATTTCTCATTGATACAGGATTTTCTACTAACTATAATTTTGTCTTCCAAGTTGTCCTGAACCTATTTTCAATTGCATTAGTGGGATATTTCCCTGCAATTTATCCATGCAAGCTTAACAATGTTATCAGCCACTTATTTACACAATAATAGCTTGTTAAAGTTAAGAGTCAGCCCCAGGAAGGCAGATGGCCAGGTGAGTCAAAGGTGAAAAGCAAAGGAGGTTTGTTTAAAAGAATTTGAATGCAGAGTTGAAAGGAAGGCAGCCTTGACATGTCAGGCCCCTTGAAATGTTTAACCTTTTACTTTGTTGCACAGCTGGCATTCATACAAACAATGTATTCACTTTACAGAAGTTTTTTCTTTTCACCTCTTACTGAATTCACTTGCTTACAAGAACGAGCGGGGGGGGGCATGTGTTAGGGAACCTGGCCTATTTAAGGAACAATCACAAGTTGATTATGCTAGCTGAGCTTGATACAGTACCATGAAAACATAGATTTCTTTCTATTTGCAATTTACACCATCCAGTGAATTTAACAGAAAAACTAACTCAGTGCTCTGAGGTCCAAGTTTGCCAATGTTAGATGTAGTACAGAGGGGAAAGTACTGCCTCTTTTGAGTAAAAAATTATGAACTGCATTATTACAACTCAAGGTATTAGTAAAAATGAGATAGCTTTTAAACAAATTTTTACACTGAGCATCTAAACATCTCATCCTGCTCCATCTGCAATATAAATATGAGCTGAATGGATTGGAAGGAAAAGCTTTTCAAATGCTGGCTAGAAGCAGCCTCTTTGTTGGAGAGTGAAATACAACTGCTTGGCTGTATTCAATTACAGTAGCCTCAGAACTACCGAATCTGTACATTCAAACATTTTAATGCAATTATAACAGGAGGAAAGAAGATCAAATGACACTTTCTACTCTATCAAATAACATCAGGCTAACTTTTTCCTACATAAATTCAATATTAAAAAGAGACACCACCTTATTTTTCTTAGGGGTTTTTTTTTTTCCATTTTTAACTTCCTTTAAAACAATACTTTCCATTTCTATAGCACCTTTCACCTGAGGATCACAAAGCTCTTCAACCATTAACTAACCAAGGTTCATAACCTCACCCCGGAAGTTTTTGGTGAATCTCTAAGGGTCACAACCCAGCCTATATCTGTTGTCTGGATCTTTCAAGTATCTCAGATCTATTATTCCAAGAGATTTATATATGGCAAGCTTTATATATCTTGTATTTCAGACTCTGGCTTACTAGATTGTATATAAAGGACTGGCACAATGAAAACTCAATGCTAACTCATGTGGGCAGGCCTCCTGTTTAACCAGAACACTGCTGCAATTTAAACTAACTGATGAAGAACCAGGAGACAAGGATATAAATTTTCAGATGTAGGTTCCTAAAGTTAGGTACTTAAATCCATATTCAGACACTTCAGTAAAAGTGGTTTCATTTTCAGAGAGGCTGAGCACATGCAACTCCCATTCTCATCAGTTGTAGAGTTGTAGGTACTCAACTACTCTGAAAATCCTCATGACATACTCCATGTCTGTCTGCTTCAAGAATAAACAACAAGGAGTTGTGTGGCACTTTTAAGACTAACAGATTTATTTTTTGCATGAGCTTTCGTGGGAAAAGATCCCACTTCCTCAGATGCTTCGAAGATGGGTGAACTTACAGAAAGGGATGAAACTAAAAGCAAGGGGGTGTAAAACATAGGATCAGGTCATAAAGTAACAGCAAATCAGAGCAGTTTACAGGCTCAAACCATGGGAAGTCTGAAGTCAAATTAGCCTTTGTAATGGGAAAAGAATCCATAGTCTCGATTGAGTCCTGCTTTCACAGAATTTAGCTTGCATATTAATTTGAGTTCAGCTGTCTCTCTTTGAAGTCTTGATGTCCCAGGTACAGCTCTAACAACAGTCATTAACAAATCCATCATCGAATGATTAGGAAGATGGAAGTGCTCAGCAACTGGTTTCTCTGTTCTTTGATTTGTGATATCAGCTCTGTGCTCATTCAGTCTCTTACGGAGCGATCGTTCTGTTTGTCCAACACAATCCATTGTCTACAGCCAAGCCCTAAGATATAACCACATCTGCTCTGATCCCTCAGACAGGGACAGACATCTTGAGGATCTCTATCAAGCATTCTTGAAACTACAGTACCCACCTGGGGAAGTAAGAAAACAAATTGACAGAGCTAGATGGGTTCCCCGAAGTCATCTACTACAGGAGAGACCCAAGAAAGAAAGCAACAGAACACCACTAGTCACCACATACAATCCTCAAGTCAGACCTCTGCAAAAAATCATTAAGGACCTACAGCCTATTCTAAAAGATGATCCCTCTCTCTCTCTCAAGCATTAGGAGACAGACCACTCTTTGCTTATAGGCAGCCCCCTAATCTTAAACAGATACTCACCAGCAACTACAGATCTAAGAACAGACACATTGAAGCAAGCACACACCCCTGCAAAAAACCACGCTGCCAAGTCTGCCCACATATCTACACAACAGACACCATCATAGGTCCTAATCAAGCCTGCTACTCCATCAAGGGCTCATTTACCTGCTCATCTACTAATGTGGTCTGTGCCATCATGTGCAAGAAACGCTCCTACACCTTATGTATTGGACAAGCAGAACGATCGCTCCGTAAGAGACTGAATGAGCACAGAGCTGATATCACAAATCAAAGAACAGAGAAACCAGTTGCTGAGCACTTCCATCTTCCTAATCATTCGATGATGGATTTGTTAATGACTGTTGTTAGAGCTGTACCTGGGACATCAAGACTTCAAAGAGAGACAGCTGAACTCAAATTAATATGCAAGCTAAATTCTGTGAAAGCAGGACTCAATCGAGACTATGGATTCTTTTCCCATTACAAAGGCTAATTTGACTTCAGACTTCCCATGGTTTGAGCCTGTAAACTGCTCTGATTTGCTGTTACTTTATGACCTGATCCTATGTTTTACACCCCCTTGCTTTTAGTTTCATCCCTTTCTGTAAGTTCACCCATCTTCGAAGCATCTGAGGAAGTGGGATCTTTTCCCACGAAAGCTCATGCAAAAACCAAATCTGTTAGTCTTAAAAGTGCCACACAACTCCTTGTTGTTTTTTCACTGGACTAGACTAACACGGCTATCCCTTTTAAAATTGCTTCAAGAATGCCTGGCAAGAACTTTCTCCAGCCTCTCTCCCCTGGTATCATGATACAGACTGACGGAAACTATGCTTAGATCCTCACACAGGGTTTACTTACACTTGGAGGTACTCCACAGAGAGAATGCTCCCTCCTACCCAGAGAGACAGCCCCAAAAGAAATGCTCTCTGGGGCAACTGCAGCCCATCTGCACAATGTCACACTCCCAGTGTTGCCAAGGATACTAAGCAAGTCACTGGTCCATTCATAAGACTGCCTAGCATGCACCTAGTTTTCTCCCAGCCTCTGCCGTAGGTGAGCCAGCACCAAGCCAAGCTCCATGGCATGAAGGCAGTTGCAGAATTCTTCCATGAAGCCTCTTTTCAACACCGCCTTTTGGGCCACATAAGCCAGATGAGGGGAGATGCAAAAGATGACTTAAAAGACACAATAAAACTCTCTCACTGACTGGCAGTTCATCTGTCATTCTGGTAACCTTGCACAAACAAGCACCATGAACCAGCAACAGCAGTGGAGGGCATAATTTTTCTAAAGTGTTTTTGTCATTCTCTTATCTACCACATTCTGAACTCAAGCCTCCTTGGAGTGCTGAACCACCGAGCACAGAAAAAGCTGTGGTTGCCAGCTTTCATCCCACAGAGAAGGAGGACTGTTATTAATTGTTAGCTGAAGAGGGAAAAAGCAACAATGGTGACAACTGCAGAGAGAGAGGACTGACTGACTACCCTCTCAGCTGGAGGGGGCCATGTGAAGATAAAGACCAAACACAGAGAAGAATTAAAAATTAGGAAGGCAGTGAAGCGTGTTATGACTGGGGGGCAATGTTATACTACGAGAACCAATTCAGCTGGATATTTTCCGTACTGCACTGTAATCTTTTAACCACATCCCGTGAGGCACTGAGCAATGATTCAACCACTGCTTGATGCCTTTCAAGATTGCCCATCCCCCTGCCACTTTTGAAAAAATCAGGATTCCTACCTACAGTAAAAAGGATGCTTGCTTAGCTTGAAGCAAGAGCCATGCTTTATCCAAGGCCTAGACCAAACAGATGACATATTTTCATATTTTAAAAATGAGTAGTGAGAATGTCCCTTATTTTTTCCATTTATGTTTATATGTGCAAAACATCTCACTTTCCCACCCCGCTAACCCCACTATCTATCTGGCCTCATCCCTGTAATATTTACAAATATTTTAAAATAGAAATAATAACCACCCCACCCCTCCAAATCTGTCTTCTTTCCCAGCTAACTATGAAAAACAGTTTGATTAGGTTACAGGGGTTTCTCTGTGCTGATTTATGCATTAATGATTGTGTTGTGCATGAGAGAGAAGAAATGAATGTGGTTTTAGCGACTGTACTGTATATCTATGTGAGAGCTCAGAAATTGTGGGAAAGCTAAGCTGAAGACTTGAGTGTGTATTTTATTTGGAAAGCAAAGGGGGCTGTGATCATTCTTATGGGAATGAATTCTGCAGTCTTACTGCACCTGCTGTGCAAGTTTTGTACTCTATCTTCACTAGCCTCCCGCTTCTTTTTGATAGCTTCAGAGTTCCTTTGGAATGCATTTTTTGACTGCCAAGGAAGACAGGATCTACTAGTTCAATTCCATGGAGGGTTCTAAATATCAGAACAGACACTTTGAACTCACTTCTGTAATAAATGAAGAGCCAGGCAAAGAACTGAGCGCTGGGATGATGCATCCACTGACTATTATATGGCTAAGCATGTGGGCTGCTGTGTTTTGCACCTGCTCTGTATTTTACAGCGTATGCCATAAGTAGAAAGGAATTACAATGAAGAGGAGGACGGTACAGTGGTTAGGCTGTCACGATTGTGATCTTGTTCTCAGCCTATGAGACTATTCCAGATATGACCTTTTCTGTGAAATAACCAATTAACTCCTCACAGCCAGTGGTGTATTCTGAGGTGGACTGAAGAAGTCCGGTTTATGAAGAAATTTGTTATACATAAAAATTCTGGTATTTGACTTTGCTGTCACAATGCAGAAGAGATACAGGACTCTTTTGCCTCATTCACAATACTGGTATAGATTTGTAGAAGTTCTTTCCCTGATGAAAACCTCATTTCCTCTGTTTTAAAATTCACTCCATTTCCAAGGCTCTGTATGACAACCACCATATGACAAATAAAACTGGCTGAGTCTCTCTTTGCCCCTGACCTGCGGAGTTTTCTGCTGAGTGATGTGAAGCACATTCTCTTCTCTGAACTGAATATGCTGTCTGCACTCACAGTTCTTGGACTCCAGTGAAAAAGAGGACCGGGACCAATCAGCCTGTGGAGGGGGACCCTCACACCCCACGCTGGGAGGGTGGGCGGGATGGCCAAGAGGCCTGGGTTCTGCACTCCCGCCCCACCCGGCTGCCTTCCACTTCCTGTTGAAAGCAGCGGGGCAGGGCAGGAGACAGTGTGGCACTGGGGGAGGGCAGTGGCGTGGCCCTGTGCTGCTCTGCTGAAGGAGGGGAAGCGCGGGGCCCACGGTACCATGGGACCAAGGGCAGGCACCTTGCTCACACCTCCCAATGAGGGACAGCCCTGACAGCTATACCCAAGCCACCCAAATGACAGCACACAAAACTGTTATCAGCATAAAGGATTAAACATCCACTCTTTCCTCTTTACTGTTGCTTTAAGTGAACTGTATTTTGTTTACAACTAAATGTCACCTGGAGCTTACAGTGGACAAGAACCTGGATATGAGTCAAGTGTGCCCTTACTGCAAGGAAGGCTATTGACATTTTGGGCTGCATTAGTAGGAACATTGCCATCAGATAGAGGAAAGTGAGTATGCCCCTCTATTTGGCACTGGTGAAGCTACATCTGGAGTATTATGCTCAGTCTTGGGCTCCATACTATAGTAAGAATGTGGAGAAATTGGATAGAGTCCAGCAGAGGGCAATGAAAATGATTAGGGTGTTGAGGCACATGACTTATGAGGAGAGGCTGAGGGAACTGGTTTTATTTAATCTGCGAAAAAGAAAAATGAAGGGAGATTTGATAGCAGTCTCTATTTACCTGAAAGGTAGGTGGGACTAAAGGGAGAAGGGAGCTGGGCTGTTTTCAGTGGTGACAGATGACACAGCTAGGAACAATGGTCTCAAGTTACAGTTGGGGAGGTCTAGATTGGATATTAGGAAAAGCTTTTTCACTAGGAGCGTGGTGAAGCACTGGGAAGGGTTTCTTAAGAGAGGTTTTTAAGGTGTCTTGACAAAGCACTGGCTGGGATGATTCAGTTGGGGTTGGTTCTGCTTTGGGCAGGCAGTTGGACTAAATGACCTGTTGAGGTCTCTTCTATCCATAATCTTCTATGACTCTATCATAATGGTACTTCAAAATATGTATTAAAAATGGAATAATGATCACTTGATTAAAAACACCACCTTTTCAGAAGGGCTTCATTCCAAAGTAGGACTGAAGTGGAATGCCATTGCTACCTGTTTAATTGTAAAAAACGTAAATTTGATTATGCTGAAGTCAACAGGAATTTGTTATTAGTTTCAATGGGATCAGGATTTCACTCATTAAGTTTTCTGATATTTAGTTCTTATTGATAGTATTATGAAATAATCAGGTTCCATACAGGTCTATGGATGGTGATGAAAGAAAAGGCTTTCATTCTTAACCAAGTGTAATTCTTAAACCACTATGTCTTAGAACACATGTAAATCAAAGGGAAAATGACTGAACTGCATTTAATTTCCAGAGGGGTAGCTCTGTTATTCTGTGTACAGCAAAAACAATGAGAGCCCTTTCGCACATTAAAGACTTACACATTTTTTTGGGCATAAGCTTTCATGGGGTCTATGCCACTTTTTGTAATGTGCTAACCATTCCAAGTTCCTATTCAGTTTGCGAACTTGACACAATCAGACTGACTTTAAATAGGGCCTTGGAATGCTTAGCACACTACCAAAAGGAATTGTCTCTGTTCACACATTCTCACCCTCTAATCAACTGGTGTGATTGGGCCTTACCTACCCTAACTGAATCGATTTTTTGTTAAACACTTGCCCTCCTTCATCCTGGCATAGGTATATATACCTCTCAACTGTAGTTTCCACTTCATCCATCCGACAAAGTGGATTGGAGCCCACAAAAACTTATGCCTGAAGAAATTTGTTAGTCTTAAGGTGCCACGGGACTCTTGTTGTTTTTGCTGAACTAGGTTAGTTCATTTTGAGACCACCAAACCAATAAGTTAGAATCTGATACCTGTCCATCTGTTCCAATAGTGCCTCCACAATCAGTGAGGAGCTCAGACATGTCGTAAAAGCTGACAAACTCCCATAAACAGGCTTCTAGGTTCAGATTTCGATAGAAGCGTAAAGTACTGGGTCCTCTGATTGATGCACTATATTGGTAGGGAATGGTTTCTCCAATCACATCTGGATTTTTGATATCATCAGTCAAGAAACCATGGTGAGTCTTCACTTCTGTGTAATCCAACAGATTGGAGCATTTATGATTTCCAACCCTAGTTCCGTCAGGGCTGAGGGTTAGCTCAAAGTTGGACAGCTCTCTTGTGGAGATAACAGGTAACATGCCTAGAAGACACAACAATTCAGTAACTAGTCATACTGTAACTACATTTTAACATTCAGTTCAGCTGCAATTTGCCCGTGACCTAACATATTATACCAGGTATATTCTCCTGTATTGTCAAAATGCAATCTAATCAATGCATTTTAAAAATTTAAACATAAATTAGGTGCTTTTCATCTGTGTAGCACAGGGCTCAAGAAGCCCCAGGCACCAAGTCATCATGCAGCCCAGGATTTTGCCACTGTCACCTAGCTGTGCCTCAGTAGTCAGGGAGGTGAATGCCCACTGGGCACCTAAAAAAAGACCCAGTGGGGCTGACACTTCCAGCGCCATCACCTCTATCTCCCACCCAAAACCAAAATTGCACCCAACAGAAGCTTTTTTCAGCGGCAGAGAGTCTTTCGTGGATCACACTTCGAGCTGCAGTGTTTTTTGGCAGTGGGAAGTTTGTGCTGCCTCTGAAAAAAGTGGTGATGGCAGCAGTTTTTTGGCAGCAGAGAGACTTCTTCAGTGTCACACACCGAGGCGCTTCAGTTTTTGGGCTAGCCGCAAGGTGTGCGGCACATTTGTCTGTGTCTGGTGTACCAGAATAACAACATCTTCATAATATGAGACCTCAGGTAAAATTAGGTGCCCAAATCACTTTTGAAAAGGGTACTCTGATTCCTAAGTCACGTAGTACTTTTGAAATTTTACCTGAATTTTCATTATAAGACTTTACTCTGCATAAATTATATTATAATGAATATCACTGAATATGATTAAGATTCATCTTTAAATAATATTGAATTATTGCTGTTCAAATAAGAGTACAAAGTGCTCTTGTGATGCAATTTTTTGCTTTTTAAATTGTCTATTTATGAGATAATTAATTGATTTCCTAATCATTCCTGCAAATTAGTGAGTTTATACTGAATCTATCATCTTTCACTAAAATGCTTTAAAAACATTCATTAAAGTCTCATTAAGGCTTCTATGAAATAGGTCAACATGACTATATCCAGTTTATTAATGGATAAACTGAGAAATATAGACTGACTAACTTGCCCAAAAATGCCAGCAAGACTGGGGGGAAAAAACATAGTTGTCTGCCCTAATCACAAGAGAGAACCCTAACCTTACAATGGCTGTTGCTTAGATGCCCACTGGGTGAGAGTGAAACTTCCATGTAACATAAATAAACTTTTAAACTCATTTCAATTTTTGTTTTCTGAAAGGTAATTAATAAGCAGTGATTAGGCAACAAAAAATTGTCAAACAAAGAGTCCTGTGGCACTTAAAGACTAACAAACTTATTTACTGCATGAGTTTTCATGGGAGAAAATCCTTCTTTGTCAGATGCTTTGAAGATGGGGGAACTTACAGAATGAGAAGAAAATAAATGCAGGGAAGTATAAGTCATGGGATCAGGTAACAGTGTAACAACAAATTAAAGCACTTGTTAAGATTCAAATACTGGGGAACACCATATAGAGGAAGATGAGGTCAAATCACTTGTTGTGATGAGAAAAAATCCAAAGTCTTTATTTAACCCTGAAGAAAACCAGTCAAATTTGCAAATGAATTCCAATTCTTTAGTTTCTCTTTGAAGCCTTGAGCTATTATTCCTTTGTCTGAGCATAGCAATTAGCAAATTGTCCAATCAGTCAGGAAGACTGAAGCGCTCATCCACTGGTTTTTTGAATGTTGCGATTTCTGATGTCAGATTTGTGCCCATTTATTCTTTCATACACAGACTGTCCTGTTTGTCCAGTATATAAGGCGGGAGGCATTTCTGGCACATGATGGCATAAATAACATTGGTGGATGAGCAGCTGAATGAGCCCTTGATGGAATAGCTGCCTTGATTAGGTCCTCTGATGCTGTCTTTTGTGCAGATATGTGGGCAAAGCTGGCAGTGTGGTTTGTTGCAGGGACATGTGCCTGTTTTAATGGTTCTGTTGTTAGGTCTGTAGTTGCTGGTATCTGTTTAAGGTTGGGCGACTGTAAGTGAGAAGAGGTCTGTCTCCTAGGCTACGTTCACACACAGGGGGTTATTTCGAAATAAGTTAATTCGAATTAACAGTTTGTTAAGTTGAATTAAGGAAAAAAGCAGGAATCGAAATAGCATGTTTGGACAACAGTTACTTTGAAACAAGTCACTGTTGTTTCGAAACAACATGTTCTGACGGGACTGTTTTGTCACCAAATGGGGTTTAAGTTGTTTCGAAACAACGCCGTTGTTTCGAAACAATGGAACCCGTTGTTTCGAAACAACGGTATGTTGTGTGAACGTGGCGTTTCTTATTTTGAAACAACCTCTGTTGTTTCGAAATAAGACTGCTGTGTGAACACACCCCTAAAGCCTGAGAGAGTGAGAGAGTGTCTTGCACAATAGGCTGTAATCCCATGCTGTAGAGGTCTGAATTGGGAGTTGTAGGGGATGGCTAGTGCCATTCTGTTTTTTTTCTTTCTTGGGCTTCTCCTGTAGTCGCTGACTTCATTGACAGAGCCGGGCACATGAGTGAAAGGAGATTATCATGTCACAAACTGTTATGGGGATGGTCAGGCCTAGTCGTTGGAGCCATGGCAGTTGGGTCTCCCATGACTCAGTGCTGGGAGGTTCAGAGCCAGAATCAGGAGTCCAGTGCAGGGTTGGAATGAGGCCAAAATCAGAACAAGGCTGAGGAACAGGGCTGGAGCAGGCTGAGGCGTGTGAAGTCTGTTGCCACTATCAGGAAGGAGCGGATTACAGAAGGATTGGCTGGAGGATAGAAAAGGAATGATTCAACTGTTCATGTGGCTTAATCAGGTTTTACTACAGTGATGACTCATCATCTTACATTAGCTCTATCCCCCTCAAAGGTGCTTCAGGCCTCTCCTGTTGGGGTGCAAATGATGAAATTCATGAAGGAAGTCAAATGCATTTATGTTACTGGAAGATTGCAAAGAACAGTTGGCTGGGCCATACCCTTTGCAGTATATGAAGTACATCAGTCATTGTTGGGGGAGCTTAGAGTCCAGGATCTGCCTCAATATCTGTTCTTCCTGCTCCAGAACTATGACAGGGGGTGGAAGTGTTTGTGCGCATCCAGGAGAGGAGCTGTCCATATATTTCTTTAACAAGGAAGCACAGCATACTACATGCAGCTCTATGTACACAGTAGTTAAAGACTGAAGACCATCAGATTAATTTGCTGAATGATTAGGAACAGACCAAGGCAACAATGGCTTAGTTTCGTTCAGGGTCAGGACATATGCAAGTGCTGAGTTGAGAGCCATGCAGTTTCTGACTGCTCCTCACTGCCATGAGAGGATGGTCCCAATGATGAACGTCAGTGTATTGTTTGTAGATCCTCCCTGGCTGAGTTAAAGCATGATTTTAATTCCTCTTGAATGCAGTGGAAGTGTTGAACCTTACCAGAGGCCATGGGGACCCAGGCTGCCAAGCTGTATGGATGGATGAAATCGGAGATGGAAGCCATAACTGGCATAGAAGGGACTTTGGTAGGTTGACCTGTGATTGGAGTTACTGTAAAGAAATTTTGCAAAAAGCAAGAAACAAAGCCAGGCATCTTGAGAGTAGTTCATGAAGTAGCAAATTTATTATTCTAGACATTGGTTTACCCATTCTGTTTGTCCATCCATCTAGGGTGGTAGGCAGAGAAAATGTTGTGTAGGGTGACTTGAATGATTTTGAACAATTTTCCCCCCAAATGGGAGAAATGTGCATTAACACCCTGGGAGCTTGAAGTTGTAGTAAAAAAATAAGTGAGCACTTGCTTCTGCAGTGAAGATCTTTTGACATGGCATGGAGTATATTATTTTGGTAAAATGGTTGAGAATGAGCAGTACAAATATGTGACCCTGATAAGTATGATGACCACCACTGAGACAGATGACTGGCATGGGAAGGGGTTGGAAGTGGGATCAGAGTGATTAGAAGTCTGATGTGACAGGAACAGGATGTCTTTGACTGAACTCCTCACCAGAGGCAAGCAAGATTTAAGAGAGGAGAATAGTTGGCCATGAAAGTTGTTAGAGATCAGCTTGACTGTTGCCCAGTACTTGAAGTGGCCTACAAGGTAGAATCAGGGCTAAAAAATTGGTATTGGCTAGTATGGTTACAAAATGACCAAGTTTCAATATGGTAGCAGATTTGTGAGGGTCACCCCCTTATTTAGGTACCCTTCTTATGGGTTAACCCATTGGCTCTGCCATTTCAGGTTCTGGGCTGGTAGGCCAAGGTAAAATTGAACCTAGAAAAAAAGAAGGAACAATATATCTAATGCTGATTTAGGGTTGTTGCAGTTCAGAGATGATCCAGGTTTTCATGATTTGTGAATACCTTGGCTGGAAAGCTCACACACTTGAGATGGTGAGGCCACTCCTGAAATGCAGCCATGATGGACAGTGTTGTCTTATCAGGCAAAGGATGTCATCTGCTTTTTGATAAACTAGTTTGGAGCCCTCACTGGGGATGAAGAGCAACTAATAAAATTTTGTGGTAGATTTTCATTGTGCTACTCTCACAGGACCCTGAGTTGAGAGGGTAAATTTACCCAAAGGGGATTTTGGCCCCTGGCTGGAGATCTATGGGGCAGTATAGTAGGGCCTATGTGGGTGCAGCATTTCTTATACTGAATACATTCTCAAAGTCCTTGTATTTCTTGGGAATTGGTGCATTACACTTACATGAAGTCTGCTGTGTGCAGAAAATTGTGGCCTTACCCAGGTTATGTCTTGTGTCCTTGACACCAGGCTGGACTACACACTAATGATGATAAAAGTCAGACTCAACTCTAACTTCTTTGTGCTGTCTAGGAAATGCCTGAATCATCGAGGGAGATGCCAGGGCATATCAAGCATGACTAGAGATGGGTTGAGTCAATCAAATTAAACTGCAGAGTTTCCTGGTGGTTCTGAATTACAGTTTGTAGTGGTGCAGTCTCATAGATCACTGGGCCCAAGGACAGCAAACTACCTTCAATTGCTTCCACCAAGTCAGGGATGAGCTTCCTTTGTACCAGTAGGTGCTTTGTTTTAGCAAATCCTACATCCATGACATTGCCAAAGAGCTTGGAGTCTAAGAGCAGCAGCTGGGTGTAGTTTACATTAGGTGTACACAGGGCCCGAAGCCTGATCTTTATTTGAATGTGGGATTGGCCATCTTCCATGACTATTAGGATACACACAGGTAGTATAGGGAGTCTCCTCAGAGATCCTGATCCTTTTGTTCCATCTGATTGTGTCCATTCTAAGGGGTCTGAAACTGTTCATCTTCTAAGAGTAGTCACAGAACCTGAGTGGGCATCTGGTGGCAAAGTGGCCTTGTTCAACATAATACACCAAGAAGTCATTCAAACAATGGTATTTCTTCTCTTGATCTGAGAAGCACCTTTATATCATGTCTACCTAAATGGATTCGAGTCCGATGACTGCCTGGGGGAATGGCAGCAAAAGGTCTGGGCTAAATAAGGGTTGAGTATATACCTTCTTTCTTGGCATTACTTGAACAGTTGGTTGTCGATTTGAACACATGCCTCGATGCAGGCGAGCAATGTGGAGTGGTGATCAGCCTGGGCCAGTTCATCTTTAATCTCATCATTCAGGACTAGACAGAAATGCTAAATCTGCACTGCTTTCTTCTAGGCCATGTCAGTTACCAATGATGAAAGTGGATGGAGTAGGTTGCAACAGAATGAGGACCTTGTTTGAATAACTGCAGGCAACTTCAGTGAAGTGGGTATGCTGTGGATCATCAAAAGTCAGTGAACACACACAAAGAAATTCATCAAAGTCCTGCTTCAGGAGCAGTGATGCCTAAACCATTGCTTCCTGTCAAAATGAGGACAATACCTATCTTGGTTTGGTCATTCATGTACATCGCAATGTGCAGCAGGAACATGACTGACAAACCTCCAAAACTTTAGGTGGCTCTGATCAACTCTCTCTTGTAGTTAAGTCTTTGGGCCTACAACTTGGGCTATCACAGCTGACAGTGTGAGTGGGGCCTGGGACTGCTGTGACCTGTGAGCACAGAAAGGCATTTTCCCATTTTAACTGGACCACTTAGTTCTCAAGACCTTGAATAAGTTCTGCCATCTCAGTTGTGGGTGTGCCTAGAGGTTTCAATTTGACTGTGGAGGGCAGAGGAGATTCATTTTAATCAGTGAGCCTAATGGGGGTCAGTCTGCTCAAACTTTCAGAAACTGTGATGGGGAAGGTGGGCCTAAGGATTATTCATGTGACAGTCAAGCCTAGTGGTCAGAGCCAGAGAATCAGCATCACAATCAGAAGTCCACTGTGGGGCTGGAACAAGGCTGGAGTGAAAGCAAGGCTAAAGCAGCACTAGGAACATGGCTGGAGCAAGAACAGGCCTGAAGCAAGCTATGGCCTGTGGAGTCTGTTGCCACATCAGGCAGGGAATGATTCCAAGCCCTGGAGTACCATAGAGCAGACTTAGCTGCTGTTCCTCCTGAAAGGCTTACATACCTGCTCTGGAAGTCACCAGACCAGGTTCTGGAATGCGGATTGGCTGGAGCCTAGTATGGGAATGACACATCTGTTCATGTTGTTCAATCAGGCTCTAACTGAGGGATGACCCAAAACCTTACACATATATCACAATGATATATTGTACTATCACAAGTTCAAGTTACACATTCATGACTTTTCTCCACTGATGTAACCACTATAGCTATGTCTGCACCAGCAAATTAGTTCGAATTAAGGAGCTTTAATTTGAACTAATTTGAACTCTGTCTACACTAGGCTTTGCCTAGTTTGAACTAAAACATTTTAGTAAGAAGTTATTTCGAACTAAAAAATTCATGGCTAGCTCGAACTAAAAGTTGGTTCAAACTAAAAAACATGCTTAGTTTGAACTAACTTTCAAACTACTTAGATTGGACTAACCAAGTCCAAACTAAGATTTTAGATGTGGACACAGCCTATAAGACCACACTGTGCTTTTGGCGACCTAAGACACATGCTAACCACGACAACAATTTGTGCACAGTTTTTGGTCTACAGAAGCAATTTTTACATACCATCAATATGAGGCATCGTGATGGTCAGTTTGATGAGATTAGGATAGTCTGGATCTTCTGGGCCAGTATAGCGCAGCTTGGCAGAGAATGGCTCTGCCCCAACCACACCTGGAACTCTGGGCTGGCAAAGACCTAATGGAAAAGGGAAAAGCAACTTAAATTTGTAGGCAGAGGAAGCAAAATTTTATTGTATTTTGCACTCATCTTAATTTTTTTTTCACTGTACTTAATTTAAAAACTAGAAGAACCTTCTGGAATGACAAGCAGCCTTTTAGGAGAGTACAGTATGAACCCATAACTTTGAACAGGAATTGTTACCACAGAGGATTTAAGTGGAAAATAGAACTGTTTGACCAAAGTGTACTAAATTTTCAAAACTGGGTGCCTAAACTGCACAAGCAACTCTAAGCATATATTTATATACATCAATAGTACTTGCAAAGGAAGACATTGTATACAAAATCATCACATAATTACCTCTTGTGCACAAATAACTGCCTGTTTGTATGCTGTTTGGGTCCAGGCTAAATATGGGGCTATCTGAGCGGTCATTTCTTAAAGGCTTAGTTGATGCACAGTAAGGTTATAAAAAGAAGTTTGATGTCCTCTTCAGAATGTACTTTGGCTGCACGGTTAATTTCACTTATTTTGAAATAAAGTTTTACTTTTAAATGTTTTCCTCATGTTTTACCTGAACTATATCTCTAAAACAGAACAAATTAGAAAACAATAGAGGCAAGTTGTTTATACCCAAACGATTTCTGATTCATATTTATATATATATAACACACACTCACACCTGCACCCCCCACCCCAGACTGAACTGTTAATTAATAAAGTTATAACTCAAATGTCTTCTTTCAAACCTGCAGTTAGTTTCCTTCATCATTCTGGTTATGTCTATACTGATGGCAGCAAATTTGCCACCATCAATTCGGGCTTCCGGGAGTGGATCACAGCAAGTATGAATTTGCTGCGCTGCTCCTGGAAGCTGACTCTAGAAGTCCTGGGGGCTCAGAGGCATTAAATTGCTTACATCAACTTTCCCTTAATGTGTAATGGTGGCTTACAAAGTTGTCGCTGTTTATGCAAGGAATTTTACATTCCTTGCATAAACAGTGGTCAACTTCTGCTGAAAAAGCCCTAAGTATAGACTAGGGCTCAGTCCTTGAAGGATTTACATTTGATTATTCAATATTCATTTGGGCCAAACAAAATCTCATGAGGTTCAACAACGGCAAGTGCAAAGTCCTGCACTTAGCATGGAAAAATCCCGTGTATTACTACAGGCTGGGGACTGATCGGCTAAGTAATAGCAATGTAAAAAATTGACCTGGCGGTTATGGTGGATGGGAAGCTGGATATGAGTCAAAAATGTGCTCTTGTTGCCAAAAAGGTCAATGGCATATTGGGCTGCATCGGTAGGAGTGTTGCCAGCAGATTGAGGAATGTGATTATTCCCCTCTATTTGGCTCTGTTGAGGCCACATCTGGAATACTGTGTCCAGCTTTGGGTCTGCACTATAGAAAGGATGTGGACAAATTAGAAAGAGTCCAGCGGAGGGCAGTGAAATGATTAGGGGGTTAGGGCACATGACTTATGAGGAGAGACTGAAGGAACTAGGCTTATTTATTTTTCAGAAGAGAAGATTGAGGGGGGATTTGATAGCAAATTTCAACTACTTGAAGGGGTGCTCCAAAGAGGGAGCTAGGCTGTTTTCAGCAGTAACGGAGGACAGAACAAGGAGCAATGGTTTCAAGCTACAGTTGGGGCAGTCGAGGTTGGATATTAGGAAAAGCTCTCTCACTAGGAGGGTGGTGAAGCACTGGAATGGGTCACCTAGGGAGGTGGTGGAATCTCCATCTTTCGAAACATTTAAGGACCGGTTAGACAAAACCTTGGTTGGGATTATTTAGTGGGAGTGGTCCTGCTTTTAGCAGGAGTTTGGACTACACGACCTCATGAGGTCCCTCCCAACCCTATGATTCCATGAATTCTGACTTCAGGGATGTCTATGCTGCACACTGAGCCCATCTGGGCTCTGACTCAGGTTTCAGTGCAAGGCCTTCTCCCTTTCATATACAAATCAATCTACCTCGGGTCAGCAAGCACTCAAGATAACAGGTCCTAGGACCTCCTAGAGAGGATGCGTCTGAGCCCAAGTCCTCCTGTGACTTGGGTCCAGGTACAGGTCATTTTGCAGTGTAGGCCGGAATCAAAAAGCCTGTGTCATGCAGTACATATGCAGAAGCATTACTGTGAGACAGTTTTACAGTGCATTGTGGACACTGAGTTGTAGGCTTGGAAACACTGAGTCCACAAGCTCTAGCCCAACAGACCCTAGTTTATGAAGCATAGTAGACATACCCTAAATCAGTCTAATTCACCCTGGTTTTATGCTAAAGTAAGTATGGGTAGATGTCTACAGTGCACATTAAATTCAAGTTCTGACTAAGATCTGAGTCTAAGTTCCACTCCCATCCACATAAATCTGTGTGGCTCAGGCCAGCCAACACTTATGGCTTAAGTCCAAGGATACTGCTAGAGGTCAGGCCCAAGTCCTGCTGTGACTCAAATCCAAGCACTGTCATTGTGCAAATCAAGCCACAGACACAAGTTAGAAGTGCTATAAAGATGTGTTAACATGGCATAGTGCTATACAGATGTGTTAATATGGCTGTGAAACCTGGGTTCAGCAACTATAAGCTACAACTATCAAGCATTGGTCTGACAATGCTGAGTCTACAAGCCTGGGTACCACAGACCTGAGCTTAGTTTGCAGAGCAGACATATTCTAAGGGTTCAGACCGATTGGTTAACGAACGCTGACCCTGAGAGAGGTTTCCAGCATGCAAGAGGATGTCAATAAATTATATAACACATTAGGGCATTGGTGGATCCTTAAATTTGTGTTTGTTTCAGTATCTCGAAAAAAATCAACTCCCCCCGCCCCCCAAAAAGCATTACATAATTCATGGACAAACCCAGGTGCCTGCATCCAAATTCAGCCAGAGAGACTGTAAAAGGCCAGCACAGCCCCCATAAAAGTAGACCTGAGCCAGTTGAGGAGTTTATGTGGCAAGACACTCAGATAGAGAATCCCCTTTAGTTTACAGGGTACTCACTAGCTCAGGGCAGGTGTATTGAGCCCAAAGTCACAGAGCAAAATAAACAAACAACTAGCTGAAGATTCTACTGATTCAAGTCTCTAGATCTGTTACTCAGTAGAAACTTAAATAGTTTCAGGTAAATATTTAGCTGGAAAGAGCCAAGTACTTGGAACAAATGTGACCAATGCAAGCACAGACTGGATTTGATTGATTGATTGATTGATTGATATTGCGCCTACTACAGCAGCAAAGAAAGCATACATAACACAAAGAACTGCTGTCATCTGAAATAGCATTTGTACAATGCAATGCTTTGGAATTCTATCTTGATTTTTTGAGAACTAATATACTAAACAAAACTGAAAAAAGGGCTTCTGAGGTCACCCTACATTTTTATTAGACTTTTAAAATATGAAAGCCTGATTTGTCACGTGAAAGATCATTTAAAGGTGTTCAGCAAAGGGCAGAAATGTGTTTACGCTCTGTTTAGCTTCTTTCTGAAGTGTAAAGAACGCTTAAAATGTTCTTTCACATCCTCCCCATCTCTCCTTGCAACCTCCAGCCTCAATAAAAAGTTCATTTCTTGCTTCTTCAACTGTTATTGGTTTTGGAAGACTATGTAAATGACTAGGGAACAGGCAAGATTATGACATTAAAGCTGTCATGTAATTAAAAGCTGATTAAGTAAGAGACAAAGATATTTTTGTGTGGCCTACAAGTTTTAGTTAGTAGATACATTACCCTCCTCTGTGCTTATTGTTACAATGGGGCTCATGAGCTCCAGGCCTTCATTCCCATCCGAATTTACAGCACGAGCTGCACACTGGACCCGAGAGCCAGCTTGAAAGTAAATGGAATCCAGTGTGATTATTTTGGAGGAAGTGAAGAATGTATCAAAGTCAACCTCTCTCATGGGACTAGTCACACCATCAGAGCCAGTGGGCGCACTAATCAGCCATCGGTATCGAGTCAGTGTGTTATTGATATTCTCGCTGGCACATATGGAACCCGTTTTGTCATAGTCTGTATATTTAGGATTGCAGGCCTGTGGAAAGAATCAGACAATTTATATGGATCTTATTTATTTCATAATAAAGCAAGCAATCCAAGTAATGAGAAAATGATCAGGAAATTCAGATAAGGCTAGGATTTAGCCACTGAGGAACAAAAGCTCCCAAAAGCACGAACACCAGAAATTCAAGCTAAGGGGAGAGACCTAACTTGCACTGCTATCATTCAACAGTGAGGAAATGCAACAAAGAATTTCAATGCAGGGAAAATTTGAAAAAAAAAAGTATTTTAAGAATACTTTACCCACTTATTCTGCTTTATCCTTATGAAGTTATAATTGTGGTTAAAAGATTACAATTTTGACATGAAATTCTGCATCTAGGAAAAATACAGACCTGGTTTATGCAAACCTGTGTATTTAGTGGAGTTGCACCCTATATGCCAAGTCTGCTTTAGTCCTCTAACTCAATTCCCCCAATGTTCTAATGGCACTGTGCACTGATGTGTCACAAAACTGCACGGGAGTTTTTACTGTGAATTAGGAAAACCTTGTCTTATGCATTACCTGCGAAGACACACTGAAAACTGTCAGACTCTAAAGGGAGATGAGATGGAGATAGAGCAAACCCCGGTTTACTGTATATAAGTTTTAATGTCCACATTCTGTTTACAAAAATTCAGGTTCAGGGCACCAGAGACTGCAGAGGACCCTGACCTACTTCACCATGCACTGGGCAGTGTGTAATAAATTGACTTTAATGGTGTAGGATCAATGACTGAATGAAACAAGAGCCCTGAAAAAATAATAGCATGTAGTCACATAATTAAAGACATTGGACAAAACCCTTGAGTCTGGCCTCATATTCTTGGCACAGGAAATGGGTAGGTGGAAGATGATTTCCTTTCACTATTCTTTTCCCTAAAAGTTTAATTTTGCCTCCATCCAAGTTAGAGCAGCCTCTGTACTACTACTCTAGCTTACACTTGCTTGTAACATACAACGGCAGGGACTGCCAATATACAGTGCCCTGTCTGTCAGCCTTCATTCCTGTCCCCCAAACATTACTTCTATTGGTGAGGTGTCTGAGGGGTGATGTAGAGTTGGCTACTTTGGCTCTATACCATGCCCTGTTAAAGGGGAATCCCCAGCTGCTCTGTTAAGGCAGATTTCTGATAGCTCATGCTCCCACCCTTTCCTAACAATCTGGTCTTGAACTGTAACATATACTCATAAGTCTCAAATTTGTAGGTGAAACATTAATTTTGGCAACTTCCTGACTTGTATTTCCCTTTGGAAATAATTTTTTTTATTTTTTTTAAATTTGTAAGTATGGTAGTGAACTCTTGGGGAAGAAGTTCCTTTAAAGCCAGATCCATAACAGAATTTAAATGTAGTTTCTATTTCTAATAACTAAGCTTCTATATTTTGTATTTGTTCTCTTCTTCAAAGACTGTAAGTTTTGATATTATTTACCCAAGCATTTTGTGTAAAGAAAATATAGCATCACATATAGCATTGGCAGTGAATAACTTTTTAATATGCAACATATGTACCATGTCTTCCTAAAAAAAATGCTTTCTGTGGATATTTGTTATCTAACATAAGAGGCAAAACTATTTGAAAAAAGTATTCTATTTTATAATAGCCCTTCACCACTTCCCCCAAGCACTTCTACATTTCCGCTTTGAAATCACCCACCCATTACCCTTGTTCCCACTTCTCATCTTGATACTCACAGTGATACAGACAACAGGGTAGCCAGCAACTGGACCAGTTCCAACACTGGCTCTAGAAGTATCATCATATATTAAAAGGGATGCAACCTGAGGGACTGAAGGAAAGGTGACATCTGCCATGCTGTTCACTTCTTCAATGTACACAATGGCCTTGGCTGTCTGGGAATTAATATAAACACAATTTTTAGTGCAAATTTACAAAACAAAAACAATTCAGTTTGAAGACAGATCAGGAAATATTTCCTAATAGGATCCTCATCGTTATTTACTGGCCTGCAGAATGGTGTCCCAGTGTAATTGGTTGAGTTATTTAAAATTGGAGTGGCAGCACTGGGAAATGTAGCACAGTATGAGAAACAGCACTACAATGAAATCCGTGTATTTCTCAGAAGAATGAAGGCACTAGGCTTCCACTTGCCACCTCCCCATGAACTTGAGCTACACAGGCATAATGGTATAGCTGTTATCGCTATTATATCCTGAGACTTTCTATGTGTGGTGGAACTGTGGTGTTCAGAACTGTAATTAACAGACAGCTATATAGTAGCTGACTGACAACAGGGAATATAGTGACAGTTCCCTGTTTACATCATTATTGTGGTGGGATGCAGAGACCCATTGATGTTTCACTGCTTTGTGCCAGCATCTTTTGTCGGGCCAGATAAACTCCATACGTCTAATACACTGCTGTCATGATAGATACCGAAGAAGTGGCATGCAACATACCATTCGAAAACCAATAACTCACGTATCATTAATATTCCTGTGAGGTGTATGTACAGATTACATAGCAAGGGGTATGATACGTACTAGAATTATGTTCTTAAAAAATGTTTGGTAAGCAATGCACAAGCACAGTCTGCCCTATACAAAGGAATGCAGATTTGCTTGTTATGAGCCAAAGACAATGAATTTAAATAAAAGGTAAACAAAGCCAGCAATAAAACAAACAAGGAGTCCTGTGGCACTTAAAGACTAACAAATATATTTATTCCATGAACTTTCATGGGAGAAAATCCCACTTCGTCAGATACTTTGAAGATCAGGGAACTTACAGAATGGGAGGAAATAAATGCAGGGAAGTGTAAGTCATGGGAAGAGGTCACACTGTAACAGCAAATCAAAGCAGTTGTAAAGATTCAAACACTGGGGAACAGCATATAGAAGAAGATAGCAAACAGGGGAGAGAGTATCTTGCAATGAGCTGAACCTCAAATGATAAGGACCTGGATCAACTGATTGTGTGCAATTTTTGCCCATTATAAAAGAATGTGAAGTAGGGTCTTTGATGAAAGCTAACTACACACTGGTGATTAATATCATCCTGAAATGCATGTATTAACATTATATGAGGAATTATGAATACTCACTGATATTACGCTTTAATGTCTATGACTTAAAGGGAGAAACAGGTTTCCCCTCAGAGAAGAGGGAAGCCAGCTACATATCTGTCTTCAATGAAATCAAGCAAATGTGACCAGGAACAATGCACACCCTATTTCCATACAAATTGATAAGGAGATGGGAAGTTCATAGGAAGGGAAGAATGGGGCATGAGTGATTCTAATTCTGGGGACAAAACAGTGAGTTTGGGAAGATATAAAGAGAAATAAGAGGCTATCTTGGGATCTATGACTGCAGACACACAAAGGGGCAGAGCTCTGGAAGCTGTGAAAGACAGGTCATTCAACCTAGGAGATTTAAGTCTCTGGAAACTGACTTTAAGTGAGAAGCCTACTTCAGGAAAACTATTTGGCCTGAGAAGGTAAAGGAATCAAACAGCCTGGACTTTGTGGAAGATCCTGACAAAGGGAGTGGTCAGCCACCCTCCTAGAAGCAGATGTGATAAGAATCTTACCAAAACTACAGTCTTGGCTCAAGGTCTTGGTCCTTACAAAGCATTTTTTCCCCCCACATTTGTTTGTTTGTAACCATTTCAAACTTAATCCCTTGCTTAAAGCCTCTCTCTTTTTGACGACATAAATTTATTTTTCTTTTATTCTAAATCATCTCAATACAGTGTTTAACCTCAAGTGACTATTAATGTAAGTTAAAGCAACTAGCTGTCATGTTTTTATCTCCTGAAAAGAGCAAAGGATCTTATTGCTCCTCTGAATGTTCCACAGGAGGACTGAACACTACAGGGCAGACAATTTTGGGAAAATTCAGTACTGCGAGGTTAAGAGGGGTATTGGTGTCAGCTATCTAGTAGCAACCAAGATTAGTAGAGACCAGAGTGTGACTTTGCTGGAACAAGTAGACTACAGGCATCTGTGCCCAGGATGGTACAACATACAGATATTCTGTGCATGCTTATATGCTGGCCAAGGGCATCAAATGAGAGAGCTACACTTAAGGTTAGAGGACAAGCAGTTACATCACATCTCACTGGTTTGGGCTGGACCCAAAATGTGTAACTTGTTAAGAGGTTAAATAGTATGTTGAACTTATAAGTCATGAATATGGAGAATCAAAGAAGGAAAATATTAGCATTAAATTCAGACAGAATACATTGCTAGATAGGACTATGCTAACTGTAGCTCAAGAACAAGTATAGCAAAAATAACAGAACTACTATAGTAGAAGTTAAACACAATAGTTTTGTAGGCAATCTGCTATTATTACAGGACCCCCGGTACTTCCATAGCTTGCAGCACAGCTATAGCAAGATCACATCAATCCTTGCTTCCAATGATGATAGGACTTACTCAGGACTACTGTGATAAAGAGAATTAATTTACAGGGAAATATTGCATATATTTATTTAATATATGTTCTTAGGATTATATATATGCTCTCCATGGCCCTCTGTGCTTTTCATTCATGGAGGTGAAATACTTTGGATGGGAATTTTAGGTTTTTCATTATAAACCAGCTGAAGAACAATGCTATACTACATGAATAGCTATAAGCAGTTTGTCAGTCTTCTAGATTTTATGTTTGAATAGTTTACAATAGTTACCTGTATCTCTGCCACCATGTTCTCATCAGGCTTGAGGTGAACAGTGAAGGCCTCTCTCATCTCCCTAACACCATCAAAAAGAACCTCAATCTGTACAGCGTGCTGTGTTTCACCCTCCTTAAACTCAATTTCTAAAAGTACAAAAAAAATTTTAAAAATAAAATTACTGTTCACAATAGTTAGCCTGCTTATTTAGAAATGTTCTACTCTGCCATGACAGAGAGCTACAAAAGTTAACACTTGTCTGGCAAATTACATATACCAAGGTGACTTGAATAAACTAATTTACTTTATCCAAACATGATAAAGACATAATAAATCAGACAAACAATGCATACTAACTGAACCATCTTGTTTCCCGTGGAAGTAAATGTACTGTGTAAGCACCAAGAAAATACTCAGCTTTGGCTCATGGCACTTCCCTGAGATAATCCAGTCACGATCATGAGGTTAGTACCTACAGTTGAATGGGCCGGGCTTCTATACGCTCTTTCTTGGTTCTCAGCCCAGAAGTGGAAACAACTCCAGGGTAAGTCTTACAGAATCCGTGTCAGCTGACATTACAAATTCCTGTAGCTTTGAGGAGGGATGAGTGAAGCTCTTATGTGAATGAAATACATCCGACTCAGCAACTAGAATGAGACCTTTCTTATCTGATAGATGGCTTTCTGTTAGCAGCTTCTCTCCTCATTCAGCACTAATTGGTAACTGCCCCTGACCTGTGAAAATCTGAGTGTGTGCAGGAGTCTCCAGGATCAAACCTTGCCCTTCAGCTCAGGTTATGAGAACAGTTCTTCCAAAGTGAAGAAATCCAACAGCCATTATTAGCATCTGGTCATTTTCCAGACTACCAGACTGGGTAGGAGGAGGAGAGACGCTGCTAGCAGACAGGATATTATCAGATGAAGAATTGTCTCATTATGCTGCACAGCTCATTCCTCTTCTCATGGGAAGTGGCAAGCAGTGAATCACAGATGGATGGAAGCAAAGGATAAACAGAGTTTTTTAAATTATTAGAGTAGGATAGTAGGTGCAAATAGAAGTGCCACCCCACAATATAGACTTAAGAGTAAGAACTCTGTACCTTAAGGAAGTATTTGGAACCAAACTAGCAACATCTTTCTACCAGTGGATGTGTCTACAGAGGAATAGAAACCTACTTTGTAAATCTCCCTCAAATGAAGTTCGTACACTTTCCCCCACAATGACCTTAGGAAGCTTGCTGAGAGCGCATTGACTTATCTCAACAAATAATTTCTCAGTTGTTTAGCGTGGCAATGGGTTCGTGATTTTAACATTTTGCTTGTAGCAGGTTTGAGGACTAAGGCCTTGACATTTTGGACAGAATGAGACGAAGAGGGCACATGTGCATGACATGTGTACTCCATATGCTTGAAATAGTCCTTTAAAACTCTAGGAATGCTCATTTATGCCACAATTTTATGAGTGCTAAGGGCTGAAAAAAATGATGGGAGAACTAATTTCCAAGAAGTGTGAAAGGCATTTATCTTGAACAGAAAGGTTTCTGGAGCTATATGAATAAGCTTTTCCTCACTGCAACAGCAGTGTGATTTTTGTAGGGACAGAGGAACTAATTTCAAACATTAAGACCAGAAAGGCTGACCACAGGTTTAATTTGTCACTCTGATTAATCTTGACATCCAATAGGCTCATAGGCTATGTCTACATCTGCAGTTTTAGTTCAGATTTGCTAGTCTGAACTAAACAAGTTTGAGCTTAGTTCAAACTAACCCAAGCTTAGTTTGAACTGACTAGGAACTTCTTAGTTCTAACTAACCACACGTTGTAGTTTGAACTAACACTTCACTCAAACTAGAAAATGCAGTCAGTTCAAACTAATGGCTTAGTCTGAACTTCTTACGTTAGGACTAAGCCTTAGTTTGTGTCTTGCCTGCACTTAGTTTGAACTAACATTTGAACTAAGCACGGAAGTCCGAACTAACCCCAGTACTAAGTAGTTCAGACTATGTTTTCCCTAGTCCGAACTAAGAAATTTCTTAGTTTGAACTAGGCAAAGCCTAGTGTAGCCAGGGACTAAATTAGTCCAGACTAAGCCACCATAGTCCGGACTAATTTGCCAGTGTAGACATAGCCGTAGACACTAAGGTCAGAAAAGGCCAATTTGATCAGTTAGTCTGATCTCCTGCACGATGCAGGCCACAAAACCTCATCTACCTACTCCTACAATAAACTTTTAACCTATGGCTCAGTTATTAAAGTTCTCAAATCATGATTAAAAGATTTTATGGTACAGAGAATCCATCAACAACTGAGTCATGACCCATGCTATAGAGGAAGATGATCATCAGATCAAGAGAGATATATGTCTGATATATCATCTAATAATCTTCAAATGGAGAGAGAGATATGTCTACCCAAAGCCACTAGGGTTGTTATGCCCTTTTCTGTGGAATTTGGTAGGACTCCAATCAGCCACCCTAAAGCAACAGTTCTGAAGTAGCTGAGACCACCAGAACTTTGTGATTGTTGTTATTATTTATATTACGATAGCATTCAGAGGCCAAGGTTCCATTGCACTGGGCAATGCACAAACAAACAGCAGTCTATTTGCACAAAGATGTCTTGTCTTTTCCCCTTCCACCAAAAATGTAAATTTGACTAGATCAATGACTGATATTTTCAGGCTGTGTTCCACCCGCATAACAAAAAGTAATGATGAAGCCAGCTGAGTTACTGGGTTAAAACACACTTCTCTTCCATTAACTGGCTGCTCTTACTTCAAGAAGTCTGGTGTTTCTGAAGGTGCAATAGAGATTTCTTGTTTGCCTGTCAAATCTGAAGTGCCTTCTGGGGCACTGGAGGAGTAGGAGAGGAACTTCAGCTCTTCCTTCCCCTTCCCAGAATATTATTTCACTTATGAGAAGAAGCTGCAACCTCTAGCTACTCTGTGGTTTTGGAAGGATATAGATATTCATGTCTCAGTCATAAGCTAACCTCTAATGTAGGGAAACAAGAGACATCTCTTTCCTGTGAATGCCATGACTGGTTTCTATGGGTATGTCTATACTGGAGCCATGGGTTGACTTAAGGAAGGTTAAATCAACCTACAGACTTCTGCAGCCACACTGAGCTTTTATTAAGTCGACTTAATAACACCGGCTCTTAAGATCAGCTTAACACTTAAGTCGACCTTATTAAGTCAACTTAAGCCAATGAAGCCAGAGAAAGCCCTTAAGTCGACCTAATTGGCTACCAGACCCCCTCCCAGAGTTCCTGGACACTAGGAAGGGTTGACCTAGTACCTGCTAGTGTGGACGCAGGCAGTCGACAAGAGTTTTCAATGTGTATTCTCTAAGTCAACTTAACAAGGTCAACTTTAGGTTGACTTAACAGAGCCTCCAGTGTAGACACATCCTACGTGGTTTCTTCCACCTTGTTCTTTAGCAACTGGTACTGGTACTGACCTAGATGTGACAGTGGACCTGATGGTCCTACTGCATTGAATCCATGTGGCCAGGTCTCTGTTTTTGTACAGATGTGTCACAGTTACAGTTGTTGAAGTGAACAATATGAATGGCTGCTTTACAAAGAGGGCACCTGTTTTTGCCTTATTCAGACTCAAAGTCCCTGGAATTTGCAAAACCTTCTCCTGAGCAAGCTGTGACAGAGTTCTCTTGTCCGTGGAAATTTTCATGCTCCTGGCTGGGCTTCTCATGGTGAAGTCATGGTTTCGGGGATGGGTTGAGGCTTAACATGCCTGCCTGACTCCAAACTTATCCTCCTGATAATGAGAAGCCCAATGGCTTCTGGTAGCCAGGCACAGCTCACTATCTCCAGCCTATTCCCTGGAAATGCAAAGGTTGCTGGCGTTTAATAGTAGGAAACAGCTTACTATCACAAACCCATATCCCAACATAGTGATTTTTGATGGCTTGTGAAAGCAGCTGGACATAGTTTACTCTTTGAGGTTCCCCAAAAGCTGCCTCTTGGACTTGACTAAATACTTGCAAGGCTGCTCTGCTGCTGCTGTGGGAAGCAGACACAGCCCACGTGAGAGGTGCTGTCCTGGAGAAGACAGAGAATTAAAACTGCAGTAGTGCATTTATACCTCATTTAAGGAAAGGAGAAGAGGCAATAGAAGCTGAAATGAAGTCACTACTGCAAGAAAATGGATAAGAATTTAAGTTAGAGAAAAGATGGCCTGAAGAAACTGAACTGCTGGAGACAGAAAATATGATGGACTGAGCTAAAAGAGAAAGCCTAGTTCATTCAGTGCCTTCATCAGCAACACTAGATCACCATCAAATTCCACAGGCAAGAGGTATCATCCGTTAGAGATGAGGGAGAAAACTAGCTGCATACCCTAGAAGGACTATGGAAGACTCTTCCACAGAAGCAGTTAGCATGCCCATTGCTCTCAGTAGCTTCACAACAAAATCTGACACCCACTTAAAATTTGCTGTCAAGGCCCTAACTCATCACCAGTGTAACTCCACTGACTTCTCTACAATTGAGTTTTACTAAGGACTAATTTGTTCCATTGTGGCTAGGGCTTTTGGGTATGTCTAAACTGGAGGCGTAAGTCGACTTAAGAACTCTAGGTTCACATTTGGAATTCATTAATTCGACTTAAGCTGTTGCTTAAGTTGACTTAACAACTCTCACCCTTCAAGTTGACTTTAAGGGCTAAGTCAACTTTATTAAGTCGACTTAACAAAATATGCCCAAGAAAATCAACTTAATAAAGTCGACTTAAGGCAGCACTGCCATTTAAGTCAACTTTATAAAGTCCATTTAAATGGGGTGAAGCCAGAGGACCCACATTTAAAACTGACTTAATAAAGTTAACTTTAAATGGGTCCCCTGGCTGCAGTCAACTTTATAAAGTTGACTTAAATGGGGACTAAGTCGACTTAATAAAGTCAACTTTAAGTCAACCTTATAAAATCAACTTTAGCTCGACCTTATTAAGTCAAATTAACTGAGCCCTCTAGTATAGACATAGCCTTTCAGACTATCTACCTGATCCCAATGATAGAGTTTTGTCCGAGTTGAAAAATTGTGGCATGAAACTGTTGCTAGCCTCCAAAGCAGAATGCTACAGAGATTAATCTGCTTCTTTATGTGGACATTAATAAACAAAATTAATTGAAAAACTGAAGTCTTTTCATTTTCACATTTAACACAGAGGATTCAATTTCCCTCCTACTAGCCTAGAAACTATGTCAGGTCAGCTCCCAGGATGTCTGCAGCCCTCTGAGTGCTGCAGCCTGGAAATGAACAGAAATTCTGAGAACATGCACATTCTCTGAGGTGGCCACACCAGGCTCATCTGGCTGCCACACCTGTTGCTTTACACATGCACACAGTCTGTGACACTACCCCTAAATTGGGCAAGAGGGACTCATTTCATGAATTGTCTAATAATGGTGTCAGGGAAGTGTCCAGATACTTCCGTGACTGACTGACATACGGAGAGTCCCTTCAGACCACATGGGCTATTGATCACTGATCTTATTTTACAGCTTTGACATGGACCTTTCGGCCAGAGAGCAGGGAAGGGAAACAAGATCACATATATCAGAAAGGAGAGTAGCAGAGAGCATTCCAGCAACACGTGTATTTCCAAGAAGATTAATAACTTGAACCAAGTCTATGGCCCTTCTGTCTACTTGAGATGCATGGAAGTTACTGTAATCTTAAAATTGCATTAATCTCACCATGACCTACAGGGATGTGGAAGAAAATCAAGTCCAGGGCTGTTTGGGTTTCTCCCCTGCTTCCCACTTGTTTCTAAGCATGGCATGTATTCCTTCCACCATCCTCACACATCAGATCTGAGTCTGACAGTCTTCAGAGTCAGTCAGCTCAGTACAGAGCCAGTTTATGTGACTCTCTGAATCTTATTTGATACTTATGGCCACATAAAATAGATCAGAAAGGCTACAGCGAGATTGCGTGCTCCCCAGCTGCTGCCAATTTCTAGTAGTTTACTTCTTTACTTCAAAGCACAGTCCACCTTATTTCCCAAGGTTTAATACTGAATACAAATTAGTCATACAATCCTGATTTCAGGTCCTTTTACCTCATCTTTCCTTTTGTCTCTTCCAACTGAAATATGCAAATCACACCTGTGAGATGCAGCATTAGGTTACTAACACAGTATGCTTTCTAGATGATTTATCAAACATCACTTTTGAATTAACTTAGTTGGTAAAATTCTCATACAAAAATTTTGATACAGAACTTTAAGTTCTATGGAGTTTTTATTCCATGAATAGGGAACAGCAGAAAGCATTTCACACTGTTGACTTTTGAAAACCATTCATAAACTGGACAACTTTCTGAATTAATGAAAAGACAATGCAAATCCAAATTTTTGGAAGTTAAATATGAAGAAAATTCAATTACTCAGGCCTAATCAATTCTAAAGGCAAAAGCTAATGATATATGCATCTGAAAAATATTAACAGTTTAGAAGTTCAAAATGCTTTTTCCCCTTTAAATATTATAAAATATTGATAAGTGAAATAATCAATAGGATATGATCCTGATCTGAATGGCAGCTAGAGAGTCTCTTCATACCTTCTGACACAGGGTGGTAGTCTTCCCCAGAGGTGGCAGAGCCATCCTTTGTGTGAACCCTCACAATGGAAACCTTTGAAGTGTCTCCCAGACGAAACACTGGAATTTTTACAACCACCAGCTGTCCTGCATCTTTTGGTTCACTGACACTAAATTTGGTCTCACCAAACTTAATAATGGCCTCTGTAATAATAGAAAAAAGTGTTTAACAGTATGCACAAAAGACCCTTTAAATACCAATGCTAAAATGGTATTTAGTGGGTCAAAAATAAATTCCTCACTGTCTGCATGATCTCTGATCCTTATCAAGGTTTCATTTTGTTCACCAATAGAGGCACCATAGGCAGAATCACTTGTTGGAGTACCAAGAACCAGACGTAGCTCCTCCTCTTCTTCATGGAAAGAGTCATCTACAAGTACTAGAGTGCAAGGTTTCTCAATCTCACCTGGAATAGTTATGCAGAAAGTAACATCATGCACAACATAACATTTTTTCTAGATGTATCACAGACATGTCTCTCAAGCTACAGAAACCATGGGTAAATTCTATTGGTCAAAGTACCTATATAAGCACTTTACAAGTAAATAACTAATTATAGTAACAGCAGTAATTGCAGCAATAACATCTTTATTTGCTATACTAGTAAGACCGGGTATCTACACAGCTGTAAAATTAATACCCAACAACGCCTTACAGAAGCAGAAAATGAAAAACATGAAGGTTTGAGGCCAAATTTTCAAGAACAGACTCCAATTTTGAGTGCCTTAATTTATGGCAGCCTAACTGATCTTCATACCCCCCTTAGTACCCACTGAATCCACAGGGTGAAGATGCTGCCTATCACCTTGGAATATTAGTAGGCAGATGTCTCAAACTGAAAAAGCAGAAAACAGTGTGCCTAAAATTAGTGATTACATTGAAACTTTGGTTGTGAATGACTCAAAGCCAGCTAAACAGGTGTACTTGGTTCCCAATACCATTGTCAGTGTACTTGGTTCCCAATACCATTGTCAGTGAGATCTGCTGTGCAAAACAGAACAAGAAATAAATGTAGCAATCCCTAGTGGTCCCAGTTTAATACTCATTTGGGTCCATAATATGTTCTCATTATGCATGCAAATATGACATCAGGATGAGCTATATCAGCATAGGTACTGTGAAAGCCTGCTGGGATATGAGCCTAAATTAGTACACAGCTATCTTCCTGAGGATCTGGCACTGGCTTGGTCCCTGCTTTTCATAATTTGGCATTCAGGTTTTGTCAGATAATTTCATTCACAAATTAAAGCCACAAAGGAGCTTTGCTGGAATTTCTATTTTAGTTTATAGTGAATAGGAGAGCACGCCTAAACTGCTCTGAATAAACTTCTATGATCTGATAATGTGTTCTCATAACATCCATTCTCATCAGTCTTACTGTAAATCTACACATGTAGGAGAGTTCAGATGGAACAGAAGCACCATAAGCAGGCTATTAGGGTTTATGACAAAAATCCTAGGAAACTATAACAAGTCTCCAATTTGCAGCCGTGCAGGCTGTCTCAGAAAAGGGAAGTTTAAGAAAATATTTTTAATCATCCACTATTTTTTGTTCTTAAAGAGGTATTATCCATCAGTCCTAACAAGTGGGACTCTCTCTTTTGCTTTGTATAGGAGCAGTTGTAAAGCTGTGTACTGGGTGAAAAATCTCCAGAAGGAATTAATTTCAAAGCAAGGTAAACTCCCCACACTTAAGAAGAACTATTGTGCATACATAACTAAATGCAAAATACCATTACGTATAATAAACACACCTTAACTATATTAAAAGATTTAGACAGTGCTGAGAAATAAATAAATAAATAAATAAATAAATAAATAACTAACTAACTTATTTAGGATTTGAGAAAAACAGAAGCCAAAAATGTGACCATGTAAAAATGAAACAAGAAACTGTTCTCTGCTCAAGTAAAGTGAGGGTTGAATTGGTAACCCAAAGAAGGACAAAAGCAATTTTTCCCTAATTGGAGAAGCAATGCTACATTTCCTCATGTTCCTCTTCTGAGCTCAACATTCGGAGTCACCTGAGCAGACCAAGAAAGAACAAATAAGCAGGAAGAACCAGAAGAAACGTCAGAGAGCAATAATTAAATTAGCTATATGCAGAAGTTAAAATGCTTTTATCCATTCCAGTGGCAGTTTGCTGCATTTGCTGATGGTCTGCTTGATAGGACCAGAAATTCTCAGGGTTTCCTCTGTGATAGGTCTGAATCTGATCTTTGCTGCTACACTGTTACAACTAGCAGTGGTGTCTCTATCAAAGCATACCCTGTATGTCTTTACAGATGATCCCCCTCTGGTTTAGAATTAAGGCAGTATGGTGTGAAGAACACTGTGCTACTGGTGTTCAAACACTACCCCTTCTGCTGAAAGACAGCCTTCTTCCTCCAAGCAGTCTGTGTGGCACTTTCCATGAGAAAAATCAAAACCGACTGACAGAATAAAGACAGCTAGCAAAGACATGTAGCTTACCAGGGAGGAAAGTGATGATGGAATTGTCGGTGTTAGGACGTTCTTCAAAGTCCATCATTACCTGGGCTGAACCCTGCCGACTATAGCAGCGCACTGTAGATGTGTAGCGGGTGTCCCCACTCCTGTATATTATGGCAGAAATCTGTCCATCATCTTCATTGCCAATGTACATCGGTTCTTTAAACTGCATCTTAGGCACTAGAAAGACACAGAAAAGAAGAAATAAAATATTCATAGGATCTACTACGAGATCAACTGCTTTTAACATGATTGTGTTAAGTGCTGTGTTATGTCTCAGTGGTTTTCCAACCTTTTTTCTTGGGACCCAGTTGAAAAAAATCATTTATGTCCGTGACCCAATAATTATGTTTTTGAGCACTGCCTTTCAATCTTTTGTCAGTGACAGCATGGAATGCCAGAATCCAGCACATTAGGGTCTGCAATCCAGTAGTGGGTCCCAACCCTAAGTTTGAAAACCAGTGTTATACAGTATATGGTTCTGATGTTGCTGACTCCTCAGTAGGTAGCAAGTGATTATTTAGCATATTTCCCACAATTCAAAGAGTGAAATTCTAGCCTGACTGATGTAAATGGAAAAATGTCTACTGACTTCAGTGGACCCAGGATTTCACTGCAACTGCTGTACAGAATTACAGCTAGAGCCCCAATTTTCATGTCACACTGGTATAAATCTGGAGTATTACAACTGATGTATATAGAATTATACTAGGTGTAAAACTAGCATAAATATATTTATCTTCAGGCTTTATGTATGTTTTCTACATTCCCCATGGTTTTAGGACAATAAATGAGGAATATTACATCCAGCTGTAAGTACATATAGACTGGTAAGTGCACAGGAATATTATAATGACCACAAGTGATTAAACCCAACATTTTACACTTCATCCAAAAGATCATAACTTCAGCAATGTAGTGTTTCCAAATGTCACACCTGGACATTGTATTCTTCCCTCTGCATCTGTATGGAACCAATCTATTGCACTGTAAACATCACTGTTCTTCCTGTGAAAATAATTAATACTTACAATCAGAGACTGAGTCATTGATGAAGATGGTGGTTTTGCTTGGTTCTCCAAGGACAGCATTTACAGGCATTCGCAGAACAAGCTCAAACTTCTCGATTCCTTCTAATGCTGGCTGCCCAAGGTCATCCAGAATGATCACACGGAAAGTCTGCATGTTGACTCCAGGGGCAAAATCCAAATTACGACTGATGCCTACATAATCTAACCCAGCTACACAAAAGAAAAATCACACAACTTGAAAACGTTGATGGGACTGATTTTCAGAGAAGTTAATTAAAGTAAATAAGGAATCTAGAGCCAGGAAGTCAATATTAGTCACTCATAAAGATGTACATATCTTTTTTTTTTATTGTCAAGATGTACTTCTTGGATTTACTTTATTATTTAATACTCTCTAGGTTTTTTTCAATCATGCAAAGTAAAAGGTCTCTTACTAAGAAGAGAATACAATAAAATGTTTTGGTGTGTGGGCAGGGCATTTGAAGCAGGTTTGATTCTAACCTCCCTCACTCTGTTGAAAATCAGGAAGAATTCCATTTAAGTGACTGAAGCTATACTAATGCAAAACTTTTGTAAGTGAGATGCAAACTAGAGTTTTGGACCAACCAGAGGATTTTGGGAGAAACCCCAGAATAAAGACAATTCCTAGGAATAAGGGTCTAATAGTTTGCTTATAATCCTAGGGGACAGTGTAGCAAAGTATATGTAAAAGGGGAAAGCAAAGCAGACAAGAAAGAGGTTGAACAACAGGTTGAACAACAGGAAGTAATAGTAATGTCCAGATGAGGTATATAACAGGAATGAAACTTCAAATATAGAGAAGAGTGGGGAGCAAACTGATTTTGGACCCTGCTGGCCAGGGCATAGTGAAAGTACAAGAGAAAGATGAGTCAAATTACACCTAGACCATGCCCAGTGGGTTCTGGCATATGTCTGTGACAAATACAGGATGAACTGGGTTTTCTTAGAAATGAAAATAACTACAGAGAAGCAAATGAGACAGGATATTGAATTATAGTAGGACACTGTGTCTGGATTCCAGGTTATTAAAACTAGCTATGTCTCAGGTGAAAGAATGGACCTTTTGTGCATTTTCTGTGGTATCACTATGCAATCTGTTTAACTACTCCAATAAACTCTTGAAGAAATAGATGAAAAACCCTTAGACATATTGCTGAAGGAAACAAAACAAACTCCCCATGCCTATTCAGCAGGTTATCAAGTGAGTGAAGACTCTTCCTACATAGAAAACTGATCTGGCTGTAAACTCCTATAATGCTGCATTGCTTTATGAAATAAAAATGAGTTTAGTATTTAGGATGAGGTAAACTCAACAGATCATATAATATAATAGTTAAGAAATGAAGTAAAGGAACATTCTTTTTAAACATCTTAATAATCTCATTTTCCAAGAGAAAGTGCAAAAATGTGGAAAGACATACTAATGCTAAACCCAGACTCTACGCCTTCCTGTCGTAAACATCATAACAATAAAGGTTAAGACAACTAAAACTATTTTAAAATTACTCAGAGACTTTAAGGTCAGAAGGGACCAATATGATCATCTAGTCTGACCAACTGCACAATGCAAGCCACAGAACCCCACCCCGTAATAGACCCCTAACGTATGACTGAGTTATTGAAGTCTTCAAATCATGGTTTAAAGACTTCAAGGCACAGAGAGTCCACCCAGAAGTGACCCGTGCCAAAGAGCAAGGCAAAAAATTATATTGGTGACTAAATATTAATGTCTGTTCATGCTTAACTTAACTATCTAGGAAAAATATTTTGATTTCTCCATAGCAAAAGAGCACTGTAGCATGAAATGCCATGTTTTAGAAAAAAGACTGAGTACAGTATATCTTCAACTCTGGATAACATTTTAGACCTTGATACTGTATGCATGTGAAAGAACACTGTCAGAGTACATCTATAAAAGGAGCTGGGTGTCTTACTCCCAGCTCAAGTAGACCAAGGCTGGATCAACCAAACTCACGCAGACATACTCACACTAACTATCTAGAGGTAAGACATAAAAACATTTGCATGGCTAAGGTAGCCTAGGCAGTAGGTGAATAGTGGCATGGGGTAAGTGTGCTGAGTACATACCCATCTACACCCCGTATGTACTTGGGGCAGTTAGCCCATGCTGCCACTGATGACTGCCCATGTCACTGTGCCTGCACCACTATTTTTAGAGTGCTAACTCTCCTTGAGCTAGCACATGAGAATGTCTCTAGGAGCTGGGAATCATATCCTCAGCTCCAAGTGTAGACATAGACAGACTGTATATAAGAAGTTGAGGACAGCAAGCACTGGAGGCTGGTGAGCTGGCAAAAACTCTGTGCCTCCCAATATCAGGAAGCAGTAAACAACTGTATCTGAGAGATGATAGTCTGTGGGAATCTTTGGAAGGTTTTCTGTCAGCGGCTAGAGCTCATAATTTGCTCTTTCTTCTGTTTCCTTCTGAGTGCAGTTCTTTTAAACACATCTGAAGTAGAAATAACTGCAAAACCTAAAATTGGGCTGTATGCATCTCAGACCACTGGAAGTCTGAGCTGCCTAACTTTTTAATTAAGCTTAACTAAAGCCTATGATTTCAACATGTTCATTGATTGAAATTTAAATACCTGTCCATGCCCTTTCTATCTTCCTCATCATGCTCACTTTTCCCAATGCTCCATGTGAAGGTATATTAAGGAAAAATGAAACCAGAGCAAAATGATCACTCACCCTCTGCAGTGACTGGCTCAGTTTTGCGAGACCTCACTGTAATAGTGGCAGCTTTAGACAAATCAGTTCCAGTTCTCCAGACACGCACCTCAACAAAGCCAGAACTCTCATCAACATGGTATTCAACGTCTCCAAAGTAGAAGGCTGGTTCTGGTAAAAAGAGAAAGAAAATTTAAAACCATTCAAGTTTGCTCCTTATGACAGACCTTACTTTTAAGCATATATAAAATATATAGATAAGAAGAAGGATGGTGGTTAGGGTTGAGACTTGGGAGTCCAGGGTTCAACTCCCTGTTCCACTTCTATGACCTTGAGAAGTCTTGATGTACTGAAGAGTTCTAATGCTCCTACAGATTTTTCACTCCATTATATTTAGGCTGGGAAGAATTAGACTTTTAAATGTCAATTTCCTCATACATGCACATTGTAAAGCATGAAAGATTCTCTCCCCAAGAATCAGGCAGCACAGATAATACTGAAGAGGTCTTTATTCAAGGCACCAAGAAGGAAGGCTGACTGGATTCAGCTTCAAAATGGTGGTGTCACAGCAGTCAAATATATATGCTTCTTCATCAATTACATCAAGAGTTTCACAGGAGAGAACAGAAGTGATAATGACCAATACAGAATGTTAATTACATTAAAGACCCTGTAACTACAATTAAGGTGGGGAAGGGGACAGAGAGGAGGGTCCTTACAGGTAAGCAGGGTGTGTGCCAGAAAGTCTGGGAAATGTATTGTTCCCATTTAAGTCAGGGTTTCTCAATAGGCAGCTGGCCACTGCCTTATTGGATTGCTTACAGCACCATTGTTCTGGGTGGGTCTGGCATGAGTTTCATGCCCCAACTTGCTGGCTGGAAAGGTACCCAACATATAAGAAGAGACCTGACAGAAAGAAATATCTAAAAAGAAATAAAAATATTAAAACCTAACAACATAAACTGATGAAAAATATTTCCATCAGTAATTTAAATTTAGACTGGCACAGTAAGAAAATGTTACTTGAGAACTTATTAGATCTTCATGTAAGGATATTTACTTGCTATATTTTGTCATGTTATGTCGACAATTTGTGTTTTAATGATTACAAAGCTTTAGGGTTTTTAAATCTCAACACTGATTATCATTAAAATAATTACTGTTTGATCCAATTAATAATTTCTTGAAATTAACATCTAAATTGATAAAAATGAAAAAAGGTTAAAAATAAACATTATCATCTGTCAAGATTATTAAAAAAAAAGTAAAAACTAAACTCTGCCAAGCCTGACTGTGCTCTATACCAGGGACGGCCAAATTTATGGAACTCAAGAGCCACACAAGTCAATTATTAAACCTTTGAGAGCCACACTGAGGCATATAACCACATATTTTTACCTACTCCAAAATTACTAAGCTTAAAATTCATTGTGTACTTTAACTTTATCATAAAAACAGGACAAATATTGATCCTACTAACTCAGATTCTAATAATTACTTAAGGTTACCATGAAAACTAGATGTAGAATACTGCAGGCTTCTGGCAAGTTTTTAAAATGGGGGCAGGAATTTGTCAATGCAGGAGGTAAAAGCTCTCTCAGATGCTGATCTCTAAGTATTGCACAATGTTTTGAATTTCATTGTGGAATACAATGCTTCATAGCAGTAAGTTGTGCCAAAAATTGAAAGCAATCTACTTTCAGTTTTAAACTTTTCTCCTTTGTATTTTCATTTCTCAGTATTCCACATCATGTTTAGGACTTGTAAAACACGATTTTATTTTAACAAGTAAGCTGCATTAGGCCCTATTAGAAAATCTAAACATGCCGGGGCTTCTCCAACCATGCTGTTCTTCCCTCCCCCACCCCGTTGCCACTTCCCTGCAGTCTCTTAGCACACTGCTCCTTCTCTGCTCTCCCCGACCATGCCACACTTCTGCCCATCCCAACCGTGACCATGCTGCCCTTCTCTAGCAGCTCTGACCACGTTGCCCTTCTCTGCCAGCTCTCACCACGCTGCAGCTCTCAACATGCTGCCTTTCCCTGCCGACAGTGACAATCCCCCACTCTCCTGCCAGCTCTTACCACACTGCTGTCTCTCTGCGGTCCCCAACCATTACACACTTCTCGTCCCTATCTCCCACCATGCTGCCCTTCCCTGCTGTGCTCTTTGAGGAGCCGTGATTTTTCTTGAAAGAGCCACATGCGGCTCACAAGCCACAGTTTGGCCAGGCCTGCTCTACACAGACAAAAATATCAGTCTATTTATCATTACTTGGATGTTTAATGACCCATCATGGCCAGACACCTTTGCTTTTGCGCTCCTTCTAACAAATTTATTTTATTTATCAACATGTCACTACCACAAATTGGATTTCATACTTTCTGGGGATGCATACCACATAAAGTGCTGAGTCTGAAAACTTGCAAAACTTAAAAATGACATTGTGGAGGCTTAAGGAAAGACCACTTGATATAGTGAGCCATTTCTGAAGCCATCTTAAAAGAGAATGGGTAAACTGAGAGCTCCCACAATTTGAAATGAACATTTGTTCCAATGATAAAGCCTTCAGATATGTTTATTGGATTTTACCTCCATGTCTTTTCTTGTTTAAAGGCTTCAGGGAAATCAAATAAAGGCAAATCTATGCTAAAGCAACATTGTGGCTAAGATTTTTACAAGTGCAGAAGCCAATTAATTAAATATTATTGTACTACTACAACTACAACTACAACATAGGATAATACAAAACTCCATGACAGATTTTGTGAGGCACTCCAACCAATGGAGAAATTGGCAGCAAAGTCTGCCTACCATGTTTCAGGATCAACGACAAGGCTGAAAAATTTAAGACCAGCTCTATCCATGACTCCAATATCTTTTAATAATGAAGCTATTGAAGCAGCCCTCAGCTTTTGCAATTTGTAGTCTATTCACATCAGCTCCTCCAACTCTCACATGGATATTCTCCAGTAGATTGGCCACTGGTCATTTACAATGAATATGGATTCAACAACATGTATGTCCAACAACCAAATTCAGGATCTATTTGAGCTGTATCCTCTCTGTACTTCTGTGGTTGTGAAACACGGATGCTATGCCATTCAGACTGGGCAAAGTTGGAAGGTTTCCACAAAAAGTTGCCAATGTTGTATACAGGGTATGAAGTGGAATGATTTCATTTGTAATTCCAATGCTAATGGTTGCTCTGGCCTACAAACTATCAGGGACAATGCAGACAGCACTTCATACTTAAAGTTCACTGAATGTCCCAAGACATTATGACAAATATTCTCTGGATAGCTTGTAACATCTGGGACAAAATTCCATCAACTGAGGGACAGAGACAGTCCAGAAGCAGCTCCCTATTGCATTGATTCAACAGATCTTTTCTGATGTTGGACTGGTGACTGGTCAAGCTCTTGTGGTCGCTCACGGGCAGACCATATGGCAAATGATTGCTATAGCCAACTGTTTGGCTAAGCGCTGAAAAAATGTTTAAAATAAACAAAAGGAAATGCTTCTTCACCTAGTCCCAAGCCAACCTGTGGAATTCATTGTCAGGGGATGTTGGGAAGATCAAATGTACAACTGAGTCCAAAGAAGAATTAGATAAGTTCATGCAAGATAGGTCAATTAATGGTTATTAGCCAAGATGGTCAGGGATGCAAACCCTTTCTTCCTAAGATTTTGACTGTCAGATGCTGGGAACGGATGATATGGGATGGATCACTGGATAATTGCCCTGTTCTGCTCGTGTCCACTGAAGCACTTGAAATTGAGCACTGTCAGAAGACAAGATACTGGGCTAGCTGAACGGCTGGCCTGACCCAGCACAGCTGTTATAATGTTCTTATGAGCAATTCAATCTCTGTTCAGCAATGCTCATAACCCCACACATGACTTCTGCTGAAGTCCAACTGAAATCAAATGGAACTTAAACACTTGCTTTGTTGAATTGGGATGCAATTATTTAGAGGCTTAAAGTTAAGTACCAGCTTAACTGCTTTGCAGAACTGGGCCTTTGGAAACAGTTTCCTTATTTTCCAGGCAAATGCAAATATCCATTTGAAAATACAATATTGTTTCAGTCAACACAAATTGCGTGTCCGCACACGAAGTTTTTTTGTCCTCCAATCACCATTTACAACAGCTCCTACTTGCATTCTTGATTTGGATTTGCACAAACTCAGTTCAGGAAGACAGTGCTGTAACATGATGCACCCCCTCCCCGCCATGTGATCTGCGTAACTTCCCCTTTCACCTTTCCAATGTAATTGTACAGTTCAATGCAAAATATACCATGCAAAAAGTCTTTTTTGAATGCTCATGACATACTCTGCATTGTTGCTAAGGTATCATGTTTCCCGAAACATCATACATGTGTAGAGAATGAAGTTAGTTTCCAAAAGTAATTTCGCATGGTTCAAGTAGGAGCAAGTTCAGGGCCGACAAGCTGGTGTTTCCAGCAAAGAGATGTATGACAAATGCTTGCCTTGAAGAGTTTAGAATCTACCTAAAACAAAAAGTGTAGGAAGGGAGAGCAGAAGGGATTCAGAAATAAGAACATGCATGAGTAGAAACTATTGAAACCTACATCTCGTATGTTGCATATAATTCCCTACCCCGAGAATAACAAACGATAAGAGAATAAAACCACAGTGAATATCAGAGCAGCTCTCTTCTTTCAGCAAGTATAATAAAGAATTTTTATACTAGGGGGTCCTGGTATAGTTTACATTACTGTAAAATTCGATTGTGTGTGTGTTTCCATACTAGGGGAGAGCAGGTGATAAATCTGCACATCATATATCTCACTCCCTTCCTGCACTTTCAACTCTACGTACCAGTGCATATGAGTGTGCGCACACAGATGAACGTGTTATCTTACTAACCTTATTCATAGCTGGACCTTGCATACTAGCCAATAAATTCCTTGCATTTCTCACTTCAGTGCAAGAAGACAAAGGTGAATATAGACAAACAGACCTTAAATGGGGTTTAAATGCAGAATTCTGTTATCCAGACCCCACCCAAAACATGATGAAGCTTTGTGAAACATCGCCCCAGTAAGTATGGGGACAAAACCCTCAATCTTATTTCCCACAATTCACATTTAGACTGAAATCAATCTTATTTCACATTCCAAACTATGCAAACAATGTCCTTATCTTAACATTTAAATCCCCTAAGGTTACAAGAAAGCAAGCAAGGGGGAGGCAAGTTATCCCATTTAATTCAGATATTTAAACAGATACTGTTAAATTCCATTTTTCCTCCTTTTTAAGGAAGGAAATTAACAAAGAAAAATGCTTTGCAGATAAATTCAGTGTAATGCCGAGGGCTGGGAGACTGACAGCTATGTCTAAGGAGAGAAGCTGGTGTCCAGATTCAATATAGCCAATGATTTTGTGGCTGGAAGCAAATCACTGTATCTCTGTGCATCAGATTCAGAATAGTATTTCTTACCTTCCTCAGCAGTTAGAATATATGAAACACTATACAAACATTTTCTTGGTTTATTACTAACATTAGAGGCTTTAGTAGCACATTTATTTTTCATGATTTGCTCAGTGGAATTATTTCAGAAGAGTAAGGTTACAATATATGGAAATCTGTCCACAAATACCATGATGGTACATGACCACTAGGATTTAATAAACATCTAAGGAAGAGCAAATGGGTCCATGTTCTAAACATGAAGTCCTAGACAGGGCAGTTGAGCCCGAATCCTGAATTTAGTCAACAGCTGCCTGACAGCAAAGAACTTCACAAAGCCAATTTCATGGGGGAAAAAAAACCCATTGTTATTAAGCAATTCTTAGTACATGATTAAATGTCACATTAATTTATAAGAAAGTGTGCACAAATGTGAGTGACTGTCAGAATGAAATTATAATTGGGCCAGACACAGAAAGAATGAGCAAGCATGAGAACGACTGTGTTGTTTGGGAATTCAGAGCTACAGCAATGGTTGGGAGGCGTGAGATCTAGGATCCAGTCTGCCTGTTGCAGTGATTTTTAAAAAGTTTATTCATGCACAGTGGAATAGCATCAATGGGAGAGACTGAGGGAGCTCCACATCACAATATCCCACCCCCAGTAACTAAAGCATTCACCTGAGAGGTGTCCTTCCCTGTTTGAATCCCTCATGCCCCTTAAGAGAAGGAGGAACTCTTCCCATGTCCCAGGTGAATATCCTAATCATTTGGTGATAAACTGCATCAGCTCACTCGTGGCAGTAGGTAAACTCTGAGAATGCTTACTAGATTGGGCCTGAAGGTGAGTTAGGTGGATTTCTCCCAGCTAGTGAATCACTTGGGCTTTGATTCCAACACCTGGTGTGGGACTGCAGTCTGTTTGCAAAGAAGAAAAAAATACCAGGGCCATGGGAACTTCTACTGCGAAACATAGGGTCTCAGTTGGTTTAGGGACCTATTGAGTATGGTGGCTGTTGAGCAGAGGCTTGACTGTGGGACTTAGGTGCCGAAGTCCTTTGATGAACCAGTCCCTTAATCTCATCAACAGCAGCAGCAGAGGACACTCTGCCACTAACCATAATGGAATTAATACCATTAGGAGCTGTTCAAAACCATAATAAACACAAAGCCAAGTTCATCTGTGGATGACTCCATTTTCTAACAAGGAGACACACTTATATGACTTGGCCCACTTCTCTTACACTTCCCTTGAAAGACAGACACAGTGCCTGGAACTGGAACAAATAATCACACAATCAGGGTACACAATATCGCCACATTTCTAATATTTGCTCATTAGTTTCTGCTTCTAGAAATTAATAGGGTAAAAATCCTCTCTCTTTTTTCATATGATTAAACATGGTAGTGTGGACGAATGTGTGTGGACAGTAAACAATTACTTAGTCTAAGTAGCAGGACTGTGTGCTGGACTGGTGAGGGACAACGTAGCGGGGTCTACAGATCTTATTCTGAGCACTGGGGAGCCGGGAAGAGGGGAATCTCTCCTGTTTACAAGCAAGCAGCTTGATCACAGCCCCATGCAGCTGACAATCATGGAGGCAGGCATCCACAGCTGCAGTCAACAGAGGAAACAAGACCTGAATAGAGTGCAGAAAAGAAAAGAGAGGAAGAAGGGTCTGGAATAGCAAAGGTGAGATAGCTTCACATCAGCTCCCTCAAAAAAAAAAAAACAGTAAGGAGACCACAAGCCCCCAAAGTGAACAGCTGTCAGACTTATTTGGAAGTGAGGACCCAGGAACTGACCTGACTAAGCAAACTAAGGAGTGTGTCAGACAGAAAAAGCCAAGAACCCTTAAGAGACAACACTAAGAGATGGCAAAAAGCAGACAGGAGGAGGATGTGTCTCCTTTTTACCTTCACGTCCTCTGCCTGGCAGGCATTTTAAAATACATGATTTTGTCTGGCTTTTTACATATAGGAGTTAAAGTATGTTGGAATGCCACAGAATACCTTATTTTTAGGGGAAAATGTTCCAGGGCCCCTTAAAAAAAAAGATTACATTAATACTATATTTTCTCCATGTGTCCTCCAATGTCCTCCTTTTCATACTTTCCTGTCCTCCTTTCCAGGCTTTGGTATCTGGTAGCCCTAGACAGAAAAGAATCCTTCACTAACTGTGCTTAAGAACAGCTGCAGTTCTTTCCTGCAGCTGTAAGTTTCCAAATCCATAAAGCTGTACTGGTGGCCCCATAAAGCTACATGGGAGTTTTACAAAGAAAACGGCACAGCAGTTTCGTTTATTTAGTCTTGTCACCACTCCTAATATTACAACTGTGCATCATTAGCATGATTATTGCTTCACATTGAGCAATAGCCTGAGATCCTTGTTCAATTACTGTTCAGGCAAAACTAGATTTGCCCTAAAAGATAATACAGTCTGAAGGAGAACTTCATAATTTGCCCCAGAGATAAGACTACAAAAGAATAAGTTTTTTCTTTGGCATCAAAAAGGATTTTTTACAATAGTATTGCTACAATAAATGATAATGGTAAAATACAAAGGTTTTTATTTAGGATCCTAAATAAGGAATAACATTATGCCTGCATAGTTAATTACCCGCCCCATTTACTTTAAATGCTATGATTTAAATCCCAGCATATGGGCTTCTCTGGAACAGCTGCATTGTTGTCACCTGTTGTAAGACAGAGGAGCAAATTGAACCCAGGTCTTATGTGTGCCCTAACCACTGGGCTAAACATTATAAGAAGAGGACTATCCACCCCCACCATCATCATGTTGGGAACCCAGCCCTTAGAAAATGCTCAATAAACATTAGATATGAGTTGAACAAAACATATTTCATTTGATCCAAATCCAGAATTTATTGTTTCAATAAAAAATACCACCCCCCAATTATCAGATTCAGTTTAGGACAAAACATTTCTCATCCTCAGCTCCCAATTTTTCAGAACTGCTAGTGAAATAAGAAAATCAGTTATCTGACCAGTAGTAGTTAGCATAGTCATGTCTCAGGCTTTTCTAGGTGTCCTGGGACATTGATTAGATCAGTGGTTTTCAATCAGGGTGCCATGGCATATTGGTATGCTGTGAGAACTGTCCAAGTGTACCACAAAATTTTGCACAAAGGTAATGAAAACCAATGTAAAACAAACATTGTTTCATTCTAAACAATATTTTATCCAACCAAAATTGCAACTCATAAAACTCACGAAAATTAATCCTCATATTAAAAGCTAGGTATCAGTCTTTCTAGTCTAAAAATTAAGATATATTTTTTCTGATGGATTTGAAACATTAATTCCTTTAATCCTTCTTTAGTTTGTAGTATGCACTATCTTGCAAACCACTCCAGGAAGACTGTGGCCATAGTTAATGTAAGTAAATGTGACATTTATGAGCAATCAATTGAACTGAAAAAAATGGATGTGCCTTGGAATTTTATGTCTCATTGAAGTGTGCCGTCTCACTGAAGAAGTTGGGAACCACTGGATTAGAGAAGTGCCTCAGGACAAGATGCTGGAAACACCTAGCTTTGTTTACCTGGATGCCTGTGACAGCCACAGCTCTCATCTACTAATGTGGTCTATGCCATCATGTGCAAGAAATGCCCCGACACCTTATATACTGGACAAACAGGATGATCGCTCAATGACTGATTTGTTAATGACTGTCATTAGAGATGTACCTAGGACATCAAGACTTCAAAGAGAAACAGCTGAACTCAAATTAATATGCAAGCTAAATTCTGTGAAAACAGGACTCAGTCGAGACTATGGGTTCTTTTCCCATTACAAAGGGTAATTGGACTTCAGGCTTCCCATGGTTTGAGCCTGTAAACTGCTCTGATTTGCTGTTACTGTATGACCTGATCCTATGTTTTACACCCCCTTGCATTTAGTTTCATTCCTTTCTGTAAGTTCACCCATCTTCGAAGCATCTGAGGAAGTGGGATCTTCTCCCACAAAAGCTCATGCAAAAAATAAATCTGTTAGTCTTTAAGTGCCACACAACTGCTGGTTGTTTTTTTCTGCTGAAAGAGTCACTAAATTTGCTACTGCAGCAAGAGCCGCACAGAGAACCACTTTACAGTGGTAGAAGCTGGCCTCATATTCAGGAATGATTTTCACACATTTTGAGACACATATCTGCAACAGCGGACACATTCTTCATGGTTACTCATCCTAGGAACCAAACCCTTACTCGTGTTTTGTAGCTAATTTCCTGTAAGTCCTTTTAGAAGCTCTCCAGGGGTTGCAGCAAAGCCAAGCTACAAACAGGGAGGCATTGTGTTTCACATGCCATGACTGGAAAACATGCTGCCCTGTGACTGGGGGCTCACTATTGGCACATCTTTAATCTAGTAATCAGCCTGAATAGAGAGCACTGCAAATTTAATGACTTCTCTTTCAGAAATAAGAGAAAGTCTTTCATGTAGCAAACAGATTGAAGACTGCAGATTTCACTGGCATATAGTTAGAGTAATTAGAGGAGAGAGGACGGGAACTTAATTCCCAATGGCCTCTGACAAAGAAATTAAATCTTTGTTTTGTCTTTGCATCCAACAGATTGGAAAGTATATATTAATTAGAACATTAGCTAGCAGTCATTCAGGAAAATCAGGTGATCTTCTGAAGCCCTCAAAAGCACATCTACACTAGATCATATCTGATAAAAGCGACAGGTGTAAAAAGAAATCAAAGCAAATATCCATTTTAATTAAACTTTCTTCTCTAAAGCAATATTGCCAACTGTCTTAGAGCAGGTGTAGTGAGCCCCCATTTTTTGGCCAGGCCCCTTAGTCTCCAGGGTGGGCCCATCCACATCCTGTTTCTGGTCAAGCTACCCGACAATGCTCCATTTGCTAGGTATTAAGTGGAGTGCCATGAGGAGGGATGGGGCAAGATGCTGAGAGCCCGGCCCCTGCTGCATCATAGCTGCAATGGCTGACCCCACAGGCTAGAGCTACTACACATCTGTCTTAGGGAGTTGAAGTAGTTCAACCACAACGGGCAATGCAAAGAAATGTGCCTTTATTTTTGTAAGGTGTGCATAGTGCTTTATGCAATTCTTGCTTGCAAGACATGATTATGCACAAGCCAGAAAGAAGACAGCTATACACTTGGATCCCCAGGCAAGATTGTTCAGCCAGCATCAACGGTACAGACTTGCTATGAAAATAACTGAAATACAAACATGGAATTCCATTAACTTTTTTTTCAGTATAATTAGACTGAGACATTATTGTGTGTAAAAAAAAAAAAAAAGAGGAATTTAGTTTTATGATCATTTATCTGTATTTTAGTACAGTCTTCGCAATTCAATCATGGAAAAAGGTCTCATTGTGCCAGGTCCCGTACAAACACAGGAGACAAAGATGGTCCCTGCCCCAAAGAGCTTACAATCTAAGTTGAATGTTTTGATGTCAGGGTAGGTTCGTTTCCAGATCCCATATACACTTATGGAATCTGCTTAGATGATTTCAAATATGAGTAAAAAAACCCAACACTGATGCCCTCTCTCACATTCCAAATGATGCAAACTTCCTCAGTAAACTTTCCCTCTAGATCACCTGAGGTGGAGATATGTAGTTTGCACACCCACATCTTAAGAACCCATTATTCTGGACTGTTTTGTTTACCCCCCCCCCCCCCCCAAAAAAAAAAAGCTATTAACTGACCTACACAATTCACAGAAGGGCAGAATAATAAAGCAGGAATTTTTCTGGTAGCTCTAAGATGTGAGTCCAAGCATGAGGTAGTCCCATAAGCAGCAGACAGAGTAATTATTTACATCTGGACAAGGTGTGCTGTGGATTAATGACTAGAACTCTTAAATTTGTATTCATGCTGTTTCTGGCCACAGGCTTAAGGCCCTCTTGTTTCTCTGAAAGCTGAACAGGGGATGAAAGTGTTTAACTGTTAAGAATAAGATTTTATTATTTGCATGTGGAAATACGAACTTATTAGGTTCATGTTAATAAGGATAAATGGCTATGTAATTTAAATAATTATTCTCAGTAAGGTATGTTAGCATGGATCAAAAATAAAATGTTTAAAATGAAATTATGCTCACTAAAGAAAGCTTACATCAGCATTGAAAAGTAGGTAGCACCATTACACAGCTATTTGCACTCACTTAATATTACACAAGTGACTGAGTTTGCAGTCAGTCCACTGAATTTAATTTGCCAAGTCTTTTTTGTTTTGTTTTGTCTTTTTCATTTGTTTGTTTTTGTGTTTTGTTATTGAGTGGTATAGAAGCTGGGCTCAGGAATACATACAGAACACAATTCTGAAGTGGATAGCCCTTGTAAAAATGCCCATGGTTTTCTCATTTGATGTGGTTAAAACAGATTATTTCGAAATGTATATGCTGTAATCTTAACAGTGCAGTCATCTCAGCATTGTTCTCATATTGTTCACAATTAAAAATATATTCATTCATCTTCAATCAAAATTATGAGTTGTGGCTAAAATTCCACATACATTATATTTCAAGAAAATAACATCAGCATTTATATTTGTCGTCTTAGCTCTCATCTCTCCTGCTCTTTACAATGTGTTTTTTAAAGGAATTATTTAGTATAGTACCTAAAAGTGTAAACGTAATCTTAAAGTTTGCATTAACTTATAGTTTTGAATTCTGTTTTATAAGAAATATACACAGAATTTTGTGAACTACAAAGGTAGCTTATATGTTAATTGGGCTTATTTGCCCCTCTAGTTTTAACTCAACTGATTTCAGTAGATAAACACTAGGCATTTGATCCAATGACTGCGGTAAACAAATGTGGCATGCAAAATCCCATTTTAAGAGATCTATGATGTATTCTACTACATAAATGAAGATCAGATGTTTTACTGCCCTTCCTTTATATAAAGAGCACACATACTTCGTACTCTTAACACCTTGTGCTGCTCTGAACCTGATAAAAAGATAGCACACATTATGAGTGCTACACACATCAAACTACTTGCACACAATGTGTCAGCAATAAAGAAAGCTGCACAGGCAACATGACAATTTGGGGAGTGCTCTAACATTCAAAGCAACACTGGGACACAGCATGTCACATAGGTATCATCCCCAGTCTCTATATAGCTGGGAGATTAGAGTGGTTGGTGAAGAGGTGCTATAAGATCACACCGTAAACTTTGTTGTATTAAATGTGCAACCTACTTGTTTAGGTAAATCCTGGGAGACCAACTCTGATAGTCATGGAGTTTCTTTAGTCCGAAAGACGACTCTTCTGCATCAGTCTTAAATGTAGAATATGCCCCACAATATTTCAGAAAGACTGACACCATTAGTTTTGACTGGTCAAGTTCTGTTTGCCCAAGGCAATTGTTTATTGCTCTATGTGGATTTTAGAGGTTTCTTTCTATTTCTAAGTGAACTAAGGTTCATTATTTTACTGAAAGACATTAACCTTTTAAGAACCTCAGATTACTCATTAAGGTAATTAGCATTGTTTTTAATGTCCTTGAGACAAATTTGGTAAGCAGCTGGACCACTAGGGCCATCTCAAGCAGCTGAAGATGCTGTATGATTGCAGGACAACCTGACTTCAGATGACGGGAAGAAGAAGAAATAGCAGCCATCATCATCCTTGGAACAAATTCTTCAGCCCTTGTAATCAGTTGGGGTTCTCTTGGATTCCAAGGCCAGACAGACCATCTTCAAAATAATTCCTAGAGCAGACCATGCTCTTGACTAAGGCTGAAGTAAAGGATTGTAGGACCTCTCATTTATGTCATTATAATTATGACAAAGTATATCCAAGTTTTTCACTCATCTGAAGAGAGTTTACATCATTTAAAATTTCAATATAAAATATTAGGCAGTGCTCCATGAACCAACACATGCTTGGGATTTGGAGACACCTGTGCACAAAATGGAATTGCCTCCAGCCACCATTTTATATTGTACATTACTCTCCTTTATGCTATACTGCCTAAAGTCTATTATATAATTCAGAATCTGCTATTTTGTCTAGCTTTAAAAATGAATGGGAAGTAAGGACTGTCATTTTAACAGAAACAGCAGGAACTATTGCCTACAGCAAAATCCTGAAAAGCTGCTGAAAGAGACAAATAAATCGGCCAGATTTTTAGCAGCAGGTATTTGTATCACACTCAAAGGCATCTCAAAGAACACATAGCTACATAGGCTCCTACCCCAAGTACCTCACACACTAGGATTTAGACATAAGATAACAGGTGACAGTGAATACAAACAACAGTGGACTGGGTAGGTTTGGATGGGGTTTTATAAATAAGATCAAGCAGAGACTTGGTAGGTGTACATTTCTTAGTAAAAGCTCTCTTTTTAGCCTAGCTTTAGTTTCGTATAGCAATTAGTTCACTTCTTGTGTGCTTTGCAGCAGAGGACCTTTAGCAGTGATTTGAATGAGGCAAGTATATTTACAAAGGCAAAGAGGTTGAGTGACAATGGCCTGGGAAATCTGAATGTTGTTCTTCTTAAATGGAGTTAGTAAAACAGCAATGAACAAAAGTTAAAATAACCAAACAAAGAAAACTAGAAACAAAACATATAAATCAGACTTGTATACTCTGAAAATTTTTTTTTTTAATCTGTATCTTGTAATCTCTACCTGATTCACTATTGTGTCTGACTTGATCTCTTGGATTTCACTATCAAATTCACTCCAGAGAACAAGGAATTTCCTGACCTGGGGATGTTGTACTAACAGGGACCTTTTACTCTGTAATGGGAAAGTATTGCTTTCCTTTTAAGTTTCAAACTTCATTATGGGCACAGCTCAAAAGGAAAACAAGATAAGCAAACACATTTTCACTGACACAAGATTACTTATAAACAAGTGATGTAGCAAGACTTGAGTAAATGCACTTGCCTTTGTTTTTTATTCTTTGGAATATGTAAAATGATAGCAGTGCAGAGAGGAATTTGTAGGGCTTTGATGGCTAAGACTAATTTCTCTGAGTGAATTTTTGACTGACCTTGAATAAAAGCAAATACCTACAGAAAATGTGAGTTCTTTTCATAACAAAAGATAGTTGATTTGAACTGTAACTAAAGCAAAATTGAGTATTTGCTGTTATAAGACTTAAAAACAGGATTATTCATCTTCTGAGCCTACTCTATGCATGAATAATATTACCTTGGACTAATCAGTAGAATCTTATTGTAGTTACCTAATTTATTTCACATTTAATTTCTATAAATACAATTTTCTCCTAAAGATACTAAAATCCACCTAAACAATGAAAGTCCTGTGCCACCTTAAAGACTAACAAATTTTCTTCAGGCATAAGCTTTTGTGGGCTCCAGCCTACTTCATCAGAGGCAACAGATGAAGTGGGTTGGAGCCCACAAAAGTTTATGCCTGAAGAAAATTTATTAGTCTTTAAGGTGCCACAGGACTCATTATTTTTGCTGTGTACAGACTAACAAGGCTCCCAACTCTGGAACTTAAAATCTGCTTAGTGTTTTTTTTGTTTTGTTTTTGTTTGTTTTTTGTTTTTTTAAGAACGCATCATAAGGCAGGAAATCTGTCCCCCCACCACTTTTTTTTGTGCAAATAGCTTAGAAAAAAAAGTTGACGGTGCATAATGGTGGAGAAATAAACATTTTGACTTCCAAACAATTTGCTAATGACAATAGATGAGTAAAATGCATTGCCCCGCCATACATACATTACATATCTTAAGTTCCAAGTCATGTTTTGTTCAGTCATTTCATTAAAAGTTACTACATGGAGCCAAGTGCTTCTTTAGACTGAAGCCATCTTCACCAAACTGTGATGGATCCCCAAGAAGCATGTTGTCACACTCTTCTCTTCAATTTCTGTCTGTTTAGTGTTCACGGTTTTATTTAACTAGCATGATACACACTTATAGAGAATCCCTCAGATGGAACCAGATGATGGGTAGCCCATCCCAGGAAAGGGAGTGAAAAGAAGAAGAGAATTCAAGAAACATTCAATTTCACTGAACGTCTTCACTGGAGTCAGCCACCTATCCCAGTCCTTGATGCTGGCACTTGATTTCAGAAATCACCTTACCTTCTCCTTGCCCTTTCCATACTGCAAATTGCAGTTGAGCTGACCTGAGGGGAAACCCTCTTAAGACCATGTTAAACACTACTGCATCTGTTCCCCTCAAGCATTCTGGCATCCTGGACTATGGAGTAACAGCCACTCTAATTCACATGAAAGATCTAATTGCCATCTCTTCAAGGAACTACACAGTCCTAGAAACTAGGTCTTATTAGAGCTCCAATAAAGTAAAACATGCCATTGCACACAATTTTGTTTTAAAAGATATTTGTTTTGCACAATGTTATTAGAAGGATTAATCTCAAAAGCAGTAGAAAAAATAATTTACCAAACTGTGAAAAAGCAAGATGTGATACAACGAATTGCTCTCTGTTGATGAAACAGGGAGCGTCAGATCTTCTCTACTAGAGAAACCATAATTAATACTTACAACTTACCATGGACGTAACCACAGAAAAAAACTTCCTGATTGTTTGAACAATAAAATGACCAAAATTATAAAGTGCTTCAAGCAACAGACAGCACATGTCCAGAACAATATCAATAGTAATCAATCAGCTGAAGCCCACATTTCAGATACCAATGATCAATAAAGCAAAAAACCACCAGGAGTCTTGTGGCACTTAAAGACTAATGGGTTTATTTATTGCATGAGCTTTCATCGGAGAAAATCCCACTTCATCAGATACTTTGAAGGTGATTTTCTCCCACGAAAGCTCATGCGATAAATAAATCTGTTATTCTAAGTGCCACAGGACTCCTTGCTTTTTTTGCTTTACTAGACTAATAGGATCACTTTGGAACAGTGATCAGTAAAATAGCTGAGTATGCCAATAAGGAATTGCCAGACATACAAGATGATCTGGAGAACTAGAGAGAAAATTGAAGCCACCCAGATGTCGTAAAGAAGTATTAAGTAACTGTATGCTAGAGATTTTGAAGATGACATTGAAAAGAACAAGCAAAAATATCAATGGGGCTGGATATATACTCAGGGCCTAAAGAGAAAGAATTCTCTGCATTGCATGCATTGAAGCAAACTCTGATTCACAGTGATCCATCAGACCATAAGTATCATATAACACAACCACACCCAGTTTTAATTCAGACCAATTTAGTAAGAGGCATTGATTCTTTATAGGTCAGTACCATCTCCTGTGATGTGCTTGTTGGTGAGTATTTTTGTATTTGCTGAAGGGACAAATTTTAAAAAGTTCTCTATATTTAAAATCATAGACAAGAAAAAAAATGTACCTACAAAATCACTGACAGTAACAGGTGCTGTAAGAAAAGCAAATTCCAGTTAGGTCTTGAATACAGTATCTCACACTGAGAGGTATTATAGAGTCGTACATCTCAGTGTGAGGAGATATGATGTTAGTATATTGCTGTGACAGACGGTCAATTCATGAACTCTTCCATTACAAACTGAGTATTTTTATTCTGTTTTACTCACTGTGAAGAATGGAAATGCTTCTAATAAAAATATTAGTGAAGAACACTGGATAGGGCATATCTGATAAACTGGCAGCCTTCCATTTCTTCCCTGATTAGCTACCAGTTTGGCCATCTGCCAAAGACTGGGTAAAGATCAGAAGTTATGGAGAGATTTTGCATACAAAACAGACAATAGAAATGTATAGGGCAGTGTCTGCCCGAAAGAGGTTAACAGCAGGAAAAATGCATAAAGCTTCAGAATGGCAGAACCAGTAGAGAAGAAAAAATGACAAAGATAGAAAATATTGTAGTTGTAGCAGAGAAAGGAAGTCATAATAATCTTTTCCTTTAATTTCCTCCAAACAGATGGCGGTACTTTTAGGTTATTTCCAGGTGGATGCGGGCTTCATCAAAATATTGGGGATTGTTTGGGCTGGCACTTGGAGCTTCGATTTATGGTTATTTCTTATGCACTTATCACTGTTTCATTCACTGTGAGGTTGTGGCATACCTTTCCTGATGGTGTGAAGGATCTGTTTTGATGGACTGCCCCCAGAGGTTAATGAAACTAATAAGATTCGTGGTAACCATGTGGGATAAGACTGTTTAACTAACCAGTTTGCTGATGGATTAATAGGATACTATTATAATCTTTTATCCTCCACTATTGATTCAAGACACCTCATCAGTGTCTCCTCTGGCTTTATCCTCACAGGCCATCATTGTTATGAATTACTTTGCTGGTGGCAAAGAAATGATTCATCTTCATTACTGCATCTGCAAAGTCTCACGCAATAACACTATTCCAAATAGCTGACACCTTTATGAATTCTAGCTGCCTCCACTCAGCTACTGAGATAAGTTCGTTCTCACTGTGAAGAATGTTCATGTTACTTTGTGAATAAAATGGCTCTCACCAGTGAATAAAACTGATTGCCATAGAAAAAGAACAGTGTTCTAAGGGGACAAAGAATGGTTTTCTCTGCTCAAGTTTTAACTGGTGTTGCTCAGTTAAGTTACGGAGGTGTTGGGGCAACTTTGTGCTACAACCTGTGAGCTGAACTTATATCCTTCCCATCTTGTGAAGACTAGTGGGTAACGGACTTACTCCACTGCAAGTCTACACAGAGACAATCAATGCTTCTTTATGGGAGCAAGAGGAGAATTATTCTTAAAGAAGATACTGAAAGGCCAATACTGAAAACAAAATAAGTTGAAATTGATCATCTTGCTAATTATCGACCATTATCCCTCTTACCACACTGAGCTTGGTACTGAAAACACACTGTGAGACATTTTGGGTGGCACACTTTAAGAAAGAGATGCAGAAAGAGGACATTCATTGGGAAGTGTCTTGAAAAGAGCAACACATGATAAAAGCTTAGAAAATCTGATCTATGAGGAAAAATTTAAAAATTGGGCACATCTAGTCTTGAGAAAAGACTCAAGCTGGGAGTGAGTGGGCTTGATAAGTTTTCAGCTGTATTAAGGGTTGTATAAAGAGGATGGTGATCAATTGTTCTGTGTGTCCCTTTGAGGTTGGACAAAAGGTAATGGTTTACTCAGCAGCAAGGGAAGTTTAGATGAGATATTAGGAAAAACTTCCCAAATCTAAAGGAAAGTTAAGTACTGGAAGAGGTTACCAAGGAAGGCTGTGGACTCCTTGCCATGGGAGGTTAAGAATAGGGTAGACAATCACCTGTTAGGGATGGTCTCAGTTTACTTGGTTCTGCCTCAGCATGGGGGAATAAGATGATTTCTCTGGGTCCTTTCTAGCCCCACATTTCTATGATTCTATATTAGAATTTTTCAAGCCTGTCATGATACTTAATTCAAAAGCTTGTACTATACTTGGAGACGAGACAGAATTGTTGATTTTCTGCTTCATTTCAGGTTACTAAAGCAAGATGTCAGTAAGGACAGCTCTGGACAGCTATAAAGTCCCTTTGTTTATTTTAATATTCAGACAAAGTTGGACAAACAGAGCTGGTGGTTCATGAATGCTGCATACCTCCTTGAGGGATATAGTTTAACTGCTTGCTGAGTGAGTGTTAGCTAGTGGGTTAAGCAAGGCACTAGCAAACTCCAGAAAGATGGTTTCTGTTCCTAAGTCATCCCCTGGCTTGCTGTGTGACTGTGACCAACTCACTGAATCACTATGTCCTATAGTTTACCCATCTGAGAAGAGATGGAGTGAGGGTTAAAGGTATATAAACTGTAAACTATGCTGTGATACAAGAATTGTATGGCCTTTGCCTCCCCACTAATGGTGTTGACATGTTTAAAAGAGTGTTTCAGTTGGAGGAGTCTGTATGCCTGTTTGCTAGTCTTACAGAAGTGACATAGAACAAACTACTGAATGTCCCTCCTGCTATGAACAGTATGCTTTTTCACCAACTCCAATAAGGCAAGAAGAGCATTCATATGTCCTGCAGAGTGGCAGTGTGCTCTTCTGGCTGCACTAAATCCTCGGGAAACAAAAAAAGAATGCTTTGGGAGATAACCTCCCCCAAAAATGTAAACTGAAGAAAGCTTCTCACCCATTCTCCTTTTTCCTGTGCTCTCCTTCCACTGCATTCATCAGTGCCACACATGTTCAGATTCCAAACATGATGATGATCCCTTAGTTTGAAATTATCACAAAATCCATTTTTACAAGAACATAGCATTCTTTGGTTCAGTCCCCAGGTGCTGCAAGTGTTTATTTTAAACTGAGTGGACTGGCATCCAGAGAGAATTATACTAAATTCAGATCATTATATTAAATGATCACTAGTATGCCTCTGAACCCAGTCTTTCTGTATGGGCTTTCTTCCTTAATCTCCTCATAGACAATGTTTCCTGACCATTCATGTGGGGATTGCGCCTCTATATTATATTTGTCAAACTCAGACTTAAAGTTCACCGAGGCAAAGACCTTGGACCAAATTCTGCTTTCATTTTCACCTGAGCAAGCTGAGCTGTTCAGCTGAGGGCAGTGCTCTGACAACAGAATTTGGGACTAAGCTTATGTTTAATTGTACATCAGCTGTGTGCTCTCACAATTCTTTGAACATAAGCATACAAAAAATCAAAATCTATTAAAAAAGGACAGCATACAGCCCAAAATATAACAAAAAAATCCTGTGGCACCCCAAAGACTAACAATTTTTTTTGGGAATAAGCCTTCATGTCTCGCAACCCACTTCATTAGATGCAAATGAAATTTGTTAATCTTTGGGGTGCTACAGGGCTTCCGTTATTTTTGCTTACCCCAAAATACACTATCTTTGGTTGTGATCTACCATTATCTTAAATAATGTGAGCCAGATCTTGGCCTTATATGAGCCTACAAAGCTCTCACTGACTTCAAATGGTAGATGCATTTGTGTTTCTTCAGGCAGACTTTATCCATGATAAAAGCGGTATGTGACTGAAAAGTGGTTTATGGAATATTAAGGCTAACTTATACCTTTGTATCCCCATGCAGTGTAGTGCACAAAAGTGAGTGAGTGAGTGAGACAGAGAGTGTGGGCAGAATCTGGCCTGTAATTTTTAATACAGGACATTTAGGAGCAAGATTATATGCTATTCACTACCAACTACACTGTAAATTCAGATAGAAGCTCTGTATGCTGTACTAGTTAACTCACTGATTTATTTGCTTATATGCAGATGAACAACAACTGTGTGGATAAAGACAATAAACTTACATATCACTATCTTATAGATTATTCATTGTAAATTGTTCCAATATGCTTATTTTTTAGGGAAGATTTAACATCTGCTATATTTAATAAAGAATCTGTTTAGATTTTTTTAATGGCCATGTTTTTTATTCAGAGTAATGTTGGAGCAGTTTGTTTCCTAAACGAATAAACATTTTGTACAAGTACAAATTCCATGTCTAAAAAATATTGTTAAGCCTGATTATTCTGTTGACTGAATGCATGTATTAAATGCAAGCTCTTGTTGAACAAAATATTTACGCTTAGCAATGGTGAATGCAACTTTTGTTTGTTAGAGTTTGTTAATTCAGAACATTTAGAGCACTGGATAAAGTACACCAGATGTTATGATAGTCCATGTAGCCTAATGTCCTATCTGTTGACAGTGACCAGTGCTAGATGCTTCAGAAGAGACGAACAGAACAGATAATCAGATATAGTAGGACAAGCTTTTCTATACCTTTTCCAATACTACTATACCATCCCCCCCCACCCCCAAGATGGGTTGACCAGATCTGCATGCAGTATTCAAGATGTGGACATACCATGGAGACTCAATATGATATTTTCTGTTTTATTATCTCTTCCTTTCCTAATGATTTCTAACTTTCTGTAAGACTTTTTTTTGACTGCTGCTGCAAAGTGAATGGATGTTTTCAGAGAGCTATCCAAAATGACTCCAAGATTTCCTTCTTGAGAGATAACAGTTAATTTTTATATGTATAGTTGGGATTATTTTTTCCAGAGTGTACTACTTTGCACTTATCAACACTGAATTTCATCTGCCATTTTGTTACCCAGTCACCCAATTTTGTGAGGTCACTTTGTAACTCTGCGCAGTCTGCTCTGGACTTAATTATCCTGAGTAATTTTGTATCATCTGAACCACGCCTCCCCCCCACCGCCTCGCCGGAGTGGCCTCTTTTGGGGAAGTTCAAATATGGTAACCCTACTGTTGCCTTAGGGTTAAATAGGGACTACAGATTTTTTTTCCCTATTATAACAGGTGGTTTGACCTCACCTTCCTCTATATGACATTCCCCAGTGTCTGAATCTCAACAACTGCTTTGATTTGCTGTAACGTTCTGACCTGATCCTATGACTTACATTTCCCTGTATTTATTTTCCTCCTATTCTGTAAATCCCCCATCTTCAGGCATCTGATGAAGTGATATTTTTTCCCACAAAAAACTCATGTGAAAAATAAATCTGTTGGTCTTTAAGTGCCACAAGACTCCTTGGGTTTTGTTTTTTCTTTTTTTTTTTTTTTGATCCCTGGACTAGCTAACACGGCTGCCTCTTTGGAACTTTGCCGAACTAGACAAACACAACTACCCCTTTGGAACTTGCCCCCAAGAGTAGTCTCTTAGAGCAGTGGTCCCCAACCTGGGGTCTGGGGATCCCTGGGGGTCTACAGATATGTTGCAGGGGGTCCATGGAGACTCTCCTTAGCAGGGCCAGACTCCAGCTGCAGCCCTGATGCACCCTGCTAGGGCTGCCTGTCCTTGCCATGGCCAGATCCCCACAGGGGGATGGGGCTACCGTGGCTCCCTGGGAGGGCAAGGGCAGGGGGCCATAGTTGCTGTGGCTTGGCTCGGCTGCCCAGAGGTGCAGGCTATGGTGGTGGTCGCGCCACTTGCTGGATGTCCCTGCGGTGCTGCCAGACTGGTGCAGCCAGAGTCCGGCTGTGAGGGCCAGATTAGATAATGAGCCAGGGGGCTGCAAAGATGATTTTTTTTTCTTTTGTTAAAAAGGGGTCCCCAGCCTGAAAAAGGTTGGTAACCACTGTCTTACAGTATTCATGAACTACCTATGCTAAATCAGGGGTTCTTAACCTTTTTTCAGCCAGGAACTGGAATAAGTTTCGGAGTCAGCTTCATGACCCATGCCCCCACCTGGCTGCCTCTCCCTCTGCTGTCAGTGAGTCAGCAGGAACAGGAAGGAGCTAACTCTCCAAGGCGTGACATCCTCCTGGCTGCTCTGTCTGCCCCCAGCCAGAGACCCCTCTCCAGTCCCCAGGGTGTGGAGAGTGATCAGCACAGGGCTCCTGCTTTTAAGAGCGGGGGCCTGGAGCTGCCCGTTCCATGGCATTCAGCCGCTTCATTCCTGGCCTCCCACAGTGCTGAGCAGGCCCAATCCAGGATCTGGCGGCAAGGCAGCCTCTACTCAACGCTGGGGGGCTTGAGGCAAAGCTGCCGAACTCTGCAAAACAGGCTGCTCCTGGGCCCCGCCTCCGAAAGCAGCAGCCCCAATGCTAGCTGTTCTCCTCACCCTGAGGACTGGGGAGGGGCGGCTGGCTGGGGGCAGGCAGGGCAGCTAGGAACACTGCTCCAGGCTGGCTGCAGAGGAAGGATGGCTTGGACCATCTCCTCGTCCTCTTCCTGTTGACTCACTGACAACAGAAGGAAAGCAATGCAGCCTCTGGTTCTGGCCCTGGCCCTGGTCCCGGCCCTGGCCCCCCCACCCACCAGGGCCACAGAGCAGCCACTTTGCTACCTCTAGCTCATGCAGAGGGAGAGTCATGGTGACCCATTTTTGGGTGACGACCCATAAGTTAAGAACTCCTGTGCTAAACAATCCTTTCCACAATGTAATTAGTTGGGATACATGGACTATTTATCCCAGTCCTGAGAACCCTTTGTAGCTCAGAAGCTTGTCTCTTTCACCAACAGAAGTTGGCCCAATTAAAAAAAAAATACCTCACCATTTGTTTCTTTAATAGCTTGAGACCAACACGACTGCATCAAGCTAATAAAAGCAATCATATGACTCCCTGGACTATGGCTAAACCGATTCATCAGACTGTGGAGTACCCAGCTGTGAGCTTTTATGGAGTCCTTGGATCTTGCAAACCAGTTGGAACACCATGGATTAAAAAATACTCCCTTGATTCATGTGTAATCTGATAGGAATTAAAGTTGAAAACTTTTGATTTGATCTATTACTCTTACAGACTCTCACTTTTTTTAGTAGGCAAAATTTAGGCCATTTTGTAACATCCTATGTGATCACCCCACCAAACACTGCTGCTTCTTTGGTGACTTCCCTTTCTTCAGACTGCAAGTAAGCATCCCATTTTCCGCAACCATTCTCTAAATAATTAGATACCAAGTAACATTCCTCTCTACCTTGGATAAGGTTTTCAACTCTAAAATATTCTGTAATTTTAAAGTGATGGCACAGACTTTTTTTTTTAATAAAAAGAAAAAACAATAGTTTATTGAGTACCTCATTGATTATTACCCATCCTTCTCATATTCTAAATGATATTGTTTCTTTCAATTCTATCCACCCTGCAGAGAAGAATGACCTTGCAGTGATATACTCAGGTGATATGATGTTTCCAGATGATTGAAACTGCCAGTGTGAGGCTTATCTAAAGCACAAGGAATTCCACTGACTCCAGTTGGCTTTGGACCTGCTTCAACAGTTCTGGTTGCAGACTCCTTGAATCTCAAGATTTTAATCAATTTTAGCTTCTTTGTTATCTGCCTTTCTAAAACTGTCTACTCTGTTCTCATGAGAACCAGGATCATTTACTTTTACAAACTGAGGACCCCAGGGTGGATCGTATTCCGTCCTTTACGTTTGCTATCCCCTACGCAATCAATCTCTGTCAGAAACAAGAGAATGTACAGAACTCAATGGGAAAATCCCCTACTTGGCACCAGAAGCTGACAAGATTACTCTCAGTACCAATCACAGCATTAGCAAACATCTCCCCAACCCATGCAGAATGCTGCTGAGATCTGCTCATAAGCATGGCATATTTACTTCCCCTTGCAAGCACTAATCATGTAATGTTTAAAAGGCACCTAATTTCTACCTTACTGTACTAAACCTTGCAGACATTGTAAAACATGAATTCATTTATTATTTTTAGATCATAGCCAACTTTGTTATTTTGTTGGATTCAGAGTTCAACATGAGGACTTCTTAAACAGACTGGCTATCAAAAGCACTGCAGCTGTATAAATGCCACCCAAGGACATGCTTTTTCCACTCATATCTCAGAATACCCTGAAACTTTAGACAGCTCTTTTAATTCTTTCAGACTTTAAATACCTTAAGCCTTCTGGTAAGTCCCTACAACATCATAAATAATAAAATTATCTTCGGCAGCTGATAACCAGCTAGGTACTTCTCTATTACAGAAACATCTTTCAGATACATAGTTCATAGTTTAAAATTTCAGAACTAAGATCATGGAATGTGTGTGAATGTATGTATGTGTGTGAGGGAAAGAAGGAGTTGGCTTCTGTCAGAGGCAGAAAGATTTAGTTCCCTTTACTCCCAGCAGTTTCAAATTCTCAACTATTTATGACTTTGGAACGGCAGGCTGAAGTGACCATATACAGCTGCTCTTTCTATAGGTTTCTTCACCTACTCTATTTGCTCTGGCATTTTATGATTTGTAACCTTAATCTCTGACAGACCCGCACTATTATTATTAAACAATTTTAGTGTGGTAGTATGTGTAACATTGAAACAAACAATTCAACATGCTGTTTGTAGCAGAATGAAGATGTGGTTTGGTGCTCTTTTTAATAATATTTTGCCATCTGTCTGTTCTCAAGTTTGTGCTGTATTAGGAAAACTCAGTTTCAAAGTAAAAAAATATCCTCACAACACTGTGGTTTTCAAATCATGTTTCCTTAGCCTGTAATACACCAGTATTTGTCTCATTTAGAATTACAGATTTACAAATTTTAATTCTGACCACAAAATGCTGCATAAGCCATATGCAAATCTATTCATGGGAGTGTTTATTACACTTACTTGTTTCTTAGGTTCATCATAAAGCTTGATGTGTCTCTTTTCACTTATTCTTGGTTTATCAATTGTCATTATTATATATGAACACAACTACTTTCCTTTAAATCCCATGAGTTTACACCAGAAAGAAAACAAATCAATTAAAGGTTTTGAGGGTGAATGTTTCCTAATTAACTTGCATGAATGCCAGTGGATATAAGCAAAGTTTCTAGTTCTGACTTTACTTCTTTAGGAAAGACCTGATGTAGTATTATTAAACTCTGACCTTTTCTGTTTGCATTTTATGACCTAAAGACATTGATGCATGATGTTAATCCCGTCACAGTGTTTGGGGAAATGAGCACAAAATGCCAGGCTGTCACACATGGCCAAAGAAACTTTGTTATCCAAGTGTAAATCCTATTAACAAACAAACAATTGGGATAATACAGTTTCAGATCTCCTGCTGATGTGCAGTACTAGGAGTCAGATTGACTACTGATTTAGGTTTCTGCACCTGATAGCTTACTATAAATGCTTTACAACCTTACCTGCATTTTCAGCTAAGACACATTTTACATTCAATTACATTTATAATATTACAAGGCCACTGACAGTGCTATTTATTTCATGTGACATATTTTAACAAATCAGAAGACTGAATACCACAGGAGTTTTGTGCACCACAGATAACTAATGTTTCTTAAATTCTACTGTTCACATAATGCCACTTTCCAAAATGTTGACTTCTCACATGAACTAGGAAATATTAAACCCAGGGTACTATCAAACTAGACATAACCAAAAAGCATTATTATTCTCCTTTCTTTACAATGCATTCCTGTTTTTTCAAGCTCTAAATATAAAACTGACATGCTCAATGAATTGTCAGCAGCTTTTTAAACACACTGCTATATCTCCTGGGAGAAGTTTCACAGACACAAAAAGTACTGTAAGAGCTCCCTCCATGTGGGATGGCCTTTGAGATATTTCAGATATGCCAGATGCAACATATAAGGCTGTGACAAATAAATCAAGATGTGCATAAGAACATTTGTACCCAAAAAGAAAGTTTACCTTTTAACAGCCAAAACAGCTGCTGCTTTTCTTTTGCCAGCCAATTTGAATGTACAATTATTTTACAGTAGAAACATAATGCCTCCATCCTTCCAACAGTTTTTCATATGAGTAGTTCTATAGGACTGAATGAGACTAGTCATGGCTACATTTACTCAAGTGTAAGTGTTGGCTGGACTGGGGCAATATTATTCATGAATGCAGTGAATGCTACAGTTAAAATTGAGATGGTATAGGAAGCAAACTGACTTTGTTGTAATGTTTTCTATGATTAATGTTAATACAAACATTTTTGTTTTTAATTCCATCCTCAGTGCTTGGCCACTACGTAAGGTAACTTGTTCTTAGTTTTTTCTGAGCTATGTTACTGTTTATTAATAACCTCCTTAGAAACCTACTTAAGGTCATCCTGAAGATAACAGATACCAAATGGGTATTGTGTTAAAGTGAGTGCATAAGCTGCAACTGTGCCTAGCAACTTGAGTGATTGCATATTATTCTAAGCATTTTCACTCAGTGTGATAAATGCTAGACACAGTTCTCAGAAGCACTGGTAAGAGCTCACTGAAGTCAGTACATAGACCAGTGGTGGCCAAACTTATGGAACCCAAGAGCCACACCAGTTGATTATTAAACCTTCAAGAGCCACACTGAGGCATATAGCCATATACTTTTACCTACTAAATTGATTTGCTGATGTTCTTCCATGAGTCACACTTTTTCATTCAAGAGCCACATGTGGCTCCCGAGCTGCAGTTTGGCCATGCCTGAAAGACGTTCCACAGAAGTCCTCACAATTCTTATAACCCCTGCAAAGGACACCTCTGGCTTGCTTTTCAAATTTTAAGGAATCTGCACATCTCATAGCCCCACTTGGTTTATGTGCAAACTGCAGCTCCCAACACTTTAGATTCCATCAGATAATGGCTGTGAAGTTCATGAAGTCAGTAAATTTCCTCCCAAAACATCAAGCATCTCAAAATTAATTAACTAAACATACAAAAATGCTCAAAGGCACCAGTGATGGCCGAGGACAGCAAAGTACACTAATTATGAATGTTTTATGTCAGCCTGTGTTTGAAATATGACACGACTAATAAACTCTCTGAAACTTTACAAGAAACGGTATTCCTGGATGTTTCAAATTGTCATAAATACCTCATGAATGTTGCATCTGGTTACCTCAAACTTTCCACAGAACAAAGAAAATCACCTCTATCAGAAGATCACTTGTTAGAAATTCAGGAAGACTGGGTACTTGATGCAATTAAGAGGGGTGCCAATTTTCAGCTTTTTAACAGGTAACTAGCTACTGAGAAATTACTGTGTCCACAATAACGAGTATCCTGAGTTCAGCCTTGCACAGAGCAGGCATAGTAATGTATGTTAAGGATACATTTTTCTATATCAGTCTCTATGAGACACAATGCTTTAACTGCAGGCCAGATCACGGCCTCACAGGGTAAATAAAGCATTCTGCATGAGGTTGCATCTGACGAAGTAGGTTGGAGCCCACAAAAGTTTATGCCCAAAAAAATTTGTCAGTCTTTAAGGTGCCACAGAACTCTGGCTGTTTCTCCTGTACTGAGACTAACACAGCTACCCCTACAGGAGGTTAGATTCCTTTCACAGAAATTCTCACATAATAATCCTCCTGAGAGAGGAAAAGGCTTTCAAATTTGTGCAATCCTCAAAAACCGTCTGAGCTCAAAACAGAATCTGCTGAACGGCAGGATCACATTATCTCCGTGGCGCAGCAAGGAGGGAGGAGGGTGATGGGCGGTCATGCCCCTGGGTGCCAGGCTGCAGGAAGTGGGACCGGATTAGAGAGGCCCTGGCCCAGGCTGCCCAGTTTCAGGGCACCTCCTGACACCTCATCTTCCCACTACATGGGCTAGGCTTGCAGGGGGGTGCTCATAGCCCCAGTGCTGGAGAAAAGGGTGCCAAGGCTGGATGCTGCCCTCTGTCCACTGCTTCGCAGTAGCCTATCCCTGCCCTGCCTCCGCTCCCAAACCCCCAGCCTGCCCTTTGCAAGATGGCTGTACTGGGTAGGGGAAGGCAAATGTGACTTGGCCACCGGTCACCAGACAGCCTGGGTACACAGCTGAGACTCATTTCTACTGCTGCAGAGATTGCCCGAAAGAGGATAGGACCTCAGGCTGTATTAACTTTTGAGTACATTCTCCATGAGAGTTGATGACAATGTATGCTCTCCCCCAGCCCTCCGCCTCCCCCATCACAGCTCTTTAACCCATCACCAAAGTTCTGCTCCTTTCACAGCAATATGTCAGAGGTATGGGTCACTCTAGCCTCAAAGCATGTCACTGTGTTAGTTCTAATACTAAGTATAAACATTATCCTAATATCAGATTTGTCAATGGATTATATTAATATTTTGTGACAAGAACAGAACTAGACTTTTTTGGGTTTCCGTAGGCAACAACCTTTGCTTAAACAGGAAGGCTAAGGAACAGTGATACCAAACATCATCTCCAGAAACCTTGAAATCTGAGAGTGGAAAGGTGAGTTCTTACCACCCAGCTAATTTCATGACTCCACGTTCTTGTAGCAAAGAATAGCAGTACTAAAAATTTCTTACAAAATCACTGTGTCACTAATTGTGCTTTCAACTCTTCTGACGGCCACAATCAGGCATTTGTATCAAGTAAGAGAGAAAGTAAGTCTGATAAACCTGACTCTCAAATCATGGCTGGACAGGATGACCATATTATATGCCACCTTAATAAATTAAGTCTTACCGTCATCTTTGTCAGGTACTATAGTAACCCGAGTCCCTGGGAATTCTGAACCAATTCTTCCACCCATAGGCATGCTCAGTAGAACATCAAATGTCTCAGCTTCTTCATATAGGGAATCATCTATGATGACAATACGGCACATTTTCTCTTGTTCATCTTTGTCAAAGCGGAGAATGCTGGTATGATCCTCAGGCCTGGATATGTAGTCTGAGTAGGACAGCACAGACGTTGGGACAGTACCAGTTGCAGTTCCTGTGAGACAGAGGTAAAAAAACATCTGTAAGACTTTTAAAGAATCCCTTACTAAGGCTGAATGTTATTCTCTTTAGCTATCCTTTTCTTTTTTTAACTCGTATTGATCTTTAGACTGATAATATGCATCCACTGAAAAGTATTTAAGTGCACGTATGGAGAAACATACTGGATCACATCAGTGGTCTATCTAGTTCAGTATTCTTTCTACAAGAGACACAATGATCACCTGAGTCTGAGAAAGATATAAAGAAACTGTGAAGTAAGCAGTCAGAAGATCATCTGTCCCAGGAACAGTTCCCATTGAATCCTCTCAATAGTCAAAGGCTGGCTGAAGCCTTGAAGGCTTGAGGGTTTGTTATCTTTTTCAAAACTTGTTTGCTTCTCAGTATTTACTGTAATGCTACACTGGTATTATTACGATGTACAAAATAAAGCCATTCTTAACAGCAAAATAAGTCGACTGATGGCAAATCAATGAGGTCCTCCCTCAAATGGGGCTTTTTGGAGCTGGATTAAGTTCTTTGTAAAAAGATGGTCTAACATCTTCCTTACTGATACCCAATACAAACTGTTATATTTTACCAGTTTTGAGGTCTAGGCAGCAAACAGGAAAAAACAAACAAAAAACCAGAAAACTATTGTTCATTACTCTCATTAAAACAAATCATTTGTCTCATCTCAAAAACGTTACAAAGTCACTACTGAAATATCACTGCATTAAGCCACTTCAACTACACTTTTTAGAGAGAAATTCTGGCACTCTTTTCTTCATTCCCAAACAAGTGTGCACTAACTATGTCTCTGTAGAATCTCCAGATGAAGAAACCTCTGTATATATGCCAATGTTGTGAAAAAGACAGAATTCAGCTGAACATTTGGCTACCTAACTATGCATAAATAATCAATTCAACTGCTGAGAAATTATTCCACAAATGTATTTACAAAATGTTATATTTCCAATAAATAAGGCATTACACAAGCGGGCTTTTAATCGGTGCAATTCAGATGAAAAAGATACATGGAATTTTAACATGTTCAGCATTAGGGGATGTGCATAGCACCAGGGCATAGCATAGTGTACTTTGTTAAGAAGAAAATATGCTACATTATAAGTAAAAACATTTTATTATACTCTAAGTTCTGAACTTGGCAATTGTTCATATTGTTAGTAATAATAAGTGAAAAAGTATACATAAGTAATCAACACTTTTTCAGTGCGAGCCCTACTTTCAGGATTTCATTAAGAGCTGCAGATACACCTAATTTAATTCTCCTGCTTGACAACTATGTAGCCAAACTGATTTACAAAAATTATTAATCTTCCCTGCTACCCAGACTTCTGGATGAAATTTTACTTCTGATAGGTGAATATCTCAAAGCACTACTCCATTTCAGCCTTCATCTTGGTGATCTTCAATCTCCCAGTTATGCAAAGTCGTATGTAATTATGCTTGGGACAGAACAAAGCAACTGAGTGAGTGGGAGGAGTGTTAAGCTTATGCTCTATTATATGTACTGAAACAGTAGTTTATAATGTGCTCAGCTACAGGCTTTAACTTCAAGTTCTGCAACATGGTATAAAAACCCCCTACATTGTCAGGTGAAAAAATGTGGCCAAAAAACTAAACACATCAGGTTGTACATGCAACAAATTAACCAAGTAGCTTTAATCAAAGAGCCCACTAATTTCAGAATTAGAGCTGATTGAAAGATTTTTTTTTCCCCTTGTGAAATTTTCCAACTTTTTTGTTTTCATTCCCATTCAGGATTAAATGCTGAAATATTGAAAGTTTTCATAAAAGTAAAAGCTAAAAAAATTGATTCAGAAACGTTGGAAAATTTTGTTTTGACAATTTTGAACAAAACAAAACATTTCAACGTTCCTAAACCAATGTGTTTTAATACAGCTGACTTCAGCATTGACTTGTACACAGATGAGCAGTCATGGTGCCTCCCTGGTTGAACTACTCAATCAATCAAATCATAGGGTTGGAAGGGACCTCATGAGATCATCAAGTCCAACCCCCCGGGGCTTGAACCCAGGACCTTCTGCATATTAAGCAGAGGTGCTAGCCACTACGACTACATCTCTCATAACAGAGGTTAAACTAGACTGAGAGGAGAGATCACTGGCACATCATGGAAGTGTAGTCTAGCCAAGGAGCACAACCCAAAGTATAGAACAGATACGTAAGGCATTGAAACTACAAACATCACAAGGCGCTGCAGCAGTTCAGCTGTTCAAATAGACCCACAATGTAGTGGCATAGCAACAGAGGGTGGGTGAGCAAGCCCACAGGTGCCAGGATGCAGGGGAGCGTGCAGGTGTGTGCGCGGTTGGGGATAGGGGAGGCACCAAGCCATGGAGTGCTGTGGGGCACCTGAGGGAACATAAACGTGGGCTTGGCCCTCAGGCACTGGTGGGTGATGGACACTCTCACTATGCTATTGCCACAATGAAACATTTTGATTCAACTCCACTAACCCAAGTATTTCAATTCAGGACAACATGACCCAAAATGAAATACTTCATTTCAAACTTCCCAACAGAAAACTGAAAACTTCTGGTGCATAAAGTACTTTTTTTTTTTTTTTCTTTTTGTTGAAAATCATTTTGATGGAAAAACACAGACCAGCTGTAGTCAGGAAAAACAAAGAAAACCCCAAATCGCCATCTAGATACAAAGACCCTTGTTACGTGTCTTGTAGATGCAGCTAACTGGGGGCTTTACCTGGGCCTGCAATGATTTGCTGTTGTCATACAGGTAATTTCACTGTCTACTTATCTGACTGTCAAATACTATATACTATGTACTATCTAAGTGAACATATGATCCCTGAAAACAATTTGTAGACACCAAGAGGGAAGCTACTATTTATGATTCTAATGGGGGGGGACGGACAGACAGCCAAAATAAGCATACAAAAGACATAACAGAGGGGGTGAGAAGCAGAAAACAATAATAATGATAATTAATACTATTTTTACTTCTATAGATCTTTCAATCCAATTGTTTCTTTATAAACATTAATAAATAAACCTTCTTGGGGCTCAGCATTTTAGTAGATCTCAGGTCTCTCTGAAGCGGTTGTTCTTGTTGCCTTATAAACATTCTGTGGCATCACTGATAATTTCTCACTAAAAGAAGAGAAAGCCTGCAATATTAGGAAACCCCCTCCCCAGATATATTCCTCCCTGTCATAAAAGCCAAGCACTGAAAAGCACAGCTGCACCTTGAACATTCTATCAGCTGAAATGACACTTTTTAAAAGTTTGTAATTGTTTAATGAATTCAAATTGAAAGACTACTTCTACTATCATACAACTTGTAGAGCATCTATCCTCAGGATCCCAAAACAAACAGAATTTACATTATGTCTAGGCATTAGATACTGTTTACCAGCCCCTGAGAAATAAGCAAGGAATACGGATCAATGAAATGCAATTACTTCTAGAATAGAACATGGCATCTAATACACAGCAGCCGTTTAATACATAAAGTGAAGAGGACTAACATTTCCTACTGAGACTGAAACTACATAAACAAAGTAATTATCAGTGCTGAAAATTATTTGTAAATTCTGAAGATAGTCATAATAATTATTTTAGCTTTCATTATTATTTTGACTTAATCTAGGTTGTGTTACCTTGCCGTGTATAGCAGATAACCATTAATTCCTGGCTCACGTCTCCACTTCTTCTGACAGGAATGAACAGCTCCCCAATGTCTTCTTCAATTGCATAGGTGGACTGAGGAATAAAAACTGTTGACTCTGAAGAGATCAGACATATTTATTTGTGTTACTTTACATACTCAAAGAGTGACAGAAGAAACTATGATAGTTTCACTCCTCCCCACCAACCTGTACTCAGAAAACTCCTCAATGTAACAAAACACTCGGATTTCTCGATGGTAGAATGAAACGTTTTAATGCTTCATTTTGCTGTCAAAAGGAAAGCCATAACCAAGGCCTGATGCTGTAAGCTCTTACTGATGAGTACTAGTTCCTAATCACAAAAATAGTCCCACTTCCTGGGATTTAATTACTGTAATGGAACTAATCATGGGATTCACCACTATATGGGTCAGGGCTTGAACGACTAGGTCTCCTGTATGCAGCCAGGATTCAAACCAAGTACTGTTAGTAGTTCTAGACTATTATTATTACAGACTGTAAGCCATAAATGTTCATCACTGAGGATCACACAATTATTCTGGTATCCTCCTCTTTTGACAGTGGTTCATTAAAACTATTCTTGTTCTTTTTGCACATCCAAAACATCTGTTGAAGTCCTCTGGCATTTGGGATGCCTAGGATGCAAGACTGGGTCCTCTGTGATCGTCATGTTAACGCTACACTGTATTAAATGCAGGGATCATCCTTTTGCTACAATAATACAAACAAATTATAGTTTTGCTTTATTGTTATAACTTAAACATGCCAAAGAGTGATTCCTGATTTTATTCTTTGATTGATTTTTCTGCAACAGTGGAACCAAAAAAGAAAACTTCAGACAAAAACTAGCCATTAGTTTGAGCTCAGAAAATTCTGTAGAACATGTAGGATTTGGGCATGTCCATTATCTCTTTAGGCTCATATCTATAAAACAGACAGCTCTTTCATGTTCTCTGGAATTCCTTTTTCTTATCTAAATAAGTGCTGCAGACATATTTTTTTCTTGTAACCAGTTTGCTCTTTTGGCTGAGAATGTATCTTCAGTTAATTAAGGCTAGCTATTTCCTTTTGGATGCCAGAAGAGAAGAGAAACAATTTAACACTAGCTTTGAAAGTTATTTTAACATTCACAACTTCTTCAGAATTCTTAAACACATCAGGGGTAAGAACGTCAGTTCCTGTTTTGCAGACAAAGCAAATAAAACATTGTTTTCAAACTGTTCAAAAACTTCTAGTTATTCTACATTCCTATAAACAGGCCATTAGCTTTTATGGTGCCTTTGGATTTCATGCTCATGCAAGACTTTAGAGAAATGCATAGTATTCACACATCCTTACAATTTCAGCAGCAATTATATGTGCTTCAATAAAGACTGCTTTAATGTGGAGGGTAATACAAACAAACAAAGAAAAAACCTTCATATTTTTAAATCCAATTGCTGTAATAATTCTCTAACTTAAAAGACAAAGGAAAGCCAATTATCTAGTTATTTCAGAATCTTTTTGTAAGCAATTTACTGAAAGTGTAATCTGATTTCTTTGAAAGGATGTCCCAGTGTATGTCTATACTGATGGATGCAATTCGTTGCTGTCAATGAGCTCTTCTAGGTTGGACTGAGAGGTCTGTGAAGACATGCTCAAACAATCTCCAGCTCAATGTTGTAACTCCAGCCCCATAATTGGAGTACCACTAAGTCCTTGACTAGACAGTATTTCCGGTCACCTGAGCACAGAGTATGCAGGGAGGTAAGTGAGAGTTAGTAAGGCAACGGGAAATAGACAAGGTCGACTGCTGCCAAAAAACTTGGTGAGTGCAGACTAAGGTCCACTGCGCTACTTCTGCAACATTTCGGAAAATGCTGCTGGACTGATGGGAGGTCAGAAGACCGCTATAAAAATGTTATAATTCTCCTTTGATAAGATCAAATGCTTTTTATCTTAAGGCTTTTATGATTTCAAAAAGACAAGGACCACCACAGGAAAAAAATGTCAGCCTTTTAAGTTTAAAGCAATACCAGCATAATATCTAAAGAACTGATTTCTTTCCTTCGATAGAAATAAATGAAAGCAGAAAAATTACATCCTATGGAAAAATGATCAAGATGAAACATGTTTTGTGCTTTATGTTTGCAGTACTTATGGCTATGTAACTGTTTAAAATTATACACAAGTAGACTAACTCTTTGGGGAAATAATTTAAACCTTTCTATGTTATGATAGCTGCCTAAAACTTGTGGCTAACTGAGTTTATATTCCTTAGAATTGGCATATGAAAATCCTTCTTTATTCAATAACTTCCTGCTGTAAAACATGACAGCACTTCCCACATAGTAAAGGGTTGGCTCAGCTTTTAGCAGGGTCTCATTATTATAATGCCTACTTCTGAGCCATTTCAATAAATGGGGAGCTTTACCACTGACTTCAGTGGGAGCAGAATCAAATTTTAGTGGCTCTTACTTGTTCGGCACCTACAAGCATGACCCTTCACATTTTGGAAGAGTCCAGTCTTGTTCCCCCTCCTTCGCTTGCCCTCTAGCTGTCAAACCATCCCCAGGGATGAAATCTTTTTGCTTTCCTTCAATCACCTAAAGACAACAACCATGATCAATTCAGATGTCAAACCCTCTTAGAACCATATACATACCGTATTTAATTTTGACCTTGACCTACAAGCAGTGTTGCCCTCTGTAACTAAATAGGGATGATAATGATAACCCCCAAGTTTGATATATTTTAAATCTGATGCTAACAAATGAAAAAGAATGGCTGGACACATTTTTTCCTGCTTAGCCACCTTCAAGTCTTAATTAGAAAAGAGTTAAATAGAAAAAAAAAAAACTGTTGCAGCCTTTGCTTTCCTCAAGATCCTTTACTGACGTCTTTGTGTGACACTTGCCACTTGCTTCAAGTGTCTGGATGCAGTTCAAAAGGAAAAACCTCTAAATGCTAGCAGGATGGCTACTCCAGCACATGCTTTCCTTATCACTTCTCTCTTCACCTACATTCAACTGCTCTTTTATCTGCTCTTGGCACCTCAACTGCCAAATTTATCCCTGAATATAAAGCAGTTGTACATGCACCCCTAATTCTATTTCTGGCCCCTAAACCTCTACTAGCACAGCAGCAACCTCTGCAGAGTCCCTGAAGTTGGGAAGCAAGAGGAACTGAACAGGGTCCAAAGGGGTAGCCGTGTTAGTATAGTTTAGCAAAACAAGCAAGGAGTTTGGTGGCACTTTTAAAGACTAACAAACTGATTTATCACAAGAGCTTTAGTGGGAGAAAATCTCAGTTCATCAGATGCTCTAAGATGGGGAACCTACTTTCCATTCTGTAAGTTCCCCATCTTCAAAGTGTCTGATGAAGTGGGATTCTCTCCCACAAAAGCTCATGCAATAAATAAAGGTGTTAGTCTTTAAAAGTGCCTCAGGTGTTCTTACATGTGGATCAGGGTGTTTACACTATTCTGGAAAGCTAAAGTGTCACGCAAAGACTTGCACATCCCATACTCCAAGTGTGTGGGAGGGTGAGGAGGGAACTGGGGAAAATAGTTAGTTTTGCTGAGGAAAATTTGATAGGAAGGCTTATTTGGGTCCATGCCCCTAGTCCATCTTTCCAGCTGTCATTCAGTGCTAGAGGGGTGTTTCCTTTTCCCCCAAGAGCCCCAGCCCAGATATTTTCTTGAAGTCAGAAGACAAATGTTGTTTCAGAGGGAAAGTGTTTGCAGACCCATCAGACTTACTGTAGCCTTTTTGCTGAAGTCATAGCTTGAGCTGGAAGTTTGCTCAATAATGCCTAACTGCTTATTATTATGATGATGAATAAGATACAGTAGCAACCAAACAGCTTACAATATAATTTGAAATTAGACATACCTATCACAGCACTTTATAAATTTAAAGGGATTTGCAAACATTAACTAAACTCTGAGTAACTTGGATCACTGAGAATATTATTTAAGAAAATAGGAGATATCTTTTGAGCTAAGTAAAAGAATTTTGTAGAGTCAAGCATGCAGCTAATGAAATTGTGAGTGATTTATTTAATTCTGGGGTAACAACAGTGATTTCTGAGCTTAGAACTATCTTGGGAGGTCAGGCCACTCTGTAATCATAAATTATTTCACTGTTCAGTATAAGGTAAATCTACAAGATACAATCAACATCATCAGGTTACAGGTTTTAAGTATATTGAACAACAAAGCAGAGTTTTGTCTACTTTTCTAAATTGATTTCTTTTGTGCACTCCACTAATTATACCTTTAAAGAAGGTTCAAGGTTTTTCTGTCTGACCTTACAAAGCAGGCAGAGATCTAGTACCACATGAGTGCCACTGAGAGTATGGCTTTTTTATTGTAAAGGAGACCCTAAAAGCTTTAGGAAACCTATGCTCCTCAAAAGCAGCTCAGTCTATTCAGTCCACAATAAAACAATACAGAACAAATACACAATAGTAAAGACATGAAAAAAATAAATATATTAAAACATATCACATTGATCAGGTTCTCAAGAACCACCAAGCTGTGATCAATGACAAAACAGCAGGCCTAAATCTGTTCTCATAAATATAATATTTAAGGCATTGCTTTATCAATCTTTTTTCACTATTTCCTTTATAGCAGTGTCTACAGACTAAGAACAACTTTCTGAAAAGTCTTTACCATCTCCTGGGTCAATAATCTCCACTGTAGCCACTTCAGGAAATTCTAGGACAGCCATAACTGGCTCAGAAAGCACAATTTGGAAGGTCTCAGATTGCTCATGTTCAACATCACTCAAAATCCGGACTCTCCACGTAGCTAAGGTTTGGCCAGGATTGAATTGTACTTGCTTCTGGGCTTTTCCTTTAAAGTCTTTATCCTTCTCAGCAGTACCATCTTTAGTGCTAATACCTGCCAAGAAAAATAGAAAATAGGAAATTAACAACAGATCAATTCTATTTTTTCTCATTCACAGATCACAGATTTCCAGGTGAGCAAGGAGCATTCTAATCTTGTCTGACCTCTTATATGAAACAGACCATAGAGCTCCCGTGAATGAATTCCTTTTTAATTAGATTCATCATTGATTTACCATCTGAAAAATCACAGATTAGAAAATACACTCTTTTCCAAGCAGAGGATCTTGATCTGCAAGGTTTAGCCTACTGGGCAAATTTTCAGAAATGCAAAGTAGCCACTAACCCTTACTCAGTTATTCTGTCTCAGAATTGGTATAGCAACATTCAGCACAGGTAAACAGTTTAACCAAGCGTAGCAACAGTCACTCAAATCAAAACTAATTGCTGGTACATTCAATACTTCCACACTGTCAGCTTTCTATCCCAGGACATTTCAACCATATAGCTGTTCAAAAGAACTGTTTTTTTGTTTGCTTGCTTGTTTTGCTCTAGTTCTTTAACTCTCTGCTACTCAAAAATCCCCAAACCCTTTTTGCTAAAACTTTCGAAAAACATTTACCACTTTCTGACAGAGACCAAAGCTAGAAAATGTTAACTGAAATGAAAGTTTGGGAAAGTTCTGAGTGACTAAACACAGGAAACAACAGTGAATGGTTATGAAACCTGAAATATATGGCATTCCCAATACAGTAAATATATTTCAGTGATATCAGATTGTTTCAGCCCTTATATAATGGGCATCATTAACCTCAAACATTCCACAGTCAACTCACAGCAAATTCAGGTAACTAGGCCAAGGGATGAAATTCAGGACTATGCAAAGATACAACACAGAACTCGCAGCCCAGGAAACTGAAGGTCTGAGGTCTCTTCAGACCATCTTTGTGCCTGCCCGAGTCCAGCCTGCACAGGGAATCTCGGTTTAAATTAGACAGCCCATGAAAACTGTCGCCAACATATACTGCTGCCCTCACCACCACCACCACCACCACCACCACTAAAACACCCTACACAACAAGGTTTCTGTGCAGGCCCTCAAAATACAACTTTTGGCTGTCTTTCTCACTTTCTGCACTGGGGGATTCCCTCTGCCAGACCTAAGGCTTTTAGAGCCTCTTCTTTTACTCTTGCTACTTTACCCTGTGTATAGGGCAAGAAAGTAGGGGATAAGAATCTCCCCAAATGACTTGCATTCTTTTATAATCCTGGAATTAATACCCAGCAGGATTAAGTTAGTCAGATGCAAGTTAAGCAAACTGTCAGCCAGCCTTGGGATCAGCTCCTTGGTGGAATCAGAATCCAAAGTGTTTAGAAACTAAATTAGGCCCACTTTACAGAGGTAAAACATTTTGTACATGCTGTTATTGAAAAGGTCAGATGACAAATTTGTATCATTACTTCCTTGAATAAAATCATTTTCTGTTAACCAATGTCCTCAACAATTCAAACCAATCAACAAACTTATTAACTTGTTCTTTATTATTGTGTGTCATTTTGTTAACAATGTTTGCTCTTTGAAGGAAAGGAAATAATGAAGCCAAGTTAATTGTTATAAACAGAATCACTTAGACCTTGCTTCAGCTAGGGACATAAATACTTTTAAGCATTAATTAGTCCTACTGATTTCAGTGGGACTACTCAAGATGGAAGCATACCTTATTGAATCAGGGCCTCAAACTTTTTTTTTTTCCCCCCAGATGGTTTAAATCCTTCCTGTGCTTTGGCCTGAACCTGTACAAGATTAATGCTTCAGAGTCCAAATGTAATGCTACTGCCAGTACAGAGTTGGCGTTAAAAAAAAAAAGCCCAAGGAAAAACCCAGAAGCCAGAGATATGTGTGAGGTTGTAGAATGTGATTGCACATTCTTTTTGCCTTCTCACTCTTCATGTACTGTGAGCAGTTTTCAACACCTCTTGGATCAACCTCAAATCATTACTAACGCTGACTGAAGAAAATGAGCCTACCAGCTGCAATTCCCAATGGTCATTGCTTGATCACATCAGTTCACAATAACATAGTGGAGGTATGTTAATGTTTTTTGTAACAGCTGCTGCCAAATGTGTTCTACCAAAGAATGCACATGATACACTTTAAGACTATGCTCCGAAAACAATTCCTGAACTTATAGGCAAAGAGCTAATGCTGTGTTTGGATTTAACTGGGATTTGAAATAGGTTGTCTTTGTATTTTTTTTTTTTTTTTAATCTACAAAGCATTTTCATGAATGTAAGTTCCTCAAAAAATACTCTTCGGTATCCCACTAAAAGCAAATGGATTCAACTGAGAAAAGATAGGTTCCCATCTGCATCTCTTTATTGGTCACAAACTCAGTATGTGTGAATTCTTCCTGTTTAAGGATAAATACTACTCACTTGACTCATGTGACTAGCCCTACAAATTCATTTGTTCACATTTAATTGGCCCTGCAAATAGTGTAGTGGCTAACACCCCTGCTTAACATACAGAAGGTCCTGGGTTCAATTCCCAGGGGGTTGGACTTGATGATCTCATGAGGTCCCTTCCAGCCCTATGATTTGATTTGATTTGAATTGATCTGTGTCCTGCAGATAGACACAAACACTGTATATAATGCTATATGCAAGCCAATACTATATACATGAGTTCGTGTGTGATTTGTATGTAGTTATGTCAGTGTGCAGAATATACACTAATTTTTAATACACCTGCTTAGGGAGCCAGATACGGAACCTACCCTTGGAGCTCAAAATACAGAACTAAAGAAAAAACATAGCAAACTCTTTTTAGTTACAAGTAATAACAGCCGTAGCCTCTTCAGTCACTCAGATACGAAAAAACAATATTACCCACAGACATTTGTGGGCATGCACATACACACAAAGCAAGTAGTTTCCAGGATGAATAAAGTAAGCAGGATGTGCCCCAATGCTGGTATGGGCAGCACCATCCCAAGATGTTTCTCCTGTTGGATTCCAGAACCAGATCACCAAACCCTTTCCTCTCATTTTGTAAAAAAGAAAATGTTGGGATTGAGGAAAGAATATTTTCCCTCCAGCAGGGGTTAAAGTATAAATTGGTGGGCCCCGGGAACCCTCCTAATTGGGTGGGCCCCCTGCACCCCAGCTACTGTCCCCCAAATGCCAGCCCCCACCAACCTACCCCACACACCAGCTCCTGCCCCCAAATGCCAGCCCCCCATCTGCCTACCCACTACCCCCTCTACTGCCTTCGGCCCCCATCTGACTGCTGGCCCCACCGACCCCCCACTGTTGCCACACCCTCTTCCCCCACTGGATTGGGGCCAATCCCCTTCCCTGCTGGGAATTCTATTGTACAGATGCTTCAAGCATACTAAATGTGTTAAACATTGTGGTGTGAATGAATGAAGGACTACGATTAAAACCACTTTTTGCCTTCCTCACTGGTGATACCAAAGGGTAGTTCTACACGGGAGCAAAAGACTTGAGACACAGCTATGGCTGGCCTAGATCAGCTGACTTGAACTCATGAGGCTTCGGGCTAAAAACTGTGTCGATGTTCAGGCTTGGGCTGGCTCCAGAGCTCTGGAACCCTCCATCTTTGCAGAGTCCTAGCGCTCGCACTACAGCCCAAAAAGTGATTTTTCAGCTCCAGAGCCTGAGTCATCTGATCTGAGTCAGCCTCAGATTTTTAATCCCTGTGTACACATATCAAAATTGGATTTAAACCTAGGAGTACATCAGGGAATAGTACCACACAAACCCACGGCAGTGCCTCTTTTATAGGTGACCTAATCTATAAATCAAAGCTGTCCCTCTATTTACACCTTAATGGAACAATTTGATTAATAAAACAAGTTTTAATTCTGACCTGACTTACCTCACTCATAACTTCTTTGAAGTCAGTAGTGTTACTCTGGCTTTACTGTAGTGTATATGACAACAGACTATAATCCACAATTAGCAAATGAATAATTTTAATACAGAAATACTCTCTTCTCAAACTTGTATGGCATATCAACTCCTGTATGTGCAAAACCTCTCACTGGACACCCAGGGGAATCCCATGTGCATACAAAGTGCAGAGTAACAGGACTCAGATCAAATATGTGGACTGGAAGGGAACATTTTTCCAACATTGCACAATTACAGTCCAGCTTTGTATTAATTTATTCATACTGAAATTTTGACCTAAGTGAAGTATACAAAGCATAAAGTTTTTGTTCACTTTAATTTGGATAAAAAACAGATATAGAATACCAATGGAAAACAGTGGACAACTGGATTTTCTTGACATGCTGCAGTACCTGATACAGCTTAGAAACCATAAATTTCGCTAAACCCTGAATCCTACTGCAGTTTGTTATTATGACTGAGAAGGATGAGCAGGCTACAGATGGTGTGCTTTTTTCCCCAGTTGTTAAATACCATTTTCTGGTTAATTACTCAGAAGTAACATATTAGAAATAAGCTGAAGTGCAGCAGCTGTGAGATGGGTTTCTTATGTATGTGTTTATGCATGCTATGAAAATAATTTTTTATAAAAAAGGTATTGTTAATGGTTATCCTTGAAGGCATTTAGCAAATTCAGCATATCATAACTAGCACAAAAGATAGTTTCAAGATGTAATCTGTAATTTGCTGAAAAGTTTCAGTTACTAAGTTTATTAATTAAACTTACCTATTCAGCTGTGGTTAACCAAATAAGACTACTCATTAACAGCATGAATTCATGCAAAACAACTGCAGGTGCAAGTAATAAGGGCTAAAAAATTTTCTGATCTGTTCCTCTCCAGTCTTACTATTCCTTCCTAGTAGTATGCAGACTTAGGGCTTGTCTTCACTGATGGTGGCAAATTTGCTACTGTCAGATCAATCTTCCTGATCAAGTGATCAGGTCTATAAAGACATGCTCATTCAATTGGGAACCTGATCCTGAAGACCACCCCCTCAAGTAGCATAGCGCTGAGTCAATGGTGGGGCATTTCCTGTTGACTCAACGCATTGAACACACCGGGGTAACCAGGCATTAGACAGCTGAAGGGAGATATACAACACAGATGAATAGCAGATCAAGGCTTCAAAAGAGAAACTTGAGATAGATTTTATTTGCAAATTCAATTGCTTTGTTTCAGGACTTAATAGGGACATTGGATTTCTCTCTCATTACGATTGGTGATTTGACCTCATCTCCCTCTGTATGCTGTTCCCCAGTGTTTGAATCTATACAACTGTTTTGATTTGCTGTTACAGTGTGACCTGTTCCCATGACTTACACTTCTCTCCATTTACCTCCTCCCATTCTGTGAGTTCCCCCATCTTCAAAGTGTCTGATGAAATGGGATTTTCTCCTATGAAAACTCATGAAATGAATACATATGTTAGTCTTTAAGTGCCACAGGACTCCCTTGTTTGGTTTACTAACTCTCCTTGTGCCCTTTTGAAAATCTTAAACAGTCTGTGACTTTGAAAATGCCTTTGAAAATCTAGCACTTTGTCATTTAAGTGCTTTTGAATCTTTTACCCAGTCAATAATAAAATACTAAAATTCTGTAGCCTTCAACTAAGCAAAGTCCCCATTGACACCTCCACCTGAGTAAGGGTTAATCTTCACTGATGGAGATAAATTTGTCGTCATCAGTTTGAACTTCCCAGTTCTATGGAGCGGTCTGTGAAGACCCACCCAATTGATCGATCAGCAAGCCAAGACTTTAACACCACTGTGGCAACTGAGGTGACACTGAGTCGAACGGAGGCTCTTCCTTCTAACTCAGCACAGTAGACAAGCATGGCCTTATTTTGCTCCCATTCAAGCCTTTAGGATTTCTACCTTTAAATTTAAAGAGAAGCATTAGGCCCCGACAGCTATAACCGAAGACTAGCTGCTGCAGAAAAACAGAAAATATACTGATGAAAGATGCAATGTGGCTACTGTTGAAGAGGAAATTCTTGTTGAGTATTAATCTGACGAAGTGAGTTATAGCCCACAAAAGCTTATGCCTGAAGAAATTTGCTAATCTTCAAGGTGCACAGGAGTTTTGTTAGCGTATTAATTTATTTTTTTACTCAAATAGGAAATAAAACTATGAGTAACTGGCTTATAATTTGATTTAGTATTTCAATTTAAATGAATCATATGATTATTTTAACAAAAATCCCTGTTTTAATAAATATGAATTCTAGCGTATGTACTTGGCTAAGTACCAAATACTACCAACGTGACACATTTTGTTAATCTGCTGGTCTATGAGTCAGACAATTTATAGGATTGGAACTTACTAATAAAAGATGTTTCTCCCAGGTAACCTCTCCGCTTAAGAACAACATCTATATATTTAGAGTCTTCATTTACCAAATAATATTCCTTCTCTAAAGAGATCCAGGCCCAATTCAAGCGAAAATGCTGGTTCTTCAGTTTATTGCCTCCTGCAAAACAAAATGAAAAACAAGTGTTTATTTACCTTGCCTGTATCTTCAACACTATCTTGTCTTCTCTGTGATGCAAATTAATGTATGCCATATAAGCCATGTCTTTCATCTGGAAATTCAAATTCCTAAAATTATGGAGGTTTAACAGTAAGAAAAAACTGGTAATGAAGTAATCCATGACATATTTCAGATATACTGAAACAAATTCTATGCTGGATGCATACACACAGGTCACACTGTAACTAGAAATGATTCTACCTCACTTCCTTGTACTTAAAAAGAGAATGAGATAGCCAAAACTTTCCAAAGTTAAGTTTGTACGTCTGAAACACAGACTACATATCATGTGGAAATTCCAAGACATGATCATAGCACCCAGTGGTGGAATAGGGGCCTCCCGCACTAGTCGGCGCTGCCTTGGGCCTCACTTGCACTCACCTGGGGCTGCAGCCCCTCTGCAGGAGGGCTGACACTTGGGTGGAGGACGAGCTGGGGCCAGGCCAGACCTGGTGGGGCAGACTGGTGCAAATGGGGCAACTTCTGATGCAGCCCAGCTGCGCCAAAGGCTGTGCTGTACTGCACCCCAGCCGGCCCTTCCCCTGGGGACAGACAAGTTGGCCCGGGGTGGGGCAGGAGAGCAGAGTCTGGCCTCTGGACTGGCTTACCCTCCCTGAGGGGTGGACCAGCCTACCCCACCCCCTAGGGTGGACCGGACTGCCTGGAGGGTGGGGCTGGGGTGGGAGAGCAAAGCAGAGCCTGACCTCCGGCCCAGGGTGACTCCATTCCCCCTCAATGCCACATGGCAGAGGGCCCCCACATTGTGCAGGCCCCTGGGCACTGGCCCCATAGGCCCATGCATTAATCTGCCTGTAAGAGCACCTCAAGCAAAAGAAGGCATTTATTCTCCTAAGAAATCAGAGATGATTCATTCAAATGACTACAGAAAAATTAGATGCAACTTTTGACCCACCAGTCCAAAATTCCAAACAAACAAATTCCTGTTACTTGGAAAATTAATCTTTACCCTCACAGCCTGTTTCTAAAGATCATTGTTTTGTTCATTGAACACTGACTTTTGGCCTCAGTAGCTCAGAGACTGTATGTCAGTTACATGATACACACTGTATTTATGATACAGCTTTTGCACTTTACTAGCAAATATTACTAGCAAATAGTTTGAGAAAGAGTAAGCCTTCTTAATATGTGGGATATACTTTAAAAGCATATGAAATTATAACTGTAGATTTAATCCTAAAAGCATGAGTTATCTGCATAATTTCAGGTGATACAGAGCACTGCACATGATTATTGTCATTCCCATGAAACTCTGGGAGAACACGTGTGTTAGAATCAGCAGTGATTTTCTTCCACGATTTTCAATTTATATATTCTATTGATCAGGCAGCAAACTGAATCACCCAGCTGTCTTGGATTTCTTGAAATTGAAATCACTGCACAAACAGATCAAGTGATTTCCTGAACGGTGACTGTGACATGGCACAGGAAGGAACCCAATAGCACAATAGGGTACCAAAGCCATGGAAAACTGAAATCCTGTGCAGAAGGTCCCTAATAAGACAGCTGCACAGCAACTTCCTAGGAATGGTCTGGGACCCTGCAGAGGCTGACTGCCATGCCTTCAGACACGACAAATGAAGACCAGCACAGCAGTGTCACCCAAGTGGGGAAATTGACTGGTCAACAAGGATTGAGATAGCATTCCTGGATGGTAGTTCTGTGCGTTGAAGATCATACCAACCCACTTGTCAGTGGAAAGAGCCTTTCATAAGTCCCCTCCTTCCATTCCTGCATGGATAACGCTTATATTGTTTATCATCAGATGAGGACCCCACTTTTGTGACTCGGATGAGAAAGAGAAATTGGACCCACAGTTGGAATGGGGAACTCATTTGCACAATTTCCTTCCCATTCAACTCCAAGCATCTGCATAACACATGCCTCCAAAATGGGTATGAACCTGCCCTGTTCCTAGCACCAGTCACACACACATGTATCTAGTTTACATGGTCTCACGGGGCTTACACAACATGAAGAGCACAGCACTTAGATGCAGTGAAAGAAAAATGACAGACAAAAGAGACAGAGCTTTATGTACAATTTAAAATAAATGAAAGCTTAATCTGAATCTAAAAAATAAACAGATGGAACCTTAAAGGCCTGCATAAGAACAAAAAGCTTTCTTCAGATGGAAAGGTAAGAGTTGCCTGGAGGTAACATTCCTATCACTGGCAGAGTGCGATGTACAGGTTGCACGTGTTTATTTATTTATACAATGGAAAAACTAAAACTAAAAACAAACAAAACAAAACCCCACAAACCCAAAGAGATTAAAACTATGATGATAAAATAAAAGCACAGTTTTATTTTCTCATGTACCATTTACGTCCACCTGCTACAGATTATTCTTGGTGAAAGAGCAACATGATGCCTGACTGTAAATATAGGTAATCTGTCTGTTACAAATAAAAGTTCAGAAACCATCAATACTACATGAGTCAACATGGTGGAATGTTTGCTTTTACTCTACAGGGGCGCTTCACTTTCAGAGCAAAACTAAAGCAGTGTGCAACAATCCTCATGCCAAATCTGGTCCGGTCTGCCACTGTGCCCCCCCATTCTCCCCCCCAAACCCTGATTTACCTCACTTTGCCAGGTGACCACCCACCGCTGAGTCAGTCCACGCTAGCCTCCTGCATGTAATCAGTCCAAGGCAGAGGGTGTGCACCCTCTGGTCACTCATAAGATGGTCCCCCAGAGAGCACCCCAGCCCCAAACAACACATTGGGAACTTCCATCCTATAGAGATGGAGACCTTTCCCCAATCACTAGATTTTCAGTCTGTCCATTTAACATTGAAATGGATATTCCCAGCCTTTCTGTTTCACACCCTATAAAATCCATGTAGCTTTAGATAAAACTAGTTTATTTATTAGACCACAATTTTAAGTGAGTATAGAAAATCAATGCACAATCATTTAATTTAATAAAGGAGTCAGGAGTGACAACAAGATATAAAACACATTAATTTAATAACACTATTCGAAGATTACTTTTCAGTTCAGTAATACCCAACCTCTTCTCTGCTGTGGCACATCTTGATACCTTTAATTATTTTGAAGAATATCACCATACAGTCTCCAAATGAACTCATGAATATTCATGAGTCAATCCTGAACTCTTGGAGTAGTTTTTAAAAAATTTCTATGGCACACCTGCTCAGGCCTGACGGCATACTTGTGGGCCATGGCACACTGGTTGGGAAACACTGCTTTAGTGTATTCTCCACCTTCTTAGTCACAAAACTGGCTGTGGGTGATATGCAGCCAGCCTAGACCCTCCTGGCCATGTCGATAGGTCCAGTGTCTTGGAGTTGCTCACAAGATGGTGTTTCTCCACCAGAAACCAAAAACTTTTCTCCCTATTCAAAATGTCTTCATTTCTTTTCCCTTCCTCATTGTCCTCTCCCTCTCTGTGCTCCTGTGTGATTCTCTTTGTCTCAACTGAGCCAGGGAGCTCAATTTGCACTTCCTTTGTCATGCAACTCTCCAGTCTCAGAGAAATAGTCCTGTGGGCCTGAGCTATGTACCATGCTTCACATCTGTACACATACATGATGCTGCAAGAAACATGATACCATAATAATGTGGCGAAGCATTCAAAAGGGAACCTCACATGGCATATTTGGCATCATATCACACAACTATATTGCAAAAGTGAACAGAAAAGCAGAGCTGTAATGCTCTGTTTCAGGACCCCTTGCAATTAGTGGTGCCTAGGGACAGTGGCGCGAAATGTGTCCCTTAATAGAGTTACAGCCCTGCAGAGAAGTTACATAAACCATAAATGAGAGGTGTCTTTATGCTAATCCCATGACACAGTAATCAGCATGGTGATGAGAAAAATATATATCTAGCACCAGAAACAGAAATGTCCTCTTATCAACAGATTGCTAAGTCTATTTGATCATGTGAGAGTATGCTATCTGGCTCCCCTCCTATAGACCAGGTCTGCACTGATTGCTTCAAATTTGCCATCATCATTTCAATCTTTCTGGATTGAATAAGTGATCAATGAAGACTACTCAATCAATATAGAAGTCAAAACATTAAGACCACCCCTTCAACAGCAGTAGCACTGATTTGACTGGAGTGCATCTCTTGTCATCTCAGCACAGTAGACATACCACAATGAGTAGGTATTAAGAAAACTGAAGGGAGATATGCAAGTTATTTTATGCAGTAGCAGCTTGCAGATCTCCCTTTGATTGCTGCCAAAAATCTGTAGCCAGCATAGATCTTGCCACAAGGCACTGCTGAAGGACCAGGTTTGCATGGATAACTACTGTTTGAAGTGTGCAGAGAACTGACTCTAGAACTCTTGTCATTTAAGATCTTTATATGAAACCTGTACACAAAATCTCTTTCATTGGACCACAGAGAAATATTTCTAAGCATTTTAATCTACTCAAATTTTAATTACAGTAGGTAGAGACCAATGGAAGTTTTGTTTAATGTGTTCCACTTCATTCCCTTGAACAGTCAGTCTTTTCAGTTACTTCTACCGCACTCCCAAGATAAGCCTCTGTATTTCCTTCTTTACGGAGCTCACTATCAGAAAAAAATGTGAAAGCTACTGTTCTATGTCAATAGAAGGAAAATAGTTACCAGAGTATCACACCGCAGTCACTGACCTACCTATCATAGTTTCTTTGAACTCTCCCAACTGTTGTGATGAAAGGTGAGTCTTACAAATGAATGCACCACTAACTACTATTGTAGTGATAGAGCACAACAGTTCAAACACTTACTACTTACATCTTTTTAATATTAATTAACTGAAGACTTTACAGAACTCAGAAAACTGGTAGGTAGACCCATGGGAAGAAAAACTAAGAGAAAAAGAAATTCAAGAGAACTGGCAGTTTTTCAGAGAGACAATATTAAAAGCAGAACCTCAAATTATCCTAATGTGAAGGAACAACAGGAACTCTAATAAGAGGCCAATATACAGGACTGGATTAACAAATGGGGGTTTAGGGTTTACAGCGCTGGGCCCTGGACTATGGAAAGGCGCTGCCTGGCAGAGTCAGATCACTGAGTCAGATCAGGGTAAGTTCACCCATCTTCGAAGCATCTGACCAAGTGGGATTTTCTCCCACGAAAGCTCATGCAAAAAATAAATCTGTTAGTCTTAAAGTGCCACACGACTCCTTGAGGTTTTTTTTTTTTTTTTTTTTTTTTTTTGCAAGAAATATGTGCCAGACACCTAACTTTGATATCTCAAAAAGATACTGGAACAAATTATTAGTCAATCAATTATAAGTGCCTAAGGGATAATGGGGTTATAAGAAATTGCCTTATGTGAATTTTCCAAGAAGAAATCATGCCAAACCAACCTGATTTCTTTCTCTGACACGGTGATTGGCCTAGTGGATAGCAAGGAAGCAGAAGGTAATGATATATCTTGACTTCAGTAAGGCTTTTGAGATAGAATGTAATGTGGGACTCTCTTCTAAGTGAACTATGGAAATATGATCTAGATGAGCTTATTAGGTGGTGCAGGGCCAGCTCTAGGGATGAGCCAGTATGGCACTGGCTCAGGGCGCCACAGCATAGGGGTGCCACGGCTGGGGGGGGGTCACCCAAAAACAGACCCTGTGCTCCTGCCTCTCCCCTGAGCCAGCCACTCTGCCCCCGTGGGCAGAGCAGGCCACCCCATGGGTTGAACTCTACTGTCTTGCCTCGCCTCTGGGCTGGCCCTCCCTGCTCCTAGAGAGGAACAGCCGGCCCAGGGGAGGGGCAGTAGAGTGGAGCCCGGCCTTTGGGCTGGCCCGCTGCGTCCCCAGGCCCACTGTTCCTCATCCTGGGGGTGGGGTGAGCCCGTCAAGAGCAGAGGATGTGTTCCATCCTTCCCCTCTCCCCAGGGAGGACTGTACTCAAAGAGTAGTTATCAATGGTTCACTGTCAAAATGGGAAGGCATATCTAGTGGGGTCAGTTCTTGGTCCAGTACTACTCTATATGTTCATTAATGACTTGGACAATGGAGTGGAAAGTATGCTTATACAATGTGCAGATGACACTAAGCTGGGAGGGGTTGCAAGTACTTTTGAGGACAGCATTGTAATTTAAAATTACCTTGATGAACTGGAGACTTGATCTGAGGTCTTTATTGAGTTTTGTCTTCATGACAAGTGCAAAGTACTTCAGGTAGGAAAGAAAAACCAAATGCACAACTACAAAATGGGGAATAAATGGCAGTGGTGATACTGCTGAAAAGGATCTAGTGGTTATAGTGCATCACAAACTCAATGGCAGCAAATGTGTTACAGTTACAAGAGACTAATACCCATTCTGGGATCTGTTAGCAAAACTGGCCTATGTAAGACACAAGAGGCAATTGCCCAGCTTTACTCGGGAGTGGGGAAGTCTCAGGTGAAGTACTATGTCCAGTTCCGGGTGCCACACTTTAAGAAAAATGTACGAGAGCCCAGAGGAATGCAACAAGAATAAAGAAGGTTAATAAAATCTGACCTATGAAAAAAAAGGTAAAAAACTGGGCACTTTTATTCTTGAGAAAAGAAGACTGAAGGAACTTTGTTAACAGTCATCAAATACATTAAGGGCTATAATGAGGAGGACAATTGTTCTCCATATCCACTGAAAGTAGGACAAGAAGTAGTGAGTTTAATCTTCAGAAAGGGAGATTTAGAGTAGATATTAGAATACCTTTCTAACTACATGATAGTTAAACTCGGGGAAAAAATTACCAAGGCAAGCTGTGGAGTCCCCATCACATCAGGCTTTTAAGAACAGGTTGGACAAAACTTATGAGGGAGGGTCTAAGGCTTGATCAACACTTCTGGCAGATTTCAGAGGCAGATGAAAGAGATACACATTATGCAGAGTAGCTTGTGTATCTTCCGTTGACTTCCTAACTTTTATTCATTGTGGCACCCCCACTGTGCTGGCTGATGCGAGATGCCCTCTGGTCAGAGCAGCTTTACTTTTGTTGTAGGGGTGGATTAATGACTTTGATTTCCAGGTCTGATTAAGATCTCTACTGCACTGCTGAGAATGCTGTGGGCAGGGCAGACATATCTTAAGTTTACTTGATTCTGCCTCAGTACAGAGGGCTGGACTTGACTTCTTAAGGTCTCTTCCAGGCCTACATTTCTATGATAAGTTCCAAAGTGGCAGGGCAGCCATGTTAGTCTAGTAAAGCAAAAAAAGCAAGGAGTCTTGTGGCACTTAAAGGCAGGATTTTCTCCCATGAAAGCTCATGAGATAAATAAATTTGTTAGTCTTTAAGTGCCACAAGACTCCTTGCTTTTTTTTTTTTTTATTTCAATGATAATGTCACTTAATGCTTTTTAACATTAATACATGGGGAATATTTTTGTTTTAAACAATTTATTAATGGCTTTGTGACAGGTCTCTGCAATTTCTTGTCCAAAGTCTTAAAGAATAAAAACCTCTTTGGGGTCTACTCTGTATCAGCACACAAGTTTTGGACATGACAAAACTATTACTTAAAGAAAGAAAAATATTTGTTTTAAAGAAAAACATTCACTTTGAAAAACCTAATTGGCCAGCTACCAATTCAATCTATTTATATTGCCTGTACTAAGAAGATTGGTAAAATTTACTCTGATTGGTAAAATACAGGATCAAAAAAATTAGAGAAGACTAATGAGAAATATTTTACATTGCTTAATTACCTTTTATTTAGATTAGACACTTCAAGCTACTTTATCTTAAGCAAACAAACATTTGCGTAAGATTTTCAGAAGGCCTTCAATCTATCCTCCACTCATGCATGCATTTTGTATATTATAATACAGTATACAATACTGTTCACCCTATTCAAATGAGCAGCACTGCACTATAATTGACAGATAAAAAAACTGGGCTGAACAATTGTATATTTTATGTATTTTTGTGCTGATATTATGAAATTAAATAAGCAAATAATTTAAAGGGATTAAAATGTCATTCTGAGAACAAAACTTTTATTTTCATTTCAAACCACTTTCAGAATAGGAAGCAACTATCCATGCTCCATCTAGCATACTTAAATGTTACATCCAAAACCAAAATTATGCTAAAAAAATTATAGTTTTAAAGTCAAGCACTCAAAAATGAAAAAAAAAGTCAGAATTCAGGTGGCCTCTGCCACCGTAATTTGATTGCCTGTTTATTTCACTATCTGTACTGCCTATAATACGTAAAAACAAATACCTGCAAATAAATTAACGGAGCTTGTATGCCTCACCAACTCTTGCTTTGGGCTTTAGCCAAACTGCTGTGCAAATGATTAACATACTGTAAATCAATGACAGTTTTGCTTTTACTTCTCTCCCAGATAAGTGTCTGTAACACAAATATATCAGAGATTTAGCAAAGGGAGCCATTACCACAGTGATTATAAAAGACTAAACAAAAGGGCTATGGACCAAGTTACAATGAGGTACTCCAAAGAAATGCCATTGACTTCGATTAAATTTGTCCTCAGTGGTGTAACTATGGTTATGCTTAAAACACAATACTTGAGTTTAAGTACTCATGATGCCAAATCAGTCATTAACTTTTATTTTCTAGTGGGATCACTTCCAGAAAAGCCCCATCATGTAGCATTGCTAGTTACAATTACAGAATATAAAAAGTTATGTTAAAAAAAGAAGTTAAAAGAGTGAAACCAATCACTACACTATGTTATGGGGCAAACTTAAAAATGGACTCTCTTATTTATATAAAGAGCTGCTTGAAAGTCTGAACCACTTACATCTTTCTGGTTCCTCTAATTCACCATTTTATCCAACATGGCAACAATGAGCCACAGCTCAACATTTATGACTTTCATTATCTTTGTCTCCTTTGGAAGTGGCGAGTTGTCATTCATTTAAAAGAAGAGTACTTGTTTGGGCGGCATTTGTATCCCACCTGAGGCATTATTGCCTATTTCATTATATAGAGGAAAAAGAACACACCCACCAATCACTGACTACAGAAGCATTCTCTGTATGTTATATTCATTTCAGTCATAACTGCCAGCACTGAAAATCCTGACAAGTAAAATTAACATTAGCATCTTGGCAGAGGGTTAGTCTAGATGACCCTTGTAGTCCCTTTCTAACCCTGTGGTTCTATGACTGATTGTAGCTGGCTGAATCTTCCAGGCAAACAGCAGTGCTGAGATTCACTCAAGTATTTCTTATCCTACCCAGCTCTGGGCTATAAGAAGGAGGGTAAGACTATTAGCTTTAGCTGGAAAGAAACAAGGCATAATCTTGGCATTCTTAGAGCTAGATTTTGATCTTAGTCACACCATTAGACTCCATTTCAATTCTTCCCATTTACACTGCCACAGATTGAGAACAAAAACTGACTTTGTGTTCAACATTTGCGGGTTACAGTTGTGATGAAAACCATATCCAAGCATGCCTCCATTTTTTGGGGGAAAGGAGATATGAAAGAGGTTAAGGGAGGAAAAGAAAGAAACTGTGGGTGTAAACATGTGTATAAGTATCCATAATAGAATCCCGTCCAAAAAAATCAATCCTCCTTCAACTGTGATTGAAAATTCAGAGATTCATAAGTGCTAATTAAGTTAAAATATACGGTAATGGAGAAAACAGAGTGGCATATGTTGTCAAGGAGTAATCAAGCAAAGAATTATATGCTTGGATACAGTTATATATGATTTTGTATCTTGAATCCAAACATTTGGGAAGAGGTTCCATAAACTTAAGGGCTAGCTCCTCAAGTGGATGTAGTCTTCAGCATTGCCCCCAGTCTTGGAGAAACTAAATGCAGATGTTACAGAGCTGACTATCCAGCTGCCCGTCACTTGGTCTCTCATGCTTCTGTATGGGCAGCTTTCCACCATGGAAGTGAATGCATTGCTAAGGATCTGACCCAAGGGTTTTATTCTATATTTTTCATTCAACATTCAGAGAACATAAAGTTCCAGAAAATTCTGTCTAATACATGCTGTAGTCAGAGAAATATGTATAGTGGATTTCATTTGTTTGGTTTGGAAAATATCTCTCAGTGAACTCCAATTTTCCATAATACTTAACTTTGTATGCTATAGCTGTTGTGCACACTAGTATAAATGAAAGAAAACATAGCTCTACAGTGAACATTTCTTCTACCATATATAGATTTTTCCAGAAAAAATGTTTAGACAATAGGTAACAAATATTCATCTTTCATAATATAGACATTCTACACCATTCACTATTTATGTGCTCTGGAAGATACTGAGAACTCACATTCTGTAAAGTTACCCATGTTTGGTCTAGAAAGCTATTGGCAGCAGTAACATACACAAGCAAAGCCAGTATGTTATATGCTCCATTGAGTGGAATTTTGAAATTGAATTTAACCATCTCTAAAGTGTAATTGAGTCAAACAGTGTCATCTGTAACACATTTAAATGTTTTTCTTTTACAAGTCCCTTTCAGATGCTGTCATTACACTCTACCACTAAATTCTCCCTGTCTGAACTCTGCTTTGTATATGCTAGTGTAACAATATATTTTCAGAGCAACAGAGAATCAACCTCTAATTAACCCCATCTCAAAACAATGGATTTTCAAATTTTTCAGGAGATAACATGTACTTCCTCTCATCACAACCTTGCTTTGTTCCCAACCGAATCTAATTGCTGGGTGTCCACTGAACTGCAATCAGAGTTTGACAACTGAAGAACAGATAACTGTCAACAAATACTGTAACTTTTTTTTTGTTTTGGTGGTTAGATTTACGATCTGGAGCAAGGGTCAGCAACCTATGGCATGCATGACAAAGATGGCATGCACATCCAGTTTCAGAGGCATCCTGGCAGGGGGAGGAGGGGCTGGCCCCCCTCAAGCTCCTCCTCAACATGGCCCCATCTTTCCCCCTCTTTCGTGTGAACCTAGTATGCAGGAAATGGTGGCCCCATTTGAAACATGGATGCCGGGAACCCTGCTACCACCATACAACCCAGAAACCCTCGCCACTGACATAGTAAGCCCCACCACCCCACCTACTGAAAACAGGCCTTCACCTCCTCCTCAACTGTGGACACATCAGTGAGGAACGGGACTGCAGGCACCCACCGCCACAACCACTGCTGCTGTGACACTGGGAAAGGGGTGTGGGACAGGATTTGGTACAGGCCTTCCTAAAATTGCTGACCCATGATCTAGAAATGAGTTGCAATGGCTGTATTTGCCATGTTTCTAAATAGGCAAATGTTAAAGCAACTCTACTAAACCTGAAGCATACTGAGTATTTGCGTTGTGACAGAAAGTGAAGAGAGTGAGTGAGGGATGAAAGAGAGAGTAATATAAAGCCCAGGTAGTATATACAAAACCATGGACAAAAGCTGGATCCTAGTGAGTTGCTAGATATTTGGAAGCTATGGTGATGGGTGCAGTACAATAACTTTAGAGAGACGGGGAGTGATAGAAGCAAGCACCACACACCCCTCCTCAGGGTCATCCCCAGTGGAGTGCAAGGCCCGGGGCTAATCGTCGTGTGCGGGGCCTGCCCCATCCCCTGTGCTGGGGGGTGGGGAGGGCAGTGCAGACCGGTCCTGCACTGCCACTCCTCCCCCAACCCTGGGGGCAGAGCAGGCCACTCTGGGAGCTGGGCTCCTCTCTGCTGTGCCACCTCTGGGCCAGCCCTCCCCGCATCCAGGGCGGCCCGAGGGGCCAGAGAGAGAAGGCCAGCCTTTAGGCTGGCCCACGCTGCCCCTGGGCTGGCTCTTCCCCACTCTAGGTGTGGGGAAGAGCCAGCCGGGAGCAGAGGCTGGCTCTGCACTCTGCCTACCCTTCCCCGCTGACTTCAGCTCTGTGCCAAAAACAGTGGAGAAAGGGCAGGGGGCAGGGCGGCTGTGGGGAGGCAGCGGTTTGGGCCCCATGCTCCCTTGCTCATGGCAGGACAGGCAGAGCCTATGGAACCATGGGGCCCAGGGTGATTGCCCCTCTCGCCCCCCCTTAAGGACAGCCCTGTCTCTCCTAAGGAGTATAGGCACACAGAGCATGGATCTGATGAGGTAGTATTGCATAGTTCCAATACAAGAAGCGTAAGGAGGAATCCAGTGGACAGTGGAGACAATTGTAAAGTAAACGGAGGTGTTTTCAAAGGCAAGAGATGCCTCAAAGGAAAGATGTTACTGGAGGAAGTCCTCACTGTGGAAGTTACATATTTATGAAGCACTGCAGAGCCATGGGTATCCGCTGGAGATCCGTGGTTATCCGTATCCACGGATGCGGGTGCAGATAACAGTCAACCCACTGCTGTGGAGCGACTCACAGATGTGGCTTCTATTTTTACTTTCTCACAGTGCAACCCACAGCTGCAGCTGCTGCGCTGATCTGTGTCAGCAACACACAGGAGAATCAGGAAGCAGTCCAGCCAATCCTAGCTCAGCTCCAATTGTGATCTGCCAGCAAATCAGAGTCTCCGTCTGGGGCTAGGAGAGCCACTGCAGGCCTTTGATTGGCTCATTCCCCATGACTTCCCTGCCCACTTCTTTCTTTTCTTGTTTCCAATTTGCATGCCATGCTGTTAATTAGAGATTTCATTGGTGGGCCAGGAGATCTGATTAATGGCACTGTGTGCAAACCACAAACAAGAAAAAAAAGTGGGTGGGAACCATATAGGGAATGAACCAATCAAAGGCTAAAATGCTGAGTGTGAACCCAAAATTGGCTGCAAATGCAGTTACAGATGCAGCTAAAACTTGGCATGCGGATTTCAGATTGGATCAATGCTATCACTGAGTGGATGTGGATCAGATGCGGTTCCACATTTTTTGTATTTGTGCAGGGCTCTATTTATCAGAAAGGAAAATACCAGTAACACAATATAACCCAATACACTAGGAGCTCAAAAGTCTGCAGATCAGGGTGTCAGGACACCACGGACATGGCAAGGAAATCCTGGGTGAACTGTATAATGGTGGTAAAGAAGCCAAATTATGCTCCTTCACCCCAAAAGTCTGAGCCATTCATTGAAAAGATGCCACTATTTGTTGCCCAGAAATGACGACACCCTGCCAGAACTTTCTGAACCCAAACTTTTTACCATCTGTGAGGAATGTCACATAAGCCTGGATAAAGAGTCCAGCATGCTGACAATCTTTGCAATACTATTTTGGCCACAGAGATGGCTGCACATTTTATTGTGCATAAGTTCAGCACCAGAGGTGTTCCAGAGAACACTCACGCAAGTGCCTGAAGGACTGTGTGGAGTAAAAATATATTCAGATGATATCGTCACTGTAGGTGACAGGAGCCATAGTATATAAGGTCAGTGAAACTATGACCTAATTAAACCTCAGCAGAGTACTGAAAGAAGCAGAACCATATCTTCAAATTAAAGATGAGTTCAATGTACAGGATGGAATCATATTTCAAGGACAGAGAACTGTTGTCCCTATCTCACTATGTAAGGATATCATGCAAAAATGCATGCCTCATACCTTGAAATTGACAGCTGTATTACATGGGCACAAAAGTGTTTACTAATGTGGACTGAACATACAACCCCACTCCTTGATAGAGAGGTGTGATATCTGCTGGACATATGACAACGCCAGCAGAAAGAGACTGTTACTGCATAGCTGCTCACATGACATGAGATGGTCAAAGAAGATTTATTTATCTTCAGGAAAAAGCAGCTTTTGATTACTTGGGGCTACTGTGCAAATCTTTGGGAGGTTGAAGCCCTATCTGATACAGGAAGCAAGTCAGTAATTGGTAAACTGAAGACCCACCATGCAATATATGACATTCCAAACACTATATTCACTGACTATGGACCCCAATTTACCCGAGAAGAATTCAAGGAATTTGCACCCAAATGGGAGTATGCCTACCATACGTCATCCCTAGCTTACTCACAGAGTGGAATCAGCTGTGAAAACAGCTTAAGAGACTATTACGTAAAGCTTTTCTTCTGGTTCTGACTCAGCCTTTTTGGTTCACAGGAATACCCCTTGACAGTTATGCCAAATCAATCTAACAAAGGTATGGATAGGACAAAGGACAAAAGGACCAAAATCAACGGAACAAAACAGTTGATAGACTTCAAACAAACTTCAGTACAGTAACTTTTAGCCATTTTATGGAAAGGGCAGCTGGGTAAACAGAAGAACAAATATATTGGTTAGTCAGTGATTTTCAACCAGGGGGGGTACACAGAGATCTTCCAGGAGCTGCATCAACTCATCAAGATATTTGCTTCATTTAACAACAAGCTACAGAAAAAGCACTAGTGAAGAACGTACAAACTAAAATTTCACACAATGACTTGTTTATATTGTTCTAGACAATGAAATGTAAGTACAATATTCATATTTTAAATGATTTATTTTATGATATGGTAAAAATAAGAGTAAGCAACTTTTTAGTAATTGCAACTAGTAACATTTTTGTATTCTTATTTGTGAGTTTATCAGCAAGTTGTTATTAAGTGAGGAGAAATTTAGGGTATGCCAGACAAATCTGACTCCTGAAAGGGCTACAATAAGTCTGGAAATGTTGAGAGCCACCAGATTAGCATACTCTTGTGACCAAATATAGCAAAGATTGTTATCCTACTTACACTTCTAAAAGCGCACACAGTGCAGAGATCCCACAACGCTGACAGTAGCATGTAAAGTCTTAATCCAAAAGCCATTGACAGTAGTTGAAAAATTGCCATTGATCTCAATGGTCCTTTGATCAGGCCCTAACTGCCTATGTGGATTAGATTACATAGAAAGATTAGAGAAGTACATTCAGCGCTTTCATAAGAGTATGTAGGTACCACTATAAGTTGCTCATCTATCTGCTAGCACACATTAACTGCAGATAGGTAAATTTCACGGGTAACTGAAGGTATACAGCACTACTCACTATCAGATCCTCAGCATGTTATTTGACTAGTTAATAACAATCAATTACTTTTGCAAATTAAATTTGCATGATTACACAACGTGAAACCTTTTCTGAAAAACTTCTCATTGGGTGTCACTGAACTCTCCCATGAATTCAAAAGGAGCAGAGGGTTCCAAGAACCTAAAAGGAGCCACTCAAAACATTGCAGGATGGATCAACTTTACCCTTTCCAATATGTAAGAAAAAGCAGACCTTCAAAAATGAACAACAGAAAGAGCAATACCAGGATGCACTCGTATCTGTATTTGCAACTCAGTATATTTTTAAAGCTAACTTTTCCAATATTTAAATACTACTTGATGAAATTATTACACAGATTTCATTTTTACAGGTAGGTTTTCTATCAAGTATTATCATCTGTTTCTGAGCAGCTTACTGTTCTGTATAACAACAAACTAACTCAAAGTTGGCAAAATAATTTAAACTCTATTGTTAGCAGTCAACAAGGAAAAGTAAACTGTACAATTTAAACCATAACAAATGTTTTTAAACAGTACTCATTTTACCTAGAGCAGAACACTTTCTATCAAACAAATCCACACCCTGTGCCTCCCTCTGGAGAGAAAAAGCACCTCATTTAGTAGGATTTCATGCATGCATAGCCTGCAGCTATAAACAAATTTATGAGATCTCTAGCAACACATTCTTAAAATAAACTGAATAGCCTTCCAGTCTATGTTCAAACTGTAAGCCCAATTCCTTTGGTGGCGCCAGGCAACTTCCCCAAAAAGCAGACTCTGCATGGAGATGAAAGCCAGGTTTATTTTACTCAATCACGGAATAACAGGTTTAGCGCCGCTTGTTTTGTTAATACCCTGTGTGACACTTTCTTCTGATTCACGTTTGTAAAACAGCACCACACGTTATCACATGCGGATTAATAGGTAAGAAAGTTATAGAAAGTAAAGACCCTCATGAGGCAAGATGGTGCAATTGAGAGTTCTTTTAGCACTGCTCAGGGTGTGAATCCAATTTCACTACTCTGTGTCATGTTTTAAAAAGTATATTGTCTTTTCACAACTACTGTAAATAACAGAAAAATATTAAAAATCAAAATGTTGTTACTATCTATCCATCATATTATTTTTAAAAAACCAATTAAAATTATAATCTGTTTCTTTAAATTGTTTCTATTGTATCAGTCTAGCCACAATCTCTAGCAAAGGCCTAAGCATGTACTTTAGATTAAACATTGAATCATCACATTATTTTAGTTAAACTACTCACATGCTTAAAGTTAAGCATACACATAAATATGTTCTTGAAGCAGAGGCCTTAATGTGTAATGATTATTTTGTATAGAAAGTTGTACACAAAAACGTGTAATTTCTGGAGTAGTTGAATTTTTAAAACTTGTCTGTTGAAAGTGGCTTCTTTGAAGAGCATTACAGCATTATTAGATGACAATCCAGATTTTGAATCTGTAGACTGGAAGTTTTAAAAGGAATATATGAAAATAAAGATTAATGTTATTCTATTATTATTTTGCAAAAACACATGAAAATGGATATTAATTTTTATTTAATTCTTGCTTTTACTAAGTTAACTCTTGTTGAAAAGCTACATTACTCCTCCCCAGAAGACAGAGACTGAACTGCTCGCTTATTAAGAACGTCCTCTTTAAAAGGATTTGAATTTTGGTTCCCTCACCATTTTGGCAGTACAACAAATAAAATCTCAGGCCAAGTAGAAAAGAACAAATGCCATGCTCTTTCATTTAACATTTACTTTTAATTTATTTCAGATTAATTGTGCTGAGTAATCTTCAGTACTTAACTTTTAATATTATTTGATCAGATGAACTCCTTTGCAGCTGCTTTGATCCCTTTAAAGTTTTGCCAAGCCTAAAACTGTAACCCTTGAAGGTGATTGAACTCTATCAAAAAAAGATAAAATAATTTTTAAAAAATACTCCTTGTTTAGATAGGTTGATACCATGAACAAAGACAACAAAATGGTACATTTTTAATGGATTTTAACCTTGTGTAACACATCTTGTTCTATCTAAAGCTATTAGCTCAAGAAAACTACTTCAGCATCCACTGACAAAGAAAATATTCCTGCTCAATCAAGCTATCTTAAAGCATCAAAACCATAGGGATATTTACTGATATCATGGCAGTATCTTGAAAAGAATAGTATGTTCCTGATACTGAAACATCAGTATATAACAAGTTAAGATGGCTATTTGGTAAAATAATCCAAATTCCCTATCTTAGACTTTCCAAGTCACACTGTAAACACCTAATTTGCTGCCATCTTGCAGGAAAGAAACTGCTTTCTACTCAAACAGAAGCAAAGATTCTTTAAGCACTGCTCACATCATTCAGTTACAGGTGTACATGGGCTGCAGCGCTCAGTAGCTCGGAAAGTCTTTAGCCTTAGCCTGTCAGGTCAGGGCAAGCAGCCAATTCCCCGTCTGTGGGGTGACCGTGGCTATATAGGTGACTGTGACCCTGACCCTTCCAGTTCCTTCTTTCCACCCTCAGCGACGGTATCGGACAGTCAAATTTGTGGAAGCAAGTGCCTGTCCTTGTTCGCTCATGATAACGATGCCGGGGTTTAAGCCTTGCCCATCATGCTGCAAAGCCTTCCCAATCAACGATGCCTATGAGAATGTCTCATGTGCCTCAGTGAGTCACACCTTGGGGAAAATTGCTCCATCTGCAAGTCCTTCAAGAGGAGGACCCACAAGGACAGAGAGCAGAGGTTGCGCAACCTTGCCCACGACTGGGCATCTCACCCAGAGCCCAATACACCTTGCACACTGAATGCTCTGCTGGCCCTATCTGTGAATTCTGCACCAAAACCGGTCCAGCACTGCTCTCTGGTTCAGAATACAAAGCCGCTATCAGCATCTGACTCGGCACCGGTACGGTGCTGTTTAGCACTGCCCCCGGACACCCCTCGTCAGGAGTCAGGACTGGGGCACCTTTTGGTACCATTGATGCCGGAGGCCCTGACAGTGGCTCTGGCCCTGCTCCAGGCACCAGCTCTGGTACTGGTCAAGAAAGCCAGGTCCAAGGGCAAACCGGCACATTCAGACCACCATTCCTCCTGTCACTCATTCTGTGAGCCCTTGGTGCTGTGCTCCCAAGACTGTAGACCGGTGAGGTCTAACTTGCCCTTGCCAGCCTCTTCCTGCTCCACTCTTCAGTGCCCTGGATAGCCGAAAACTCTGGAACCAAACCCCGGTACCAGTGGACGACCAGGTAAGCAGCGCTGGAAGTGTTCACCAACACCCCTGTCAAGAGGGGGCATGGTCCCGGCAACCCCTGTGCCAGCGACACAACAGAAATCCAGATGTGCTGACGTGGAGCCAGTGGGCACACAGACGGAAAGGGACTGCTCCTGCTCCCGCTCCCGCTCCCATCGACCAACTGCCCTAGGCTCCTCAAATGACTGGTCACAGGAATGGCTGGATTGGATGGTCGCTGATGACCCCATCTCCGGGCACCTGTCGGCACCGTTGTCAACGCAAACTCCCCACTCATCGGACTCATCTGATGAGGAGCCCTATCTGGACTCTACGCAGCACAGTAGATCACGGGCCCCTTTGTCCTCTTCCCTGGATGAGGTTACTTTTCAAAGACCCCTGGCATACAGGGACAACTCCTGCACACAACAGGAACTGCTTCATCATATGGCAGCGAACCTCAACTTAGATTTGGGGTTGGTCAAGGAAGAGTGTGAACCCCTCTTTGACTTGGGTGACACCACCCCACCTGCAAAGCTCTCTGTCCCCCTCCATAAAGGGGTGTACAGTATTGCGAGGGCACGATAGCAAACCCCGTCATCAATCCCTCCCATGTCCAAGGTAGTGGATCGGAGGTACCATGTTCCCTCCACTAAGTTTGCATTCCTTTTCCATCACCCTACACCAGGGTCCCTGGTGGTAGATGCAGTTAACCAGAAGGAGAGGCAGGGCCAACTGGGCTCTACACCTGAAAACAAGGATGCAAAGAAACTTGATCTATTTGGCAGGAAGGTTTATTCCACCTCCACCTTACAGCTGCGCATTGCCAATCACCAAGTCCTCATAGATAGATATGTGTTCAACCTCTGGAGAGCTATGGAGAGCTTCTGTGACTATGTTCCTAAGGACCGCCTGAGGGACTTTGAAGCAATGGTGGAAGAAGGGGTCTTGGTCTCTAGAGATGCCCTTATGACCTCCTGGAATGCATCTGACACAGCCTCATGCAACATGGCCTCCGTTGTGGATATGAGGCAAGCAGCCTGGCTTCAAGGCTCGGGCCTGTCCCAGCAGATGCAACTGATCATACATGACCTACCATTCAAAGGCCCTGCCCTCTTTGCTGAGTCCACAGACTCAAAGCTGCACGGGATGAAGGACTCTAGGGCCACTCTTAAGTCCCTAGGCATGTACATGCCACCACCTGTTAGGCGTTCCTTCTGGTCCCAGCAGCTGCTGCAGCAACAACCACAGCAGCTGCAACAGCAGATCCAGATTCAAGGCTCCCATTTCTGGTCCTACCAGTATCCCCAACACCAATACGGGGGTCTGAATAGGGAAGATCTGCCCAGGTAGGGGCCAAAAATCCCAGACCTCCCAGGCCGGTCATCAGGGACAAGGTACCGCACATTCAGTGGGACGGAAGCAGTGCTTTTGACAGTCAGCCCGAGGGCAGCGAGACCACAGCCTCAACCCTAACCTTTGCCAACCGTTTGGCCCAGTACTCTCATCATTGGGCAAACATCACAACTGACTGGTGGGTGCTGTGCACAGTCTCGAAGGGGTATATCATACAATTCTGGTCCACGCCTCAGGACAGAAAACTGCCCCCTCGCTTGAATCTCGGGAGCTGGGAACTAGACCTGATGCCTGAGAGGGTGCAAAAAATTCCTCTCCCTTGGGGCCATAGAGAGGGTCCCAAGATAAGAGTGGGGAAAGGGGTTTTACTCCCACTACTTTCTAGTTCCTAAGCCAAATGGAGATCTGAGACCCATCCTAGATCTCAGAGCTCTAAACAAGCATTTAAGGAAAATAAAATTCCATATAGTTTCCCTGTCACAGATAGTCCCATATTTGGATTACAGGGATTGGTTCATGGCCCTCGATCTAAAGGATGCTTACTTTCACATAGCGATACACCCCCACCACAGGTTTCTAAGGTTCATAGTGAGGGGAAGACATTTCCAGCTTACATCACTTCCTTTTGGGCTCTCCTTGGCTCCCAGGGTGTTCACAAAGTGCATGGTGGCAGTTGCTGTGCACCTATGCCCGCAGGGTATAAAGATATACCCCTATATAGATGACTGGCTAATAAAAGGGAGAGCAAGAGCCCAGGTTGAACAAAGCATCAAAGTAATGAGTTGGCTGTGCAAGCACCTGGGACTTTGTGTAAATTGAGAAAAGTCAGAACTCTCCCTGTCCCAGGACACAGAGTTCATAGGAGCTCTCGTAGACTCCCAAAAGGGGAGGACTTCCCTGCCCCCCTCAAGATTTTGGTTGAGTTGCACCATCATTGCTGAGCTGCAGGACTCCCAGGTAACCACAGCCCAATGCTGTCTCCAGCTCCTCAGGCACAGGGCAGCCTCCACTTCAGTGATAAGGATGGCCCATCTAAGAATGATACTGTTCCAAATCTGGCTGTCCACAGTGTTCCACCCACAGAGACACCCTCTGTGCAAAGTACTGTCGGTCCCCGCAACATCCTGGGGACACTAAAAAGCTGGTGGGATCCCCTCTTTGTCATGGGAGGAATCCCCTTTCGAGGTGTCAGACCCTACGGTGACCCTGATCACCGATGCCTCAGACTTGGGGTGGGGAGCCCACATATCAGGGGGACTTTCCATCCAATGACACTGGTTCTCCAGGAACAGACTCCTTCACACAAACGTGAAAGAGCTGTGGGCTATCAGATTGGCCTGCAGGATGTTTCTGGACAGGACAAAAGGCAAAATGGTCCTGATCATAACAGACAATACCACGGCCATGTTGTACATGAACCAGCAGGGGGGTGTCCATCCCTCAGCTCTCTGCATGGAGGCAACCAGACTCTGGGAACTAGCCCTGAGATACAATTTCATCCTGGTGGCCGCTCATCTGCCTGTGGTGGACAACAGGTTAGCAGACTCACTCAGCAGAACCTGTCTAGCCCACCACGAGTGGTACCTCCACAACACAGTGGTATCCCATCTAGTCTACAGGTGGGGACAACCTCAAGCGGACTTATTTGCGACACGATGGGACCACAAATGTCCTCATTTCTGCTCCCTCAAGGGTCGGGAGGAGGCCTCGCTCATGGACGCCTTACTGCTCTTTTGGTTGGGACTCCTGTTGTATGCCTTCCCACCAATCCCACTGATGTACAGTGTCCCTCCTGAAGACAAAGAGGGACGGAGCAAACATATTAATAGCTCCAGATTGGCCCAGACAACACTGGTACTCGATCCTACAGGATCTGTACATAGATGAACCACTCTGCCCTCCCCTGTGGGTGAACCTCCTAACACAGAATTTGGGGCGCCTGTGGCACCCGAACCCTGGTCTCCTGCACCTGACGGCCTGGAGACTCCGTGGCTAAGTGAGAAGGAAAAAAACTGTGCTCAGACAGGGTCAAGCAGGTACTAATCGGTAGTAGGAGACCCTCCACTACAGACACCTATACAGCCAAATGGAAACATTTTTCCTGCTGGGGAATAAGTAAAGGGGCTATGCCTATGTCAGCCCCTATACACTTAATCCTTGATCACCTGCTAGACCTCATGGATAAGGACCTCTTCCTCTCCTTACTGAGAGTCCATCTGGCAGCGATTTCAGCATTCCATGATAAGGTGGAGGGTGTTCCTGTCTTCTCCCACCCTACCTCCACCAGACTCCTGAAGGTGTTCAAAAGAGTCTTCCCACAACCCCGTGAGCCTGTTCCACAATGGGACCTTAACGTGGTGCTCAATAGCCTAACAGAGCCTCCTTATGAACCCTTGGACTCATGGACTCTGCTGGTCCTTGCATGGAAAGTGGCCTTTTTGGTAGCGATTACCTCGGTGAGACAAGTATCCAAACTGAAGGCCCTTTCGTCAGAACCTCCATACATGAGGTTCTTTGCTGAAAACGTAGTGCTCCGCCCGCATCCTTCTTTCCTTTCTAAGGTGGTCTCTCCATTTCACCTTAATCAGGACATTTGCATACCAGTGTTCTTCCCAGACCCTCAGGTTACAGAGAACAAGAGGAAGTGGCACACCCTCGACATCAAAACGGTGCTCTTAACATATATCAAGTGCACATGCACATTCCACAGAACCTCCCAATTGTTCGTGGCAGTCACAGAACACAAAAGAGGACTTCCAGTGTTGTCACAGTGCATTTCCAACTGGATAGTGAACTGCATTCAAGACTGCTACAGAAGGTCGAATACATCCCTCCCGGGGGATGTCAGGGCTCATTCAACCAAAGCCTAGGCTTCATCAATGGCCTTCCTTGCCCAGGTCCCAATCCAGGAGATCTACAGGGCAACTATGTGGTCGTTGGTGTATACCTTCATGACGCATTATGCTATTGTCCAACAGGCTAGAGAGTATGCCATGCTGGGCAGAGCCATACTCAATGTGGGTAAACTGTAACTCCGCCCATCATCCTGGGTATGGCTAGCAGTAACCTGTAACTGAATGATGTGAGCAGCACTCGAAAAAAGAACAGTGGGTTACCGATGTAACCGTCCTTCTTCGAGATGGGCGGCTCACATACATTTGGATCCCTCCCACCGTCCCCGCTAACCAGAGTTAGTGAAAAGAAGGGACTGGGAGGCCCAGGGTCACGGCCACCTATATAGCCACGTTTGCGGCACGGAGGGGGTGTTGGCCACTTGGCCTGACCTGACAGGCTATGGCTAAAGTCTTTCCAAGCTACTGTACACTGCGGCATGTATACGCCTGTAACTGAATGCATGTGAGCAGCCCATCTCGAAGAACAGTGGGTTATTTGCCAGTAACTGTCCTTCTTCAAGATGGGCTCCTCACATACATTCAGTTACAGGTGTCTACGTGCTGCAGTGCACAGTAGCTCGGAAAGTCTTCAGCCTTAGCCTGTCAGGTCAGGGCACGCGGCCAATGCCTCTTCTGCGTCACAACTGCAGCTACATAGGTGACCGTGACCCTGACCCACCCAGCCCCTATATCTTCACCAACACCGTTAGTGGGGACAGTGGGAAGGGCCTGAATGCATGTGAGCAGTCCATCTCGAAGAAGGACAGTTACTGGTAAGTAACCCACCATTCTCCTTCGAGCACTGCTCACATCATTCAGTTACAGGTGACTGCTAACTGCACCCAAGGATGGTGGGAGGAGTTACAGTTACAGTCTACCCACATTGAGTGCAGCTCTGCCCAGAACAGCATCATCTCTAGCCTGTTGCGTGATGGCGTAATGCATCATGAAGGTGTATAGCGACAACCATGTAGCAGCCCTACAGATCTCTTTGATCAGGAGCTTGGCAAGGAAGGCCATTGAGGATGCTTGGGCCCTGGTAGAGTGAGCTCTAACAGTCCCAGGAAGGGGTGTGTTCAACCTTCCGTAGCAGTCTTTAATGCAGTTAACAATCCACTTAGAGATACACTGTGAGGATAGTGGTAAACCTCTCTAACCTTCAGCGACTGCCACAAATAGTTGGGGGGCCTTGCGGAACGGTTGGGTACTCTCTATGTAAGTTAGGAGCGCTCTCCTTACGTCCAGTGCATACCACCTCCTCTGGTTCTGCATAACCTGGTGGTCTGGGTAAAAAACTGGCAGACAAATTTCTTGGTTAAGTTGGAAGGGGGCGGCCACCTTAGGGAGGAAGGATGGGTGATAACATAAAACCATTTTATCCAGGTAGAACCTCATATATGGGGGTTTCAACTCTGAAACCCTTCTGGCAGAAGTGATTGCTACAAAGAAAGCCACCTTCCAGGACAGGACCAGCAGGGTGGCTGAGTCCAAGCGTTCACAGGGCGGCTCTGTCATTGCCCGGAGCACAACATTCAGGTCCCAAGGCAGGGTGGGCTTATGGGTTGGGGGAAAAGTCTCTCCACCCTTTTCAGGAATCTGACAGAAGTGGGATGGGAGAAGACTGATTGTCCATCCACACACTTGTGAAACGCAGCGACTGCTGCTAAATGGACTCTCAGTGAGGAATTAGAGAGGCCTTTTTGTCTGAGGTCTAACAGATAGTCAAGGATCAGATGTATCAGAGCTGATATAGGGTCTACCCCTTTGTCCAAATGGAGAAACACTTCCATTTGGCTGTGTATGTGGACCTGGTGGATGGTCTTCTGCTACCAACCAGGACCTTCTTAACCGTGTCTGAGCAGAGCCTCTCCTGCTTGCTGAGCCAGAGAGCATCCAGGCCATCAGGCACAGGCGGCCCAGGTCTGGGTGCCAAAAGGTGCCCCGAGTCCTATGGCAGGAGGTCTGGCTACTATGGGAGGCAGAGTGACGTCTCTATGGACATGTCCTGCAGGAGTGGGAACCAATCTGTCTGGGCCAGTCCAGATCTATCAGTATCATGTTCGCTTTGTCCCTGTCGATTTTCAAGAGAACCCTCTGTATCAGGGGAACCGGCGGGAAGGCATACATCAGGGGCCCTGACCAGCTTATGAGGAAGGTGTCGCTGAGAGACCCCTCTTCCCGGCCCCTGAGGGAGCAAAACTGGGGACACGTGCGATTCTGCTGTGTCGCAAACAAGTCTATCTGGGGTGTGCCCCATTTGTCTATCAGGAGGGAGAATACCCTGTTTTGGAGGGACCACTTGTGGTTCATTAAGGGCTTTCTGCTTAGTGAGTTCACTAGCCTGTTGTCCACCCCCAGTAGGTGGGACACCACTGGAGTGAAGTTGTGTTGTATGGCCAGCTCCCAAACTTTGCACGCCTCCTTGCAAAGTGGAGGGGAGCGGACTCCTCCCTTGCCACTTGGTATAGAACATGGCTGTGGTGTTGTCTGTGAGAATCTGGACTGACCTACCCTGTAACTTGTCCAGGAAGATCATGTAGGCTAGTCTGATGGCCTGTAGTTATTTGATGTTTATGTGGAGAGGGCCATCCATGTGGGACCAGAGCACCTGAGTGGAGAGTCCCCCAGAGATACAGGCCCACCACCCTAAGTTCGAGGCATCTGTTATTAAGGTCACTGAGGGCCTGGCGTCTTTGAAGGGAATGCCCCTCACGGTGAAACGGGGATCCTTCCAAATCTGAAGTTTCTCCAGAGTGTCCTGGGGAACAGACAGTACCTTGTTTAAGGAGTCCCTCCATATATGGGACACCATAGAGAGCCATACCTGGAAGGGCCTCATTCTCAGGCGTGCCGTCTGGATGATTGAGGTGCAGGCTGCCACGTGGCCAAGGAGCTGCAGGCACCAGCGGGCTGCGGTCACGTGGGTCTTCTGCAACTCCGTAATGATGGTACAGATGAACAAAAATCTGGATGGGGTAGGAATGCCGACTCCTTGTGGGCATCTAGGCGTGCCCCTATGAACTCTATATCCTGAGATGGGCGGAGTTTTGACTTTTCTTGGTTTACGTGGAGGCCCAGATAGTCACAGAGCCTCACTACTGCTCTGACGTGGGTTTCTACTCGGGAAACTCAAATTTTCGGACTATTAACCAGTCATCTAGACTCACTGCGACCAGTACCATGCACTTCATGAACACTCCAGGGGCCAGGGAAAGCCTGAAGGGGAGAAAGTTGAATGGGAGGTGGTCGTTCACCACCATGAATCTTAGGAACCACCTGTGGCGGGGCCATATGGCTATGTGGAAGTAGGCATCTTTTAGATCGACGGCAACGAACCAATCCCTGGGAGACAGAGATGGGAGGATCTGAGAGAGGGAAACCATGCAGAACTTTAAAAATTGTCCTTATGTGCTTGTTTAATGCTCTGAGATCTAAAATGGGTTGAAGGTCCCCATTGGGCTTCGGGACCAGGAAGCATCGGGAGTAAAACCTCTTTCCCCTCTCCCACTTGGGAACCTTTTCTATGGCTCTGAGGGAGAGGAGTTTCTGGCATTTAATCTCGAGCAGGTGGAGTAGTTATTGATTTCTGAAAGTTGGATGAGGGGGCGGTTTTCTGTCCCAGCGAATCGAAAGGAACTGTATACAATACTCCCCCATGACTGTCTCGAGGACCTACTGGTCAGATGTGATGTTTGCCCAGTGATGGATGAAGCGGTGCAAGTGGTTGGGGACCAGTTCGGTCGTGGGTTCACTGCATGTACTGTAATTGTCAAAAACACTGTTTCTTTCCTGACGAGCGTTTAGAGGGCTGCCCATGCCACCTGACTGTGGGGCATGGGACCGCTCACGCTTGGTCAAACGGACCTTGTCCTTGTCCATGTCCCCAAGATGGCACTGGGAAAATTGGAGGGACCTCAGGAATGGACTCTGCAGTTGAATCTGTTGTTTCAGCTGCCGAAGTTGCTGTTGTAGGAGTTGATGGGGTTTTAGAGAGCGTCTGTTAGGTTGTGGGATGAAATTCCCAGCAACCGGAGCGTGGCTCAAGTCCTTCATGCCATGGAGTTTTGCGTCCGTGAACTCGGCAAAGAGATCAGGGCCTTCAAACGGTAGGTCCTGAATCATAAGCTGCAGATGAGGTGGTAGGCCTTCGCCCTGGAGCCAGGCCGGGTAGCACATTACCACAGCAGACACCATCATACAAGCGGCTGTGTCTACAGCATCCCAGATAGCCATCAGAGCATCCCTGGATGCCATTTCGCCTTCCTCGAGCTTCATGTTAAAGTCCCTAAGGCGATCCTTAGGGATGATGCCACAAAAGCCTTGCATGGCACTCCAGAGGTCAAAGATATACCTTGTCATGAGGGCCGAGTGGTTCTCTATGCACAGCTGTAAGGCTGCTATAGAGTAAACCTTCCTGCCCAACAGGTTGAGCTTCCTTGCCTCCTTATTTTTGGGGGTGGAGCCTGGTTGGCCCTGTCTTTCTTCTGGTTCACAGCATCAATAACTAGAGATCCCAGAGTGGGGTGCTGGAAGAGGAGGGAGAACTTGTCCTGCGGGATGTGGTACTTCCAGTCCGTGACCCTTGATACTGGGGGAATCGAGGATGGGGTTTGCCAACAGACCTTCACAATGCTGTATACCCCTTCATGGAGTGGGACAGACACCTTAACAGGTGGGGACCTATGCCCGATCTCAAAGAGGGTGTTGGTTTCCTCTAGGACAACCCCTCGCTCCAGCTTCAGGTTCGTTGCCATGCGGTGGAGCAAATCCTGGTGGGTGTGAAAGTCCTCCTTACAGTCAACTGGTCTCAAAGGTGTGCTCATCTGGTGAGGAGGAAGAGTTAGCCCATGATCTGCTACGACGTGTGGAGTCTGAGTCGGGCTCATTGTCCGAGAAATCCAAATCCAGGGACTGCAAGGGAGACCGGACCGAACGGTGCTGTGAAATTAAGGTATCGTCGGCTGCCATGTCCAGCCAGTCACGCGACCAGGTGTTGAAAGATGCTCCAGCCTCAAGGCGGTACAGAGGAGAATGGCATCGACCACGTTGTGGAGTCTATGTGGAACCAGAAAGGAAAGGCTCTACTGGCCCAGACGGTCCCGACGATCCCTTCTTGTGTTGTGGTTTGGGCGAGGGAGAGCACTTGTGGCGCTGTTTCCCGAAGATTTTTCCACCCCGTGGTACCATTTTAGGTGAGGAGGAAGAGCGGACAGAGGCTGGGAGCAAAGCTGACACCGAGCCATGCTATGGCGTCCCTGAGCCTTGGGGACACAGTACTGACAGGTCCTGAGAGGAACATGGAGAGGAGGCTGGGGAGCAGTCCTCGGTGCTGGATTGTGGTACTGGCAGTGGGCTGGGTGGTACTGGGTTAGTGAGCGGTACTGATTCCTGTGCCAACTGGGTTCCCAGTACCTTGGTTGGCATCAATCTGGGTTTCTTCCATGGTACCGGGACAGGCTCCCAGGACCATACCCACACCGTCACGGAGGCCTGCGTCATCGATGGTGTCATTGATAGTGCCACTTTCGGCTCATCGTTGGGTCGGTTCAATGCCCGAGGTGTTTGGAGCCCTGATGATACCGACGAGGGCGTTGACCGAGACTCTGAGCTCGGCACCAAGGGGCAGTCCCAGTGTCCTGGTGCCCAGACCGATCAGTGAGCCAGCGCAGCACTCACGGCTCAGGCGTCAGAGGCGTGCATGCTGCTCCCAGCAAGGGATCAGTGGCGCAGCTCTCTATCTTTGCGAGTCCTTCTTTTGAAGGACTGGCAAATAAGGCAGCTCTCAGTGAGATGGGACTCATCTAGGCATGCGAGACATGTCTGATGTGGACATCAAGAGGGAAAGCTTTACAGCATCCCAAGCACAGTTTGAAACCAGGAATCTTGAATTTTACAGTAGAAGACAGGCACTTGCTTGCGCAAGTTTCTTGGCTGATTTGAAACCATCACTGAGGGTGGAAAGAGGAACTGGGACGGTCAGGGTTAGGGTCACCTATATAGCCGAAGTCGTGGTGCAGAGGGGGTGTTAGCCATATGCCCTGACCTGACAGGCTAAGGCTGAAGATTTTCTGAGCTACAGTGCACTGCGGCACATAGACACCTGTAACTAGTGTTTTGGATGATATTTAAGCAAGTAAGCTTAAAAAAGTTGAGAAAATTATACTTTGTAAAAATAAATTTCACTTTTCATATTATTAAGATAAATTTAAGTTAGTAAAAGTTAGAGAATTTTTAAGATCTATATTCTTTTTGCATTTTACTTAGCTTGGATAATGATAAACAGTTGCACTTTACATTCTTTGAGTATTAGTATAATACTGCAATGTTTTGATCATAATCATCGCAGTGGTATATTTAAATCCAAACAAAAATACTTTCCATGGAAACATTACACTTGTATTAGATTCTGTAAAACTGTATTTATAAAATGTAAATATTTATCTTAAAGCACCAGCTATATATCTTTAGGGGAATTCAACACAAAGAATGATAGCTAGCAGGGCAGGATGATTATTGCAAATACATCAGAACCTTCATCAAATCTGTTCCCCACATGCAGTTAAGAAGCTGAAATCCCTTAGCATTTTACAAAGTGCAAGGGGTCCAATTTTGCTCTCACTTGCATAGTCCAAAATCTATTGAGAGCAGTTTTAACATTTCAGTTATTGCCAATATGTAAAATTTGTTTAAAGGATGTTCATCAGCCTAGCTTAAAGATGAGCTGAAAAGCTTTCTACTTGCCAAGACCTGAGCTCAGGGGTCTGTGTTTCTTCTTACAACAGTTGATAACATCATTAGCACGTAAAATGAAGCAGGTGCTGCTGCATTCCCTGCATTCCTGAGACACAGCTTGAGGTGCTTGTGAGGTCCTCAGTGTTGGAGGGGAAAACACCTTTGAACTCAAACTTCAGCAAAATGAGAGATGCAGCTAAAGTTCTACTATGTCGATTTAAAATTGTGGGGGAAAACTGGTCCGGGTTCTCAACCTGCAAAGAGAAACCGCAGATCCTCCCCAATAATGCAGGCCTATTCCCAGCTGAGACCCAAATAAGCAAAGAACGGGGTGTGGTTCCAAGGTTTATTATTCAGCTGAATAATGAAAGGAACTGCATCAGAGGGAAGCAAAGAGAAGCTGGCCGTTCTAAGCAAGCCCCCCCCCCCCCCAACATAGGGTTTACAGGTCATATATACCTTTTAACATGCAAACTACAACATACATAATGTCTACTCTTAATACGCAGGTTACACAATTAGATTATACTTAATAGGCAGCATATCGTTAGCCCACCTCTGTTGTTGTTTACAGCGTATTTGGGTAACAGTTACTGTCCTTGACCAATGAGAGCTGCAAGACTCCTACCGTCCTTGACCAATGAGAGTTGCAAGACTCCTGTGAACCCTCTGACCTAGGCCCCACCCCCTGGCCACAGGCCATGCCCCCAGCTGGGGACAGGACAGGGAATGGCAGCCATGGCTGCGGGGCCACTCAGCCTAGGAAGGGGCCAGAAACGGCCACCACCACCATGGGTGGCCGGACCCCAGATCTCTGGCTGGAAACCAGGAGAGACAGGGGCCCCACCAGGACCCGGGACACTGGCACCACGATTCGGGGCATGGACCCTGTGTGCCAGGTGCTAGCGACGCCCCTGCTCCTTCCCCTCCAGTAACAATGCACTTCACTCAGCCCTTGCTGCGCAACCCCAGCGACCCTTCGGACCGAATAAGGGTGAGATGACTGGAGGCCACCGTCCACATGTGCCCAGGTCTAGTTCATGTGCCCTTAGAGCAGGATCTCCAACTCAACTCACCACGAGGGCCGCATGAGGACTAGCAGACAACTGCATGAGGTTTAGTACGGTAGCCTGAGGGCTGCACCACTGAAACCTTTCCATACAATGATATTGCAAATATTGGTAATGGTTGTGTCATTGCGGGCTGCAGGAAATAGCTTTAGGGGGGCCACGTGTTTGAGACCCTTGCCTTACAGCCTTTGTGGGAAACTGGGGGTGATAGTGATACAAAGAGGAGGCACATGCTCCTTCTCTCTACCCCAGCATCTGTTCTAGGGCCCCTCCCTCTGGCTACAGCCCGTTGGGGCATGCAAGGGAGAATAGTAACTTCTCCTCCTTTGTGCCCCTGAGTCCCACCTCCCCCCGAGTCCAACACAGTGGGCCAGGTGTGCTCCTATTGTTGTTGATCTCGAGCACAGTTTTTTTTCTCCACATTGACCTGTGATGGATTTTGGGGGGAAATAATTGTGGGACAGTGCACTCCAACTCTTAGGTCCCAGGTAAGAGGGTGAGTTTGCACCCTCTTGTTCTCTTACCCCCTCCCCTTGCCTCACCAGGTCCTGCACACCCTTCTAGATGCTCAGGGAGACCATTGAGCACCACTGTAGGGGTGCACCTCTTTCAGCTTCTGCTCCCATCAAAGACAATCTCTATTTCATAATGGTTCGTCCGCCCCACAAGCAAACCTCACAGGTAACCCTCGGCCAGGAGACTATTCTGTCCTGGTTTCTCCCTGTAACCAGTCACAGGGAAATCTCCTCTTCTGCATGCCCCAGACAGCCGACTTGTAACTGCCTCAATCTTACTTCCCTGCTAATCCTTTCATGGAGGGCGGCCTTCGTGGTAGCCATAACCTCGGCTAGACGGGTTTCGGAATTGAGGATTTTTGTCTTAATTCCTAACTAACCCTACCCCCCCCCCATACCCATTAGCAAAGAGAAAGAGATGGTGAAGGAGCTCTCCTGCCTATCCCTAATGGTCTGCATTCAATTTCCTTTCCTTGAGTTCCAAGAAAGGCCTTATGAACCTCTCTCCTGAGACTTCTCCACTGGTATTCCCAGCTCTCAGTGATACTAAAGGGGTTCTGGTGACTCCTTACCATATCCTTGCAGATGCTAGAGGGGCTCAAGGTTACCCTCCTCATAGCCCAGGGCAGCCACCATTGGTATCTGCTTGAGTGGCTACACCTGAGCAAGATTGCTTAAGGACGGTCCTAGCATATAATTAGTTCCTTCACAGAACCTCGGCCTCCTAGCAGATCTGTGCTACTCACAGCAGGCTGGAGAGCCTGGTGTTCTATGAGTAGCTCACCTATGATGTCCCCCAGTACTCTTCACGTTTTTCCCAGATGGCATGCTGGCTTTCCTCCTTCACCTTTCTCTTGCAGGAACTGCCTTGTGCCTTTCCTTCTCTCTTCCCCAGGTTTTTCCTCTTACCTTCCCCTACCCAGGATCTACCCAACCTCACCCTAATTAGAATGCACAGGGAGGTTTATTTGTAGTACCCCCCCCCCCCACGGAGCAAGGGACACACATATCCACCTCAAGTATCGCCAAAGTCATCGTTTTCTCTCAGGGGCACCACACTGTTGGCCCTTCACAGACAGGGATCCAACACCTACAACTCACTGCCCGACTCGAGGCAATCTGCCATGACACGAAAAGTTTTGTGCCCTGTCACATACGGCCAGGATGGTGACTAAATAATTATCACTCGCGAGTCACGTGCTCCCCCCATCGTTCCAGTCCCAGGGGCAAGAGGGCGTGCTCCTCGATATTAACGTGGCCTTCCTTTGAGAGGTGACCAGATAGCCCATGCTCGCTTTACTCTATCTTCCTTACGCGACTCCTGGAGCCGGGGGGGGGAAGAGTGCATCTACCCTTACAGTTAGCGCTAACCCCTGCTATAACTTTAAAGACATACCCTTTGTTTTTCTCCATCCTCTGCTTCTCCCTGTACAGGTCTGGAAACAAGAGAGATTTTCCCACTTCCCAGCCATTTCTTTCTCCACTCACTCTGTTTCCTCACTCTGCCATTTGCAAAGCAAAGGACCCTCTTACAAAGCTTTGAATGGGATTGTTTGAAGGCACCCAATCCCCTGTTCTGTCCCGTTGTTTGATTACCCCCCCCCGAAAAGGACTCTCTGAGATGTCTCTAGGATGTCTTCTCCTCTCCTTACCCGCTCCTCCACTCAAGGCACCCACACTAGCAGAATGCCTCTGGAGGTTTGGATCCTAGGCCTAACAAATGCTCAGGCCTTGAACAGGGGACCCTTTCCCCTTTTTTCCACATACTACTAATTCAAGGGGCAAGACCACTGTATTCCCCTCATGGTTGTTCTCCTTACCCCCCTTCCACACTGGGGTGGGTTGCCTGAACTAGGGTGTTCCTTACTGTAGCTCTGCCCATGGCATCTTCAGTCAGAGCTTCAGTGGGAAGGTGTCAAAACCCACCTTGCTTGAAGGGAAGGGGTGAAGTGCTTTTCGCCCCTCTGGCTAGTGACATGCCTCAACTGTTTTTCCTTAGGAGACTATGCTCCTGAAGGTAGCACCCATCCCCCTACTCTACCATCTGTTGATAAAAAGAGCCATCTACTCTGGTCCAAAATTGCCCTCCCGGGAGACCATTCTAGTGACAGAATGGTAGTCCCATTATGGGCTAGAGGAATGCTGCTATCGAAAACGATTCTCTTTGCTATCTTTTCTGTGACATAGCAGAGAACTCCAATAGTGGACCAACATTGCCCCTATCGGAGTTTCAAGTTGTCTGAGAGAATGGAAGATGACCCCTCAGCACTCTTATGTGCTTCTTCTCTGTGAAGGTTCTACAGTAGGTGGCATTTTCGTCAGCGTTCACATGACGACCCACCACTCCTTCTCCCAACCACTTGGTGGGCTGGCATAAGGGGGGTAGCCATGCTGACGGCAGATGAGGATCTAACCCCGCCCCCTTCCACAGTACAGCTAGCAGTCACCTAATACTGAATGTATGTGAGCAGAGCTCGAAGAAGAACAGCAGGTTACTTACCAGTAACCATCCTTCTTACAGATGGGCTGCTCGCATACATGCAGGCCCCTCCCACTGTTCCCGCAGCTTGGTGTTAGCAATAAGACGGGACTGAAGGACTCAGGGTCAAGGCCATCTACATATAACCGTGGGAGTGGTTGGAAGGGGGCATTGGCCACCAACCCTGTTCTGACAGGCTAGGGCTAAAAGATTTCCAGCCAGTCGTGCACTGTGGCACACAGACACCCAATACTGAATGTATGCAAGCAACCCATTTTGAAAAAGGACGGTTACTGGTAAGTAACTCACCATTATCTGAGACAGACTCAAGTTTCAGCTTCCAGACTCTATTCCTCACGCTCCCTACCTGGAGAAAGTTCAGCCAATGAAGACACAGGGGACTGTAATTCTATTTTCTGAAAATACTTGAAACATGGTTTAAAACCAACCCCACTTAGCTGAAAGAGGTGTAGTGAAGAGGCACTAGCTTGATAAGATCCTCAGGTTGCTAACTAACTATTAAGGTCCAAAGAGATAGCAATGTTAGTGACTCCAGTAAAACAAACAAGGAGTCCTGTGTCACTTAAAGACTAACAAATTTGTTTATTGCATGAGCTTTCGTGGGAGAATCCCACTTCATCAGACACAATTATTTTCCTCCCATTCATCTGTAAGCATCTCAAAGTAAATTTTCTCCCACGGAAGCCCATGCAATAAATAAATTCTTTAGTCTAACAGTGCTTCACTAGACCTTTTGCGTATGTCTACACTTATATTTTAAATTGAAATCATGATGATGGTTTCAGTTTAAAGTAATACATGTCTACACTAGTTTTCCTTACTTCAAAATGAGGAGCTCCTTCCTTTCTAAATAAGGAACGGTCATTTGATATAATAAAACCTTACTTTATATTGAAATGACGATTAAATTGAAATTACTATTTTGATTTAACTGTTATTTCTACTTACCATTTTTTGCCCTTCTCCCTCCCAGGGTGCCTTCCTCTTTCTATATATTGGGTGGGGACATGGCTCTCCTTGGGGGCCATCTTGCCACACCTCCCATGGTGCCCCTCTCCTAAACTGAACTCGCAAGTCGTGTCTGTGGACAGGCTAGTTCTATTTAGGTTTCTAGTTGGGAGATGTTAAATCGATTTAACTTAAATTGATTTAATTATTTTTATTTTGATTCAATTTGATCAATTTAAGTTAAAATCAATTTAACAGTCTAAGTGTAGACATAGCCCTTGATCTTTTCCTATTCTTTATTTATCCTGATTTTAGATTTTACAGGGATCACATTTTGACCTTGAAAAACTTGTTTTTTCAAAAAAGTTTTTAACATTCTGATCTCCTCTCATTATGCTCATTTGTCCTGTAGTTTATAGTAGATTCTGTACCTGGCCGAACTGTGACTAATCTCTATTCTTTACAATTCATATACAATATGTAGTTCAATGGAAAGGTTATGTGCCCAAAGCATTTTATTACAATCCATATATAGTCATGGAAAAACACTTACTTATCCCTATATTTGGTTAATGTGCAACTCTCAGCATGAATTCAACAAAAGTCCTTATGGTAAAGGGCATGGGAACCACGGAGAATTTCTACATAGCAAAGGAGGAGTAAAATAAAACTTGAAAGGATAGTCTCAAGAACTACTGTTCATTGCAGACACATTTGCTGTAATCTAACTTTCAGTGTGTGCTGATATGAAAGAGGCCCCTGTTTGTAATCTCAACAGTCTTTTATCAATGGACATTGCAATTTACAACTGCTAACCCGCCCTCAGTTCCCACCTCAAGATATGTGACATGTAAAGAAAGAGCTTTATTTCTGGCTGGTGTGAAAGAACACAACGTGTGTATTTTCTACTTCAGGGATTCTCAACATCTTCTCATAGTATGAACCACATGTTAATGAAAAGATTGACTTGCAAGCCACTTTCCCTCCATTCATGGTAACATATCCCTGTGGAGTGTATAGGAATTGCTTACATGGAAAAATAATATTTTTTACTTATTTTAAGCTTCTTTTAATACAATTTAACAGCTACAGAGAAAGAGAGCAGCCAGTAATATATGACCAGGCAGCTCTCCATGGAGCAGTAATCTATGAACCACAGTCAGAACGGGTGTTCCATAAGATTTCTTTTATTTAAATGTGTAACAGAACAGACATGGAATCTGAAGTCCCTTTAAGCAGGACCAGAAATGGAGGTTACTCACCTTCGTGCAGTAGCCGAAGTTCTTCGAGATGCATTCTCCTGACATACTCCACTCTGGGTTATTATCGCGGTACCGCGCTCTGCATCGGATTCTTTACATAGCAGTGGCTCCGTTGGTGGAGAGAGAGAGAGAGAGGGGAGGCTGAGGCTGTGTCCCTTGGTGTTCCCACCAATGATGACATCAGCACCTCGCTCTCCCCAACTGTCACCTCAGTTCCTTTCTGCTGCGAAACCACCTGCTGGAGGGAAAGGAATATTTCGAAGTAGAGGGGAGGTGGGTGGGTAGTGGAGCATGTCGGGAGCACACATCTCGAAGAACTTCGGCTACTGCACGAAGGTGAGTAACCTCCATTTCTTCGACGAGCAGTGCTCCCGACTGCTCCACTCCGGGTGACTGTTAGCAGTTACTATTTCTGGAGGTGGGTACTTCGGAGCGTGGTGGTCGAACTGAGTCGAGCACTGCTTGTCCCACTGCAGAGAGCTGATCCAGAGCGTAATGCTTGGCAAAGGTGTCTGTGGAAGACCAAGTTGCTGCTTGGCATATGACATGTAGAGGCACCTTCGTTAGGAAGGCCAAAGATGATGCCATCGCCCGTGTAGAATGAGAGCGGACGGAGGCAGGTTGAGCGGAGTGTGAGGTGTCATAGGCCACCCTAATACAAGAGGAGATCCAGGTGGATAGCCTGCGTTTGGAGATAGGTTGGCCCCTGGAACGTTCGACGGTGGAGACAAACAACAGGGGAGTCTTACAGAAGGCTTATGTTAGTTCCAGATAAAAAGAAAGGGCTCTCCTGACATCTAATGTATGCAGCGCTCTTTGTTGTGATGTCGTATGTGGCTTTGGATAAAAACACAGGTAAATTGATAGTCTGGTTGATGTGAAATGAAGAAGCCACCTTAGGGTTGAATTTTGGGTGAGGCCTCAATGACACCCTGTCCTTGAAAAAAGTAGTATATGGGGGGTGCGCCATGAGGGCTGCTCTCTCTCCCACTTGAAGTGCAGAAGTTATAGCGACGAAAAAGGCAACCTTCATGGATAAGTGCAGTAAGGTGCATGTGGCTAGAGGTTCGAATGGGGCTCCCAAGAGCATCCTTAGAACTTTGGGAAGGTCCCATGGGGGTGCCGGGGGGCAAATGTCCGGGTAAAGGTTTCGCAAACCCAGCATGAATCGTTTGGAGGTGGGGTGAGCAAAGGTTGAGATGTTATCTACACTGTCATGAAATATAGAGATGGCTGCTCGGTGTACTGTGTTGACCAAAACTTTCGTGTCTTTCAGGTTCGCCAGATATTCCAGGATGAGCGGGGCTGTGCGTGGATCAATGGCTCGTGCGGAACACCAGGAGGAGAAGCGGTGCCATTTCTGCAGGTAAGTAATGCGTGTGGCAGGTTTTCTACTGTTTATTAAGATGTTTTTAACAGTGCGTGAACACCTGTTCTCTAAATTATTGAGCCATTGAGCAGCCATGCCGTCAGGTGGAGTCTGTTGAGGTACTGATGCCGTTGAGTCCCACAGTTCTGGGATAGGAGATCTGGGACAAGGGGTAGAGTTATAGGTTGTGCTCTGGACAGCGTATGTAGCTGCATGTACCACAGTTGATGTGGCCATGCTGGGGCAATTAGAATGACCTGTGCTTTGTCCTGCTGTATTTTGGACAGGACTCGAGGGATTAGTGGTGTTGGGGGGAAAGCATAGAGAAGTGCGTTGCCCCAATGCTGAGAGAAAGCGTCGCCTCTTGAGGCGTGACCGTGCCCCGCTTGAGAGCGATACTGAGGGCATTTCCTGTTCCCCTCTGTGGCGAAGAGGTTGATGAGGGGCGAGCCCCATTGATGGAATATTGCCTGTAGAATATCGAGGCATAATTCCCACTCGTGGTGGTTGGGGAAGGAGCGGCTGAGAGAATCTGCTAGTGTATTGTCTTTGCCCGGGAGGTACTCCGCGACAAGGTGTATTGAATGCTGTGCGCACAGGTTCCATAGCTCCATCGCCTCGAGGCATAGGTCCTGTGATCTGGTGCCCCCCTGGCGATTTATATAAAACATGCATGATCTGTTGTCTGTACGAATCCTGATCGTCTTCCCGGAGATTAGGGGAAGGAAGTATTGACAGGCCCGTAAAACCGCTCTTAGTTTGAGTAAGTTTATGTGGGCGGGCATGTCTGTTGATTGCCATCTGCCCTGTGTCATCCAATCTTGGAGGTAGGCCCCCCAGCCGTTGCGGGAGGCATCTGTGGTGATGGTCATAACCGGTTGAGGTGGAAAGAAGGGTACTCCCTGCAGGAGATTGTTGCTGTTGGTCCACCAAGCTAAAGAGTGCTTGACTGTGGCTGGGATGGCTAGAGGTTGATTGAGGGCGTGTCGATGTTGTTTGAACTGGGATAGGAACCACAACTGAAAGGGACGCATGTGTAGATGAGCATCATGGACCAGGTAGGTGGTGGCTGACATATGGCCAAGCATCCGCATGCAAGTGCGTACTGTGGTGATTGGAGAATCCTGGATGGAGGTAGCCAACTGTTGTAAGTTGAGGAACGTGTCCATGGGGAGCAAAGCCCTTGCTGATGGGGTATGGATGTGGGCACCAATGAGGTGAATTTCTTGTGTCGGTTGAAGACAAGATTTTGAGATTTATTTGAAGACCTAGAGAGCTGAACAGGTCCCTTGTAATCTGGATTATGTGGTGGGTCTGTTGTTGTGTCAAGGCCCTTAGGAGGAAATCGTCTAGATAAGGGAAAATGGAGATGTGTTGCTTGCGCAGGAAGGCGATCACCGGTGCCATGACCTTGGAAAACACCCTCGGCGCCATACAAAGTCCGAAGGGGAGGACTGTGTATTGATAATGATGATGGAGAAACAGGAATCGAAGGAAGCAGCGGTGGGGTGGGCTTATCGGGATGTGGAAATGTGTGTCCTTTAAATCGAGGGAGGCCAGCCAATCCCCCTGCTGAAGTGCTGATAGGATATTGGGTAGAGTCACCATCCTGAATCTTTTGACTTGGACGTGGACATTTAGGTGTCTGAGATCTAATATTGGTCACCAGCCCCCTGTTTTCTTCTGGGTTAAAAAATATGGGGAATAAAAACCCTTCCCTGTTTGGTCCTGCGGGACCCATTCGATGGCTCCAATGTGGAGAAGATGGTGAATCTCCTCGTGCAGGTATTGTACATGAATTGGGTCCCTGAAGAGGGATGGGGAAGGGGATGGAGTACCCTTTTTGTATGATCTCTAGCACCCATCTGTCGGATGTGATTTGCTGCCATTGATGTAAAAACAGGTGCAGCTTGTCCTTGAAGATTAGGTGTGTAGACTGACGTTTGTACCTTGGGGAGGGTATGGCTGGTAGTTCCCTCGACCAAGGCATCAAAATTGATGTTTTGTGTCAGTGGATTGCAGGTTTCGATTTGTTTGGAAAGGCTGCTTGTTGCGACGCGATTGTCTTGGCTTATTTTTATAAATTATCCGCTTTGCGGTTGTACTGGTTGTGTGGGTATTTCGTCGTAAGGGGTTGACTCCTATAGAATTTACGACGTGAGACTGTGGGAAAGATCCCCAGTGTATGGAGTGTTGCACGAGAGTCCTTGAGGTCGTGCATTACGTCATTAGTAGACTTGGCGAATAAGTTATCCTTGTCAAACGGTAGGTCTTCAAATTGTACGCTGCATTTGTTTGGGCAGGTCTGCAGCCTGGAGCCAAAAGGCGCGGCGCATGACTACTGCCGTGGCAAGAGTTCGTGCAGCAACATCGGCTGAATCAAGAGAGGCCTGGAGTGCCGCCTTGGCTACCAGTCTGCCCTCGGTAAGTAGGAAGTTGAACTGATCCCGTTTTTCTTGTGTAATGAAGTCTGTGAGCTCAGAAAGTTTAGAATAGAGCTCATGGTCGTAATTGGAGAGCAGCGCTGTGTAGTTCGCTACTCTTAGCTGGAGGGCTGCAGAGGTGTAAACCTTGCAACCGAGAGAATCCAGCTTCCTGTCTTCCTTGTTGGTGGAACTAGTTTTGTTATACGATTGTCTGGTCCTCTGGTTTGCTGCCTCAATTACGAGGGAATTCGGTTGAGGATGGTTGAAAAGGAATTCATTGCCCTTGGGGGCAATGAAGTACTTCTTGTCAGATTTCTTATTAGAAGGAAAGATGGAAGCCGGAGTTTGCCATATGTCCATTGCAGGTTGCATTATGCCTTCATCCATGGGTAGTGCCAATTTGTTGGGGACAGATGCCTGAAGAATCTTGTACAGTTTATGTTGTGGCGTAGGGCTGTCGTTAAGAGAGATGTTCATAGTGACAGCAGCCCGCTTGAAGAGATCTCTGAACTGCTTCAGGTAGTCTGCTGGCAGTTGTTGCAGGGTGTGCGGTGGGGGCTCTGCAGTGGTCGTAACGGCTGGTGTGTTGGAATGGGCTAGACCCGGTTGGGGCGGAAGGTGATGTGTTGGTCCGAGATTTGTAGGGTACTGAAACTGTTGATACGGCCATATAGGATAAGTGATGCCTGGAGCCTGTAGAAAAAGCATCCATGGTGGATAAGGATAAGGGTACGCGATGTTGGTAGAAGGCTGGACTGCTGTGGCTTGGTGGCTGATAGGTGAAGCCGGGGGAGATGCTGAAGATGCTGAGGACGATGAAGAAGCGGTCGTAGGGCTGGACCTCCTGGATAGATTACTACTCGAAGAGTCAGTTTGGAATAGTGGTAATGGCGGAGCACTGTGGATCACAAGCTCCTGTTCCCTGACTGTATGTTTAGTTTTCTGCGGCTGTTTCTTGTGCACGGGAGGAGGAGGCACTGTAGGCTGCAGTGCCAGAAGCAGCGATGTGGCCGGTACCGTGGCTGGAATGGGTTGCGGAACCGGGGCTGCTAACGAGACCGGCAGTTGTTGCTGCATCTGGGGCACCGGGGTCAACGGAAGAAGCAGTGCTGGAGGAGGCAGTGCAAAGGGTGCCTGTTGCGGTCCCTGGGGCAGCCTAAGTGACAAGGGCTGCGGCGCTGGTAACGGGTGTGCACCCTGTGCCTGAGGGGAGGCAAAGCCCTGCACAAGAAGTGGCGCCGAAGGAGATGGCGGCTCTGCTGTCGTCGTCGGCGACGGTAGTGTGCTAGGTGCCAGCGTTTCAATTAGTTCCGCTGTCAGCACGGCAACGCTAGATCCTGCCAGCTCAGCCGCCCTCGCAGGGTTCACCCGATTTGTGGGTTCCTGCTGCGAGTTTTTTGGTTTTAGCCCAGTCCTTTTAGATTTTTTTTTAAAGGTACTGGGGACGAAAGGGTGGAGTGCCGCTTGCACTCTCCCTCAGAGCCCTGAGAGGAGGTGCCGGGATCGGAGGAGGGATGGAGTGAACCCTCCAAAAGTAAAAGTTTTAACCTTCTCTCCCTTTCCTTCCTGGCACGGGAGGTAAGGTTACGGCAATGAGGGCATTTGTGGGACAAGTGTCCCTCGCCCAAGCATATAATACATGCCTAATGTCTGTCCGAGGCTGGCATAGGTTCGTTGCAGGCAGTGCAGCGTTTAAAGCCAGCAGCGTGTGGCATCGCTGACTGCGGTGTTTTTTTTTTTTTTTTTGTAGTTATTATTGTTTCTTTCTTCTTAAAAGACGGTTTGAGGTGAGTCTGGCTCACATGAGTGTTCCTTATTTGTTTACAGTGAAGGAGCCACCGCTTACTCCGTGCGGAGCCGGAGGGTGGTAGAAAGGAACTGAGGTGACAGTTGGGGAGAGCGAGGTGCTGACGTCATCACTGGCGGGAACAACAAGGGACACAGCCTCAGCCTCCTCTCTCTCTCCACCAACGGAGCCACTGCTATGTAAAAGAATCCGATGCAGAGCGCAGTACCGCGGCAATAACCCAGAGTGGAGCAGTCGGGAGCACTGATTGTCGAAGAACTAGGTATTCTGGCACCCAGGGAACACAGCCCCAAAGGCACCTCCCTGGGTCTCGATCTGGCCCGGGACCCGGTCTGTCCCTTTTCGTTGGTGGGGAGTTGGATCCATCCCCAACTGCCTTCTGGTGGCGGCTGGCGCTCCCCACTGGAGACAGATCCAGCTCCCTGCCACCACTGGGGCAGTGGGGGGCAGGACCTGACCCCAGCCACTGCAGGGAGCCAGATCCATTCCCTGTGCCCCCTAAAATTTGACACGTAAGGCTTCTGGCAGTGGCTGGGGCTCACCTGGAGCCAGCAGCCCCAGACACCATGTTTTAGAAGGCAAAGGGGACAGATTTGGGGCAGCTAGGGACAGATCCAGCTCCTGGGCAATGGCTGGATCTGTGCCCAGCCACCACAGGGAACCAGATGTGTCCCCTGCGCCCTCGAAAATTCAGTGCCTGGGGCTTTGCCCCAATCACCCTGGCCCACTTACGGCCCTGCATTCAAGGTACTATGAATCCTTCCCTCCAAGGCATTTCAGAAGAGTTCTCTCTTATACAGAGTAAGTTTTCTAGCTGCTGGAAAGTGAGAAGCCATACAATGTTCTGTCTGGAAAGGTTATGTCCCTTTACAGTTAATCAAGTTTCCTTCATCAGATATGCAACATGTTCTGAATAATAAAAATGTTTTTCAAACATATGGAAATATTAATTTGCATTACAAATATTTATTATGTAGTAATGAAAAGGGAGAGCTGCTTGAACTTGGGTAATGTTCTAGGATCACAGCTGAAGTTCCAGAGCTATCCACTGTCAATTTATGTACTGTGTGGAAAGTTTAAGAAAGAGTAAAAGAAAATCAGTGAGCCTATTTCCAGGTCCAGGAGAGCTGAACTAGAATTCAGGAATTCAGGACCTGGGGGTCATGGTGGATGGAAAGCTAAATATGCGTCAGCAGTGTGCTTTTGCTGCCAAAAAGGCCAATGGCATACTGGGCTGCATCACAAGAAGTGCTGCCAACAAATCGAGGGATATGATCATTCCCCTCTATTTGGCACTGGTGAAGCTGCATCTGGAATACTGTGTCCAGTTTTGGGCTCCCCACTACAAAAAGGACATGGACAAATTAGAGAGTCCAGCAGAGGGCAACAAAAATGATCAAGGGGCTGGAGTACAAGACCTATGAAGAAAGACTGAAGGAATTAGGCTTATTTAGCTTGCAGAAGAAAAGATTGAGGGGGGGATTTAAAAGCAACCTTCAACTACCTGAAGGGATGCTCCAAGGAGGACAGAGCACGGCTGTTCTCAGTAGTAACAGAGAACAGGACAAGGAGCAATGGTTTCAAGTTGCAGCTGGGGAGGTTGAGGCTGGATATTAGGAAAAACTTTCTTACTAGGTGAGTGGTAAAGTATTGGAATGGGCTACCTAGGGAGGTGGTGGAATCTCCATCTTCAGAGATGTTTAAGGCCTGACTGAACAAAGCTCTGGCTGGGATAATTTAGTGGGAGTGGTTCTGCTTTTTTGGCAGGGGGTTGGACTTGATGACCTCATGAGGTCCCTTCCAACCCAATGATTCTATGATTCTAAGAGTGTGCAAAAATACAACATTTTCCTCTCCTGGATTCTGAAAGCACTGACAGTTGTTCTAACACTCTGCTACAAAAACCTTCCATGAGTCTTTGCAAGGGGCCAGAAGAGTTGTTCCCTCCAGTTACACTGTCAGCATGCTCTATGCAGGGACCGGGAAGGGCAGGCGATGTAGGGGAGCAGTGTAGAAAATGACTGTCACTGCTAAACCACTGGGGAAATTCTCTGACAAAGTGTCCAGGGAGATTGAAGTTCTCTCCTGCTGGTTTATGGATGTTACCAGTCTCGATATCTGATTTGTTTTCATTTATTCTTTTGCGTAGGGACAGCTGCATTTCAAAGGACGTGTGAATTTATCTCCCAGCTAATTTCATAAACTGTGATGTGTTTTGTGCCTTTAAAGAAATCAAGTTATTTCTCTGAACTGTCCAGGAGAGGGTTGGACATTATAGACCATATAGTTAGGAGTAAATTCAGGACTGAGAATGTCTTAGGATCACCCAGCAAATACCACCCAAGGTTGGCAGAAGGCAGTGGTGCTGCTAATGCTGAAACAGTGCTGTCTAGTGACACTCTTGATTGTGTTCTGAATACTGCTACACTGGTTGGGACTGTGGCCTAGCTTGAGAGCTACAACACAAAACACTGTGGGGTACCCAAGGTTACAGGCAAGTGATGACAAGCTCTAACTGGTCTGACCTATACTCCAGGCTTTGACACCCTTACATAAGCCTCAATACCACCATGATTTTATGAGATTTTACTCTCACATTCAGATACAAAGATCTTGAGGCAGAGATGAAGTACTAGATCCCCATGGTGAGATTTGCTAGCATGGATTCCCACTGCCATACTGGGCCCCCAAGATAAATGTTTAGGAAAGTCATTAACATGGAAAAAAAGTGAAGGCAAAAATGGAAATGATACTGAACCCTTAACTGTCAAGCAACCTTGAATGGTGGGCTGAACAACAGAAAAGTGTGCTGACCCCTTAATGATTGCATTCACCAATCAAAATGTCACATTAAACAAACAGCTTACATTACTCACAGCCTTGTTAGAGACATACTCAACAAGATAATCCACACATAAATGACAATCATATACCCAATATTTATATTCTTTGACTTCTACCAGAATATCTTTATTAACGGGAGATGAAAATTTATAAATGTTTATGCTTCTAGTAAAAGTAATTTCTGCTATCCTTTTTCCACATTTAGAATTGTATTATATACCATTTCAAACACCACTGGTGAACTCAAGTTTAGTTTTCACTTCAGTTTATTTTATTCTGCTCTGAATTTACTATAGTAAATATAATCTTCAGCACACAATCCACTATGACTAATAATGTTAACACTAATGTCATTGAGGCAGAATAAAAACTAAATGGATCTTAAATCTGGCCCTTTAGAACAAGAGAAATACTATCAACAAAAAGGAACTATGGAACAGAAATTTTTCACATGTACAAAATACTGAATGTGGCAAAAACACCTTCAAAACTGATTCCATCATGTAAATTTAAAAACCTGCAAACTACTTGTGGAAAACTGCTAGAAAGTTTAGTTTTTCAAACAGTTACACAGCACGTGCTTTTTTACAAAGGAACTGATATTTATCATGACAGTCGTAAGTTAATTCTTATTTGAGCACTGTCAAGATTGTAAGGAAAATTGTGAGATGTACATTTTTTTATACTAAGATTCTACAGAGTATGCACAGACTGTAGGCACTCGTATGCTATGTCAGCGATTTGCAACCTGCGGGGGTTTGAAGCCTATCTTAAGATTTCCAAAGGAGTCCACACCTCAGTTCCAAATTTCTTAAGGGTCCACAAACGAAAAAGAGGTTGAAAATCACAGAGATGAGCTGTGGTAATGGGCACAGTATTGCAGTGTGGACATAATAAAACAGTACTGCATGTTAAATTCATTCCACACCAGGGAATGTGGAACCCACACTGGTGTAAGTGGTCAGAGCTCAACTGAGGACAATGGAGCTGTGACCACTTACACCAAGGGAGGCTCTGGCCCTACATCCTCTATGATATGGAATATACCTGGTATATCTGTAAAGGAGTCAAAGAGGGAGTAACTGTATGGAGAAGCCTTTATGTTACCTGTTTGACAAGGACTGCACCCCATACCAGCACCCAGGGTTTGGAACTTGGCACATTCAGTGACTTTGTAAACTGGTGCTGAGTTCTGTTTGGTCTATTTTGCTTTATTTTTTTATTTCACTGTGGTGCTCCAGAATCCAAGGTTTCATTTTAAACAAAAGTAACCCTATGTCCATAGTGTGAAATATTTACTAATAGCCTAAGGAATACATTATTCACCAGGAAGAAATTAATCTAGCCAGGCATGTGTCATTGCAAGCCAGACCCTGTCCTGTGTCTCCCCAGTTGGTGAAGAATCCCCACACTGACAGGGTCTGAGACCCTAGTCTCCCGCTTGCTGAACCTTTACCTTCTAATTACTGCTGGCTCCCATGGCACATACTATACAAGCCAATTAATACAACTTCTCATCACAGATACAGACCAAAAACCTAAAGCTTCCACCTCTGCCAATAAATCCCTTAATGTTGGGCCAGCTTTTATCCCACTCTCTACTGCAATAATTTACACTGCCCCCACTCTCCCAGCAGATTAATATCAGTCATCTCTTCCCCCTATCCTCCCAAGTAATGTAGTTAATATGTTGGCCTCACACACTGAGTTGTCCTCCAGCAGATAGAGGACTAAAGTTTTCACCCTGGATTGGTAAGAGGCATGCCCTTGTTTGTTCTCCATTCTATGTGGAATTCCCAGCCAACACCACCCCTCCAAAAAAAAAAAAAAATTCTTTGAGTGGTGGCAACCTCCCATGACATGCTAATCCTAACAACTGTACCTCCTAGGCCCCTCTAACTTGGCCAGCATCAGCCAGGTTCCCTCTCCCACCATTCGCCAGAGTAGTTTCTCTGAAAACTTCAGAAGACGTAACTGCACCAATTTACACTCAGTTCAAGTTTGGTAGATTTTCTTTGCAACTATGAGGTCTGGAAACAAAAATAAAATGGTAAAAACTGGCAGCTCATTCTGTAGCAGGTCTGTCCATTCACACAGGAAAGACTTCTTTCTGAAATCCCCATGTGGCCATGGGCAGGGTATAAGACAAGATACCGATTTCTGCCTGTGTCTGGAGACAACCTGGAATGATAGCTCTGAGGTACGCCATTCTCTACACTTCTCAGAAGGCTAACTTAGAAACCCGATGATAATTGCAGGTCATTTTATTGCAGAGCAAAGAACAAAATTAAAGGCAATGATCATCCATTGCCACTGCAAGGTGTACTTGTAAGAAAATATGGGGACAATTATATTTAAAGATCTACACCACAATCTGCTATATGGCAACTCATTTTGGCCTCAAGCAAAAATGATCTGGTTTGAGTGTGGGGCTTGGGATGATAGTGACACTTGCCCTCCTCTCCCACTGCATCTGCATAGCCAATTCCTAATATTAATTCACTTGGTAAGTCTATATCAGGGGTTCTCCACCCCTTCACCATAACGACACAGCTGGGAGGGCCCCCAGCTGTGCACGACACATGGCGCTGCTGCCACTCCCCCTACCACCAAAGAAATCTCCCTGTAAACGAGCTTTTTCAGCCATTGGAGACTTGACTGGCAGCCTTTGAGGCCATGAAACAGCTGATTCTGCAGCAGCTCTTGCAGAGAACTGCTTCAGCTTCATCTCTTAAAGGACCAGAAGCGTTAAATCAGCCACTGTGCCACAACATAGTTTTGTGTTGTGACACAGTGGTTGAGAATCACTGGTCTATACAGCAATTAGAAACCCATAGCTGACCTGTGCCAGCTAACTTGTACTCTGGGGTTGTTTAACTGCAGTGCCAGTCTTCAGCCTCCACCTGCTGCCTGAGCTCTGGGACCCTCTCACCTCACTGGGTCCAGTTGTGGAGCGTCTAACTACACCAGAGACATACCCACATTGAGGAGCACAGCTCAGGCAAGGTAAATCGCTATTAGATTTGTACTTAGACTGATCTTAAAAGAAGCCATGAAGAAACAGCAACTTTATTCCAACAGAGGCTGTGTTGCGAGCCCAGAACCTATCTTAGGTGGGGCTGGATTTCATTTCCTACTCCTTGTCTAGGACAGCCGATAAATCCTGATTATTCTAGCTGTATGCAGGATTTGTAAATTGCACATTGTACCCTCATTTTCTGTGACACAGAATTAGTGATCCCAAATTCTGAGCCTTGATCGGGGGCCCTAAGTCCTACTGGAATATGCATTTATATAATAAAATATTATTTACAATGGCAAATATTGAAAGCTCAGGGATTAATCATTTCAATATTCTGCATAACATGACAATATTTTTTTTAAAGATAAAACAACGCATTTTAACAATCCTAATTAAAGTTGAGTGGGCCTGCTAGGTACCTTGAAAGCAAGTTCCCATTCAGCAAAATACTAGCATCCATAATAAAATCTAAGTAGCCAGCTGCAACTGATTACCTGAGAAATCTCAAATGACGTGTGTGCTGGGATAAAGTGCACCACACAGAAAAGTAGGCCCATGTCTTGGTAACACTTAGCAAATGAAATCTATCCATAGGGGAAAATTTATAGCTTAACTCTAAGTAACATTTGTCTAGTTATTTTGTTTAATTTTGAATTCATACACTTAAAAAAATACAAAACACTAACTTACTCTGATGCTCTGTGCTGATTACCACTTAGCATGAAAGAGTGAAAAATCCATCCATCATTTTAAAGAGTGCGTTCTTCATGCTAATTTCTTTATGAAATAATTTCATCCCCCTAATTTTATACCTACTGCAATCTGTAATTTAGGAGCATGTTCCATCACTGAGGAACCCTCCATCACCTATTACAACATGAAAACAACTCCTTCCAGAACTAAGTTGTTATGAAAACCAGCTGGTGCTTTACAGGTTAAAAAAGTGCCAACCTTACAGTGCTTCCCAGGGAAAACAAAAACCTGCAGATTCCCTATCATTCGGGCTCACTTCCATTTGCTCCACAGGAAGGGTCAGTGCTTTCTGTAATGTTTCAACAAGCTACACTTGCTTATTTGGGAGATGCCAGCTTGCTTCTAACTTGTTCCAGGCCACTAACCTTACAGACAGGGCTGGCTCAAGGGGCTGTGGCACCCCCCCCCCCAACACACATACACTGGGGTGGGGGCAGAACCTGGCCTCTGCTCTGGGCTGGCTTGCCCCACTCCCAGTGCTGGGAACAGCCAGCCCAGGAGCAGAGCAGGCCATCCAGAAGCCAGCCTCCACTCTTCTGCCCCTCCCCTGGGCTGGCTGTTCCTCCCTAGGGGCAGGGAGGGCCAGCTCAGAGGCAGGGTGAGAGCGTGGAGTCCGCCCCATGGGCTGGCTCACTCCACCCCTTGGGCAGTTGTTCCCTGCCCTGGGAGTGGGACAGGCTGGTGGGGGGAAAGGGGGCTGGAATGTGCCCTCCTGCCCTGCCTCTGGGCCTGCTCTTCCCACCCCTAGGGAGAAACAGACAGCCCAAGGGAGGGACAAGAGAGCAGAGCCTGGCCTCCCACCCCGGGTCAGCTGTTCCCCATCCTGGGAGTGGAACGAGCTGGCCGCTAAGGTTCGATGCCCCAACCCAGTGCTTTACTGAATCATTGGTAGAGCCAGCACTGCATACAGAAAATAATAAATTCCTTATAACAGAAATCTGGGGTCAGAAGTAAGGAAAACTTTAAAATTCTTTTTCTTGAAAAATTCCTTTTCTCTCCTTCTCTCTCTCACCCACACAGATACACAGACAGACATATAAAGACCTAATCTGATCCTCACTTTTAAAGAGTGAGCAAATGGCTTTTTGATTTAATATTGTGTCAATTATAAAAGTATCTGCTGAACAAAAGCAAGGGAACAATTGGAAACCACCAGGAAATTCAAAATATATTATGTTTTTACAAGTTATACTAATTTATGTTACAAGGCTGAGGCAGTTAAATTTTCTGGTATATCCATAACTGGGCTCCCACTGACAATACTGAGAGAAACTGAGCTCAATATTTTAAGCGAAATAAGCAAGGAGTCCTGTGGCACTTAAAGACTAACAAATTTATCAAATGACCTTTCATGGAAGAAAATCCCACTTTGGAACTTGACAATATTTTAAGCTCCTCCCTTCCGTGATCCCCCCCCCCCCCCAAACAAGTGTTTCAAATACACAGTTTAATCCTACAAACACTTATGCATTTGAGTTACTTCACTCAGATTAGTAGCCTCGTGAACATCAATTATAGTACTAACCTGCATAATCCATACAGGTAAGCATTCAGAGGATTCAGCCTACAGCTATTACTTGCTGGAAAATATTTTCATTGTTTGCCTATGCGTTTGATAATGAACACATTCATAAGACAGACATCAGAGTAAAAGTAATGAAGGGAATGTGGTTGTTTTCTGAGTAACAATGAATCCTAACAGCATACTGTTTAGTTATCTTTGTTCCATTTATTCCTGTAAATGTATCACACACAGGAAGAAAACTTTAAATTAACCTTCTAGCACCAATTAAAGTATCTCTGCCATTCATGTTTGTCTAAGTTCATTTAAATGCTGTGGTGTTTTAATAGCACTTGGCAGAGCATACAGAAGAAATCAGGCGTTGGACATAAATTAAATCTGAAAAAACCCACTTCTCCCACCTCTTTAAAATTAGCTTTAAGCAGGGATCATCAACCCCAGGTGCAGAAGCCTGACTGTGGCTACTACAACAGACACAAAAGGTTAACAGACCTAGGCTTTGTCAGAAGAATGGAAGAAGTGAATTTCAAGGGCCCTCTATTGAAACATCTTGCCTCTAATCCCAGATGTTCTAATATAATCAAGAACGTATCAACAATGTTCAGCTAGTAAAAGCTCAAGAGGAAAGCACTCAGTCAGCTAGGACTCAAACCACACAGAACTTTAACAAAAGCAACCGGAGTCCTCTGGCACCTTAAAGAGGAACAATTTTGGGGGAGAGGGACATATGCTTTCAGGCGATGCAACCCTCTTTGCCAAATGCACCTATAGAACTTTATAACTCTGTACTGACAGCTCCTGAATTTTACTCCAAAGTTAAAGGTGAAACAGTGAATACTGTGTAGTGCAGTGTTGTCTTTTGTCAAACTAACAACACTGAACAATTTGACCAGAGCACCAAGTGTATTCTCCAAGGCTATGTTCACACATAAACTGTTATTTCAAAATGAGTTATTTCAAAATGAGTTAATTTGAATTAAGAAAATGTTAATTCGAATTAAGGGAAAGCCTGCTATTGAAACGGCTGTTATTTCGAAATGGTTATTTCAAAATAAGGCCGTTCAGACATGTTTTGGAACAGTTGTTTCGAAACAACGGTGGTGTTTCGAAACAACGTGTCTGAACACCATTGTTTTGAAATGGCTGTTTCAAAATAGTGGCTATTTCAATTTCAAGTGAGATTTTACTGTTTCAAAATAACGGCTCTGTAAGCACTAGGCTTTTCTCCCACAAAAGCTCATGCGAAAAATAAATCTGTTAGTCTGTAAGTGCCACTCGACTCGTTTTTTTGTGGTTTTTTTTGGTTTTCTTTTTTCTTACTTTATTTAGGTATGTTCAAAAGGTAAGTAAGTTTAGGTCATGCCTACACTACACAATTAAGCTGACCTATGTTAGGTTGATTTACAGCAATGCCTGTCCACACTACCCTCTTTCTGTTCTGGGTGGGTGAGTCCTCACCAGATGCGCTTGCACTGACTTAAAAGGGGAACGGGAGGGATAAAGGGGGAGGACAGTATGGGCTTTCAGCTCAGTACCAAGCTCATATATTGTAAAGAGCAAACTACTCTTCTCGCTCTTCTTCTACTGAGTGAGGTCTTTAGTTTTTTCTCTACTTGCCTGAGTCAGGGCTGGTCTACACAGCCTTTATTCCAATTTAATGGTATTGTGTATGTAAGGCAGGCTTAGGAGCTGTGCCTAACAGCTGCTGAAGTGGAGCAACTAATCTGCATGGGTCCTGCATTAGCATGGTATTTGCGTACTGGGTGCAGGGCATAATGGGTAATGGTATTTGGGTTTAATCTACTCACAAATCTGTCAGTATCTGTAATTCTACTGAAGAGAAATACAAAATACTATCTTTTTGTAAATTGCTACTCTCTGTTTGTTTCAAATCTGTCTGGATTAGTTAAAGGGTAAAAACCACCCTTAGTGAAAAAGAGGCTTGAAAAAAGACGACTGCATATTTCAGCCTGAAAAAGGGAAGAAAGGGGTGGGGTTTTACATTAGCTCCTTCATGAAGTGCAACAATATATTAACAGATGAGCTTTCTATTAGATACCATTGGGTTTCAAGTAATACTGCCTGGTCAGTAATAGAGTTCTCATTTTCTTCCATTATTCTCTCAGAGTTAATCAAATTCCAGATTCCAAATCTGTTCTTATGCAAATCCAAGTAATCCCCTTGCTGGGATTTAAAATTCTTACAATCTGCAAATCCTTGTTTAAGGCACCCATTCTGTACAATTCATGAAAGTACTTTATTACATTAATCCTACTTCAGAAAACTGATACTAAAATACTGTTTCCTGTCTCCATTCCAACTGGCATTGTGCTGACAGTTGTATTTTTATCAAAAGCAAAATCTGTGTATTTTTTACTTGACTGCAGACATACAATAAGGGAAAAGGAAGAAACCAGTTGACATGATTTGATTGATGGGTGAAACTAAATACAGTTTGCAAATACTATCTGCCTTGCAAAATGGTCATGAAACAGTTTCAGACACTAAGCAAACTAACAATAAAACTTTATGTTCTACATTTTATTGTGTCACATATGTTTTCATTTAACAATGAATTGATGTCATGATTGACCTTGTAATCTTAACACACTTCTCAAAGTGACAGATTTGATACTTACAAGCTGCACTTTAAAAAAAGATTTCTTGTGGCGATTTTGATACACAGCACCAAATCTGTCGTCTTACTGCATTTTTACTCAGTCACTGAAGTCAATGGGAACTTTGTATCAGGTGGGCCAAGTAAAACCTCAGTAAGGGACCTAGATTTTGACTACTGATACCTCAAATAAAACCCCTGACAAAACCAAAGAAGGTAGTTGTTTCAATCCATGAAAAAGAAACACCATTAGCTAACTGCAGGGATGCTGCGTCTGTGGCTTTTGTAAAATAAAATATCACAAAGCCAGCTTTAAGAGGATCATTACTCATACACAATCACCACACTTATTGTGCATATAATTTTGTGAGGTGCTGGAATACTTTTTTCATCACTTGTATTTTACTGGCTGTCTTTCCCTAGCACAGGAGTCTCCACTGAAGTCCTCATCCTTCTATGGTGTCAGACTTGCTCAAACAATCCATGAGAAGCAGATTTGCTAGGCCAGTGGTTTTCAAACATTTTTCCTTGCAAACCAACAATTACATCTTTGAGCAATACACTCCAGTCTTTTGGCAGCGGCATCAGGGTGTGCATTGACTTAGTGCCTGAGGGTCTGCGACTTAGTATTGGGTTGGTGGGTCCCAACACTGAGTTTGAAAACCACTGTGCTAGACCAAATGTGGTCTCTGCAGTAACTGCTCCCCCATGGCAAGAAACCACAAAGAAGATGGGGAAGGAAAAGGCATGCAAACAACCCCACCTCCACAATGGCTAGTAGAACCAACCAGACATGGGCATACCAGAAAGCTGCCCCAGTGGTTGTTTCCAAAGCCAGATTTTCTCCCTTTGGCACTGCTTTTCCATACTGCACCCAACAAAGGCAAGTACCAGTAAACAATCTGTATTTTTCTCAAGAAGATGGACCTATGTTCTGCAGTCAGGCACATAGATTTCTGCAACTGTGGTACAGTATACTTGAAATTCTATAGCCTGCTCATTTACATTTCTAAAAATGAAGGATTAAATGTAATTAAATATGAAAATGAGTAATGCAGTCAGTACAGTAGCTCTTATAGTATATATTTGGATGCTAATTCAATTAATTTACCTAGAGTCCACATTTTTAGTGTTCTGTGTGCTGATCAAAGCTGTTGTATTCATAATGCATAACTGCACTGGAGAAATTGGCAGAGAGAGAGAGAGAGGAAGGTAAGGGTTGGGACAGTTAGGCAGTGGTAATCAGTGCTTTTGGTTTACAGGGAGTCTTGGAAGGAGATAATGCTTTGGGATTGTGAGATAAGCATGACTTATTTCCATTAGAACTATCACATTGAAATAATTAATGGTGAAACTGAAATGGTTATTTTTAGAGTTAAACTACTGGTGAGTATCAACTCTTCAAATGATTGCTTCAGACTGCCGGCAGACTCAGGAAGACAACACTTCATTAGCTACATTGGGTTCACATTTTCAAGTATTTCTTCAATCATAAGGCTTAAAAACCAGTTTTATAAAAATGAAAATGTAGAATGGATTTAAAAAAAAAAATACTGAGCTATACCCTGAGCCTGCTTCCACTAAAATCAGTGGTAAAATTCCCATTGATTTAAAAGAAAATAGAGATAGGTCAGTGTTGAGCGCCCTTAAAAATACCACCTGGCGATTCTGGAGACTACTACATTGACTGTACTCTGCAATGCAGAATACAGTGGATCCTTGCCTAGAAGACCAAAATGAGTTCCTGATTAGCTCAGGGCCTAACCACCTTATTTTCTACTTGCTGAAGGTATCATTGATAGCTGTAGTACTGAAATCAGTCTTGATTTCACCTTTCTATAACCCTATTTTTTAAAGCAATAATTCCCACTGATGATAATCAGTTCTGTGTTGTATAGGTGCTTCAGTGAATGATAGCTATTTTGCAACAATAAAATATAAACAGAGTCACTTTACTAGCCTAGATGAAATGCCAGCCATGAGAAAACAAAAAACAATTAAAAACAAAACAAGCTGAGAGTAAAATTTGGTCTCTCCCAGCCATGAGCTAGCAAGGGTTCAACGGATTATAAAAGAATAGTACTCAACTCCTGATGGAGGAGGATCAGGCTTGTGATGACACCTACTGGCTAATCAGAATGGTATTAACTTAGTCCTTAAAGGAGCCTAGTTCTGCATTTTCTACTTACAAATGTGGACAGTTAAGATGACATAATGTACCTAAGTTTGGAGACTAGTGGATGTAATATTTAGAAGTCCTTGCTTTCTCTCAGAACTCAAATTTGACACGGACACCCTTTCTTTCCTTTTCTACCTCCAATGCTCAGATTTATTACTCTTTAAGTGCCACAGGACTCCTTGCTTCTTTTGCTGAACTAAACTAACATGGCTGCCCCTTTGGAACTTGGCAGTCTCTTCCCGTAATCTAAGAAGTTAGCAAAATAGGGAGAGGAAGTATCAGGGTACATTTGGAATGATTCAGTACTGAGAGTGGAGATTTCTCTATTCCAAGAGTTAGTGACAATGCAGGAAATTCTAACACCAGTGGTAAGACGTGTGCTTTTTCTGTCAGCTGACCAGGAATTCTTTCTTTCAGTTACCACAAATGACAGAACCTATAGCCTGCACATAATCAGTAAGTATATTAGCACACACATGCATAACAAATGAATGAAAATAAAGCTCAGCTTAACTTCCAATTTACCCCCAAAACATGAGAAGGGAAAGAATGAGGAGAAAGCGCTCTTCAGAGCTCCAGTTTAAAAAAAAGAAAAAAAAAAGATTGCACATATAAATTATTCTACCTAGCTAAAGAAAGTCACTTCCCTGTTATCCTACTTAGTCAAATAAATTATGTGACATCATCTTCCCATTTTTATTTCTATTTAGACCATTCAGCTGTTTAAAATGTGTATTCATTCAAAAATAAATGTAAAAGATTTCATCATACATCTGGTGTTCACTGTGACTTTAATAAGGAGCTTGAATTTGTGTCCTCTGTAATGACAAGAAGGATGGTCTCATGCATGATGCACAAGAGAGGAAGCTTGCATTCTGTTCCCTGTTCTGCCAGGGTAGGTCACTTACGTTTGAAATTTTCCAAAGGGTCTATCCACAGACACACAGGACTTGAATTTTCTGAGGACCAGAGTTCCTAAAACTGCAAAAGAAGTTGATGGAACCTGAAAACTCTCAGCACCTCTGAAAAATTAATAGGCTGTCTCTGTCTCAAACAGACAAAGTCAAAGCACCACAAATTAGTGGATGCTTTCATACTGTTGGAATACAATGACATTTCTTTTTTCTGTGCCTCACACCACTATGGGAAATGGGGATGACATTTCTTTACATCACAGAGAAACCTCTTAAAATGCCCTCCCCAAATACTGGGAAGTCATGGTTGACTTCCTGAGGTCAATGCAGTGTGAGTGTAGACACTACTCAACTTACGTTGACCCTAACATTTCTGCAGCAGCTGTTCCATTAATATTCCATTCCTTGTGGCACTGACCGCTCTGAAAACTCCACTGCCAGAGGTCATGGATACTGAAGCCACTTCATCAACTCCCTTAAAAACACCTCATGTACAGTTGAAATGCCTTTTCCTGATTGCCCAGCTTGATGAGCATGCCAAGAAGCTCTCCTTTGTTGTGTCCAGCTGCCCAACGGACCCTGCTGGCTGCACGCTCTACATGCTTGGACTAGACATTCTTATTGGACCTTCTGAACCTCTGGAGGAAAGAGTATATGCAGGCACAGCTCTGGACAAGCCACAAAAACATGGATATCTAGGAGAAGGTTGCATGAGGATGCAGGCAAAGAAGTACAAAAGGGATAAGAAGCAGTGCCACGTGAAAGCAAAAGAACTGAGGCAACCCTGCCACAATACCAGAAAAGCCAATAATCTATCTGTTGTTGAGTCCCAGACCTGTCACTTTCACAATAAGCTGCATTCCAATATGTAGCATAGACCCCCTTACCTCAGAGGAGCTGAGACTTCAGTGAGAAGTGGAAGACGAGGAGGAGGAGAAGCAGGAGAAGAGGAGAGATGTGGCAGGGGATTCCAGCTATACCACGAGGCAGGAATTGTTTAAACTTCCACCACAATGTAGCAAGTGTCACCAGCTGAGCATGGACAAGTTCAACGAATAGAAAGAAATCACAGGGAAGTGTGGACACTCACTTTACCTTACAATGTTTAAATTTAATGATGGTTTCCAGCCTATCCCCAAGTTAGCAGGACACATAAATCAAGTTTTCATTGTTTTGCTCATTTAAGAAGTAGCAGTGGTTGGTATCTACTTTTATTCTTCTGTTGCGTTAGGTGAGGAATGGGTGACAGGGGAAGGCAGCCACACAGAATAGTTTGTTTATGCACATAGGGATGTGCCTTGTATCCTCTTCTTGAGAGATTTTAATTAAAATCCTTCATGGATCTATTCTACAATCCTTTCCTGAAGGTTTCTAGGGATGGCTACCTTATTTCTCCTTAAATGGGAGTACACTTCCCCTACCACTCCACGACCAATGCAGATGGTCACCACGACAGGAAACAGACTAGCAATATAGGAGTCCAAGTCATTCACGATACCAGGAGCAGCTGTGTTCTCTGTGCCTTTGTTACCCCCAAGAGTGAGAGACCAGCTAAAATCACCACCGCCTGTGGAAACTAGTTCCAATATTCAGTACCATTGCCCTATACTTGCACCATGAAACAGAGAGTGAAACTGGACTATTTCGTGTAATTGAAAATCTTTATTCCCTCCTCCTTCCCTTCCTACCCTCATACCTGGCCCCACACACACCATGGCTGGGCCTGCTGACCAGTACTTCGAGGAGGTACTCCCAAAGCTGAAGAGTCAATACACGTCTTATTCACTGTTTTTATGGGACTAAGGGAAGTGAGTTTTGAAATGTACCTCAATCGACCTTGATGAGGCAGAGAAAGCAGAGGACTAGGGAGGACATGTTCAGGAAGATCTTGCAAGCCAATCTTCATTGGAGCATGAACGAAGGGGAGGGAGAGCCAAACAAAGTGGCTGATGGCATGGGGAGAAACATAATAGACAGGAGAAAGCCCCAGGAATCTAAGCAGCAAAAAGAGAGGAAGATGAACCAGGACACAATGGATCTTTTCATGCAGCAAACTCAAATGCTGCAGACATACAGGTCCAACAGTCTAGAACTTCCTGACCACAGTAATCCTGGGAGAACTCTATGATAGGAACACCCTATACCACATTCTAATCCCCTACTACTCCATGACAGAGGACTGCAAAGAAAACCACAGCTTACCCTGCCCTGTGAGAACTATGGTTGGTGTACATATAGCCACAACAGACTACATTTATGGACCGAAATAGGAAGAAAATTTAAAGTACCATTAATTTATGCTACAGCAGGCAACAATCACTGCGGGGATTTTTTTCTCATTAAGACTTCAGTAATGAATAAATACTTTCAACATCCCTTCAAACTACCAAAAGTATGTTAAGCTGTCATTCTGCATCTGCTGAGCCTGTAAATGAATTTTCACTTGTTGTTGCTGTAGAGGTGACCAGCACATGTTCACAAGCAAGGGCGAGGTTCCATACTGCCAGTCGGGAAAGGATGTCCCTGCTTGCAGCTTTCTGAACAGTGTTGTGTTCTTAAAGATATGAGCAACATGCACCTTCCCTGACCAGCTTACAATGCCACCAGTTAAACTTCCTCAATGATACATGAATGCTTGCATGATGGTAGAAAAGAAATCTTTAATCTTATGTATTCTGTGACAAGGTGGGCTGCTGCTAAAATAGGGATGTGCACGCTGTCTATCATGCTACCCCCACGGTCCAGGAACCCTCCCCACCACTGCTGCAAATCCATTTACCACTTCCTGCACATTGTTGAGTCACAGTCCTGCATAGATGGAGATGATTAATGACCCCAATTGTGAACTTTCCAACTCCAAAATCATTTTCCACTGGCACTGAAGCTTTCACCATATTGACTGTCACTCATTTCTCACCTGTCAATGCAGCTGTCATTCTGGTTTTCCTGAGCTAGGAGGGCTGGGGCAAGCTCAGCACACAGACACAGGAATGTGGTCTTTTTGTCTCCAAAAGTTCTGCAGCTACTGCTCATCATCCCAGCCCTACCAAACAGTACTAATTTCTTGGCTTAGAGGTGCGGACTCCACCATCTGTAACTACTCAGTGAACGCCATCAGCAAACGAACAGTTTTTCACTATGTTCCTTAGCAATCTGTTCCTGAAGGAATCATCATGAACCCCATTGTCATATTATTGCCTGTACATCTGCAAATACTGGAGGATCATGCCACCTGCATTTGCCATGTTCTTAAGAAGAGTGCAGAGCTCTGAGGACTCCATATTGTTGACAGAGATGCGTACACTGAAAAGTACTTAGCAGATTTGTGGGATTCAAAAAATAAGCACATAATTATAAAATATGAATGGCATAATGCAGTGGAGAAACTTGCATGCTGAGAACTTGGTCCCCAACCACCAGAGGTTCCTGAACTCATTTCTATGCCATAACATGCCGCAAAAATTCCCCCAAATGCATTGCAGTGGATGACAGCTCATGGCACACTGGGATATCTACCCATAGGACTTTTCAACAAGAAAAGTGCTCCCTGATGAGCGCACACAGCACTAACACCAGTAGTCAAGCATGCATGTGCACAGGCAATATATTAACTTTGGCATCTGTACCAAAGTTTGTAATGTAGCCATGGCCTCTTTGCACAAACTCTGAGGTATCTGTCTAAGAAAAGGCCTCAGAATTTGCCCCACCATTCACTGTTCTTTCTGATCCCAGGGGGGGTGCTGCCCCCATTCTTTGCTATTAGCATGGATGCCACACTCTGATTTGGTCACTCGGATGTTACGACTAGGTTTGGTGTAATACTGTCAAATCATGCCCTGACTTTTTTTTTTTTTTTTTAAATACACAAGATTTGAGCCAACACAGTCACAACATGTAAAACACCACATGAAATTTTCAAATAAAACAAAACTACATAAATACTATAACTTTAAACTAGAAAAAATTGCTTATCATCACTTGGTAACAAATGCCCTTGATGTATACCATAAAATAAACCTGGAAAGGGAACTTCTCTTTATTAAGTAAAAGGAAGATGAAAATTCCCTTAAGAAGTCAGTTCTTAAGTTTATTAAATTTATTAAAATAATCAGTTCCACAATCTTATAATTCCAAATATTTGAACATGCACCACTTTGTGTGGTTAGAAATCAAAGTTACAAACAAATTAAGTTAATTGATTTAATGATGCTAAGCCCATCCAATACAACATAATACTATTATTCTGAGAAATAAAATTCTCAGTGAGGTGACAGCATGGCCTATCATTTCAATAATTAAAATATATATTTCCTTCAAGACACTACATACCTCTTAAGAAATCTAATCCACTTTTTCTGCTGTTTGGGTCCAATGAATAAGAAACATCTGCCTGCACAGTATTTCTGTTTTTATGAAATAATTAAAGTCAAAAATAGTTTAGTCACATAATACTTGAATCCTCTAGTTTAATCTTGTGGTGTACTAAAGAAAATCAGATTAGATCTTCTCATGGTATGGTGGAAATAATTTGTATGCAAGATTTTGTATGGAAGACACTAGAGTAATTTGAACCAGAAACCATTGCATTGCTATAATACATGCAAGTTCTACTTTTTCTACCATACATATTAAAATATTTTGCATAAATCCTAGAAATCTGCATGCTTTCTTTACTTGTTACTGTCTTTAGAAATCAGGACAATTGTTGAAAATGCTGAGGCCCCCACAGCTTCACAAAACTATAAAATGCATGTAGGGCATTCACAGCACTATGTGAAACAAAAAGCTTTCCAGATGTTACCATGGAATATTGCTTTCACATGGGAAACAGAATGCTAATGTTTTAAAATGTCTACTCTACTTTACTTATACAGTTACATGATACAAAAGCCAATAGTAAATACTGTTCAATGAAATCACCCATAAACCAGACAGAACAAAATCTAGAGATCTGTTAAATTTTGTAGATATAACTAATTAAACTTTTGATTCATTCATACAGGTTAAATACTGATGAATAAGTCATGATTCAATTCCACAAAACTGCTAAAACTGAATAAAATAAACCAATGTTGTTTTTTTTTTAATTATTAAAAAAAGAGTTCTGGTACTCATATCTTGATAGTAAATTTGAAAAATGCCTCTCCTGCCCCCCTTCTTCTTGCACCCCCATCCCTTCTCTATTGAATTTGTAATAAACTTTTTAAAAGATTGTTGAGATAAAAATAAAAATCTTAAACATTTATATACGCCATTTATTACTGTGTTTTAAAGAATTAATACATGAAAACATACTAACTTACAGCTTTATAGAAAATTCCAAATTTTCATAAAGTCCTCATCTGACGTAATGTCCCAACTTCATTCCTTGCTGTTGGTGGCTACAGCTAATTGATGTTTTCAGAGTAACCATGATTCTACATACTTTGTAAGGTCAAAGCATGGGAGGCGTGGTTCAACAACTTTAACAAACGAAAGCGCTGAAACAGTTTTCATCATCGTTGAAGCTCTGGTTAGGCTGATGACCAGATTCATTTGCAAAAATCCTCATTCACATTCTCTTGAAGAAATGGGAATAGTATTCAGAGCACGTTTCAACTGCAGCAATTTTTTCCGAAACCATTTATTGGGTCAGATACTCTCAAAATGCACAAATTGTATCTCTTTTGATTAGTTGAAGTCTGATCAGTGATTTTCTAACTTCCATCTCGCTGAATGTCAACTGAGCCTTAACGTCTTCAGGCTGCTGTTTTTTTATATAAAGCATGTGTGCCCACTGCACTATATCAGCATCTTTACTATCAATAAACCTTTTTTTGATTGATTTTTTCAAGGTTCTGTGAAAAGCTTCCGACTCAACTGGAGGATCAATCTTTGCAATCTTTTTTGTGAACTGAAACTCCCTGGAAGCAAAGATTTACGGTGGCTTTGGCGACATTTTCATAATACAACCTTGGGATCTTTCATCTTTCTTGAAAAATCTGTACAAGAGCTTTTATTTTTTGATCTGCCTTGTACAGGTCCATGTTGTGCTCTTGCAAGTCCAAGTTTGATTCAGACAATTCTTGGAGAGCATCACACCTCAACCCTAGATCCAATGAAAATTCTGTGCTTTTAATTTTTCTCTGAGTCCTTATATGAGCATTTCTCTTTATTGTCCTTCACTGAATCATGCTTTGCTTGTTCAAAATGTTGCAGTAATGCTTCATAGTTCTTCCAAATAGCTGAAACAGCTGGAAACTGGATGCCACCCCATTGTGTGCTTAAAATTCAGTCAATTTTTAAGCGTTGAATCTCCAGCAAGTTCACTCATACCTTTGGTTCTCTGCTATTTTTAGGTGATGTGTGATACAAGACAAAGTTTACTGATAAGTATTTTAAATCTATTGATTCCTTAGACTGATTACTCTGTGTCACTGCCCGACAGTTTTAATGTGATTAGCACAGTGCCACACAACTGAAGAAGGAAATTTGTCCTTCATTAGTTTCATAATTCCACTGTTTTTTCCCAACATCACAGAGACATAATCACACATGACACAAAATAAAACTTTTTTAAGTTGTCTTCTGTCATTCTGCCAGACTGAAGACAACTGAGTAAACAATCAAAAATTCCTTTTGCAATAGCACTTTGAAGTTTAATCAAGTCCAAAAATAAATTTACTGGTGAGTTCATTGCACTAACCGTGACACAAATTTGAATGTACACTATTAGAGTAGATTTTTTTACTCAGTTGATTCATCAGTTATCAATGAAATTTAACTTTTTGACCTAGTGATTTTTGTTAGCCAATTTTTTTCACTTCATCACTAATGTGATTCACGATGTTAATATACTCATCTGTTGCGTGAAGAATACAGTCCATGTAAATTCCATTTAGCTCTTGTAAATCAATTTCAGATTCCAAATTATGAAATGATTTGTTTTCTTTTGCCACCTTACATGCTGTGCAAAAAAAAGTTTGCAGTAATCACTTTTTTTGCGAGATAACGTCTTTAAGCACACATTCTCAAGAGTCTCTTTCATGGCTTCTACAAGCAATTCTGACACAGCTTCATAAACCGTAGTTTCCTTGGCTATGTCTGCACTTAGAACCTTAGTTCGAATTCACTGAATTCAAACTAATCAAGTTGAACTAATAATGATTAGTTCAAATTCACTCAGTTCAAACTAACATGGCCACACTAGGAAAACCAATTTGAAATAGCATGTCCATGAACAGGACTTGCTAGTTCAAATCGGAAGGGCAGTGCAGCTAGAGCTGGGCAGGTGGTGCTTTTCCCCACACCAGGCTCAGAAGGCTAGATCCTGGCAGAGGATATTTTCCCCTCCCTGAGCTCTGTGGAACCAGAGCACCTACCCCCAAAAGTGCTGGCCAGGCAAGGGGAGAAGAGATCCCCCCCGCCTGGCTCCAGCAATGCTTGGGAGGAGAAGGGATCCCTGTGCAGCTCCAGCTCCGCTCACCGGCATGGGGAAGGGATCCCCACACCAGGCTGGAGCCCTGCTCACCGGAACATGGAAGGGATCCCTTCCCTGAGCTGGTGAGCGCAGCTAGAGCCGCACATGGGCATCCCCCCTGCACCTTGAGCAGGGCTCCAGCCTGGCATGGGACTCCCTTCCCTGCACTGGTGAGTGGGGCTCAAGCCACACGCAGGAATCTCTTCCATGTCCTGGTGAGCGGGTCTCCAGCCTGGCATGGGGATCCCTTCCCCCTGCCGGCAAGTGGGGCTCAAGCTGAGTGCGGGGATCCCGTCCATGCACTGGCAAGCCAGGCTCCAGCTGGGTGCTGGGGTCTGTCTCCGCGCAGGGAGCACAGCTGGAGCAGCATGCTGGGTGGGAGTCCCCACCGCCTCTCTCAGACAGGGGACTGGGATCCCACAGCTCCTGGCCAGATCTGGCCGCATGGTGGTGGGAGTGCCTTTGGGGCTGCTTGCCCCAGGTGCTGGAGGGCTGGTCTTCCTTCCAGGGTGCCATGCCACCTGGGAGGAAGGTCAACCCATGTTAATTCAAAATAACTTCAGTTCGAATTAACAGGGCTAAACACCGTTAATTCGAACTAGACCGTTCAAATTGGTGGTTGCTTTGAAGTTACATGAGGTTTTGTAACTTCGAAGTGTCCTCTCTTCAATTCAACCTAAGGAAACCCCTAGGTCGAATTAGAAAAATCCTGTGTAGCCATGTCTATTTTTAAATTTAACCTAATGTTTATTAGGTCAAATTTAAGTGTGTGTGTAGATGTACCCCTTGTGACTGAAAAAGGTTCCCCCCCACACACAAAGACATAAGCTGTTGCTGTCAATTTTCACTAAAACAGTTCATTTCACTGTTGGCCCATTCTTTAGAAACTTTCACTCCTTCCTTCTTTTCCACCCTAAGAGTTTCAATTTTTCAACATGGCATACAGCCAAGTTTCTTATTTTGAATAATAGCCAATCGTACTTCTTGCAAAAGTCTTTTTTTTTTTTTTGATCGACAGTTAAGCAGCTAGTTCAGTCACTGTCAGATTGCCCTTGAACACCAGATGAACCAGCAACAGGAACTCTCACTAACGCTGTCAATTTCTTTTCTTCAGTCACTTCCTTGCTGGTTCTGGCTTTCTTATTCATGGAAGGTGAAAGAACACATGTAATGTTTTTCATTTTTACATTGGAGTTCAAAATACAGTAAATTAGAAAAACTGTACCTGCTCAAATTGCTGCTCCCATCCTGACTGCACTGGGATGAAGTCACATGACATGTCAGCATACGCATGTGCATAAGCATATTTGTTATCTTACAGTTCACACAAAATTAGTCAGTTGAGATGTGTGTCAACATCGCTATGAAAAAAGGTGCTCATATCCTGTACCCATGCATACTGTCATAAAAAAGTACTGAAATGAACATCTTATATTTTATTTTAGAAATTAAATCATATTTTAAGCCATTTATCACATGACTACATCATAAATTAAGGAATTATTTTGATGGCTCCCAATTTTAAAATTAATACATTTAGAAGAGTACCAATCTTCTCCTTTATCCAGAATCTCCATGCATCTCATAATTCTATCGGTTGCTCTACAGAGAAATATGAAGCAATAAATAGCATCGCATAGGTCTACGCACAAACACGGTACACATAATATACAAAGTAAAGGGAAAAAGATAGCCTGCAGCTGTTTCACCAAAAACAGTTTTTAAAATGTAAGTGCTAATAAAACCTGGGAACTCCTGCAGCAAGTTTTAGTGTGATTTTTCCCTCCACTCTAAGGCATGGGTCTCAAACATGCGGGCCATGTGCAGCCCCTCAAGCAATTTCCCGTGGCCTGGAATGACACGATCACCACCAATATCTGCAACATCACTGTATGAAAAGATTTCAGTGGTGCGGACCTTGGGCTAATGTACTAGTCCTCATGCTGCCCTTGTGGTGATTTGAGTTTGAGACCCCTGCTCCAAGGTATGTTCACTGCATAAAACGTGGTTATTAGGTGACTGCTCTGTTTTATTTAAAGCATGAAATGGAAGCCAGCTATAAGTCTAAATTCAGATGGAGATGATTCAGAAGTAGCCTGAGAATGCCTCTTGCTCCATAGCAGGTGAAAATACATGAACCACTTATAGACTTAATGCTTTAAGACAAAAGTTCCTGTAAGGTTGAGTAGAATGTCACATTAGTGCCCTAAAATGAACATATTGGTACAGCTGGACTGACATAACACAGCATGTTCCTTATTGTTCAGAATTCATGGGTTTGATGAAGGCATTAGTACATGAAAGACTATCTTTTTATAGCAATTTATACCTCATGTCTAGTCCACAGGAAGTCAAATATTGACCCTTACTATTCAACAAGGTGAAGCTTTTCTGTCTTGATATTAATGACTAGTCTAATTCAAGAAGTGAAAAAATATAAATATTTTCATGGGTATATGTCTAAATGTCATTGCCAGTATTATTAATTCCTAATTGTGCTAAATTTTACACAGGGATAGTAAGACACAGTCTGTTCCCCAAGTACATTAAATAGATAAGCACACATGATGGGAGAAAGGATTACCACTATTTTACAGATGTGGAACTCTGGCACTAAGATCAGTCACTTGCCCAATAATAATAATACCTAGATTTTACATAGTGTTTTTCATGTAAGTCTCAAAGTGCTTTCCAGGGCAGTTATTATTGTCCCCATTTTATAGATGTCCAAATCACAGAAAGAGTCTGTGGCATAGCTATGAATAGCATCCAGATCTCTGAAGTCTTAGTTCAGTAACCTTACCAAAGTCAACCTTTTGTTCACTTAAAAAGACAAAAAGATCAGGAAAGATTTTCCCAGTCATACCAGTTGGCTTCACCTAAGAACTGCAAACTTTCAGTTTTCCTAAAATTGTTTCTGCTTCCTTAATTTTACTGCCATTAAATAGCTTTTGCACATCCACCCCATGTACATTTACATACGGACATATTTTAGGGATGCAGTCTATGCTCATATTACACAGAAAAAATGTACCTAAATATTTATAAAGAAGCACATGAAGTCTTTTGGCTTAGGATTCCGTAAACATCAGCGCTTAAAAGTCCTTTTTTTCTCTAATCACGTAATATATTAACAGATTATGAGGGTCAGATAAAATTCCCTTGCATCTTTTAGCATTTTCTTTTATCCGCAGCATAACTTTCTTACTATTACTCCACTGAAAATTACCTTTGTATTCTTTTTCAAAGATTTAGATGAAAGGAATGACTGCACTTTAATGTGCCTTATCATATTTATAGTCAAGACAAAGAAAATAAAATTTCACTTTCGCTACATCCACCAGCTCTTTAAATTAAACCTATTTTAAACATGTACTGTGTATGCTGGAACTGCTACTGTTTCTAAAGAAATAAGATGTAACAATGAAAGCCTCTAGTCTACAAGTGGGTCAAACACAAAGGTTTAACTTTAGCTTTATGAAGATACATTGACTGCACAGTTTCAGTGAAGTTTTTGTGATTTATGTTGATAGAAAGTGACACCAGATGGCACAATCTGACCTTTCCTAACTAGGTCTTTATAAATGTCCAGAGAATGTCTAGACAGCATTCAGGACAACATATTAGAAAGCTGGCTGGCCTTCAGACCTGGTGCTTTGAACCAAATGGATGGTACGTCTGCTAGATTCTGCAGATAAGAATGTACCAACAATAAAAATTTAATGAAAGTCTTTAAATAGATTGAATGAGTTTTTCAAGTTGGAAAAGAAACACGGAATTCTATCAAAAACACTGGTCTCTGGCTAACTGGACTCTAAGCACGCTACTGTCAAAGTTAAATGTTTCTGCCTAATTATTCCCTGTGACAGGGTGCTGAAACCCCAGTTAGCCCCCTGCCACGCTAGCACAGTGCCAGCAGAACAGGTTGCTGGGTAAGGAGATTGCCTGAGAGAATGCAAATGGAAAGAGATGCAGATGAAGCAGCCTCTCATGGGACTAATTAGCCCACAAGCAGCAGCTGCCTGAAAAGCCCTAAAATGTTTACAAGCCAGAGGGGAAAGGAGTCAGGGGAAGGACAGAGGCATTTCCTGTCTCCCTGGCCCTCAGCAGTCCCTACAAGGAGTGGCCCAGGCATGGCACTGTTTGGTGGGTACTTGAGAATGAGCTGTAAATAAACCATGTGTCTGTGGATCCAAGCATCTGCGTGGACCCAAAGAGGAACAGAACAGCAGGGAAGAGTAGCAAACCTAGCCCGGTCCCATTTTAACTGATTTTTAAACTACACACTGATAATATGCACTTAGGTTAGTTTATTTTTCTTTTTGGATAGTACTCCAATTACTGGACCCAGTTCTTATTTACAGCACTATTATTCCATTAACTTCATTGGAGGGTGCAAGAAACACCATGCTGACAAATACAGAATTACAAATCTAGAGATGAAATTTCTTCATAATTTCCATCAACTATTGGTTAGATAAGGCCATGATGCATGGAAGGTTGAATGTTACATCCTTTAAAAAAAAAAAAAACTGTCAAAGAGAAAGAAAAAAAAAGACTTACTCTGGTTCATGCAATTTCACAGATTTCCATGTCCCATATCAGTGTTAACACTGTTAACTCAGTAAGTTCCACAAGCTTATTATGTAATGTATAAAACAGTCTTTCCTTCTACATTTTCAAATTTGTTGCTTTTCCATTTCAGTGGCTGCCCCTTCATACTTACATTATTAGAAATAGTACAGAGGAGCACCCAGTTACCCTCCTGTATATTGTTTCACTATTTTGTGTATGTATCATGTTCTCTTCTGTTTGTCTTCTCCATAAACTAAACAGTCAATTTTTTTCAGTCTTTCTTCATACAAAAGGCTTTTTTCCTTGCATTTCTAATTATTCCATCACTCATCTTTGGACCTCCTCTTTTTTTTTTTTCCCTATTAGTCCCATGTCACAGGGAGAGAGCAACCAATAGTCCAAGTGAGAGCATGATATCAGTTTAAATAGTATTTTCAGGATTATTTCAGTCCCATTCCTTCTGTGTCCTAATTTTTTAAAAAAAGCATAGCTACACAATTTAAACAAATTCCAAAAGGGTAGCTGTGTTAGTCTAGTTCAGCAAAACAAATAGGGAGTCTACAATAATGTTCAGTTGTTTTTTCCTCAGTTTTTAAGGTTAGATCTCAGCAATGTGTATTAGTTCAAAAAATTTTTTTTCAGTGTTTATTACTTGTATTTTATCAATGGTGAATTATATTTGCTAGTGTTTTGTCAATTCGTCTACCCTTATTTGGGTTCTCTGAAGTTCCTCACGGTTTCCACTCTTCTTGACCACACTAAATGTTTCCAGTTCCACATTTCTAGATAATTGCTAAACATATTGAACTTGACCAGGTCTCACAAATTTCAACCCTTTGCCAAAATAAAAATCAATAATTTATTCCTATTCATTTTTTACTGTCTCTAAATTGGCTTGTAAATGCAGGATAGAATTTCACCCCTCATTCTATGACTATTTAGGTTCCTTACCGACACTTGAAAATGACTTTGTTAAGGACTTTTGGAAGTCTAAAGCAAGTATATCAAACAGCTCTTTATCCAACAGATTCTTCACATGCTAAAAGAATTCTATCAGATTAGAGAGACTTTGTTGGCACATTCATTGAAGGTGTTTTAACCAACTAATTTAAATTATAGTTTCAACCTGGTTCCTACTACGGCAGTAGCCTTATTGGTCTATACTTCCCAGAAACACCAGTAGTACCTTCCCCTCCCCTACTCCTTCTTCCCAAAACCAAAATGTTTACCATTCCCCAGTCCTCTGTTACAGTAGCTGATTTAATAGAAACTCAGACACTTTATGTTATATTCCTCCTGAATGTACAGCATCTAGTCCTATTGACTTAGTGGTTTTCAAATCATCAATTTGGACACATCAATCCTTGACAGTACTAGATTTTTATTACCTAAAGTAAGTAGGCTGATTATGAGTCACTTAAACTGTATTTTCTTTTAACGTGTTTTAAATTTGTTGTATTTAGATTCTTTTAAAACTGTCATTTAAATGCTAATAAAGGCTGAAAACTGTCAAGAATAACATGCAAATTTTCTAAAGCTTAAGCACACAATTGTGCATAAAAATATACATCTACCTTGTGTTTGCGTTAGCATGACTGCACTTGGAGCTGGGTAAATGCCAGTTCAAATAATCAGTCTAGCTCATAAAGAGCATAAATGACTTCAAGACAGATCCAATAATATCTCTGTTGTGAAAGAGCCTTAGGGTGAGAGAAATTACTATTATTCCGGAATACACAGCACGAAGTAGGATTAGACAAGGTCATTTATAGCCCCGGACAAAAGAATTACAAAATTAGCACTTCACGCCATCACTGGTCCATCCTTAAACCACACTGGATAAAGGTTATTAATGCACTACCATTGACTGGAGACAAGAGCAGCAGTTAAAACCAAAAACACTGCATGCCAGCAAGGATACTAACAAAAATGATAAAGCCAAATTACTGATACTAATTCGAACAGATATCATGGAATAAAATGTATCAATTTCCCTTTATGTAAATATTTGGTTCAGGAAAACTATTGAAGGGATATTTATTGAGCGTAATGAAAACTTGTATTGATTTGAACTGGTACTTCAAGTATTTAAATTTAGAGGGCTGAGATCGTATTTACTTATTAATTGGACAAAAAAATGATAACAACAAGCAGCTAGTCCTGCTCCGGTATTTTTGTTCTGAAATGAAATTTTGGGAAGGCACCTGAACTATTATTTGTAATAACTTAAAAATTATTATTACTGTGTTGTTCCTCTGACTGGCAAAAGTCAAAACTTCAAAGACATTTACCCAGAACAAATTTTGTGACACCTTAATTACAGGAATTCACACATAGTTATTGCTGTGGCTTTCATTTTGTTTACCAATTCCAATTAAAAATGTCCTTATATGGAAATAAACTGCAAGCCTTGTTAGCCTGGCAAAATCCTATTAATGAGCACTGTTATTTAACACAGCCCTGAGTGGAGGATGGTGGTTAGCTATGCTGCCTAAAGGGAATTCACAGAGGAACAGTATTTTAGAAGAGATAAGGACAACAGGTGCTTTTCACTCTGGTTAGAATCTCAGTCTTTGGGCTCTTAGACTATTAAAATTTCAAGCACTTTTGGTGGAGCTTGCAGTTAAACCACATTTCTTGTTGAAGAAAAGGCTGCTAAAATGAAAGCACGAGTTTATTAGTAGATACTGCTCTGCACTGAAACCCACCCCAAATACTTCATTACACTCTCACCCTCCAAGCCTTTAGTTATCAGCTTTTCAATGATCTTTTATCAGTCTTTCAGTGGAGACGAGGGTTGGGCCTGAGAGCTTATGATATTATGAATAGTGAAAGCTGAAGTTGTCCAAAAGTATTAAACATCAAAAGACACCCCACCCTGTCCCACCTTCCCCATTTTTTCCAAGAAATTTGTACTGAAACTTATAATCTTCATTCTGAAAGATAAGCGTACTTCATATATACTCAAAAACCATAATGCTGCCTAAACCAGAATGCTCTGTCTCCTACCCATCTAGCTGGCAGACTGAACCAACACTATCTATAAGCAAAATGTTAAGAGGAAAGAATTGTTTATTCAAAGCTGAGCACTGAAAGAAATACTTGCCTTGCTTAAGGTAGAATGCTAGTTCAGGCATGACAAGAATTCAAAGTTCAAGAAACCATTGTGAGCCATATTACCTACTAAATCAAAATCAGCTGAACAGAGAAAAGAACAGAGCAAAAAAGAAAGATCATCCATCTGAAAAAATACTAACTACGCAATGTGAAAGGAACTACATGGCTTAGGGGCAAGTCTCTGGCCTTTAGGCCACAGGTTCAAATCCAGCTCATTTAAATAATAAACTAGAAAGTTATTCCTTTACCCAGTTGGTGGGCCTCATGAGATGAACTGATGACTAGTCATAGTATAAAACTGTCTCTATCATTGCATTTGTTGTTAAGTGACACCAGGGCTAGCAGTGAATAAGGATGAAATTAATGTCTTTTGGGACATTCTGTCCAGAACAGGATTCGAAGCCTACTGGAACAGTGTAGGGAAGTTGCCACATAGGCTACTGGTATACATCAGGGGGTAGTCACTCATATAGGGGAAATATAAAAGGTTTAAAGACATGGAACCAAACCCAACTCTCATTTCCACCAATGTAAATATGGATGACTTCACAGTGTTATTTTAGATATAACTTGCAGTAACTGAGCAAAGCATCATGGAATTCTTAAGAGGACTGCACATGCATTTCAAAATATAAAGTTATTTGGAAAGGCACACAGGTGAGGCTTGGTACATATCACAAATAAAATATGACCTTTAATCAACACATCTGGTATCTTTGAGACAACTTGCATACTTACTTGTTAAATAGGTTTGCTTTCGAAATTTAACAAGAAAAGGCAGGTTTTATTCTCTTTAAGTACTGCAAACTTGTTATTCAATGTAAAACAAGTTAGGAATGTTAACATTAGAAGTTCAACCTTGCAACCTTATACAGGGATAAACATTACTGTACCATATTTTAGAAATAACATTAAATTATTTAATTACAGACGAAGTCATAAAGAGCCACAAACTCACAAAGAGCCTAAGTTAAGGTTACACATTCAGTGCCTAGCACAATGTGGTGCTGGTCTATGACTAGGACCCCTATGTGCTTTCAAAATACATAAAAAGAACATTACACCACCATCTCCTGACTTTTGAGTTCTTAGCCACATGACCCTAAGAATCTCATTCTAGGTTTTTTAACACGTGGGGGTGGGGGTGGGGGTGGGGGTGGGTGGAGGGAAGTGTACAATCTGAAATCATAATGCTGACATTACAGGAGTGCTTTGGCATCCACAAGTTGTGTACTTTGGACCCAGTCCTTTCTCACTGAAACTAATGAGAATTTTGCTACAGATTTCAGCTACAAGTAACAGTCGGATCAGGCATACAAGACAAAGGTTTCTACAGAACCTTGCCTCACAGATGAACAAGTTAATAGATTTTTAGGCCAGAAGAGATCTTTAGATCATTTAGTCCAGTGGTTCCCAACCTGTAGCCTCACAGGCTTTCAGAGTGGCTTGCAGCTCCACTCCTGTTGGCTGAAGAAGGGAGTTGCTGTCTAAGGACCAGATGGAGTGCACTGTTGTGGAGCTACAAGACTGGTGCAGGCTGCAATCAAGGGGAAGGGAGATCAGTGTTCCCTTCCCCCTGAACGTAGGAAAGCACAGCACTCTGTCTGGGTCTCTAGGCACTTGAGTCCCTGATGGAGCCAGAGGGAACAGAGCACAGATCTCTGCTCCCTCTGGCTGCGAAAGACAGCCAATGCCTAGAGACCCAGGTGAAGTGCAAAGGGCTACAGGATGTGTGCTGTTTCACTGCTCCAGGCAGGGAGACGGCAAAGCAGTGAGGAGGTCTTCACTGGCTGCAGTGAGGGGGAGGAGAAGAGTGGACCTCCTGGCACAGACTCGTAGTAAAAATGGCATCTGTGCCCTTGAGCCAAAAAGGTTCGGAACGAGGCGTTGCTGGTGCCAGGCACAGGGGGCACATGCCCCAAGTCCCAGTGCCAATACCCTGTATGATTTGGATGCCCTCAGCCAGGTAGCTGGGGCCAGGCTGTCCATGGCAGCACCTGCCTCTCCCGGCTCGGTATCCAGGATGGGGCCGGCCACGGCAGTGCCTGCAGCAGCCTGCCTTGCCCAGCCCTGGCCCCAGCCCCAGCTGGGGATTGGAGGCCGGACTGGAATGGCAGGAGCCTGAGGCCCCGACTCTGGATCATGGCCAGGAGGCAGGTCCGGGGTCAAGGGCGCGGAGCCCAGGCCTGGACCCCAGATCTCTCCTTGGGGCAACAATGCTCCTAGTTGGGAACCATTGATTTAGTCTGACCTTTGTCTTTACTATTAAAAATTTGCACACTATTTTACATTTGATCTTGTCTGGTTTTACTGCCCGCTTTAGTTTTTCATTATGATTTCCTCCACTAAAGAGCCCTAAAGTAACTGCTATTTTCCCCTGTTAAGATATTAATACATTGTAATCAAGTCACCTCTCAGTCTTCTTAAACAGAACAAGCTCTTTATATCACTCACATTAAGAGATTTTCTCCAGCCTTCAAATCATTCTGTGGTTCTTCTCCGCACTCTTAATTTTTCAACGTTCTTTTAAAATGGGGACACCAGAGCTGGATGCAGACTATTTCATCAATATGACAGATAACTCAGTCATAGGTTAGAGGCCTATTGCTGGAGTGGGTGGGTGAGATTCTGAGGCCTGCATTGTGCAGGAGGTCAGACGAGATGATCATAGTGATCCCTTCTGACCTTAGAGTCTTTGAGTCTATGATAGATAAAATCACTTTCCTGCTCTTACTTGCTCCTCCCTTGTTTATACATGCTAGGATCACATTAGCCATATTGTCTCAACACTGCAATGGCTGCAGGCTTGGCTCCCACCTTGGTGCTCCCAGCCCCAACTGCAGACCATAAACATGGCCCCACTCCCAGCCCCAACCATGGTCCTGCTCCCAGCCTTTGCTGGGGACAGATGGGGGGGGGGGGGTTGTGTGTTGGGGATGTGAACAAAGATGCAGGGGGAGAAAGGGTAAATGACTGGGAACCACTGACTCAATCCTCTGCAGTCACTGCTTTTCAGGATACAGTCCCTTGTTCTGTAGGTCTGACATGCATTATCTGCCCCTAGTTATTCAAGTCTTATATGTGGCTACATTAAAATGCATTTTGTTTGAATAGGCCCACCTTACCAAGGAATCCAGACTGCTCTGTGTAACTTGCCCTGTACTAATCATCATTACTACCATTCTATCAATGGGACATCTACATATTTTATCAGTAGTGACATTATATTTACTGATTGTTGGTGAAAACATTGAATGTTGTTGGGCCTAGAACCAATCCTTTCAGTCAAAATAATCCCACATTCAGTGATGATTCCCTTCAGGCTTCTTTTGAAATCTATCATTTAGGCTTTCTTTATCCACTTAACATGTGCTTTATTGCTGTGTAATGCTAAGTTTTCCAATCAGAGTATCATACAGTACTAAGCCAAATACTCTACAAAAATCTGAATATACTACATCTGCACAATACCTTACTGCATTTTTCAATCAGATTTGTAATTTGTTCCAAGAATGAAATTGGGCTTGTTTGAAAAGGCCTAGTTCCATAAAACCAAACTTACTCTGAGATATCAAACAAAAAACAAAACTGGGGGCAGGCAATATCATGCAAAAGAGTGCTTAAGATTCTCCCTAACGTCGGAATGAACGTACTCATATCAGTGTACACAGACCGTGTTAAAAAATCCTAAAAAGCATCTTCAAAATGCCTGACGAAGTGGGATTTTCTCCTACGAAAGCTCATGCAATAAATAAATTTGTTAGTCTTAAGTGCCACAAGACTCCTTGCTTGTGTTCAAAAGTGTTATTTTGGTTGCAAAATCAAGCATCCAAAAGTTATGAAATGCCAGATTTATTGCTGGTCATGCTATCCTAGTTGTGGCCTCTTCTGGAACTATCCTATTCACTGACTGAAACCAAGAATTTATAGAAACCAGGGTGTACTTAGACTTATGAAAATTTGATTTTTTCTCTCTCTCTTTTTTTATAGTTTTGGTGGACAATATAAATGTTTTTTTAAGTACCTTTTCCTATTTTTATCAATTGAAATTTTCAAAACTGCAGAAATTTATGGGTGCATCAGCAATAATGATTTAAAAGAGTAGATCTTTAAAAATTAAAAAATTTAAAACTTCATAACTTTTACAACAAAATGGTCACATCCACGTCAAAATACACAAAATCAATATCCTTAAATCAGGCTCTAATACGTTCCCAAGCAGCATTTTTCATAAACTGCCTATCTGCAAATTTTGATTATCATTGATGGAAATGTTTCTTCATTGGTTTATAAGTATGCAATGAAATTGATGTTTAATAATATTTACCAACAAAATCAAATCCTTCTAAGCCTATGTGTAATCATGTGTGTAAAAGACTGTATCATCAAGAACATACACAAGGAGACTGAACAATGGTACATAAATGTTTGCAGGATCAAGTCCTCATAGCCAGATCCAGTCTTGCCCCAAATAGCTTACACATAAAAAGGATCGGCTCATAAAATAAATCAAAATTTCAATAAACAATAAATACTATAAATATTCCCTAGCAGTAATATATGCTGACACAAGGCAATATTATGATAATGCATGCATACCAGGAAGTAAGAAGGATTGTGAAAAAAGTGAAACTAATCAGTCTTCTTTAACTGTGAAATCTCAGGGAAAAGCAAAATGTAAACAGACAGAGTACATGATGAAAAATTAGATCTTCAAAATTATTTCAGTGTTTATGAAGCAAGAAAAGGAATATTTTATAGAACATATTGGGCCATATATTTTTAAGCAGAGCTCCTATCAGGAGTGACACCTGCTTAAAAACTTACGGTATGGTATGGTGCAATGTTTTTATCTTGCTAATATCCCTTTAAACAATAGCAAAAGCAACTTGCAAACTAATGATGTTAAACTGCATTCACTCACTATTGAATTCACTTTGCAGTTACTATAGCTTTATCACAAACAGTTTAACTAACCTGACATGTAAACCTAAGTTATAAATTCCTTTGAGGCCCTCTTTTGCTCTTTCAGTATATAAGCACTCTGAAAGTAGCAAAGAGTCATTCCAGAGAAACTTAATTCTCTTGGCTGCCTGAAAAGTGGGATTAGTAAAATGTTTAGCAGCTGATGTGTATGCTACTCCAGAGGACACAGTGTGGGGGTTCAGTGAGGAGCAAAACCAGAGCCCATTACATATCTGTCTTCCCCTCCCCTCCACCCTCAGTATTCTACATTTTTGGCAGATATTTGCAGGTCATAAATGCCTCTTGAAAAAAATATGATTTACTCTGAGCCACCCTGAGCTACAGCAATAGCAGTAAACTTGGGATGTTATGGAAATGTCTTTTATTGGGCTTTCTGTCCAAAATGCATAGATACCATGTATGTAATCATTCCATCAGTTTCTATTCATTATAATTTGAATATACTTTTACCTTTTAATTTATTAATGAAAAGCACTACGAATTCCAATGAAGGATGGTCATTCCAATAATCTAGTCTGATAGAGCAGAGAGAAAGGAATCACCACAGACTGACTGAGCAAGGGAACAAAATGTGGGCTGCTGCCAGGTGCACTCAATGGTAACAGATGCAAATATGACAGATAACATGTCTGCGAGGGAAAATGTGCAGAAATCTTGAAGCTAAATGACTATTATAAAAAAGTTAACTGGACATTTTGATAGATGCACAGTGCATTAACGTTCCCCCACTCCCAATTCTATAAGGTAAAAACTCTGGGCCCTTTGAACCTTTTGTCTCAAAATAATAATTCTGCAGCAACTCTCTCATAGAAGGAGAGCTATGTGCATCTGTTACTGGACCTTACTGACATCATTCAAACACAGACAGATTAACAGATGACACGCTTCTAGCCTTTTTCGATCTCAGACCACCCCTTCCAAAATGCTCTCAACATGTCACTGACTGAGCCCTGGTCTACAACAGGAGGAGATTTTAGAGGCAGTCAAAGGGAGATACGCAAGATACTTAAAATAACTTGTGTTTCTCCCTTCAACTGTCTAATGTTTACTTACTGTGGCGTCTTCAGTGCACTGAGTCGATGGGAAATGGCTCCCTGTTAACTCAGCACTACTCCAGTTCGGGGGCTGGAGTTACTCAACTGGCTACCCAAGCAACCCAGCAGATCTTCAGAGATCCACTTGGTTGACTGGGAAGTTCAGTCTGTCAGCGATTTGCATCCATCAGTGAAGATCTGTCCTTTTAGATCCTTTGGGACTTACTCATCTACATAGGGCCTTGAGCCAAAACTCACTGAAGTCAACAGGAGTCCTTAAACTGGCTTCCAGGAGCATGAACTCAAGCACCTTATATAAACAGGACACATTTTAGTGAAGCAACGAAGTCTAATTTTTAGGCCCTCAAAGCCAAAACCTGTGTGGTATACTTTATTGTTTGGGTCTCTAAACAAATATCACACTATTTATTTTGCCATTGGAAACTGTATTCCATTATGATCTGACCTGGTCCCACTGAAGTCCTGGCAAACTTCCCATTGACTTCAATGGTCCTTAACTTTTAGGCAAAGGATAGGATTCAGAAGGCTATTTGGTCCCACCGACTGCAGCAGAAGTTAGGTGCTTGAACACCTTCGTGAATCCCACTGAAACGGCCTCACCCAAAGTGTACTAAACACCTTGGCAAGGATCCTAATGACTTCACTGGGCATTGGAGCAGGCCCTAAATTTGCTCCAAAGGTACCCTTATTGCTTATAAGCCTCATCTTAAGTACAAAGATTCACAGAGGCAGGGATGTGTGCAATAACAGCATTTCTTCGAAAAAGTCAAGTTAAACAGTAGAGTGACAGAAGCCGTGCGCATGTACCTAAGTTATAAGAAACTGGAATTTGAATTCTGGCAAACATACAGGGAAATGTTCCATCAAGACCAATGAATTAATGTTTTACTAATGATTCTACCTCAAACAAGCTGAAAGCATTCTTATGAAAGAAGAAAACAGAAAAAAAAATTCTCTTTTCACAACCTTCTAAGGGCCTTGTTCTTTCTAAAATTCCTTCTATTACTAAAAACGAAAAACTAATTAGCTGCTGAGCACTCTATAAAAGAAAGATTAACTGAATAGACTTGCATGTAGGCAACCAAACCACAATATAACAGGTTAAGAAATTCCCATCTGAGCCAAATCCAAACAAAAAAATCTTATTTATTCTAACAATGATTTTTCACTTTGCTTTTATTATTTCCAACTTCATTTCTCTAACCTTCCTCTTTTTAAATTCTTAGTTACCAGCTATAAAATATATCCTACTATTATTGTGAGAAGTTGAATTGCATCCAAATAGAGTGCATGTGCATTAAATAAAACCAATCGCTTTCATTCCCCCGAAGTACATGAAAGGTTTGATTGAACCAGAATGCTTAGCATATTTCAGAATCCAGCAAAGGCACTTAAGCCTGTGCTTAACTTTAAGCACATGAATGAGTAATACTACAGCTTACGGCTCTGATTCAAGATAACATTTCCTCTCAGGAAAAAAACACACACACACACACACACACACACACACACACCCCTTCCCAAACTGGGTCTAGTTTTGCTGGATCAGGCCAGAGGGATCAGCACTTTGTTGGACTGAGTTGCAAAAGGCTAAGGATAGAGATCAATAAAACAATAACAGTGCTTCTCCTCTGCATGTTACCAGTTAAAATTTCACCCAGGTGAATAAAATTTATCATTCCTTTTCCCAGTAAAAGAGTTTCCACATCACAAATAATTTCACAATTCACCTCCATGTTGGCAGTCTCAATGGAGAGGCCAACTAATGAACAGACAGAAGGGGAAAAAGAAACCTAATGACTCTCTCCACATGAACTTTGAAAACATTCAGTTTAAAAGCAGTCCTCATGATATGTCACATATATTGTAGGGGGTAACGGAATTCTTTGCCTGCTTGATTTTATAGAGTCACACTCACATGAAAACGTGGAGTGAAGAATCTCTGCCTCATTCAAGTTCAAAAGGGACAGCCATGTTAGTCTGCCTCATTCAAGTAATATTAAAAAAAAGTGAAGTCTGACTCTAAGCCCTTAGCTATGGATACCTGTGGCATGGGGAAATCCTCAGCAGATGTAAACCTGAGAAGTTGGCTTCTGTGTTTTCTTCTGTGCAGCCCATAACACAGGGGAAATATCAAGGCAATCAAGAGGTATGGCTAGGGTGTGGAGGGATGTGCAGGTGGAGTGCTAAGAATGTAAAGCTCTCCAGAGACCGCCAGCTTTAGCTCCTTGAGGAGCTTGGCCAGCTAGCTCAACTCATAGCAATCCCACAGCTTCCCTGACTTGCAACTGGGCCAGAGTCACCAAAGAATCTGGAAGCTGTAACCAGATTCCCACCAGACTTTTAAAACATATATTCGGTAGTAAAGAGGTCCCAGCAATAGGACAGGCCGTTTATTAGAGATGGAAATGGGAACGTTGTCAATAATAGTACAGAAAAAACATATGTGCTCAGTAAATATTTCTATTCTGCATTTCTATTCTGTATCCATGATATGCTTTGATGATGATGATGATGAAGTACTCAGTCCATTAGCAACTATGGAGGATGTTAATAACATTTGCTAGGAATAAATGTTTTTAAATCAGCAGGTCAGAATAACTTGTAGCCAAGATTTCCTAAAGAGCTGGCTAAGGGGTCTCTGGCCTGCTAATGTCCATTCTCATACATCCTAGAATAACAGACAAAGTCCAGACCAAGGTCACTGCTATCACTGGGCCCACGATGCATGAGCCCCATGCATCTCCAGCCCTGCCCAGAGTCAGCAGGGCTGCCGCTGGCCAGCAATGGCAGAAGCTGGATCAGGCCCAGGTTGGGGGCAGGGGAGGATAGGGGAGAAATCGAGGCTGGCAAAGCAGGAGGGAGGGGGCAGGCCCTGGTCCCACATATTTTTCTGGGGCAGTGATGTTCCTATTCCACATGACTGGAAAAGTCATGTTGTACCAATCTGCAAAAAGTGTAAGTGGGGATGACCTAGGTAACTACAGGCTAGTTAGTCTGACATCGTAATGGAAAAATTGATACAGGATTCAATTGATAAAGAATTAAAGGCTAAAATTACAATCAATGCCAGTCAATATGGTTCTATGGAAAACAGATCATCACACAAACCTGCCTTTATTTCTTTGATGAGATTAAAAATTTGGTTGACAAATATAGATATGTGGATTTAGGCAGACCAAAACCATCAGGAACACTATCCCAGATGATGTCCCAGAGCAGCTAGTAGCTAAACTTTGCGACTTTGTACTAATCCATAACCATGTCAAATTTGGAGATGATTTATAGCTTCAAGTCAGTGGCATCACTACGGGTATCCACATGGCCCCACAATATGCCAACATTTTTATGGCTGACTTAGAACAACGCTTCCTCAGCTCTTGCTCCCAAGTGCTACTCCTCTACTCATGCTATGCTGATAACACATCATCATCTGGACCAATGGAAAGGAGGCCCATGAGAAATTCCCCCAAGATTTCAACAACATCCACCCCACCATCAAACTCAGTCTGGACCAGTCCCACATAGGAAATCCACTTTCTGGACACTACAGTCCAAATAAGTGATGGCCATATAACCACCACCATAATACCAGAGACCTACAGGCCATTACAATTAATCTACATCCCTTGAGCTTTCATCCAGGACACATCAGACAATCCATTGTCTTGATTCCAAGACCTAAGACACAACAACAATTGCTCTACTCCCACAGACAGAGACAAACACCGTTAGGACCTCTATCAGGCATTCATAAAACTACAATACCTACCCAGGGAAAGTAAAAAGACAGATTGACAGAGCTAGACGAGTACCCAGAAGTCTACTGCTAAAGGATAAGCCCAACAAGGAAAACAACAGAACACCACTGGCTGACAGCTACAGCCCCCAAATCAAACCTCTCCATCACATAATCAAGGATCTACAACCTATCCTTCATTTATCAAAAAGAAGATTAAGTTGTTACCTGATTACAGTGCATGAGTGCCTTCATGGGGAGAAAACATTGGGGACTAAAGGGCTCTTAATCTAGCAGAGAAAGGCATAATAAGAGCAAATGGCTGGCAACTGAAGCCAGTCAATTTGTTTGAAAATAAGGCACAGACTATTAACAGTAAAGAAGATTAAAAACTGAAACAAACTACCAAGGGAAATGGAGATTCTTCCTTCCACTTCCATTAATGGCTTAAAATCAAGACAGTATTTTTCTGGAAGACACACTATAGTCAAACTCAAGTTTTATGGTTCAGTGGAGGGATGGCTGGGCGAAATTTAATGTACAAGAGACCAAACTAGATGATCTTGTGACTCCTCCCAACCTTAAACCTCTGTGAATCTATGGAGCATCTAGTAGAAGAGGGACACAGCACAGATTTTACACAAAGAGTGAAGCAGGCTCTGCTCTTCCTGTTCTAAGTTTCAGCTTTTTATATCGTGATTTTCTAGAACTTTTCTTTCCAATTTCTACAGCCGTGCCTCAATCAAGAGCACCAAGATAACTTTCAATAGTACATCTTTCTTGTTTTTATGTGGCTGTCTATCATTTAGTATCTTTGGAGGGGCACATTTCCATCACAAAGTGTCCCAGACTAGAACCCTGCAAGGATACAAATACATGGGTCCGTATCTGACCTGCATCCACAAGAAATGGTCCGCAGATATCCATGTTGTATCTGTAGATGCAGATCTAATGTGGATATCTGCATATTTGCAGGGCTCTAGCTCTGTGCAGATAAAAATATTTGGATCTGTTTCTGATCTGCATCCACAAGAAATAGTCCGCGGATATCCATGTTATATCAGCAGATGCGGATATCTGTGGATTTGCAGGACTCTATCCCAGACTCTTCACGATTGACATTCTTGTGCCTAACTTCTCTCAGAAGCATGGATATAGCTAGTGGAGAAGGCTAGCTGTGCACATACATACAGGACCAACTAGCAACAAGTCTTGTGCCTTTATGAGTAGCTAGCTTTTCTTCTACAAAAGTCCTGTACTCTACTGAGGGCAGTTTTCAGCCCTCCATGCAACAAAAGCTGATGTCTAGCATGGGCATCATCCTGCCTCCTTCATGAGCCCACATCATAGTGAGTTTGCTACCTGAAAGCTTAAGTTAAAAACCACCTAATAATGTCGGTTCTTCTTCCTCAGACAGTTGATGTCTTTCCAAAGAGCAGCACTAACTCTTCCTCTTCCTATATCACATTCCCAACTCTTGACAACCCATACAGCTGACCTGGAAGACTGACCAGAGAGGAGTCAATTCATGATGTCAGTAAACTGCATGATGCAATACAGATAAGAATTTGAATTAAGATATTAAAGAGGCAATAATACCCAGCATTCAGTTTTCCTCATATGCTGTTAAACTGCCACAAAGATGCATGAGATGTAATTTTTTAATACTAACAGCTAATTCTATTTTCATCATTATTTAAATTACATTAAGTTAAACTAAATTAAGATATGTCACACCTTAATGTTCTCCAGTAGATCAAGAACCACTTGCCCTCTTTGTCAGAAAACCACAATTCTAACATGTCCTTGAACTTAACCTACATAAAATTAGCTACAAAATCAGACCATGTATATACAACTTTTTGGAAATGCCAGATGCCACCCAACATAATACCAAAAAACTCTGGGTTAACATCTTCTATTGATGCAGAATTTGGAAAACTATTATAGGTGGCATTCAGGGACTGTATCTTATTAGCTGATGAATAAAGCTATAAGTAAGATTAACAGTCATCCTTACCCTTCAGGGTAATATACTATTAAATTGAATTACCTGAGCTATTACTCAGTGAAACAAGAAAAGAATGGAGCTTGTCTGCTGTAGCCAACATCCCTTCTCTCATCTCATATTTCTCTAGCATCTATTAGGCTGCCACAGTCAAAAATATTTGCATCCAAGCCCTGATACTGTTGCACAGCCTTATTATAACCCTTTTAGGCATTAGTGTCTTTCTGTAAGTTCTCATGTCACCAGCAATCTATTTTATCCTGCAGAGTACTCAGTTTTTCACTTTAAGCCTAATGTGTCTCCTTAATCCCTTAATACTTGTGTTTGGACCTCACATTACTGACTAGTCTCTTTTATTATTTTTACTGTTGGCTATGCCTTTTTAAACATCATAAACCATTCGGTAGCTTACTTTTTACATTAAGTACCTAAGGAGTGTGCAGTAAGGCAGTCATTTTGGGAAAGGGTGGTAGAGCTCATCACTTGACCTCTTCCCTCCTTTTTTTGGCTCTACTGCTGCAATTGCCTTCCCCGCATTTTTGGCCAGATGTTTGTTGTTGATGGGATTGTTAATTTTTTAACTCAGCTATGCAAGGAACACCAAAAATATTTTTCACCCTGGGAGCAAAACACCTAGGGCCAGCCCTACTACATAGTTCATCTTTGGACAGAACTTGAGAGTACAAAGCATTATCTGAGCCATAAAACTTGCTTACTTCACTTTCCTGAGAAGTCCCAATGAAATCAATAGATCCACTAAGGTAAGCAAGGCAAGTAAAATTTAGTTCTAAAAGTGCTAATCATAATGAATCCAACTCCTACTGATGTCAATCATCATTTTTGCTGACTTTAACGGAAGCTGAACTGAACCCTCTACTGTAATCACCTACTGAGAAAGGGTAAAGGACCTCACCTATTTTTATTCTCCACAGCTCTTCACTTAGCTGTGACTGTTCAGTCTCACACAACAACCACCAACCCCCCCAATGATTTATTTATAGAAAAGATTTTTTTTATACAGTAATGTCAAGGTTCTATTTAAATCTTCTGGAAGAGCTTACAGTGAGAAGTGTGGCATGTAGAAAACTGGACACCAAACAGCAATAAGAAAGCCAACAATAAATCACCAGTAGTAAAAGACAGACAATGGCCAAGCTACATTGTACGTCATATCATTCCCTCCATAAACTTATCAAGCTCGGTTTTGAAGGCACCTAAGGTTTTTGCCCCCACCACTTC
>ML681992.1:15546948-15645818 GCA_007922195.1 Podocnemis expansa
ACCTAAGGTTTTTGCCCCCACCACTTCCCTTGGTAGACTACTCCAGAGAAGTGGTGGGGGCAAAAACCTTAGGTGCCTTCAAAACCGAGCTTGATAAGTTTATGGAGGGAATGATATGACGTACAATGTAGCTTGGCCATTGTCTGTCTTTTACCACTGGTGAGTGGTATGATAGTGATCTGGGAAGGGGCATTAGATGGAGTGGGTTCTGAGTTATTACAGAGAAGTTCTTCTTGACCTGTATGTTGTGCACTTGCCCTCATGCTCAGGGTTTAACTGATCGCCATATTTGGCGTCGGGAAGGAATTTCCCCTCAGGGCAGATTGGCTTGGGCACTGAGGGTTTTTTGCCTTCCTCTGTAGCATTGAGCATGGCTCACTTGCTCGTTGATTCTCTGTATTAAAGTCTTTAAATCATGATTTGAGGACTTTAATAGCTCAGTTATGGGTTTGAAGTTCATTGTAGGAGTGGGTCAGTGAGGTTTTATGGCCTGCAGTGTGCTAGACTTGATCATATTGGTCCCATCTGACCGTAGTGTCTATGAGTCTATAAATCAGAACCCTCGTCAGTAGTTGGCAAAGGTATGTTTACACTGCAATATAAGACTCATGGTATAGCCATGGCTGTCCAGATCAATTGACTCAGGCACATGGGATGGTGGGGTTAAGAAGTCCAGACCAGATAATTTGGACTCAGGTTTAACCCAAATAAGTACTCTGCACTTTTTGGTCCCATAGCCCAAGCCCTATAAACCAGAGTCAACTGAGCTGGGCTGCAAATTTTATACTGCAGTCTAGACATATCCCAAGAGACCATATGTAGCACCAGTATAAAACAGGATGCCCCAAGTTTGTAGTGCCAAAGATAAATGTAATTGAACTTTCCTCCCATGACTGACGTTGCCAAATCCCACAAGTGAGTTCTCAAAATGCTACTGCAAATAATTCTTAATGTTATTGCTTTTTTAAGATCCACTGGATATTTTGAAACTAGTCCAAAACTTCTGTTCCTAAATTATTATTACACCACTTACTGGCAGTCACATCAGTGTTGAGGCTTGAAGAAATAGCACAGGCACCTGTTTTAACACTATAATTACATCCAGGATAACCATGCTACTCCCTCTCATAGGAACACAGTGGGAAAGTGGCATTGAAATTTCAAAAATGTTTTATGTAATGTTTATATAAATAAGGAATAGGACACAAACACAAAACAGTGATACTTTGTAAGCTCATTAATGAAAGATTGCTCTAAATCAGTGATTCTCAGCCTTTTGTGGGTCACGACACACTTGGTGGCATATCAGTGCCCTACAGGAGATACCAGCCCACTCCTTCCAGGCTGAATCCAGCCATCTGCCTGGCTCTTTGCAACAGGCTTAACACAGTGTGGCAACACAGTAATATGTCCAGACACAGTGGTTGAGAACTGCTGCTCTAAACAGGTGACCAGTGTTTCTTTAATTAACATCATTTCTTGCAAACCATGTGGAAAGAGTCTATGAAGTTTTCTCAGAAGTTAGTTTTAAATGCTCAATATACAGACTTATCTTTTAAAGATTCCTTGATCCTACAAGGATTTAACTAAATGGTAAATCAGTAAAATATGCTGTAAAATTAAGGTATTTAGGGATCTGAAATGAAGCATTCCAGTAAGATTTAGCCAATGATGGAAATTCCTATTTTTAGCAAGTCTGGGCTTTCCCAGGCTCTGGCTTGAAGATGGAAAGATTGCTCAAAAGAGCTCTGAATCACAAATGTTTGTTTCTGTCCTTCACTGGGGATCCTCTGCTTTCCTGATACAACTACATGAATATTTGTTTTTTCATCTGAGATCATTCTTCCCACAATACACCACATAACAGCCACCATATAGCTAGCCAGGAAGAAGGCTGTTCTGACAGACTCCAAACCACAGCCTGGGGGTGAGGGTTACAGTAAAGACGAGAGCTATGAAGACAATGTTTACCTATCAAATGAGAAGTTGAGAATTTGAAAAAAAATTCCCATCTCAAACCAGGCCAAGTCAATCTCAAGAACGTTTGTGATACAAAAATTAAAAATTTGAGTGGGTCAATTAAAGTATTTTGTTTTGATCACTCAAGCATTCTGTTTTATTTCAACTTCTATCTTGTTACTTTTCATTATTAATTAACTTGCATCTTGAAACAAAAAGTTATTCTAAAATGAAAAAAAAATCAAACTTTTCTGAAACAGTTGAAATGTCCTGTTTTGGCACTTTCAAACCTTTTTCTTTTCAATTCTTAAACAAACAAACAAAAAAAAACCAGGGAATTCCTCATAACTAACCCCTTGCTCACAAAAAGTTTCAGCTTTGTCAAGTAGGCATTTTCAGACAAACATTTCACTGATAAAATTCTGACCAGCAATAGTAGAATACCACCAGAATCCCCCCCACCAAGGCCTCATTCTTGTTCCCTAAGAACTCTGAGCATTAGATGGTTTGCAGATGAATAATAGGAGGAGACAAATCAGAAACCAGTGTCATTAACGTACCAGAAAGGAGCTGAAAGACTCAGCAACAAGTTCACAAATTTAACATATACTAGGAGCAGATTCACAGTCAAGGTGCTGTAAGTCAAGGTAGTTCCACAGATATGAATAGCCTTACATCAACTTAAACCAGGCAATATCTGGCCTTAAAGGTTTAACATAAAAAATTTTCATCAAATAAAAGGGCTAATTCTATGTGCAGTAATATGAAGACATGGACTCCCTGATGGCAATGATTAAAAAAAACAAACAAGCAAAAAAAAAACCACCTCTGAATTTACTACTTGCAGGACTCTATGAGGGAATGAGTATTGGGAGCTAGGATTGCCAGGACTAGCTCTAGCATAGGTGACTAGTGTAAGACAATTTTTCTCTCAACATTTCTCCCCATCTGTAAAATAAAATTATTTTTCTTCATCTTGCAGAGGTATTTGAGGCTTAATTAGTTAATCTGTGCAATACTTTGACATTATAGTTCCAGATTCTGGGACATGTTTTGTCCATTTTGCTCTGTCCTAGCAGCAGAATCCAGTCACAAAGTAACCCACCTGAACTCGTTTCATGTTTCTTGAGACATGCAAAGTCGAAGACGAAAACAACAATTTTTCAGATTGACTATGACAGACGTTTATCCCCACATTCTCATTAAGATTACATAAAATAAACCTGAAATAAACAGGGCATAATATGAGGGTAGTGTACATTACATAAATTTCAAGTATGTATTTACTGCTGCCATTTTTCATGTAAGAAACACAAATATCAAAATAGAATGTGCAATGCTACACAGTGGATAAGAGGATATTTTGTGGAATTTTCTGAGAGCGCCACAGGGTCTCAATGCACTGAAACTAATTTGTGTATTAACTTTCATTCTATATGGATAAGTTCCATTTTTGCATAGTTTAAATGCTAACTCTACTCATACACAGAAGGCACCATGTACCAAGTTGTCTTGACTTCTTTAACACTAAAGTTATCATCTTGTTTATAGCCTGCATTAAATTTATTATACTGTGTATGAACAGTCCATCTTACACAAATTAAAGCTTCAGACATTTCTAGTTAAAGCTGAATTTCCATCCTCAACCCAATAAGTATATTATTATCATCTATAGTAGTATGTGTTATTAGAGTGTACAGGTCTCTGAACAATTAGGCTATGTCTATACTAGGAAAAGTTAGTTCGAATTTGTTAATTAGAACTAAACTCAAACATTAGTTCAAATTAACGAAGTGAACTAATTCAACTTAACGTTAAGTTGAATTAGTCCACTTTGTTAATTTGAACTAACTGCCCTTTGTTTCAAACTATTAAGTTCAAACTAAGGGCTAATCCTTGTCTACATCATCCTTAGTTTGAACTAACGATCGAACTAAGGGCTTAGTTCGAACTAACCAGCAGGTCTTACTAATTCAGACTAAGCTTCCATTAGTTCGAATTAAGGAATTCCTTAATTTGAACTAATGAAAGCCTGGTGTAGACAGGTACTAAGTTAGTTAAAATTAAGGAGGCTTAATTCAAACTAACTTGCAAGTGTAGACATATCCTTAGTGACTCTAACTCTCACAAACATGAACTTATAGCAACATGGATCAAACCTGACAGTTTAGCCATCACCCTTGATTTCCAGTACTTCCTACCTCTGCCACTTCTGCCTCCTGTGCTCCCCTCACCCCGCCCCCCACTTTCTTTCTTTGTGGGAATATTGGTCCCTTTGTTATTCTTAACATGTGAATGGATTTCAGGGAGCTAAGCCTCAAAATTTTCTACATTTAAACATTTGTTCACCTGCAGAGAAGGATTTTTCCAACATCCTTCCATTTTCAACCCATCACTACAAAATGCATGATTAAAAGGGAAAAAGAAAGTGTGTGGTTCTTGTGCCACCAACATAACCAAAGCCAAATCCTTGCACCAGGCTCAGCAAATAGAGATCCCAGCACTGCTGTGGACTCATTTTAACATCAATAGAACTTCACATCTCCACAGAGGTATGTATCAGCAGATCCCAATACAGGACAAAACCGTTAATCTGATTACTTAGAATTACTGTAATTAAAAATTCAGTACAGTTACCACATAATAATATCTGAGCTAGACAGTTATTTCCTGTTCTAAGAAAGATGAAATTTGTCCAAGAGATCACCCTTATAAAAGAGCTTACTGTCTTAAGAGAATGCCCCCAAAGAATTCCCAAACATAATAAGCACGACTCTTCCGCACCTTTAAGAAAATATTACTTTTGAAAGTGCTTCTTCAATACAGTTTTTGACTGAGCTAAAAGAATATTTATGGAGAAGTTGAACAAACCTCCATTCATTGATCAAGTCACATTCTGATTGATTTCACTGGGGTCACTTGTGGACTGCGGTGCAACCCAGTCAGAGTTAAGGGTTTTCATGGACAAAGTGAATTACTTATTTTACACCTTTAGGTGACGTATGGTAGTCATCACAACCTTGTTTACAACTATAAGATTTCAAAAGGCAATACTAATTCAGGAGACAGCAAGACAGAAGAAAACTGAAGCATATTTTATATAATTGTACTGTGGCTTTGAGTATTTTGTAGTCTTTCACTCCTTATAATTGTCTTTCTTTCAAAAGTAGCTGGCTTTGAACCAAAACCATGGAAATAAATGTCTCTGTGTCACTGATGGTCTGCCAAAATCTATCTGACCTGCGTAACAGAGGCTTTGATGTTTTTTTGAGGTGGGGTAAAATATAGAAAGACAAGTGTCTGGTTTTTTATCACATGAAATTATAGATCTTAAAGAGCCTGCTAGTATAATTTAGTCATTATTCCAAACAAAGAAAATTATTAGTGTCTCAGTCCCAGTTTCATCCCTTGCGAGTTCTGTAGCCAACCATTTCTCACAAAACAGTTTGAAAGAGACTGCAACTCAATGTTTCCCAAAGTTTAAATAAATACTAAAACATCAATGTTAGTGTTACTTTGCCTCTTAGGTAAGGTATATGTAAAATGCCATTGTATCTGGCAGAGCCATGTGGAAAATACCCAAAGGGTTAGAAAATTAACTATAGGCTTTGAAGTATAATAATTCTCTGCGTTATTATGAAAAAATGTCATACTATTACAAGTTACAATTAAACATAATAAATTATTTTTGCCCCTCTGCCAAAAGGAAGCAGATACCTGGGACCCTGTAGGCTGACTTCCTAGTGAAGTGAAATCAGTGACAGAGTCTGCACTCACTCTAAATGTATCTTGTTTTATCTACACACATATACCAAAAGAAGAGGCCAAACCCTACACAAATGGATGTGGTCATCAGGAAACCCAGGCCATCACCAATGCACATTTCCTAGGAAGCAAATTCTCAAGAATTGACCCTGTCACAGACATTGCTCCCTCTATCCAGAGCCTTGCACAACAAAACTAACAGCACCACATGGTCTTTCTAAGACTGGATATCTGCTCACACACTAAGAAAAAGAAGTTGGGGGACTATGAGTAAAACCATAACTGGATAACAATCATAACAATACTATGGTATTACATGTAAAATACATCATACAGTGTTTCATACACATACATGTACTTAATTTTTCATTTGTCTGATTTATGCACTAGTTTAATTAAAATATTTTAGGGAAAATACATCTAGTGCCATAAATGATTCATTCATCTTTGGCTCAATGGGCCAGTACAGATGAGCAACCACAATCTGAAAAGTGGCCTTTAATTCCAAGAGCATCATCTGTGCCTCACGAGACATCACGTCTTCTAGAGCAGTGGTTTTCAAACTTAGGGCCGGGACCCAGAATTGGATCACAGACTCTCACACACAGAGTTGCAGCACCCTCTGCTGCCCCCACCAAAAGACTGGAATGTATTGCTCAAAGATGTAATTGTAGGGTGGTGAGTACGAATTTTTTTTTTTTCAACTGGACTCTGTGGAAAAAGTTTGAAAAACACTGTTCTAGAGTTCCATGCCCCGCAAGAGAGGTACTCTCAGCACCATCCAGAAGGATGGTATAGGATGCCCCCTGGCACATCGGCTCCACCTAATGGTCCAGCAAGGATGGCCGTGATGCTATGGCCAAAATCTTCTGGAGCAATGTCCTAAGCAGAGTGAGGGGGTGCTCAGCAGTCTCTGCTCACAAAGATTGCTAATACATTTGGTTGCTATGGACAGTACTACTTGTCTCTGAGTGTGCGGGGGAGGAGGGGCAGACGGGGAGACAACATAGCTTAAAATAATTTTGGGAAAATATTTGGATATTAAATTAAACTAACTAAAACTCACTGTTGGTTACACACAAGGCAACTGAATATAGTAAAAAATATACTAAAGCACTGTAACTAAACAATCATGTGCCAATGCCGTAGATATGTCTACACCTAGAAAGATCTCTGTTCATTTCTGAAAACATAACTTACCAGAGGAAGTGACAATAATTTAACTACATTCATACATATTTTTTTCCACAATCTTGTATCAGCATTTGTTTTATACTGGTAAGCCGTCTTTGCTGAAGAGCAAACTATCAGATATTTTTCAAATAAAAACATTTCACCTTGCCCCACAAATTTTCAATTATTGAAATTTATCTGTTACAGATCACTCCCAAGTAAGACCTTGCACATAACTGAAGGGAGAAACAAGAAGAGCAGGGACTCCACACAATCTGTATGCTGAAAAGAGTGGATCTATGATGGCTTCTAATAAGCCAATGCAGAAAACAGCACTGGGACCTGTGATCAGGAACCCCAGTATGGAGCTTCTGAATAGCAGCAGCCACTGCTGAAGCTCATACAGTGGAATATTAACTGCAGAGGAGTTATGGTGCAACCATGTGTCAGACCTCTGCACTAATATAGTTACCATTCCTTCAAAACCTTTCTGGGGCCACAATAATAATAGTCCATAGGACTGAAAAGCACAGAAGTTGGTAAAGTACAGTAATAGCTTTCATAGGCTTCCTGTGATTAACTGAAACATCTGCACAAGGTAGTTCAACCCACAGAAAGCTGTTCTACAGTTGCGTACTTACCACCATCTTCGACAATAAAATGGAAAAGGTCACTTGTAGCATTATCACCTTCTCGTAAAATATAGCATATCTTCATATCATCAATATCAGCTGGAAAATGTCAAGAGAAACACATTTTAACTTAAATGTAAAACATTAAGAAACAATGCGAATAGCAACACTTAACAATTATCGTTACTTTGTTCACCAGAGATCTGATTTCTCTGTTAAAGTACATCTACACAGCAATGCTAGTCCAGAGTTGGCAGAACTTGTGTTAGGAGACACTGGGTTTGTTAAGCAAAGCCTGAGCATCTACACTTATCTGTAACCCCTGGTGAGGAATTGTTGAATCTGGTGTTCCAACTTAGGACTTCTGAATCTACAGAGCATTATCTGGGCATTGTTTCAGAATTCCTAGTGCCCTCCCAAATTGTGGTACAATATGGGAAAACTTGATTATCCACCAAACACTACTGTCCAGAGGAGTGGTTCTCAACCACTATGTTAGAACACATTTCTGTGTCGCCACACAGTAGTGTGTCACAGAGTGCCAGGAAGATGGCTGGATTTGGCTTGTGGAAGAGGTAGGCTGGTGTGTCCTGTAGGGTCACAACATGCCATGAAGTGTGTCACAACCTGGAAAAGGTTGAGAACCACTAGTCCAGAGGACAAAGAAAGTCAGCCTAAGATAGTGTGGGATATTTTTGGCAGACTTCCAGAGCATGAGTCAACACTACAAAGCAATAGGGCTTGAAGACTTGATCTGGGTTTGACTCAGGCTTGGACACTCCATACACATGGGATCCTGAGACCCTCGGTCTGACCCTTGAGTAAACATGATTTTTGTGTATACAGAAGGGGGTAGGTTTGAGCCTAAGTTCGAACAGAACCCTAGGTTTACAGTGCAGTGTAGACATACCTTCAGAGTCAGAGTGTTTCAGTATTAATACAATGCACTTTAAAAAAAATTAATTGTGCTTTCCTATTTCTATATATAACTGAGAACGAGACCAAGATCAAATATGCACGCGTATGTATTATGAGTGCTATTAAGGTGTGGTCAATGGTAAGGGTTTACATGGGGTATGGGGGAGATGTTTTATTTTTGTCTAGCACGTTCCTCAGCTGAAATCTTCATTAAGGCCTTGATTCTCATACCTTTAATCTAGCTGACTAGTACCTTTTTAGGTAGTCTAGAACAGGGGTCTCAAACATGCGGCCCCTAAAGTTATTTCCTGTGGCCCGCAAAGACACGATTGTTACCGATATTTGCAATATCATTGTATGGAAAGGTTTCAGTAGTGCAGCCCTTGGCCTACTGTCCTAATCCTCATGTGGCCCTCTACTAGTCCTCAGGGGGCCCTTGTGGTGATTTGAGTTTGAGAGCCCTGGTCTAGAACATGGTTATATTCAAAAGGTTGCAGAACTGGGCCTGCACGCCTTGTCACTCATTCTGAAACATTGGCAAACTTATAAAATTAGTATCATTTATATTTAAATGAGGCATGTCAAGCATGATGATATAGATTACTTAATCATATTGACTTTCTGGATCAACATGCTCTACAGCAACAACTTGGACAACAAAAAGGGAAAAAAAACGTATCAGGCTTGCTGGCTGTACAGCTAGGGGAAATCTTGACATTCAAAGGAAACATATTGCCATTGCTTGCCACCACTAATGACTGCTGTTTCATAGACTAAAAGAGAATGCAGGAATCAAGACAGATTATGGCAGGGGTCTCAAACACGCAGCCTGTGAGCCACATGCGGCCCCTAAAGCTATTTCCTGCAGCCCGCAATCATGCTATTATTACTGATATTTGCAATATCGTTGTATGAAAAGTTTTCAGTGGTGTGGCCCTTGGGCTAACGTATTAGTCCTCATGTGGTCCGTGTGGTGATTTGAGTTTGAGACCCCTGGATTATGGAGACCTAAACATGCACAACATATAAGTGTCAATAACAAGCCACTACTTGCTATACCTGATGCTAGAGCCTATGTTACTTGCATAGCTCTTTCAAATCCATCCTCTGAATTTCCTCTCAGAACAAGCTTTTATCAAACAAGAAATCATTCTCTGCTATATTTTAATTGAATCATTCCATGTCTTTCCTTATTTTACACTTAACATAGTTGCAGTAAAGCTTTTTATTTTAATTATTGCACTAGATTCTAATATGCCTGTGTCCTGTGTGTCTGATGTCAAATAGGTATCATGGGTCCAAATTCTGCCCTTACCTATACAATGTCAAACTAAACTCAAACCAAATAAATCCTTTGAACTCCAGTTCAAGGCCTCTGCCATTAAACCATCCTTCCTACGTATCAACTGCTCTCCAGAATATGGTTTACAATCTTTATAACTGAGCCAACACAAATAGAGATGCTCAAATACTTGTGATGAGCACCTTTGAAAAACCTAAATAAATTCAGTTCAACTAGAAAAAGAGTTCAGTGACAGAGAATTCGACGTATTTAATTTATTAGCTCTGGGAGCATCAGTTGGTACAAAATAAATAAAAGTAGAGAAAAAAAGCAAAACAGCTACATGTTAATACAGTATATTCTGGTTTGTTTATGAGGTGACATGAATTCTTTAGTAAATACAAACTTGTCCTTGTCACTAATTTTGAACAAGAATTCTTTTGTTGCTCCCTACTATACAGGGCATCTTATCATGAATAATTTTAGACAAAACCTAAGAAAGTAATTGCATTTAAGCGGAACTCACGTATTATACAAACTCTCCCCACAAGTCAAGGCATGTATATTGGTTGGTAAAAACATACCAAAACCATTTTCATTAGATGTTGTGTGTCCCTCTGCCATAATTTATAGTTCAAGAACCAGACGAGCATCTTTTATATTAAATAAAATGTATATTTTTGTCATTACATAATTATCTTTAGGAAATGTGTTCCTACTTCCTTTTTTTTAAAAAAAAACACAGACCTTCTGGGGTTAATAGAGATTGTGAGTGAACATCCTCCTGTCAGTGCAGCAAAACACAAAAATTCTGATCCTGTAAATACTTACAGGAATGTTTAACTTTATACATACAAGTAGTCCCACTAAAGTCAATGGAACTAAGATGCATAAATCCAAGCCCCAAAGTAAACGTTCACAGAATCTGCTCCTAAAGTTAGCTATCATCTACTGGCCAAATTTGATATTTGGATAAGCATTCTATATAGATGTCCTCCTTTCTATCTGCTGAACATGTTTTAGAGTTATTGGAGCTAATTTACATCATCCTTCTGTAGCTTATTAGTCTATCTTAGCAGTTTATTTGCAGGCATTAATGCATTGCTTTGCTGCACCATCCGCAACTAAACTCTTGCAGAACAGTTTCTGGAACCATTACCTGGTCTGCAATCCTACAGCTTTCTCTTTGGCAAGGGTTATATAAATTTGTCAGCCACTCTAGATTAAAAATTTGGTTTCTCAGTGAAAACTATGTCAAACTGATCTGAGTATCATACGATTTTTCCTCAATAACATACTTTTATTCTTAAGAGAAAATTATAGAATGTCTTGAAAAGCACTAGTGGGGTGGTGATGGAACCATACCATACCAAAGGGATTTCAGGAAGGAAATTAAAAAAAAAAAATCTTCCTTGCAGCACATTCATTAAATCAGATTCACAGCACCAGATCTGTTCGCTGGTATAGTAGAGTCAGATATCAGGCAATGGACCTTTCCTCCTCATGGGTGCCTTTTGGATATCATGCGTTCCAAGTGGAATTGTGCCCTGTTATTTCACAAAGTTGTATGAGGTGGGCTCCTTGGCATTTCACTCCTTGGCACACCCAGAAAACTTCTGGTAATAGTCTTATCCTTATTAATCAAAACAAATCAAACTGGCTTGAGCAGACCCCAAAATAATACTTAGTACTAACACAGCACTATGTATGTTCAAAAGCCTTGGCAGTTTGCTCATAGCTTGCTTGTTCAGTCAATTATCTAATCATAATGAGTATCTTCAATGAACAAATTCCAGCCTTGACTTGCAGAGATGAGTGCTATGCGATTATGCATAAGCAATTTTCTTAGTAAATATTTTTGTTCTCTGAAGTTGAAATTACTAGTTGAGGAGGGTGCTCTCTTTTCATACATTCTCCACATTTAAAAACCTTGCAAGCCCAAGGCAAGCTACGTGACAGTAAATAAAGAAAAAAAAATAAAGCAAAAATAAGTAATGTTTTAAACTTGAAACATCTTGAGTAAAAGAAAATAATTTTATTATAAAATTTTAAATGTTACATGGTTGTTTGGCTTGTTTTGGGACTATTTTATCCTTGTATTTTGCTGTCCTTTTCCCTCTTCTTTATAGTACGTTAATATTTTTAAGAGTAAGGGGGAAGAGAGAGCAAGAAGCAATTCTGTATGGATGCAGAATTTTGGACCTTATAACTATGGAGCTAGGGTGACCAAATCACAAGTGTGAGAAATCAGCACAGTGAGGGGAATAGGCCCCTAAATAAGAAAAGCTCCAAATATCAGAACTATCCTTACAAATTGGGACATCTGGTCACCCTACGTTGGGCTTGACTCTGCTAACTTGTAATTTACCCATCTGACTATTATTTCTATTATTATAGTGCCTATGGGCCCCAGATATGGACCAGGGCCTGACTGTATCCCAATGAAGTCCACTAACTACTCATGTGAGCAAGGTACTACTTCGTGTAAATGAAACAAAAAACATCCAACTTCCCTTAGTAAGCTAATCCACAGATCCACATTCTGTACATGAACAAAGACATACCACAGCGAGTAAACCTAAACTGAACCATCAACTGTCAGTGCAGAATCTCCCAATAAGTGGTTTGCACAATTACTTACTACTCTGACACTTTGACTTGAGTTTTTGGTTTATCAAAGTATTTGCATGGTTTTCTTTCCAGGCTTTGGTAAAATATTAGCAGCTACTCAAAAGGTAGCCTTCCCTTACAGAAAACAAAAAGGTACTGTGTGGCAAACATTTTCCACACTGGGCCAGTGGTTCCTATACCAGTGAATCTCAAATCAGAGTTTTCTCTTTCCATGAAATCAGTCTGTTCATTAATTTAGCTATGGAAGCATCATCTTAAGAATAGGAAAACACTGTTGTCACAAGTGTTTTCCCCGTTGCTTCCTTCATGATCCAGTAGCTAGACCACCAAGGCTAGGACTCATGACAATAAAATGGCCTATTTAAAAAAAAAAAATGGAGGCAAAGAGATTGATTTATTACCAGAGCCTTCAAACTGCCATACACCTCCTGCAAGAGGTTGAACTCAATCAACACAGTTACATTCAGGAATGTTGAGGGCATTCAGCTCCTCACAGAAGGTTCTCTGTATGTTGTGGGATGACCCTCTTACATAGGGAGAAGATACAATAAAAAAAAAAAAGATACAGACAAATGGGAGTAGAAGACTCATGGAGTCACTAACAGGAAATCCCCGTCAGGAATGACTCTCTTGCCAGGCTAAAATAAATACTGTATTCAATGTGGCCCGTAAAGATGGGAGAGGTCCTACAGAAAGGAAGAGAGGCTATTCCCTTCCACGTTGTATAATCCTTTATCCCAGTGCAGCAAGAGAATGAAAAGGATTTGAAATGCTACCATTCTGGATTTGGTAATACATTATACACTCTGTGCTGGTTGAAATGGCTACACAAGGGGCAGGGCATCAGTGAATCGGACCCAGAGTTACGTTCATGCTCCTCACTCTACAGAAGGACTGACTAAGCTCTCACTACCTGCTGAAACTTAAATCTTCTATGCTGAGCCAAGAATTTGTAGCTCCTCAGTTACAATAAGCCCACTACACACTCAGCAAAAAATATGGAGAAGAGAGCGTCTGAGGTGAAAAGGAGTTTTAATCTTTTCATCCACGACTTCCACCTTCAGGCCCTACTAATATTCCTGTGCTTCCTGTACGTGGGACCTTTTTCCTCTCCCTAACAGGGCTGATGTCATCCTTCTTCACTGGAAAGGCTCCACTTGACCCTGATCAGGGCCTTCCAATTTTGCATGACTGCTGCCTCTAAACAGGAGTTCCTCCATACCTTTCCCAATGCCTCCCCCTGACTGGAGTTTCCTCCACCGCCAGACTATGAGACTGCTCCTTCTCCCCCCAAAGCTGCGACCTTCCCCACCCTATACCTTCTACATCCATGTTCTTTCCTCCTCAACTTGAAGGCATCTCTGAGGTCTGCCTTCCTCCTTTTTGCTGTCAGAAGCACATTCTTCTCACTGCTATTACTGTCCTACACGACCTAGTCTACGCCAGACCTTTTTTGTCAGAGTCCACCAGTGGTAGCACTACTGCAGGAGGCAAATGGTATTTTAACAAACATGCTGTCTAAACCCAGTCTGACCAGAAGCAGACACACGACACCTAAAAGAAGTGGCGTCTGACTGAAGCCTTAATTCCATTAGCACTACCATCAAGAAGACTGTGGCTTGAGACAACAGCAGACAGCAACAGTGGAAAATTTCTGGCAAGAAACCCTGCTGCAGATACCCTTTAGCATGTGTGTATTGTGGGGAAACGTGCACAGAAGTAACTCCAGAATGCCTCAACAGCTCCAATTTAGGATTAGGCAATTAATCATTTATATGGCACTGAGATTGTACACCCTGCTGAGTACAGCATGGAAAGGTTTACTTCTTGGTCTCTTACACACACCCCCCTCTTCCTCCAAGATGCTCCATTCTTCTTCTAGGCAGGGTGTAGCAAGCAGAAGGCTGCATATCAATCGAACAGGGTGGGTGGGCTGAGTCAGTGGCAGGCAGTAACTAGCTGTCATTATTGCCATAAAGGAGCCTGCTTGCTTATCTGGAACGCTGGTATAGAGCTTTGCTCCTAGGAATATACATGAAGCAGCCCTATTTCAAATATAAGACAAAGCTCTTAAAAAGGAATATTCCCACTCACGAGTGCATGCTTCCTACTCCTCTATACTATTCATTGATACCACTTCAAAAGAGCCTAACACAACATCATTGGGAGTGTTATCTTATACATCAACTTGGTTAGCTCCCAGAGTTTGGGCAGCTTGAATGTCCTGCCTTACTGCAACGATTTGAGGCCTTTATTTTCAGGTTTGCTCATCACTGCAACTTTGGGGACACCTTTGGCATTTAGTCAAATGAGGTAAGGTTTGTCCGTTTGCTGGCTTTGCAACTCTAGCAAAAAAAAAAAAAATCATTACAACTAAGGCTCCCAGAAGCAACACTTTACTTTTACTTAGCCAGCTATTAATGACATAATGCCAAAAGTTCTCCACTGAACAAATACTACACCCTTTTTTGACTGAAGGAGGTTATTCCACAGCCTTGTTTTAAGGCTTTATTTCAGTGCATATAGCATGTGGTTCCCATCCTGAATTATATCACCTAAAGCATTTACATTGCTTCTTATTTGGACATAGAGACTTCATGGTTTAAAGTTTGTGCAATTAAAGCAATAAGCAGTCACGAGATATTTGCTCCCTGAGCCCAAGGATAATTTTGCTTTTAAAACTATTGTGAGGTGCATCCAGACAGCATAGTGACTGTTGCCTTAAATATGCTTGGACAGTTAGTTAATAATAGATGACTGCACTCTTAGGTGTTTTCCAAGGAAAACAATCTGAAAAGAATATGCTGAGTTTCCAATGCTTTATGGACAAATCCTATAACCCATACACATGTTAAGTAGCTAGACTAAAACCACAGTAAGTGATACTCAGCATGAATATAGTATGCAGAATTACTTAGATTATAAAATCTTCAGGGCAATAATTATCTCTTAACTGTTTTTGTCCGAGGTACTACTGTAGGCATGTTGATTCCAGGATATTAGAAAGATAAAATAAATGAGGTAATATCTTTTACTGAATTAAGCTCTGTTAGTGAAACAGAAAGGTTTTTGAGCTACACAGAACTGTCCAGGTGTGTAACTCAAAAGCTTCTCTTTCACTAACAGAAACTGGTCCAACAAACCCTGTCTGTCTTCTTCTGCTGCTTTAGTAAGAAGTATGAGAATCTGTTCTCTGTTGGATCTGACCACTACAACAAATATATATTTTTAAAAAAGAATCAAGTCTTGAGTATTGTTCACAAGCTCTCTGAAAAGTTTCTGGGAGCAATTAAGTATAAGCCATTTCCCGCATGCATGTTTCCTGTGCTCTAAAAAGAGAGTACCAGACACAGAAATACCTTGTGTGAACTCAGTGATACTATGGTTGCCTTTTCCCAGGTGGATCAGGAAGCCATGGCGAGGAGCCTCTGTGATCCTGATCTTGAGGGTAACGTGAACACTGTCCCTGTCTTCCACTTTGAACACTTTGTTGGTAATCATAAAACCCAAGTGGCCCGTGGTCAAAACACGCAGAGTAGGGGCACCCTTGTTTACTACAACTTGGGGTACACTGTTGTCCACAGCCATTATCTGAATGTTCATTGTTTGGGGTTTCCTTGTTTCAAACCCAGTGTCAGGAAAAACATAGAAATTGGTATGAGTCCCATCTGTTACAGTGAAAGAAAAGCTGTCTTCAGTGGACTCTGTGCCATCATGTTTGTAGCTTATAAGATTTTCATTCAGATCTTGTTTGGTAAAGGACGTGACTGGCTTGGTGTTATTAAACATAAGTTGACCATGAACTGGCACTTGTGTGATGATAAATTTTAATAACGTATCAGGGGTGTCTCTGTCTTCCACCATCAGTTCAAAGGGGGTTATCAGTTTATTTTCACTTTCACTCACCACCACGGTATGGATTGTGACCACTGGCTTTTTATTATCCACATCATTAATGGAAATTCGGAAAGTACGAAAAACTGGGTTATGACCATCAGTCACTTTAAACTCAAAGCTGTCCATTTTCACCTCATCTTCTGAGGTATGAATATAGTAGATTTTATTGCCTGCTAACTGGAGCTGAGTGAAGGTTGTGATGGGCACCCCAGACTGATCCGTGCATTCGAGATGGCCACGAACAGGTGCCCTGGTAATACTGAAAACCAAGTTCTCATCTGGGCTATTCAAGTCGCTGGTGCTCAGTAAGTCAGTGGTAAGCGTAACTTTTCCCCCTTCCTTCAAGGACACCCCTTTGCTGATCACATCTGGGAAGACAATATCAATGCTACCTATGGTCACATAAAAATATCGGTCAATGAGAGGATTTATCCCATCTGTCACATCAAATTTGATAAGATCCCGAATACCTTCCTGGCCTAAATGCACATACTGAATTAAGTTTCTGTCCACTTCATCTTGGGTAAAGTTCATTCCCAGCGTGATATTCTCAACCCCACCTGAAAGTTTTATTCTCTGTAAGAGGCCTTGTCCTGGCCCATACCTTATAATGTAAGTCAAAGATCTGTCTTCAGAATCTAGATCAGTAGCCTTCAGTATTCTGTTGTGGATGGTTTTAGTCTCCCCTATTCCAATTTCCAGCCCATCATTGATGGCCATTCTGGGTGTCTCGTCATCTACAGGAATAACCATGATGAGCACAGTTTTCTCTACGGTATGTTTACCATCCGTGAGTTTCACCTCAAAGCTGTCTTCCTGTGTTTCAGAGTCATCATGTTCATAGATAATGCTGGAACTCTCAGTTATCCGATCCAGGGTGAAGCTCTCCACTAAAATTGTCCCATTGATCAGCTGGTCCACAATGTGGCCATGCTTGGGTAACTTAGTGAGAGTGAAGGTCAGTTCATCAGCAGGGATGTCCCCATCTGCTGCATTGAGGATGGGAGTATCAATAACTAGGCTCATGCCTTCCATCACTACGAACTCTCGCACGAAGATTTCAGGCTCTTCATCATTGGTTGGGATGATGACAATAGGGAAGACATGTCTTTCGGAAAAGTTAATGCCGTCAGAGCAGCGGAACATGAATCTGTCTTCAACAGGTTCCACACCCTTATGGATACTTTGGACATAATAAATGTGTGCTTGCCTGAGGTCTTTCAAAGTGAAGGCACTTATTGCTGTACCTGCTCTGGATTTTTCAGATCCCGGGGCTGGAGAGATGTTCTCTATGTAACCAGAAGTGGGCTGAGCAACTATAGTGCAGAGAATGTCATCACTGGGGGTATCCACATCTTCAGCTCTTAAGTGAGCCTGTGTAATGGTCCTTTTATCACTTTCCATTACCATTAAGTGTTCCCCCACAAAAACCTCTGGGGCTTGACTGTCCACAGGGAGGATGGTCACCAGTACTGAAACTCCCTGAACAATGTTGCCCCCAATGCTCCACTCTTCAGACAGGTCAGACAGAGTGAGATTAAAGCTATCTTCTTTGGCCAGCAGTCCTATTTCACCCCCAGTGTGAGCATACACCACAGCCCCATCCAGCAGGTCTCGCTGGGAAAACCGCTCTGCAGGTACCCCCTGGACCAGGATGTCCCCGTGTTGGGGAGGATCCTCGACGATGAAAGTCAGCATCAGGTCATCCGTATCCTCATCCGTACCCTGGATGACATTAGCGGTGATCTCAGCAGCACCATTCTCCAGCACATCCAAGTAAGAGCCAAGCGTCCCTGGGGGCAGCTGTAAAGTGGGCACCTCATCGTCCACAGGGTGCACAGTCACCTTCAGTGTGATGGGCACCACATGGACGCCATCGCTCACCTCTAGGCTGCAGGCATCACTGTGCGATTCAGCACCACTGTGCACATACGCCACCCTCCCGTCTTTAATATCTTCCAAGCCAAAGGCGGCTCCCACGGCCAGGCTACGTCCAGAGAGCTGCAACTGTCCATGCCGGGGAGCCTGGGTCAGGGTGAACTGGAGGTGAGTGGACTCAGTGTCTGTATCACTGGCGTCCAGTTCAGTTTGGCCCAGCACATGGCTGCCCCCCTCATGCACAGTGAAGCCGCTATTGGTGATCTCAGGGGGCTGGTTGTCTATGGGCTGCAAGTAGATGGTGAAGGTGCCCTGGGCAGTGTTGCCAGCTGCATCTTCCACCTGGTACTGGAACTGGGCCAGGCGAGGAGCCACCCCCAGCTCCTGCTGCGGAGGCCGGTAGGAGATCTTGTGGTGGTTGATCTGGGCCTGAGTGAAGTGCGTCACCTCCACTGAGTGGTCATCAGTCAGCACCAGGGATCCCAGGCGGGCACCCTTGGCTCCTGGGGGATAATTGGAGTCAGTGTCGGTGGGGGGCTGGGTGACGGTGTAGCGGAGCTCCCGGTCACTGGAGTCCTGATCTGTGTAGCGCAGGTGCTTCCTTCGCAGGGGCGTCACCTGCTGCTCAGCCACCACCAGGTGCAGACTGCTACCACCATGCAGCACCGGGGCCAGTCGGTCCACTGGGTGCACCCGAACCACAAAGCTCTGAGGCCCAGAGCGATTGGGTGGGTCGTTGTCATCCTGGACCCTAAAGACAAGCTGGTCCAGCACCACCCTGGGGCCAGGACTGTGGGGCCCAAGATGCCGGTAGTAAAACCGCCCCTCCACAATGTCCTGCTGCAGCCACTCACTCACCAGCCTCTCGTAGATCGGGGGCTCCCCAGGTGAGCCCAGCACCCTCCTCCAAGGGGAGCCTCCGTTCTCGCTTTCCCAGCCCGGGGGCGGCTGGGTCTGACGGAGCAGTAGCTGTCCCGTGGCGGGCCCAGACTCCAGCACAAAGCGCAGCGTGGCATCATCCGAGTCGATGTCAGTGGCACTGAGAGCGCGGGCGGTGATGGGGGCTGTTTCACCCTCGGCCAAGGACAGTCCGGTGTTGGCGTTGAGCAGGGGCGGCTGGTCGTCAACAGGCACCAGGGTAATGGGGAAAAGGAACTCGACGCGATGCCGGGCCCCACCGTCCTCCAGCCGCAGCACCAAGTTGTCGCTGAGCGGTGACTCGCTGCCATCGTGCTGGTAGATGACTCGGCCGGCTGCCAGCTCAGCCACCGTGAAGTGCTTGCGGACCTGGGGCTCCCCCAGCAGGGTCAGGTGGCCGTGCCGCAGCCCCGCCACCACGCTCACCCGCACCTGCTCCAAGTCGTCCTCGTCGCTGATGAGCAAGCCGGGGCTGGGGCCCGGGCCGGAGAGCGGCCGCGACTGCCCCTCGTAGAGCACCAGCCCCGTGTTGCGGGTCACCACGGGGGCCAGCGTGTTCATGGGCTTCACCACGATCATGAAGGCGAAGGGCTCGGAGGCGGCGCCCTCGGGGTCCAGCACCTCCAGCTCCACCTCGAAGAGCCGTTCCCGGGCCGAGTCCTCCGCCGGGGGCTGGTAAGCGACCCGCAGCTCCCGCACGTCGCGCTGGCTGAAGGAGGTGATGGGCAGGCTGCGGTCGTCGGTGCTGACCACGTGGCCCTGGCCGGGCCCGAAGGGGGAGGTGAGGTTGAAGAGCAGCAGGTCGGGCGCGGACTCGGCGTCCTCGGCCGCCAGCATGTCGGGGGTGAGGGCGGTGAGCACGAACTGGTCCACCTCCATCATCAGCATGGCCACGAAGCTGGGCCGCGGCGGCGTGTTCTGGGCGCCCGCCCGGAGCCGCACCAGCACCTGGAAATACTCCCGCTTCGGCAGCCCGCCGGCGCCCGCCGCCGCCTCCCGCAGCTCCACCACCATGGGCAGCAGGTCGCGGTCGGGCGAGCCGCCGGCCGCCGTGTGCCGGTAGCGCAGGCCCAGCCGCAGGAACTCCTCGCACTCCCACCAGGCCGAGGGCGAGGGCACGCCGCCCGCCGGGTGCCACCCGCCGGCCGGGCGGCCCACCAGCTCCCCGTAGCGGGGCAGCCCGCCCAGCCCCGGCAGGGCGCCCACCCTGCAGCGCTGGCGGCCCGGCTGGAAGGCGAACTCCAGGCTGCGCCCGTCCAGCGCGTTGCTGGTGCCCCGCAGGCTCTCCACGCTGAGGGGCAGGTTGCGGGTGACGAGCTCCAGCTGGGCGAAGAGCACCTCCACCTCCAGCACCAGCGGCAGCAGCAGGGCGCGGCTGGGCGAGTCGTAGCGCAGCTGCAGGCGGAGGCGGTGGCGGGCCGGGCTGCGGGAGCCCAGGTGCCAGTAGCGCACCTGGCGGGGGCCGAAGTCGCACGGGAAGCGCGGCGGGACGAGGCGGCCCGGCCGCAGCCACAGCGGGTCGTCGTCCAGGAGGCGCAGGTGGCACCGGTCCCCCGGCTGCACCTGCAGCACCAGGTCGCTCAGCGGGTCCAGCCAGACGGAGCGGCCGAAGGGGACGCGCAGCCCGCGGTTGGCCAGCACGATGGAGGCGTCTTCCGGGGCCCCCAGCGCGGCGGGGTCGTAGGAGAGCGCGAGGCCGCCCAGCAGCAGCAGCAGCAGCAGCGCGGGAAGCGGGGTGCGCGCGGCGAGGCTGCGGCGCATGGTCCCGGGCGCCCCTTCAGCGCGCGCGCTGCGCAGCCGAGCCCCGTCGCGAGCCGCGGCTCCGAGCAGCTGGCGCGCGAGCCCCGCCGGCCGCCCGCAGGGGAACCGGCCCCTCCCGCCCACCTGACCCCACGCTGGCCAACCAGCACCCGAGAGAGCGCGGGCGGCGGCGACGATTGGCCAGCGCGCGGCTGCCAATCAGCCAAGTGCAGCCGGGACGGACTAAGCGCCCCGTTGCAACAGGTTGCTGGAGAGGGGCGCGTGCAAGTGCCTGGGGGGAGGCAGATGATAACACCCCCGTCTTCTGGAGGGGTTGCTACCTAGGCAAAATAGGGGGCAGCTGCGGGGACGCACTGAGCGCTGTCCTGCAACGAGGGGAGGCTCCCTTCTAGCCAGCCCCTTGGGGGAGAGCTGGAAACAGCGCCTTAAAATTCGTCCCCAGCGAGGAAGAAACTGTTACCAGGCTTCTGCAAAATCCCGCCTAGCCACCGGGAACTGCTCAGCTGAACTCAGAGTTAATAAGTCCAAGATTGGCGGGGCGGGAGGAGGGGGCAGTTTGTTTCTGCGACTAAGAGGGAGCTGTGTAAAACGGGTAAGAAAGAAATTAATGGAGAGAAAACAAAGGAGGGAGGGAGGAAGGTGAAGGTGGAAAACTGGAGGAGGCGAAGGAAGAAAGTGCCCCAAGGCGCCGAGAAAGCAGGCGCAGTGCAGAGCTGTCATCTGAGAGATATATGGCTCTGTTTTTGTTGCAATAATTAGAGTGCAAACTGTGTTAGAAATCTGCTTGTCAGCATCACATTTCTTTGCACTAGAAAGAAAATTGATAAATATCTGTAGGGCAAACCACATTAAGTTATATCCATTTTCACTCTCTGGCCCAGAGTGGTTGAGGCAGTGGAGGAATAAAAGCTTAAAAGTTCTTTCTGCTCTTTGTGTTTGTAAGGGCTTTTTGTTGTTGTTTTTGTTTTGTTGGGGTTTTTTCTTAGAAACTACAAGGAGTAGAAATTCGCAGAGGAATTATAGTTTCCCTTTGAATGTTTAATACGGAAACATGGTTTTTCTTTCATCATGTTTGTCGCCTGATAAACTTCTGCCTGTCACAAGAATGTGAATGCAATCTGCAAAATACCTCCAGAACAGATATGGACAATTCAAAACAAACAGGATGCAGGGAATTAAAATGTCTTAGAAAACGGATATATTTTATTTTAAAACACTGTTTGAATTAATGTCTATAAAAGGGGCCATAGTAAAGGGAGGTTGTTTTCCATATGGAGCACTGAGTTTAGAAGACTAAGTGACACAGGTGTGGAGCACAATGAGGAGAATTTGCTATATGTATTATCATCCAGACTTGGTTGGAGTTACTTTAGCAGTTTGGGATAATGGACCTCAGAGAGGTAGCACATTTTTACACTTTCGATGTGTCACAATGTGACCAGGAAATTCATATTCATTTTAGTATAATATGAAAATAGCTATTAGTAAAAGGCTGTTTTTTGATAGTTATAATTACTATACTTTAAACCTACAAGAGTCTCTCACAGGGATAGAAATGTCTAGGTGCTAGTAACTTATTATGGTAAGGACTATTATGAGAACCTGAGTAGAAAGAGACAGACAACTAATTTTGTTAATTGCAACATTATACAAAACAGTATACCCCACATTTTCTTTTCAGTTGCTGCTATCATAGCTTTAATGAAAGATGAAGAACAGGCACAAATGCCTCCCGTATTCAAGGATGTTCCTCAGATGAAGAAGTACATCCTCAGAGATAACCCTTTATATAAGGAATGTGGTGAGGGAGATGTCCAATAATGGAAGTACCCCACAGTACAGGACCTGGAGTGAAGTTGCCCGGCTTTTATTTTTTTAACACAAGTATACAGTTGGAGCATAGTAGAGTGCAATGTAATCAATATAAGGTATTCATACATATATAATATAGACACATACACACATACCCCCCTAAGAAAAAGTGAGGTCATTTTAACTTTTGGTACCCCAAAAAATATTAGTAACACAGGCAAGAATATTTTTAACCTGACAAACAAAGAGTCCTGTTTGTTTTACTGACCAAGACTAACATGGCTGCCCCCTTCTATTTTAACCTGACAATGTCTGTTGAACTTCTTTCAAGATGTATTGTTCTCCTCTGTTTTAAATGGATTTTAATATTTGCTGTCATGTTTCATTAAACCAGACTACCCACCCTTGAGAGCCTATCCCATCTTGTCACTAGTTTATTTGTAATTTTAACTCATTTTTAAATACTCTAATCCTGATTGCTGATCTCTGGTTAAAAGGGTGGTAACCCCTTTGGTTGCAGGACAATAGTGTGAAAAATGGGAACGCTGGATTTTAAAATATTTATGTTCAAACTACAGACGGACAATTTCAATGGACAGTTTTTTAACTGGATGGGATATTCTATATTTTTCAACAAATTAATACTAATTTATGATGAAAAATGTATTGATGTGGATCTGGGGTGTAATTTTTCTGCTTCTGAACTCACTAGACATTTTAGCAGCAATTTCAAGGACCGCAGGATTAGGCCATTGATATTTATCATGAAATGATCAAGGCGCTTGTGCACAGCAGTCATGGCAGCCCTCTAATTTTAGCATTTTCTGAACCTCAAGCAAGTCAGTAAGCTCTTCACTCACAAACCAGTCTAGAAGTGAAAGGCACTCTTAATTTACTCTATTCATGAAAAAAGGATTAAAAAGTATCCAAAAGGCAGGGGGAAGCAAGATAAAAAGATTTTACACTGCTTACTATCTGGTGGAGTTTGTTTTGTCCAGTGTGGAATTTAAGAAGTTACACTGTGATACAGAGGTTTGATCTCCTCTACAAATACTTCATTCAGATTCCTGGTTATCAAAGTCTGCCCTCTGTTGTAATACGACAGTCCTACATGCCAGCACTGGCAGAGCATGATTACTGTTATTAGCTGACAGCATTCAAGCCTTACAGGCTTAATATCAGTAATGCTATTAAAATAGTTGACTAAAAATTATACCACTCAATTTAAATGAGACCAATTGCTTCCAAATAATTTTTGTGTGCCTCTAGACCAGTGTTCCCTAAAGTGTGGGGCACCCCTGCCCCAGTGTGCATGGAGGAACATTTAAAGTAGGTGTGGTGGGGTCCAGGCCAGTCTTCACAGAGGGTCGGGAGGAAGAGCTTCTCAGCCTTGCTTTGGCCCAAGCCCAGCTCTGCTTTCATTCCTTCTCTGCCCCTGGGCCAGCTCTGCCTCTTGCCACAGCTCCTTTCCCATCACCAGTTCAGCCCCCAGCTCCACCTTCAGCTCAAGCGCCTCTGCTCAGCCAGCTATGCAGTAATGGGGGGGAGGGAGGAAGACAAATTCCATGGTTGGTGGGGGGTGGGTCATGACAGGAAAAGTTTGGAAACAACTGTTCTACACAGATAGCACCACTGACAATAAAACAAACACTTAAAGACTAGCAAATTTATTTATCACATGAGCTTTCATGGGAGAAAATTCCATTTCATCAGATGCTTTGAAGATGGGGAAACTTACAGAATGGGAGGAGAATAAATCCCATTCTGGAAGTTCCCCCATCTTCAAAGCATCTGACAAAGTGGGGTTTTCTCCCGTGAGAGCTCAGGCAATAAGTAGATTTGTTAGTCTTTAAGTGCCACAGGACTCCTTGTTCATTACAGCCCTCCATGGACTTTCCAGCCTGTTTCACAGCATGTCTTGCCATGCTTCCCACTAAGTTGCTTTCACTTGTCTGATGCTGCCTTCTCTCTAACCTGTTTCTGATGTTGGTGCAGGCGCTATTTTCTGCAGTCCAGGCTCTGTGGAACTCCATTTCGGTATCTCTGCCTTGTCCGCTCTCTTCTCACATTTCAAATCTCAGTCATGTAGATCTTTTCTATTATATCTTTTGATCACTCTTACACTGTCCCAAAGTTAAAATATTACATATCATTTCTCATTAATGATAACCAGACTTTGTAGTCTATTAAATCAAATATGCTTAGGACTCAGTTGTATAGGGTCCTGGTATAGCTGTGAAAAAGAGGTATAGGGCCCCAAGAAATCCTTGAGGAGACTATAATGCCTCTGTCACCCGCCCTCCACCAGGAAGCAGGCCACATGTGGGTGGGGATGGGGACTGCATATGATTCTGCATCCAACAGAGGTGCAAGTTCTGCCACATTTCCCTTCTGCTTCTAGAGAGTATCTTGCCAGAGACAATGCCACCAAGGTCTTGCATTGGGCTGGTGCACCTCTTTACAGCCATCCATGTTTAAGGGGATATGGGTACGTATCAGAATGCGTAATTATGTTATCAATCATAAGTGTGCCATATCAATCATCAAACCATTAGGTCTAGCTCATTGATGGATACATAGCAGAGAGGTCAGTAACCTTTCAGCACACACTACTAAATGTTACATGCTTATAGATTTATACAAAATGCTAATTCCTTCACTAAAGAAAAGCTAGACCACGTCTATTTTGGGAATTTGTTCTAAGCTACACCATTGTGAGCTACTTAAATGTAATTGAAATTCCAGCACATTCAAGTAGTTAAATATTTGCCTAATGAAATAAATAGGGAGCATTCCCGACACCACATTTTCTGAAACAGAAGATAACACTGATGTCATTCAATGGTTAAGAGAGCATGCCATGTTGAGAAATTTAACTCCACTAACTGCACTATAGAAGTTTTATTTTCTTGTTTGGTTATATACAATGTCTGGCTCTTGCACCAACCGCCAATAGGAGCATAGTACAAACACCAGAATGGTGTTTATACCAACAGTGGTCACACTAGAGACAAACATGAAGGAAACGTAACCTCACTTCTTTGAGATTCCCCTGTTTACACTTCCCAGGATCACATTAGCTGATTTGTCTAGTGTTGCACTGGGAGTTCATATTAAACTAAAAAACAAAGGCATCTGGTGGCACTTTTAAAGACTAAAACAACTATTTACCACATGTGCTTTCATGGGAGAAAATCCCACTTTGTCAGACACTTGACGATGGAGAACTACAGATGTATGGGAAGAAAATAAATGCAGGGGAGTGTAAGTCATAGGCTCAGGTCAGACTGTAACAGCAAATCAAAGCAGTTGTTTAGATTCAAACAGTGGAGAACAGCCTATAGGAGAGAGGTAGGAAAGCAAAATTACTTGTTGTAATGGGAAAAAAATCCATAATATCTATTCAACCATAAGATGACAGCTTCAAATCTGCATATGAATTCCTATTCTGCAGTGTCTCTTTGAAGTTTCAATTTATTATCCATTTGCCTGAGTATGACTATTAACAGATCACTCCCAGAGTGATCAGGTAGACTGAAAAATTCCCCTACTGGTTATTGAATGTTGTTATTTTTATGTCAGTTTTGTGTCCATTTATTCTTTGCTCAGACTATTCTGTTTGTCCAATATGTAAAGTGGCGGGGGGGGGGGTTTCTGGCACATAATGGTATGAATCACATTGGTGGATGAGCAGGTGAATAAGCTGTGTGAACTTTAGAAAGTGTGAATGAGGAAGGCTGGGCATGATCCATTTCAGTATTAAATGGATGGACGTGAGTCTGTGGAGGTTGAGGGTGGCTTCCAGTCTCTGCAGGATGGAGGTTTCCAGTGTTGGGTCCAGAGGCTGGGCGTGCTTGCTTAGGGACTACCCCATTTGCATATAGTGGGTGCACATCTGCTGTCCAGGGCCAATTACATGCAGGAGGTGGGTGTGGACTGAGTCAGGAGAGATTTTCCTAACAGCCTCCAATCCCCCCCGCAAATTTCCCAATACTCCCCCGAGTGAGTGGTCACCTGGCAAAGTGGGATAAATCAGGGGTCAGGAGTAGAATCCAGGGGGTCACTGCAGCACACAGAACCCTAACCAGGGAATAACCTGTCACAATCCCTAAAAAGGTCAAAAACCCTTTGAACAGGCACCTACTTCAGCTAGATTCTTCGGGCAGAGCTCATGGTGTCTCTGGTCAAAGCCTTGGCAAAATCTCATCCCAGGTCTTTACTTTGCATGTCTTCTCTGCAGAGCTGTAACTAGGCCAGGGTGAACAGGGCAAAGCTCCAGGCAGGGAATTTTAGAGGGTGGAGGGGAGGATCTGGCTTCCCGCAGCAGCCGGGGATGGATCCAGATCTGTTCCCAGCTGCCACGGGGAGTCAGATCCGTCCCCTGAGCCCCCTAAAATGCCACCGCCACCACCAATCCGGATCCCCCCATTATAAATTAGAAACCAAATCAGATTACACATTCAGCCTTTACCTTGTTCCCCAGTTGTCTTGGATTTTCTTCTGTTAGGACTTTTATAAGGGTCACCAATGGACATTCATACAATAAGTAGTAATTTTTTTTTAATATTTCAAGTGCACAAAATCAATACTCACACAGCCTTTTGTAATATTGTGTGCATCTGTTTGTTTCACTGCTTAATAATAAATGTTTGTTAATAAATACATTTGTTAGTCTTTAAGTGCCACAGAACTCCTTGTTTGGTTGTTTTACTGAACCTAGACTAACATGGCTGCTCCTTTGGCTATGCCTACACTTACACTTTAAATTGAATTAATTATGATTAATTCAATTTAAAGTATTGCATGCCTATGCTAGCTTTCCTTAGTTTGAAATAAGGACTTCCTTCAATTCAAAATAACGAAAGGTCATTTTGATATGACAAAACCTCCCTTAAATTCAAAACAATAGTTAAATCGAACTTATTAGTTCAATTTAACCTACTGTAGCCATTTTAATTCTAACTAACCGTTAGTTCAAATTAATACTTTTTGCCCTTCTCCCTTCCAGGGTGTCTTCCTCTTTCTATATATTGGGTGGAGGCGTGGCCCTTCTTGGCCATCTTGCCACACCTCCCATGGTGCCCCTCTCCTAAATCAAACTAGCAAGTCCTGTCAATGGACATGCTAGTTCAATTTGGGTTTCTAGTGGAGCCATATTAATTCAATTTAACTTAATTCAATTTCATGATTATTAGTTCACTTTAAGTAGTTTCATTTAAGTTAATTCAAGTTAACAATCTAAGTGTAGACACGGCCTTTGAATCTTTCACTGTTTAGTATTACAGAAGTTTGTAGAACATGCACTTTATAGGCGTACTTTAGGGGACAAAGTTATGGTTGAATGATGGTGGTATATGGTTGATGAGATGTAGGGTTGAATAGGTGATGCAGGAATTTTTCCTGCTTGTTGTGGTTAATTGAGTGTGATGATTAGGGTCAGAATTGTTTATGTAACCATGGCTTGTGAAGTCCATAGTACTGAATGTCTGTGGAATTTTCAGACATGTATTATGGAATGGCTTGCTTTGAATTGCACTTGGCAACCTTAAATCTAGAAATTTATGAAGTTTTGTGTGGGACACATGAGAGAGATCCTGCAGCATTTATGCAGTGGTGAATACATCCAAGTAAATACATCAACCTTTATAGGATTCCTTAGTTGAATCAGAGCTCACCAATGCGAATAAAGATATCACAGTTGGGCACTTAACCTAAACTCTAGTATCACAGATGGAGTTGAGGATGATGTGAGAAATATTGCATTCAGTCAATAGCCTGTTTCCACTTACTGATTTTTACCTGTGTGATCAGCTGAATAGAGAGAGTGGGGGGAAGAGGAAGCTCAGGTAGATCATTTAGGTTTAATGAGAAGAGTATAGCAAAATACTGAAACTGAGCTCTTTCAAGCGATAAAATCCTCAGCTCTTCAGATTTAGTTTATCCTGTTTTATGGACTCTGTGGAAACAAACAAAAATAAAAGAAATGGAAAAATATTCCACTCTTTGAATGCAACAGATCCCCCCCTCCCCCCAACAACAAAAGAGAAAAACCCTCATAAGTAACATAAAAGTGGTACTTTTCAGCAATAATATCTGCTTCATTTTGTGTTGCTTGGGCTATACAGGTGGTCAGACAAGATGATCACAGTGATCCCTTGTGGTCTTGGAATCTATGAGTTCTGTTGTCCCTCCCTTCCTACTAATGAATTGAATTCCAGTTCTTATTTGTTCTGCATTTGTTCTGCTAGGGCTCTTCCTGGTCACTAACTGCTATAAGATTTCATACTGATTTCAATAGTGTTTCTGAGCACTCAGCAGGAAGACGGGTTACTCACTTGTTAAATACTCTTAAATCTATCAACAAACAGTCATTGTGCCTGGATCTTTCAGTGTGGTTCAGTTTACTGGTGTTTGGATTGCTTATCTTCTCTGCTCCTAACTTTTCTGTCCTTGTTTATATATAAGTAACTGAAATTATAGCTTCAAATGTTGCCTTGTGAAAAATTCAGAGGTCCTTTATGTCTACTCAGAGGGCCAAATTCCACTCCTGAATTAACATATGCAATTCCCATTGCAATTAATGGGAACCAGGCATAGGTAAAAGGTAAAATTTTGCCATTACACAGCACCAGTGAATATCATCATGTGTTTTGTTATCTTGTTAAACAATCCTGGTAGCATTTAGTAACATTTTCTTACCTGCTCTCAGATTAAAATTGAGTCCAATAAACTGAGCACATGATCCATCCACCTTTACCAGAAGGATTCCTCTTACTCTGTTGAAATACGCACTCATATTAAGCCAATCCATGAATGAAGTTTTGCAGTCCTTATTCAGGTATAGTTCCCACTGATGTATTGTTCCATAAAAAGACATGCAGCCAGTGCCAGCTTCTGATCTCATAACTGTAATCAAGATCAGACATACTATGTTTTGAGTGCCATGGAGTGGTATTTCAATCACACCTCTTGATCAAGATCATAGAGAATACATGAAGTTGGGTGTGTCTGGCTGGAACTCTTCAAACACAGAGTTTGGGGACTGCTAGCTGTATACCTCCTCTGTTTCTCTCTGGCTTTTAAAAAAAACTAGTATGTGAACACATTACTACTATCATTGCTGCCTCACTGTCAGCATGAAAACACCTGGAAGCCCCAATCAGGAGTCAGGGGCCCATTGTTACTGTTCCCTCTGCTTGTATGCGATGCCCTTTCCTCTTCTGCAGATTAATAGATTCCATGGCCAAAAGGGACAACTGTGATTATCTAGTCACCTAGTCTAACACCATCTTCTGCCTCACCGGCCTGTATGACACAGGCCATAGATTTCCCCAAAATGATTCCTAAAGAATGTCTGTTAGAAAACTCATTCACTCTTGATTTAAAAATTGCCCAGTGTTGAACAATCTACTACAACTCTTGAGAATTGTTCCAATGGTTAGCTAATCTTGCACTCAAAAATTTACCTTTTCTATCCACCCTGAATTTGGGTATGTTCAGCTTTCAGCCATTGGATCATGTTATATCTTCTTCTTCTAGACTGGATTATTTTATATCTTTGTCTGTTAGACTGAAGAGGCCATCATTAAATATTTGCTCCCTAAGAAGCATTTGCAGCCTGTAGTCAAGTCATCTTCTAACTTTCTTTGTTAAATTAGATTGAACTCCCTGAGTCTATCACTCTAAGGCAGTCATACTCCATTGGAGGTTCATGAGGCTACAAGTCGCTTTTTAATGTGTCTCCTGCAGCTCTTTGCAGCATATGATATTAAAACATTGTGATTTAATTAATAACCAATCTAAGTTATTATGCAATCAGGATACTTTTACTATATCATTCACCAATTAAGTTATCAACTTGCACTAAGTTATTAACTTATGTGCTGTGAGAATACTAGAGAGGGAGAGAACAGGAGAGAGAGAATGTACTCTAGTAACTGAAACAATGAATTCATGCTGTTGTGTCTCTTTTGGATAATGTTGATCGTTTATTTGGCTTCTGAGCCACTAAGGTCAGACTATCATTGCTCTGAGGCATGCTTTCTAATCTTTTCATCATTCTTATGCTTCTTCTCTGAGCCCCCTCAAATTTATCAGCATCTTAGTTAGAGACTCAATATTGGGGAGATTGAGTGAAAATGAATGCATAGAGACATCCAGGAGATCCAACTAAATCATCTCCCCTTCCCCTTCCCCTCCCCGCCCCACCACAAACTCTGAATTTAGATTATGAGCTCTTTCAAACAGACTGTGTACTATTTCTGTACAGTGCTTAGTGATCAACTCAGAATGGGGCCCTTGTGCTACCATAAAAAGCCATGATTAAATAACATTGTGCAAGTCAGTAAGGAAGTTAAGTGTTTGTACTGTGGTAGTGCTTAGTGGGTAGCCCACTGTGTCAAAGACTCTGTTAAAAAATAAGATAGTCCATTCCTCCCTGACTAGCTTACAACCCAAGTATAACACAGTAGATAACAGGTGGGTATATTAAACAGACTGGGAGTGAAGGGAAAAGCACATGGAAACGGTAAAATATTTATGATTAGTAAAAGCAGCAGCCATCACAATATACCAGCTGTTTATGTCTTTGAAATGACACTTGAAGAAACCTTTTCAGAAGGCCATCAGCATGGTATTTTGGTCTGATCTCACTTAAAATATACAGTATTAAATGAGAGTAGTTCACACTATTGACAACCCAAAATGTTCAAGAGCCATGAATCAGCATCCCCCAAAATTATGAGATTTTGACAAATACATTGGTTATTTGCTTTACACAGTTTGAACTTCAGTGTACACTTGGCTGCAAAAAAAAAAATAGCTTGAAAACAGAAACCATGAATGTTAACCGTAGTGTAACCTAGTGCTTACATAGTGCTTCTCATCAGCAGATATGATAGACTCAAAGGTCAGAAAGGACCCATATAATCATTCAGTCTGACCAACTGCACAATGCAGGCCACAGAACCTCACCCACCCACTCCTGCAATAACTCACTCACTGGACTTGAAGTCCACTGAAACTTCTGTTTTCAGCCCTGTTTGCTGCCTCCTGTGCTGCTGCATCTGTACTGCTGCCTGATAAAGGAGATCAGAATCATTATGCACGTTTTGCATATGGGGAAACTGAGGCACCAGCTGACGTGACTTGGGCAACTGCACTCTGTCCACCAGTGGCAGAGACACAAATTAAACCCAGATCTCATGAACCCTAGTTCAGTTGTCTATCCTCTGGGTAACACTGCCTCAAATTTTATTGTTTTAAACCAAAGCTGAGATTCTCACCTAAGTATTTGTTTCTAGAAGCTGGAACCCTAAGTTAAACACCAAGAATCATAAGACTTGCAATAAAAACATGAGAGTTGACAACACTGATTTTGTGCTAGACCCTATAGCAGCTTCTGATGCATTAGTAGCTCATAAATTAAATGTTTGGCTTGGAGAATTTTGTTGATGGCAATACAGTAATTTTACCATTGACAAAACATTTAATGTAACATTTTTTGTTGTTTGAATTTATTTTCTGCCTCAAGGTGATGATTTATTAAGTAAAAGAGCTACTGTTTCCTCAACAAAATGTTTTTACATAGAGAGAGAGCGCAAGTAAATATTATACATTTTGTATGGTATTTGTTCTGTAACAAAGAGAGTGAAAATAGGCCGGGAGTTTTAGTCAAATGCAGTGTCGGATATCCGAATGCTGAATGCTTTTAATGATGCAGTGCATTTTGGTATGTGTCATAAAATGCAACAAATTCTTTTGAAGATGATTCTGCTGTCTCCAAGCTAACCTGGTATCACTATTAAAAAGCATATCAAAGGCTGCTTGAAATTGTTGTTTAAGCACTTATCAAGCTTTCCGTTGTAATTCTCTCTCCCTTGCCTCACATGAAACATTTTACCTAACCTCTGGAGCCACAGCTGTCATAACAAAACCATCACACATAGTTTGTTTCATCATATTATAGTTTAAACATTGTAGGTGCCAACTACACACATTTTCTTGTCTCCTGTGAACTACTAGTCTTTAGTTTGGCAGTGCTGAGTAGTTCAGGTGCTGGGATGTGAAACACGAAAGTTGATGTTTGAGGGCATTGAAAGGATGAGAGGAGCAATGCATACCTCTTCATGCTAAGCTAGTGATGTCAGACACTTAACACATTTCTTTTCTCAGCCGAGAATTTCCTAAAATAAATCAATATCAAACACACACTGGCTGGGCTTTGAAGCCTGATCTTGGAGTCCTTACTTAGGAAGCTCTGCTGGAGTAAAAATGGCAGGATTTCCAACCAAAGTGACCAAATACACACTATACATAACAGGGCTATAAAAGGGACATTCAATGTGAAATTCCTGAATCTAATTAATCTCTAGTGCAATTCCACTGATGTAAAGGGTATTACACCAGAGACAAATTTGTCCTTCTGTGTTTGAACAAAATAATTCTAACTTGTATTAACAACTCAGAGGGAGATTGTTCAAGGCACGAATAAATGGCTGTTGAGCACCATACTCCCATAAGCTTTCAATGGTTATGAGATACTAAGCTGCAAGTCTCCCTCTCTTCCTACCCTCTGAAAGGCCAGACAAGAGGAGCGCCTGCGTTTGGAGGAGCACTTTGACTGCATCCCAGGAATACATGGGCAGGTCTGCACTGTCCACTCACTGTTTTTGGCGGCTGTCAAACGGAGATATGAAAGTTACTTAAAATAACTTGTATTTCTCAGTTTGACTGCCCTATGCCCAGCATATTCACCTCCCTTCAGCTCAGTGCTACAACAGTTGTGGGGGTGATCTGAATAGATCAGTTTCCTGATCAATCAAGGGGCCTTCACAGACTTGGTCAGTTGATCAGGAAGATCGATCTGATGGCAACGATTTTGCCACCATCAGTGAAGACTAGCTCCGACTCACCTTGCACACTCAAGGTATGGTGCAGCATTTACACTCTCTCAAAGCATCAAGGACCTAAGGGTGGCACCATTACACCCTTAGAACATGCACTTCCAACCCACATCCACCACACAGTGACTAAGATGCATATTACATACTTTGGCCAATTTTTAAATCTAAATTTTGGAGCAAACCAAGATAACAATGTTTCAATAAGCATCAGCTTTACAAATATGCTCAGCAACCTTCATGGGACACCGATTTTCCAGAGAACTCAACTTGCTAAGTGCTGGGCTTTTCTTAAAGTCTGTCTCCATGGTGCCATTTCACAAGTACTCATATTCCACATCTCCAGAGCTGCTTCTGAATTTGTCTCCAGATGGTGGTTTTTAGTACTTGAATGTGGAACAGAATACAAGGCATACACTTTGTGTTATTTTTAAGGTTAGTAAGGTAGCTGCTATGATTGCTATGTGCCTGGTTTACAAGAAATTCAAAATCTTAAGTAGCAGTTTCAAATTATTGCCCCTGGTTGTGATGCCTCTACATTCTATCTACCTTTTACCTGCACACAAGGCCAAACTCATCTTTGGTAAACATGCTCTGAGATCAGTAGTGTCATACAATGGATAAATGTGCAATAAAGGAATCGATCAATAATATTTAATGCTGAGTATTTACTTCCTGACCACATACAAACAAAGTAAACCACAAGTATGCTTACCCTCCCCACTCTTAAAATTGTTCAACTATAAAGCTTAAAATGTTTACCATTAACAGATCTATTAGCAAACACTCACTTAAATAATGCAAGGTGGGTCAAAAGCCACCCGTACATGACCTACCCTAAAAATTAAAACAAATATAACAGCAGAACCTGCAGTTCAGCTTGTATGCCAAGATATCTACCATGACCATTTGATATTTTGCCAACTACCTTAGACGGGTAAATAAGTATTTGTAGTTCGATAACATTAGCCTTTGTAAGCATTCATGGTATCATCTGATAATATGTGTAGAAAATAAAACACAATTTTTTACAGGGATATCACTATAAGATCAGTTGTCCCTGTCTTGATTGGTTTATAGTGCAGAGACTTCTGTCTGGTTCTCTAGATGGGACTTCTCCCCCTGCCACACTGGATTTTTCGGGCCAACATTAGGAACTTCATGAAGCACAGCAGGTGATCTGAATTACTGCACATGAATGCTCTGCACAAAAGAGAATATTGTTGTTAGCTTCTCATGGTTTCTTGTATATCATTGCTCTCATGTCTGGTCTTCTTTGTGTTCTCATAAGTCTTGTGTAATTGAAAAAACATGCAAATCCTATTCATTGCTGCTCTGGTGATGCAACTCAGCAGTAAACTTGGCTAAGCCATCCACTGAATGAGTCTCCCTGCATAAGGGAATCCCTAGGTGGTGAGAAGTCACCGATCACTGAACCCACTTCCAACTGCACAGTATGCTTTTTTAAGGGAGGTGATTTCCACTGATCACAGTATTCCAGACAAAAGCAACAATGAATTTATATAATAGCATCATATTATTGTCTGCATTATACTCCATCTCATTCCTCACAAATACTAACATTTTGTTTGCTTCATTGACCACCGTTGCACACTTAGCATTGGTCTTTGTTGCTGTGTTCACAATGATGCCCAAAAACTTTTTCCTGAGTGAGTATCATTAATTTACAATATCTGAGTAGTTTAAAATATTCTATCCTATATTGATTCCTTTGGATTTGTCAACATTAAGCTTCATCTGACATTGTGTTGCCCATTCAGCTAGCTAAAGTCTCTCTAAAGTTATGTCTTTCTCTTACACCTGGTCTAGTCTGGTTATTGATATTGGAAGTTCTCTGGGACAGGGGCTGTAGCTGTATATCCACACATCACTTTAGCGCATTGGACCTCAACCTCTTCAGCCTTAACATCCCCAACCAACCAAACCAATCCCTCAAACAAACAAACAAACAAACAAACAAACAAACAAACAAACAAACAAACAAACAAACAACACACACACAAAACTTGACTTAAGCAGCGTTTTTACCCTCAGAAAGGGAGGAAATGCCAAAGACTTCATGAAATGCACTAGGGACTTTGCTATTGCAATTGCTATTTCCATGAAAGATGCTTCCATTTCATGTTGAGGAGTGGCTGAGTAAAGCCCTACTATGGAGATGCTACTATAAACAAAAATGATAAACATTTGAGTGGCTTGTGCATGATCACAAAGAAAGTTTGTAGCAGACCAAAGAACTGAACACATCTTCCAGGTCCCAGTCCACAATCTTAGTCAAAAGGCCACCTTTCTGTTTCTCTTTGTGCCTCAGTTTTCCATTTGTAGAAGTTCCAAAGGGGCAGTCAAGTTTGTCTAGTTCTAGCATCTGACAAAGAGCCATTTGTAAAAGGAGACAATAGCACTTCCTTACCTCACAGGTGTGTTGTGAAGATAACATTAAAGACTGTGAGGGTCTCAAAAACTGTGATCATGGGGGCCATCTAAGTGTTATAACTAGATCTCAGGAAAATCAAATGGTGTCTGGATGTAAAGTACAAACATGCAAATCCTCTATTGTGATATAGTAAATTTTATATTATTTTATCCTTTTGCCTACACTACTTACTTTAGGGTTCAGTACCACTCACCAGTATGTCTAGATGTTGATACACCTGATATTTTGCTCATTAAAAAGTAGAAAGAAATGACTGTTTGTAAACTGAGTTTTAAAGTTGAGTGAAACAGCATATTTTGCCAAGAGTTATAACTGTAGTGACATCTCGAACATTGTATTAAGCTATGCATAACCAAACTACCAGGATGTAAAAATAAGAGCAGGTTAATTGTGCTGCATGATTTATAGCATGTACATACGGTAACCATCCACCATAACAGACTTAACCTAATGGTAGTGAGAGGCCAAAAATATCTCAGGATTAATAACATCTCAGTTAGACCAATAATGCATTAAAATACAACCTAACAAACTGTAATTAATTGACTTAATCAGTAGAAACAATGAAATGACTAAAATAATAGACCTGAAGCTCAGTTTGCTTAACCAGAATACATTTTAAAGGACTGATTTGGCATTCATAAAAGTACAGCATATCCAATTAATCCAGTACCCCAGCCACTGCACAGTGAATTAGAGTCTATTTCTTCATTTGAGGAAAGACTGGGCTTGGTTTATCATGTACTGGAGATGAAAGAAATTAACCTATGGATAAAACTAAGGGTTTTTTTTCTTTCAACTCAAATTATCTTGGGTAATTACTCTATAATATTAAGCTCTCCTCCCCCCAAATTATCCACCCTACATTAATGTTACATTAACAGCTACATCTTGGTTTCACTTACCAAATTCATAATGAAGTGTAGAGCCATAAGAGTTGAATAGGTGGCCCAGGTGCCATTTTGTTTTTGCACGACAAGCGGTCTCAAGGTACACAGGCAACTTCACAGAATCATAGAATATTAGGGTTGGAAGGGACCTCATGAGGTCATCTTGTCCAACTCCCCACTAACAGCAGGGCTAATCCCACTAAATCATCCCAGCCAGGGTTATGTCCAACCAAACGTAGCGCACCTTATAAAAAGGGAGAGCTTGTACTGGTTGTGGATTCTGGTAGCAATTGAAGGAAGATACACAAACTACGTAAAATAACTTGCAGATCTCCCTTCAACTTCCTAGTGCCTACTTACTGCAGTGTCTCCACTGCACTGAGTTGATGGGAAATGTCTTCCTATCAATTCAGTGTTACTCTTCTTGAGGGGGTGGTCTTAATGAATTGACTTCTGGATCAATCAAGCGGGTCTTCACTGCCTGCTCTAACAATCTGGAAAGACTGAACTGATGGCGGTGAATTTGCTACTGTCAGTGTAGACCTGGCCTCAGTACCTGCTGATATCAAATGTGGATTAGAGGGTGGGAGGCTGGCCATGCTTTGGACCAGCTGACCAGTTCAACCCATGGAATGTCAGCAGGGGTCAGATCTCTTCTTGGTGTTCAAGAAGGCATTACATTCTGTGTTAGCCTTGATTGCTGTGCTTGCAGAAAAGAGGCTCCTCTGCACCTTCCTGAGCCCAAGTGCTTCCATGAAACACAAATCAGGTTTTGCCCTTAGGTTGCAGATTTAAATAAAAGCTACTCTCAGGTTGGCACCAATATTGCCAATCCCAAATGTTAAAAAAATGCATGAGATTGGCTTAAAAAAAGACTTAAATAAGAATTGTTTTCTTTTTTTTTGCCTTCCATTTTTTTAAATGGAGCCTGAGATTCTCATGTAAGAACATAACACCAGGAGCTGTGGCTTTAACAAATGTACCAAATATCTTGAGACACATCATCAAGTCATAAGAGTTGGCCACATTTAATTGCTGGTTTATAATAAGTTATTTAGCTGTCTAACCAGTAAGCAAAATTACAACATATGTAATTATGAAAAGTTAGCCTATCTTAAGAAGTGGTCTTGTGTTAAAATTTGAAGCCATAATGCTATATTAATGTAAGTTTTCTATTAAGTGTTGAAAAAAATTAAAGATAAACCCTCATAAATGGGGCATTATGCAATTGTCTTGCAGAACTCCACAGCAGAATTATGAGAACAGATTATACAAAAACTACAACTGTTCAAAAAGAACTTCTACTCTGTGGGGAAGTCTTAATGTTTCAAAATTTCCTTCACTTTGAATCAGAATGAGATATTAAATTTTCCAAATTTCACACAAATCTAATTCAAAAAAATGTATTGGGTAAACATTGAAAGACCTTATCGAAGCATTGCATTTTGACTAAATATAATGTAAAAGTGGAAGTGAAAGTCAAACTGATCTATTTAGATTTTGTTGAAATGAAACAATCTTTTGTTGAAAGTGCTGATAAAATTGGTATGATCCCGAGGAACATTTCAGATTTCACTGAATGAGCATTTTCCCTTTCCCCATTCTTTCAGAAAATTTTTATCCAGTTCTACCTGTCATCAGCAATACCTCAGAGTTTTAGGAGGATTGTCTTCCAATCAAATGATAATTTCCAAAGGGATCAAATGATAGCTGGTTATCGATAGCTCTATATGTAACCAAGCTGGGTTCACACTTCAGTCTGTTCACATCTACTGAGGCTCTTCATTGGTTCACAAACCTAATTTTATGCTCCTACCCTTCTCTTCCTTCCGCACTTGTCCCAAAGTCCCAGCACTCCCCCAACTTCCCTGATTTTACATTGAGCTTTCCTAGTGTTCTGCTCCATTATGTTTCATTTGTCTTCCTTGAAACTACAGTACCCACCTGGGGAAGTAAGAAAACAAATTGACAGGGCTAGATGGGTTCCCCGAAGTCATCTACTACAAGAGAGGCCCAAGAAAGAAAACAACAGAACACCATTAGTCACCACATACGACCCCCAAGTCAGACCTCTGCAACAGATCATTAAAGGACCTACAGCCTATTCTAAAAGATGATCCCTCTCTCTCTCAAGCCTTGGGGGACAGACCTCTCCTTGCCTACAGACAGCCACCCAATCTTAAACAGATACCAGCAACTACAGATCTAACAACAGAAACACTGAAGCAGGCACACACCCCTGCAACAAACCACGCTGCCAAGTCTGCTCACATATCTGCACAACAGATACCATCATAGGTCCTAATCAAGCCTGCTACTCCATCAAAGGCTCATTTACCTGCTCATCTACTAATGTGATCTATGCCATCATATGCCAGAAATGCCCCAACACCTTATACATTGGACAAACAGGATGATCGCTGCGCAAAAGAATAAATGAACACAAAGCTGATATCAGAAATCACAAAACAAAGAAACCAGTTGCTGAGCACTTCCATCTTTCTAATCACTCGATAAATGATTTGTTAATGACCGTCATCAGAGATGTGGCTGGGATATCAAGACTTCAAAGAGAAAACAGCTGAACTCGAATTAATATGCAAGCTAAATTCTGTGAAAGCAGGACTGAATCGAGATTATGGGTTCTTTTCCCATTACAAAAGGTAATTTGACTTCAGGCTTCCCAGGGTTTGAACCTAACAACTGCTCTGATTTGCTGTTACTGTATGACCTGATCCTATGTTTTACACCCCCTTGCATTTATTTTCATTCCATTCTGTAAGTTCACCCATCTTCAAAGCATCTGACAAAGTGGGATTTTCTCCCACAAAAGCTCATGCGAAAAATAAATCTGTTAGTCTTAAAGTGTGACATGACTCCTTGTTTTTTTTTGTTTTGATTTTGACAGAACGACTCTTCATTTATTCTGGGGTGAGATCAGAATCAGGACCTAAGAGTTTTATACTGGATAAGATTGTTCACAGCGTTAATACTAATAGTGATGATCCCTTAAAATTTAGAACTTACTGACATCAACATGAAACAGCTTGGTGGTGATACTGTTTATTATTAGCTCAATAGTAATTCATAGGCATCAGGTAAAAGTAATTATTAACTTCTCTCAATACTTGACATGGAGATTGTTTGCCTTAATGAATTGCAGTTGTTTCAATATTAAGTGCAGCTGTTGCTATGCATTCATTATGATTAGTCTGAAGTTTCCAGTGAGACATGGTATGCCTGATTTGCAGGTCGGTAAGGTTTGATGTGCAAGAATTTCTTAGACAGTTCAATACAAAGCCAAAAAATAAATACACCATATCTGTAGGAGTTTGTTGCAGCCTTGCACTGGATCCTGTGCTCGCTACCTCATAGAGGAAGTGTTCCTCCTCTGGGGCAGCTCAGCCCCAGCTGAGCTGCTGGGCTGATCTCTTACACCTCTCCTTCCAGTCTTAGCACCGCCTCTCTGCTTCTGGGGCTTCAGTCCTGTAATGTCTGGTCCTGGACAGAGAAAGAGTTCAGGCCCTTCCTTGGATCCAGGCACCATGGCCAGCCACAGTCCTTTGCTACAGTATAATACTCACTAGACCCATTTGTTATGAGTTCACTCAAGAGGCTATACACACGCAGCATTCTTCAGGAACCCAGCTAGGGGATCAGACCAACAGCATCTCCAATACAATCAGGCATCAATGAAGTGTACCCTCTTGCTTGGGTGGTGGCCTTTATACTCTTGTACACAATATCCTTTCATTTGCTTATCCTGGGTGACGTTCCCATGTCATTCACTTTCTCTATACTTCATCATCTATATTTATAACTAAGTAAGTTCTCACCATGATAACTGGAGGAAAACAACATCTGGTAGTGACAGAGGCATTGGGAATGTTATCTGCCCTACGCCCTGACCAAAAAAAAAAAAGAAAAAAATTGAAACTTTATTCTTTATGTAGTTTTGTACAGGTTTTTACTCTAATTTCACATTAACTTTGCTTTGTGGGGGACTTATGCATACAGAAATATGTAGCAAGTTTAAGGGAATAAAAATGTAAAAATAAACTAAAGAAATACATTGTACAGTAAGCCTAATTTATATGAACTCTTATGTATAGCTGGACCTTGTTATACCCTAGAAGATAGAATTAGTCAGAACTTTGGTAACAGTCAAGTGTGTTATTTTATCCTTCAAATTCTAAATGTTTCTACTGTATCAGTAATTCTCTCTGAAAAAAGACTTTCAATTCAGGCTGCCAGACAAAGTTCATCTAATTTTATCAATGTTCAGTGGAGACATGCTTCATTAGCTGTGCTAGTGTTGGCTCACAAAACTTCTAAGCCAAGGGCTCCTAACCATTTTGACTTGAGGGCCAGAGATATCATTTTTACAGCCCTGAAGGGCCATCAGTCTCCACATGCAGGCCCCCAATCACTGGAGCCAGATGGAAAGAGTGCAACAAGAAGGCTACCACTAGATGATCTCCCATCTCATTGGCTGCAACAAGAAAACCCAATTGTCCTTTAGCCTTGTGCACGCCACCTTGGTCCCTAGGCAGTTACTCCCTTTTGCAGCCAGAAGGATGGAAGATCATTGTTCCCCTCCTTCTGGCTCCAGCAGGAACTCCAGCACCTGTGGACCCAAGCAAAGTACTTTGCTGTACTCCCTGCTACTGACAGGGTCTATGTCTACACTAAGGGCTTAAATCGACTTAAACTCCCTTAAGTCGACTTCAGCAAAGTCTAGGCTACATTTACAATTTATTAAGTTGACCTAATTGTTCATTTAAGTCAACTTAATAACTCTCACTTTTAAAGTTGATTTAATGATTAAGTCGACTTTATTAAATCAACTTCAGCCAATGTAGCTTGGGATTTGGCTTAAGTCAATTTAACTGGGCTCTAGGTCATCTGCCACATGTCCTGGCAACCAGGAAGTGCCTGCCCTGGCCAATCCCAGGGCAGGATAAAGCCCAGCTCACCCCGCTCCAAGACAGAGCTAGTCAGGACTCCAGCAGTGTTGGAAGCATGTCAGAGGGCAGAACCATGTGGGCTAGTAAGCTGACCCCATCCTGTACCCACCAGGAGAGCCTAGATCTGGGGATAAAGTCATACAACCCTGGCTCCAGGGCAGCCAGAGGAACTGGGAGGTGTATAGGACCATCTCCGAAGCCCTGGCAGAGGAGGGCCACACCCACAACATCCAAGAAGTGCAGGTGATGGTGAAATACCTCCATGAGGGCTACCACAGGGTCTTGGGAGGCCATGTGGTGCTTGGGGGCAGCCACCACCATGTGCCCCTACTACATGGAGCTCCACAGCTTCCTGGGCCAGGAGGCTGACACCCAGCCAGCCCGCACCCTCAATGCTGGCAAGCCACGACAACGACTAAGAGGAAAGCTTGGTGGATAAGGATGCAGTGCACAGCTGGGGTGAGGCCAGCTCCCAGCCACAGGTCACCACACTGGCCCCAGGAAGTGCCACCCTGGATCTTTTCCCTGCCCTGATGCCAACTCTAGGGACTCAGGGGGACGCTCCCCCTGGCAAGGAAGACCCAGGAGAGGGGACATTGTGCCATACCCCTGGTGTATCTGCCAGTAAGTGCTCCTGCCCTGCAGGCATGGTAGGGCAGACAGGTGGGACAGGGTCTGTGGGTGACAGGGCCCAGGGACAGGCAGGGTCATGGAGGCACCCCCACAGGGACACAGGAGCAGGGGGGACTGTGTGGTGGTGCTGGGGACTCAGAGCCGAGTGGGGTGGGGGGGGCCTGGCAAGACATGAGATGGGGGCACTGTCAGTGGGACAGCCAAGGCCAGACAGTATGTGTCCAACATCATTGGCACATGGCCTCATGAGAGAACCGCAGGGCTGGGGCCTGCAGCTCACCACCCTGGGCACTGCACCCGCCCCATGCAGCAGAGCACAGTGGCGTATACTAAGGGGTCCCTGTCCCTAGGATGGGGGAGTGGGAATCAGGGGGATGGGCATGGGACAGGAGGTGCTGTCAGCCCACACTCTGCACTACCTAATGGAGGGAACCTCTGTACTTTGCCTCTGTCCTGAAGACCCTGCAATCTGGACACCAGTCACTCTCAGGGGCACCAGGCCCCGACCAGGAGGAGGAGAGGGCATCAGTCCAGGGAGCAGATACTGGAAGACCACCTCCAGCTGGCCATGTATACAGAAGTGGACCTCTGAGCCTGGCGGAAGTGGGAGCAGCAGGAGAAGAATGCCCACTGCATGGTGAAGCAGGCCCAGATGGACCACATCCTCAACCTAATGGCGCACCATACCCACGCCCTGAAGTCCTTGGCGGCATGGGCATAGGACCCCATCAGCAGGTCCTGTTGCTGCACACCCAGGACTTGGAGTGGCTGGATGCAGGCCTGGGTTCTGCTGCCCCAACACTGCTAGGGAACTCCCCCACCCCCCCTCGTTCCCCAAACCACCCTCATTTCCCCCCAAACCCCCTTACTCCCCCCAACCCCAAACCCCAGCAGCTCCCACCCCTGCACCCCCCTAAGATCCACACTACTACATCCCCCTTGTAAATAAAACACATTTTACATCATTATCCTGTGTCTTGTGCATCATTTTATTGTGTTGAATACAGGGGGTAGATGAGTAGGAGGGCAAGAATGGGCAGGTGGGGGTGTTGACAGTGCTTAGAAGGCTCAGTTTCAGGATGGCTCCCACAGTGGCCTTGCTGATCCTGAACTGGTGGCCACAGGAGCAGTAGGGGTCCAGAGCTGCCATTTTTCAGAGGGAAACAAGCACTTGTTTGTCCATGGGCAGGGCGGGCCAGCACTCGCTGTTGTACGCTATAGAACTGGGGTGAGCTTGGTGACTAGCTCAAGGTGGGTGCCTTTCCTCATCTGCAGGTTTCTCAGCCTCTATTCATCATTCCAGGTGGTGAGACCGATCCAGTGCCACCAGTTACTGCTGTTTTCCCATGCCCAGGTGCACAGAGGGCACCCTGTCCGCGCCAGCTCCCAGGGAGGATGAGGGGGTTGGCCTGCTGCAGCCTGCCCCTGTGCTGGCAGTTGACCTGTGCCACTGCTCCAGAGGAGTCTGGCCAATGCATGGAGGTTTGAATTGCTGTGCTGGCACATTGCTGGGGCTTATCAGGGTCCCTGACCTCCTTGGGCTCCATCTATCTAGCCAGGCACAGTGGGGAGAGTGTTATCCTCATTTTCTTCCTGTTGTAAAGGAGTGGCTGGGAGAGAGTGGCACTTCTGTGGTGCACTGTGGACCAGCTACTCACAAGGCACCACTTCCAGGGTGACCTAGCAACTGTCAGTGTGGATGTTGGCAACTCCTGGCATTTTGAATGTGCACTCTCTTAGTCGATTTAACAAGTTCTACTTAAAGTAGCCTTGTTAAGCCAGTTTAAGTGAGCCATGTAGTGTAGACACAGCCAGGGGAAACGGAGTGCTGATATCCCATCACCTTGGCTGCAGCAATGAGCTTGCCTTGGTCTTTTAGCCTAAGGAAATGTGCTTCACCTGAGTCTTGAGGTAGTGGTTCCCTTCTGCAGCCGGCAGGAGGAGAGCCATGGGCCACTTTGAAAGTCTGCTTGGGCCACAGGTTGGGAACCACTGACCTAAGCTGTGGTAGTGAGTCTTCTTGAATTCCAGCAACTTCAGTGTCATCACATGGAGTACTTAAAATAATCCTTGAGAAAGAGTGACCATAACTACTGAGAATGACACAAATGCTTTAAGTTATGTCAGCAAAGTAAGTGGAGTTTTTAATGCACATAAGCAATAACACTCTCCTCCACATGCAGTTTTTCTTTTGTTTCTCTTTCATAAGAAAGAAAGAAAAAGAAAATTCTGCCCCAAAAGCTTTAAGGCAGAGTTAAGGATGAAATGCTAACAAAATACTGCCCAATCAACTTTCATTGAATTGAAAACTAAAATTATATGGCCAATGTAGTTTAATGTTATAGTATAAAAGAGACAAATGCTAGAAACTCTAGGAATTTGCAGTTAAGATTCCAGCTGCAATCTTAACTGTGACCAAAAGATGGGAAAGAATACAGAGTCAGAGTCTCTTTTGTTCAATCCACTGTAAATTGTCTATAGAATCATAGAAACGGGAAGGAACCATGAGAGGTCATCAAGTCCAGTCCCCTACACTCATAGCAGGCCCAAGTACCCTCTTAAACTACCCCTGACAGGTGCTTGTCAAACCTGCTCTTAAACACTTCCAATGATGGAGATTCCACAACATGCCTAAGCAACTTATTCCAGTGGTTAATCACCCTGACAGTTAGGAATTTTTTCCTAATGTCCAACCTAAACCTCCCTTGCTGTAATTTAAGCTCATTGCTTCTTGTCTTATCATCTGCAGTTAAGGAGAACAGTTTGTCTCCCTCCTCCTCATGACAATCTATTAGGTACTTGAAAACTGTTACAATGTCCCCTCTCAGTCTCTTTTCTGGACTAAACAAACCCAGCTTTTTCAATCTTCTTCTATATTTATTTCCAATATGAAAAGACTATTAACATCTTCTTCCAGACTCCTTAACACACTGGCTGGCAAACTGCTCATCCATGCACAAAATTCAGATCAGAGACTCAGTCCTCCCTTGTTCTGCACACAAGGACTGGATTTAGGGGATAGCATGGTTGGAATTTGCCAGTGGGGCCCGCTCTCCCCAGTGTAAACAAGAAGATGGAGCACTCCCATCAGCAGTGCAAACCTCTGCTCCTAAAACAAAGGGACAACTCGGTCCCTTCCTCCAATCAGTTCCTTCTCTCTTTCCAGGTTTCCCACCTTCTCTGACAAGGTTCCCATCATTATAATTGTCCTGTCCTTCTGCCTCCTCTATACTTCACTGTGGCGCTGCCACCATTGCAATCAGCTCAAGGGGTATGTCTATACTGGAGCATTAGGTCAACTTAAGGAAGGTTAAGTCAACCTACAGACTCCCGTGGCCACACTGAACTTTTATTAAGTTGACTTAAGTGCTTCCTTAAGTCGACTTAATGCCACCACCTCTTATGGTCGACTTAATGCTTAAATTGACCTTATTAAGTAGACTTAAGCCAATTTAGATGGGGAAAGCCCTTAAGTCAATGTAATTGGCCTCCAGGGCCCCTCCCAGAGTTTCTGGCCACCAGGAAGGGTGCTGTGCTCACCACTCCTCCTGCAACCCAGCACCTGCCAGTGTGAATGCAGGCAGTCAACATGTGTTTTCAATGTGGACTCTCTAAGTCAACTTAACAAGGTTGACTTTAAGTTGACTTAAAGTCAACTTGATAGGTCAATGTAACGGAGCCTCTAATGTACACTCTGTACTGGAACCCAGCAAGGAGTAGCAAGCACCAGCTTTTGGAAGATCTGATATGTACCATCTATATTGTATTCCTGGGCCCATTAAGTCCGAGTCCTGCATGACCCACTGGAAACAGACAGCTGATCTCAGCAGCTAGATGAGAACAAATTTGGAAGCCCTTTCTACTTGGGATCCAAATCTCAAGCATACAAGCTGTGAAATTCAAGATAACCATGCCTGATTTTAGGGGCTAGTTGCCACCTCTCCGGGTTTGACCCTGAGACTATGGGTTTTAGTTGCTTATTTCTTGGCTACAGGTTTAATATTCAAATCTCCAGGTGACTGAGGCACATAGCCTGGAAATAAGTAACTAAAACCCATAGTCTCAGGGTCAAACCCAGAGAGTTGGCAATCTAGTGGGGTGAGTAAGCAAGAGAGTCAGTCATCCTGGGTACTGATTCCTAAAGAGTGGGGGGCACATTGTTGTGGTATACCACACAGCCTTTTATTAATTATTATTAATTATTATTATTATTATTATTAAAGGCTCAGCTGCTCTGGGTGAAAAAGGGTGAAAATGTTTTCTGCCTGGCTAGCAAAGAACCTAGGGCCTGTCCTATATATGGCATAGAACAGCGTTTTTCAAACTTTTTTTCTCAGGACCCAATTGAAAAAAATCATTTATGCATGCCACTCAACAATTATGTCTTTGAACAATGTATTCCAGTCTTGCAGAGGCAGCAGTAGGAGGCGCTGCAATTCAGTATCTGAGTACTGGGTCTCAATCCATAGTTTGAAAACCACTGGTATAGAAGATGGGGGTTTATTATAGGTAAAGTGGGTAGCATGGCCACTATAAAGGTTACCTGAGACTTCCCTATTGTAAGGCTGTTTCCAGTTGTTCATAACTTGGTCAAATTTTAACACTTTGTATCCATGCAAGGGCAACTTTAATGCTTAAGTTTTAGGTGCATGACTTGGCACTTTACTGTGCCTCCCTGTTCTGCCTGTAACACAGAAACAGCAAGGAATGCTTTTCCTGGGTGTTTTTTTGTTGTTGTTGTTGTTGTTGTTCTTTAAATAAGAGTGGAGGGGAGTGAGCAGAGGATAACTGCCTCCTTATGAGTCCCTGCACCTACTACCCACAGTGTGATGCATTTCAGGAAGTAATGTGAGCAGTGGAGATGCAAAACCCTGATCAAGCAATTTGCTGGGATCACTCACCATCACCTTCCATAATTCAACAACATACAATTGAATTACAATCCCCTTCCCAGCGTAGACAAACCCTCAGAAATGTGAAAATGACACCCTCCACCAAGCAACAAAAGTTACAATAACCTGAGTATCATCCACATTGACACTATGTTCGCAGGAGACACTCTCCCCTTGGCACACAACATCTTCACTAGATACACTACAGAAGCACAGCTGTCAGTGTAGCTTCCTCTAGTGTATACCTGCTCTTCAAGGGTGTTCTAGTCCAGGAACTGTAGTAAGTTCATTTAACTGAGAATTCAGATCCAGAAGTTAATAGATGTTAGGGGAATCATCTCTTCTGTTACAAGTGGATTTATGGTATAGTTAACCTCAGGCCATTCTGTAGATCATGTCTCTTACATTGATTGTATAAGTGGTTTATGTTCTATTCCACACCATCTCTCTATTTTAAGAGGCCTGTGCCAGTAGAGGACTCTGTTTTAATGCAAAAAAATCAGCTTAGAGTCTGGATGTTTTAAAAAATCATTTTTTTAAATTTTATATTTTGCTGATAAGGAATGCATCCTTTCCTTTATCATTTTACAGATTGTTAGGTTGAGCAGAAACTGTGTGGGTTTATTTAAAGAGTAATATGTTAATACAAACAGACATGGAAAAACTAGATATTTAAATCAGGAGCACCACTAGCCCAGAAAAAGACCCAGGGCTAGGCGTGCTGAGATTCGGGGCTCGTGGGCCGCTGCCGTGATCAGCCCAGCGGCAGACTTGGGGCTCTGGCGCTGGGACTCAGGGCTCCCGTCCTGTGAGCCCGGCACCAATGATGCCCCTGATTTAAATGTTTTGTGAGTTATTCCTGCCTAAGTTATGTAGTAATAACTTTATCAGCTGATTCTCGCCTTTCAGAATTCTTCAACATTCAGGTTTGCACAGGAACTAAGGTGTCTGTCTATGGATGAAAGAAAAAAGTTTGAAGATTTATAACATTGACATAAATTATGCTGTTCAGTCATGCATTGCATGTTCTCAACATGCACACACACGCTTCGATCCCTTCACGTAGATACACTCAATCTTTCAGCTGTGTATGTGTATCAGGCTCTATAGAACTTCTATTTCCCTGCTTCAAAGCAGAAGTGGTTGAGAGGAGAACAGGCAGATTTTTGCTTTGCCCTCCCTCCAAATGCATTATGGCTGTGCTGCAAAGTCAGGCAATGTGCATGCTGTGCCGAGTGTAGACTGTGCAGTTCACTCAATCCTTGGAGATGCATGGGGATGAGAAAGAAGATTGTGATTCAGTCATTCACTTCCTCAGGGCAGATCTGTATTTCAAATGCCAGACCTATAATTCCTGAGCCATATGCATTCTGGTTTGTTGAAATACATCTGACAAACAATCCAATGAAAATAGGAATTGGCACACCCTGCAACAGTTGTTCCCAACCTTTTTGACTTGAAGGCCACAGATATTTTTAAACCCCTGAAGAGACACCAGCAAGCTCCCCATCCCTGCAGCCAGACAGAAAGAACTGATAGCAAATAGGCTGCCTCCTCGCTGATTCCCCCTTTCATTGGCTGCAGCAAGGAAACACCATGCGTCCTGTAGCCCTGTGTGCTTCACCTGGGTCTCTAGGCAGTGACTTCTGTCTGAAGACAGGGAAATAAAAGATCAGTATTCTCCTCCTTCTGGCCTTAGGAGGGACCTCAGCACCTATGGACCTAGGCAAAACACTTTGCTGTGTTTCCAGCTATGACAGGGAGAGGGGAGCACCAATCTCCCAACCCTTTGGGTACAGCAAGAAGCCTGAACCAGTCTTTTAGCCCCAAGGAGAAACACTCTTCCTGGGTCTTTAGGCACCCATTCCTTTCTGCAGCCAGCAGGAGGAGAGCTGCAGGCCACTTTGAAAGCCCCCATAGACCATAGGTTGGGAACCACTGCCCTATTTTCTCTCTTGTAACGTGGGTTAAAAAGTATTAATCAGCTCATTTGTCAATTTGAATATCAGCTATGAATGTCACAATACCTTGCTAATATTCTGGGTAACATTAGAAATAATCTTGATTGTTTGAAGAGTTAATTAGCCAGAATCTGACCTCTCCACCTCTCCCTTACAGTGGTGTAAATCTGCAGTAACTATTAACTTCCATGAGATTGCTCCAGATTTATAAATATAGAATCAAAAGTCTGAATTTTGCCTAACATGTTTAACCTAACAAAACCCCATATGAATGACAGTGTTTTAAATGCTTACATGAGTAGTGATCTCTTTTTTTGAATTAAAAAAGGGGAGACTTCCGGAAAATCTTATTTAATTTTTCACTTGACATATTGCAAAGGCAAACACACAGCTAATCACTTTCTTTAAGGGACTCTTCATTTGGGGTCATGAGCAGGATTTGGGTTTTTAAAATGCTTATCAGCCTGAATATCAAAAAATGATGACTTAATTGGCATAAGAAAAGTGATTAATTATGTATTTTAATTGCAATATATCAGTTGATGCTACATTTCCTAGACGTATGATCTCTCCTTCATTGTGACTATTGTCATGCATGAGGTAGGTAGGATATAGCTCATTTCTGAATTTGGAAGGGAAATATTTCACTTTAGTCTGAACATATTTATTGGATATAAAAATGTACATGTTTTAGAAACAAGAAATAATATGCTGGTCTGGTCCATGTCTGGTGCTTCTAGATGCTATCATAATACATAAAATAAAATAAATTATAGGAAGTCCTGGTAACAATACTTACAGTTACAGGGGTTAACACTTTTAATTAAAAACCCATGATTTTTGGTTGCTTATTGTCAAACTGAAACTGTTGAGGCTGAAATTTTCTATTCTATGTGCCTGTCTCAGGCTGAATATTTCTGGAAAATTGCAGCAAGAAACCCAACAACTGAAATTAGACCAAAGTATTACACCTCAGAGGAGACCAGACTATTATGAGTCACAGGCAGAATACAAAAGGGAGGGAGCCGCATCAGTGCCTGAGGCCCCCACAATAGCAGGGAAATGATTAAGTGAGATATTCCCAGATAATTCTGACAAGTGCAAGGGGGAGGGGGAGGGACGAAAAAAAAACAACCCAAGATCACTCTCAATCAGACCTGAGGGTAAATTCCTTCCCACCCCATATATGGTGATAATTGATTTTAGATCCTCAGTGTATGAACAGGAACCTGTCAGCCAAAAACTGAGAGAAAGAATGCTCAGGGCCAGCTCAGAGTCCTGATTTATTGAATCTAGTGTCCCATGGCCATCCCTGATCTTCAGAGGAAGAAGATAAAAATCCCAACTCAGAATACACTGGGAGTTGGGGGGAAAATCCCTTCCTGAACCTTGCAGGTGGCTTGCTGAAACCTTTAAACATGAGCCCCAAGGGATATGAGACATACCAGAAGAGAGCCCCATAGTTGCTGAGCCTACCCTGCGCCATTACAAGGAATGCCACGTTACACATACACTCATAAATTTGTCCAGATCTCTTTTATAATAAATTAAGTTATTTGCTGTCACAACTCCTACTGGGAGCTGTTCCAGAACCTCACCCCTCTGTAGGATGTCCTGCTTTTACGGGGACAGGGCTATACAAGGATATACAGGGCTTTGTCTTGCATGGGCGGCTATTATACCCACCCCATCCCAATTATTCACACTCGCTATCTGGTCACCCTACCTCTCAGTTGATTAGAAAAAGTCTAATTTCCAGTCTGAATCTGTTCATGATCAGTTTATACTTATTTGTTCTTGTGGCAATATTATCCTTCAGTTTACAAAGCTTTTTACCTTCCCTGGTATTTGTCGACATACATATATTTGTAGACAGCAATCCAATCCCTTCTCAGTTTTCTTTCTGCAAGAAAGAAGAAGTCAATGTCTTTCAATCTCTCCCCCAAATAGGCCCTCCTGTGCCTCAGTCATCATAGATCTTCTCATCACTGGTTCCAATTGAATTAATCTTTCTTCAACATGGATGATCAGAACTGTACACAGTATTCCAAATGAGGTCTTACTTGTGACTTGTATAATGACATCAACATGTCTCTTTTTCTACTGGAAATACCTGATATATCAAAGCATCACATTTGCCTTTTTCATAGTTGCATCTCACTGGTGACTCATAATCATCCTGTGATCGATTCACCTATCTTGTCTTCTCTGGATGCTTCCAGCTGACAAGCTGCTAGTTCACTGCAAAAATTCATATTAGACCCTAACTGACTGTTGAATTCCATCCCATTTTTGTGACTCCAGTCTTCAGGATCATCCAGATTTTCCTGCACAATATTATAATCCACCTCTGTACTGACAATACCTCCCAACTCTGTATCATCAGCAAATTTCATTAGCACACTTCTGCTTTTTGGGCCAAAGTCATTAATAATAAGATTGAGTAAGACTGCTCCCAAGACTGATCCTGGAGGAATTCCACTAGTAGTCTTCCTTCAGGTCAACAATTCACCTTTTAGCAAAACGTATTGCCTGCTCACCTTTAGCCAGTTCCTTATATACCATACAGGTCTTGTACTGATCTTCATCTTCCCTAATTTAACTAATAGTTTCCCACAAGATACTATGATAAATGCTTGGATGATGTTCTAGTTTATTAGATCTACTGTAGTTCCCTTATCTAAAAAAAAATAAATATTGTTTCAAAATAGGAACTCTAGTTTGTCTGGCATGACATATATTTGGTAAACCCGCATCGCATTACAGCCCCTTCACCTCCACGAACATAATTACTCTTTTCTTCACAATTTGTTCTGAAGTCTAGCATGATAATAGTTTTTTGGAGCACTTTAAAGTTTTAAAAACTCTTGAATGGTGTTCAGCATTCTTAATTCCTACTGAAAACTATGGAAGCATCCAACAACAGGTTCTCAGGCTCTTTGGCAGATAGGATCCTTATTTTGAAAGCAGGTGGTGAGAATTTTTACTAGCTGATTTTGGCAGGGATGTGGATTAAGTAACCTGCGTTAAGCAGGGCAGGGGGTTCCAGACTATTGTAAGGGGTTTAGGGGCTGCAGCCCTGGTCCCACCTTTTGGCTGGGGCCCAGGGCCTAAGTCCCCAAAACCCCTGGCTCTGATAAACAGTGCCTTTCAGCATAAGTACATACAAATCTTTGCAATCCAGTCCAAGGTAAAGTGTGAGAGAACTGTGAAAGTTGCACAGAGAAGAATGGAGACATAGAGGTTATTCTCCTTGTGTAATAACGAGTTATTCCAGATGTGTCCCCTGTACCTGCTCTAATCTAGATGCTCATGTGTCCCTGAATCTCTGATCAGAGATTTTGGTATCATTCTCCATTTAGCCCTTGCAGGCATCCTGCACATCTTTGTGCCCTGTATCAGGGCTATATAGGATTTCAAAGGTGATCTACCTTCAGTTCCTTTTTGCCACAAAGTTTGTAAAGGAAGTTCCAAAGCAGACGGGTAGATGAGCACCCGCAGGAAAATGCATCTCAAAGAATTCTAGTCACTGGACAAGATGAGTAACCTCTCCTTCTTCAAGTAGTGTCCCTATAGGTGCTCCTTTAGGTGACTCCTAGCAGTAACTCTTTAAGGAGATTGGAGTTTTGGAACAGAGTCTATCATTGAAGAAAGAACTACGCTGTCTATCACCACACGTGATCTTGCAGTGTGAATTAGGGCATAGTCACTGCTGTCCTTGGGGGTGGAGCAAGCAGGGTGACTGCCGTGGGCCCTGCAGTTCTGTGGGTCTTGCACTGCTCCTCGGCTGAGAAGGAGCATGGGGCTTGCACTTCTGCCCCCCCCCCCCCGTTGTGCTGCCCCCTTCCCCCACTGCCTTTGGCAGCAAGCTGGGGGCACAGAGTCTGGCCTCTAGGCTGACCAGCCCTGCCCCCAGGGTGGAGCAGGTAGGCTCAGGGCAGGGTGGGAGCATGGAGCCCAGACTCTGGCCCCACCCACTCATGCCACTTCCCCGACAGAAGCAGGGGGCCAAAGGCATACGGCTGCAGATGTAGACTGTGATCTAGTAGAATGTGCAGTCACTTGGGGAGGTGTAACTTGAGCAAAACTATAACAGGCAATGATACATCCAGAGATCCAAAGCATGAGTGGAGATTGGCACTGCCTTAGATCTATCAGCAATAGACACTAAGTCTATGGGTCTTCCTGAACGGTCTAGTCCTTCCAAGTAAAAGGCTAATGTCTTCTTAATGACCAATATATGAAGAACTGACTCCTGAGTAGATTGATGTGGCTTTGGAAAAAAATGAGAAGACAACTTAGGTAAGGACTTTGCATGCAGTTGTAAAGATACCTTCTCCTTGGAAATGCAGTAAAAAGAGGATCTGCCATTAGAACTCTTATCTCTCCAAACCGTCAAGCAGTGGTGATGGCCACAAAGAAGGCAGTCTTCATAGAAAGATGTGGCAGTATGCACATAAGTAATGGCAAAGGGTTATTTCATGAGATGGTTAAGAAATGGGCTGAGATTCCACAGTGGAACAGGGGTCCTAATTTGAGGGAAATCACTGGTGAGGCCTTTTAGGAATACGTGTGGTCAGATGAATGAATATCAAGAAACCTTCTACTCGCACATGGAAACTTATTAGTCTTACTACTATTCCCATTAAATGAAATGATGGCATTTATAGGTTTTTTAGAACAGTTTTTATAGTTTTTTTTTTAACTCCACCAGATAGTTCAAGACAGAGTAAAGTGATGAATGGGTCAAAGCATTAGTTACACAAAAGATATATTCTTAATTTCTGAAGCTAGATAGATTCTGATCGATTCTGTTCTGCTACTTAATAATATCTTCTGTATTTCTGATGAGCAAGCAGTCATGAGTCCTGAAAAAGTTTCAGGAATGAAGTTTATTAGAAATGTTTGAAAGTGAATGTTAGTGCTTACGGATAGGTCCTGACACCTGACTGGCTTGGCTGTCTGGAGGTGATGGCCCTCTAGCAACACAACCATCTTAGTGTTGCTGGTTTCCTCATCCTAGCTTACCAATATGCCTCAGTCCTGAATCACCTCTAGAGATGAGAGAGAAGACCAATTTTCATTTTCATTATATCCTAGGGTTATCTACTGACAAAGTCTCCAAAAATGCCAGTTAGACTACCAAATCATACCAAAAGGCCACCAAAAAGCTATCAGATTAAATTAAGTGAAAACACATAAATCTAGTACCCTGGGGTGAAAGACTATATCAGTCCCAATTACTGAATCACAGAATTTCTAAGGCCTGGAATCACACTTCAGACAGATTCTCCATTGAATATTGCAGTCTGAGCTTCAGTCTTTCCAATCATTCTGCACATAAGTCTTCTAGGGTATGTATATTATTCAACTTTACTGCTCTCAGAGAAAAGACCCTTCATTTGACAATTTAAGATTTCTAACTTTGACTTCTACAGGCAGAATCAGTGTTAATCATTTTGTTAAAATGGCTTTTGATCCTTGTTGTAAATAAAATTATGATTGAATGCAACTACAGCCATCCTAATTTTAATGTGGCATTTAAAGTTGCTAGCTGGTTTTATAAATGCAAGTTCTGAAATGGAGCAAGTGTACTGAAAATAAGAAACAGCTGCTACATATATAATGAATTGCATGTTTGCCACTTATTACTCTTGGCAGCAAACTCGGGTTTCTATTCTTTTTCTAGGAACACTTAACATGAGCCTTAACTGAAAGACTGATACCAATAATAGAACAAATAATTTAATCGACATTACTTGTCTTACAGTGTCATGAAACTGTTTTTTAGAGAATAAAGGTTTGGGGGTATTATTTATACAACATGGACACATGACCTTATTTTATTTCATTTGTTTCCTATTCATTGCATTCTCAGTTACCGATACACTCAGTCTGAAAGAAATTTTTAAATAATTACATATCCTGAGGAACTACAGTGCTGTGTAAAAGTGCTAGTGAAAAACTGAAAATGTCTTACAGAATGAAATGCAATTTTCCTTAAGTAATTAGCCAATTTGTTTAACTCCAGCTTCTGCTTCATTGTAACCTTATGCTGTTGATTTTGGACTTCTTGTTTGTTTTGGGGTAAATAGGATAGAATTCTAAAAATCAGAGCTAGAGGAAAACATATCAGATTAGACCAGGGAACAGTTGAAAAAATCTTAAACCACTGAATTTTGGTATGAAAATTTAAGTTTAAATATCCAATGAAAAACTGTATAAAGCAAAATAAGAGTGACAGCCACAAGGTAATTTTACAGCATTTTAACCAGTTCAATTACCATGCTCATTCATATTAGGTTTGTTATATTTTTTCTTTTATATTAATTACTGAACTGTCCATTCCACAAAATATTAGAAATCTAACAGGAAATTTTCTTAATTTTTATCCATTTTTTTTTCTTGTTTCACTGTTCACAAAAAAAGTCTGAGCATTTTGCAATTTATCCACTTCTACCACTGACATTTGTGACCAGCAAATATTAGTGGCTTGCATGACATTTCATAATCCTCACTGATGGCTTCAAACAGTTGAGTATGTAAACTATACAAATGTAGATAGGCTAACTTATTACACAGAATAATTCACATGACCATAGAGTAACTCTCAGAATACTAAAGCAGATACTATTGACATTCAGCAGTCAAAGCAGCATCTGCCCATTACAATATTCTTTCTTCACGGGGCTAATGTTTTCACCTCTAAAACATGCCATCATGGTGTTTGTTTACATTTCATAGGCATGTATACTCTTCGGTGCTTTTATGTTTAGAAATAGTAAGGCTTTGAATACCTGGGACTCCCATTGGTTCTAATGAGAACTGTGGATTCATGGTACATCTAAGGATCAGACATGGGGGAAAAAAAGCCTTGATTTAACTATATCAAGCAGATTCCATTGAAGTAAATTCAATATTGCAAAAACTTTTGCTTTTAGATACTTTTTTTGCAACCAAGAAATGGAATCCTTTAAGTAATATGGAGGAAGTTAGCATTCTGAGAATTCTCATACCTGATTCTTCAGAAGATTGGTTCCAAGAAAAAGCACTACACATTCCTTGGGCAGGCAAACAATTTTATAGAGCTGGTTAGGCAGGTCTGGCACTGTAAGTCCACTGAGGTCAATAGCATGCACCTGCTTCCAGAAGTGATGAATGCATCTCAGACTTTTTCAACCTTAATTCCACATCTATGTCTCTTGAACAAATTTGTCAGGTAACTATTTCTAAGTTCTACTAAAGGCTGCTACATTGTTTGATGTGACCATAAATGTTTTTTAAAACTTTGGTTTTAGTTACCAAACTGGAAAAAAAAATCTATTTGCACAACTCTAGCAGAAAGCAAGGAATGATCATAGGCCATATAGTTTTGTTCTGTCATCACTTTGGTAACTGTGTCATGGGTTCTGGAATCTCTATGAATGCCAGTTTTTAGCAAAATTCTTACTAGATTGCTATGGCCAGTTTATCTAATTTGAATCGCCAGAGTACCCAGTATCAGTTTTCACAGATTTTAAGACCAGAAAGGGCCATTGTGATCATACAGTCTGAGCCCCATAGAACACAGACCATATGACTTCCTTGAATTAATTTCTGCTTCAAGTCCAGTAGCTATGGTTCAACTAGATCATAGATTTTCAAAAACTTTTAATCTTGATTTAAAGGTTTCCAGAGAAGAATTCACCTTAACCACTGGTAAATTATTTCAATGTTTAATTGCTTTCACAGTTAAAAATATGCACCATACATTTGTTAGTCTTTAAAAGTACAACAGAACTCTTGTTTGTGCTGAAATAAACCAACACGGCTACCCTGTTGGAACTTATTTTTAGTTTGATTCGGCTAATTTTAATTTCTAACATTAGATCGTGTTATATTTTTGTCTATTAGAAAAAAAAATCCTTGGCTGTGTTCACATAAAGATGCTTATTTTGAAATAAATTAATTCAAAATAAGTTAATTTGAAATAAAAACAGTTATTTTGAAATAACAAATCAAAATAAGCTAAAACCTCAAATCGAAATAGCAAGTCTAGACACAGGACTTGCTATTTTGAATCAGAAGAGGGGAGGCATGGCAACACAGCCCCTTGGCAGGGCCATGTTGCCAGCCAATATATAGAAAAAGGAAGCACGCTGGGACGGAGAAGGGTTAAATAATGGTTATTTCAAAATAACACGTCCGAACAGCGTTATTTTGAAACAACTGTTTAGAAATAATGGCTATTTCGATTTCAGCCTAGGTTTTACTATTTTGAAATAAGATTCGTTATCTTGAAATGATGGGGCTCATCATTTCAAAATAATGAAATGTCATTTGGACATGACAACTTTAAAATCAAAACAACAGTTGTTGTTTCGATTTAAAAGCATTGTGTGGACATAGCCCTCCTCTCTAACCAAATATCTATTCCTCCTGTAGGTACCTAAAGAGTGATCAAATCACCCCTTAATCATCTCTTTGTTAATATAAATAGATTGAATGCCTTCAGTCTATTAGCGTATGGCGTGTTTTCCTATCCTTTAATCCTTGTGGCTCTTCTCTGTGCCCTTTCTTAATTTATTAGCATCGTTGAATTGTGTACACCAAAACTAGACATGGTTTGGCACCACATTCATGCCACATACAGAGGTAAAATAGCCTCTCTACTCCTCCTTGAGATTCCTTTGTTATGCATCCAGGGATAGCACTGGCCCTCTTGGCTACAGTCTTGCAGAGGGATCTCATGTTCAACTGGTTTTCCACCATAACACCACATCTTTTTCAGAATCACTGCTTTGCACAATAAAGTCTGCCATCCTGGAAGTATGACCTACATTCTTTGTTCTTAGATGCATATATTTTCATTTAGGCATATTAAAACACTTACTGCATGCTTACAGTCCATTTACCAAGAGATTCAGATTGCTCTTTATAAGGTGACTTGCCATCATTATTTCCTTAGGCATAGCCATATTAGTCTGTAAGCAGCAAAAACAAAAAAAGCTCTGTAGCACCTTTAAGACTAACAAATTTCTTCATGGATAAGCTTTCATGAGCATCTGACAGAGTGGGCTGGAGCCCACGAAAGCTTATGCCCAAAGAAATTTGTTAGTCTTTAAGGTGCCACAGGAATTCTGTTGTTTTCATTATTTCCTATCTCCCAATTAGTGTGTCATCTGCAATCTTAATCAGTAGTGACATGGAAGAAAACATAAAATAATCAATAAAAATATTAAGTAGCATAGAGTTGAGACCAAATTGCTCCATAGCCCTATTAGAAACATGCCAACTTGATGATTCCCCATTTGTTGTTCCATCTGGAGAGCTATTAGTTAACCAGTTTTGAATTTCATTTAATATGTGCCGTGTTGATTTTGTGGTGCTCTATGGTTTTCTAAATTAAAAAGTTGTGATTTACCAAGTCAAATATCTATAAGATCTAAAGATGTCTAAATTTATTATTTATTACATACCTAAACAGGATCTATTTTCCATAACTCATGGTGATTATCATTAATTATATTACTCTGTTTTAATTTATTAATAGAATCCCACATCAGCCATTCCACTGTTTTACATTCCAGTTCTATGAATCATTCCACTAGGCTTCAGTAATACCAATTTGGTTGAATCTATGTGTTTATAAATAAGCAATTACAGTTTCTCTTTTTTATTATCCAACTTTGTTGCTAAGCAGAGAATGGGACTCCATCTTTCCAATGAAGCAAAGCAGTTTTTTTTAGCCTCGGGGGCTCATGTGATGTGATAAAAAAAATCACATCATTCAGAAAATATTTTTGGATAGCTTCTGTGTCTTGTACTGTTATAACAGCATGCTGGCCTGAGACCCAGCAGTCATACTGTGATTTCTGTGTAAAGACAGGCTATGAACTACAGATTGAGAACCACTGCACTAGACAACACTGATTTCTATGTAAGTCATGAATTAACAAGCTTGTGTTTGCCTCATTTCCCCATTCAGGGCTGACTCCTATGCTGGCCCCTCCTCCCTGAGCCTCAGCTGGTGCCAGAGGACCCCTCCACCAAAAAAACAGCAGTGGCCACTACAAAATTCAGTGGCAGCCCTGGCTGGAGTGGAGGGGGGCATTTTCTAAGCATGCTGTTCAAAGGAGCTGCTTGCAGAAAGTCGCATCCCAGCACAGCTCCTCTAGGTTCCTCTTGTTAATGTGCCTGAGGATCAGGGTTTCCAGGTGTACAACTGAAAAAAGCTGCCTAGAATGGCTCCTTTTGGGTGTGAAGATGAGCTGCTCCAGTCAGCTTCTTTCCTTGGCATGCCTGGGGCGCAGGCATAGCAGGGAACATACACACTCTAGCCATCCCTGAAAGAAGCTGCCTGGAGTGACTTTCAGTGGCAGGAACAGCAATTTTGGTGGTGCCACAGGGGGTGCTATGTATGACTCTGAATGGGCTTATGTGCCACTATTAGTCTGTGTGCTAGGGGTTACCTGCTCCTGTACAGTTAAATGATACTTTGTACTCCAAACCACACTTTACTGAAGGTGCTTCACTAACATAAACTATTCCTCATGACGACTATAAGAAATACATGTACTGTCACCATTTCAGAGATGAGAACTGATATTCACAGAGGTTAAAAGTTGCTCAAGGCTACCCAGTGAGGCACTGGCACAGTAAAAGTAGGCCCTAGGGCTTCTGACACCAAGTTGGATAAAAAACAGGCTCCTTTCCTCATAAGTTACTTAACCTCTCTGTGCCTAGGTCTTGTCATTGTAAATTAGCTGCCGCTCTTCATTTACTGTTACACTGCTCTATAGTCAATCTGGCCCATAGGTAAATGCATCTATCCAAAGTGCCCCTCTGGGATCCACACAAGACTTAGACTGAAAACTGACTGAACACAATTTCATTGTATATACAGACAGTAAATTTCAAAGAATCCTCACCTCCACCTGAAATTTCCAAAGGGGTCCAAAATGAAAAAGGATTGAGAATCATTGACATGGTGGATTAGGTTTGAGAGTGGAGGTCAGGAGACCTGGCAGACCAACCCTGGGCCTTTCAGTGATTCACTAAGGGATCACAGGCAACGTGCTTATAGTTTCCCTGAGTTTTTCCATATCTGTTATGTAGATACGGATTGAGCCTGCCAAAAGTTTTCATGCTAATAGTTTTTTTTCCACTGAAAAAATTCCAGAGCAGGTTAACCAAAACTATTTGTGAATTCAGTGCAATTTTGGCAAAATAGTAATGGTCAAAGAAAATAGTTTGGAAATACTGAAATTGTGTATTTCTATTTCAGGAAGATGTTTTGCTTTAGAATTTCTCTGAATGTTATTAAAACATTAGGCCAATGGTTCCCAACCTGTGGGCCGTGGACCCCCAGGGGTCCACGGGTCTCTTCCAAGGGGTCTGCGGCACTACTCCCCCCTGGGGCCAGAACCCAGTTGTGGCCCCAACGCTCCTGCCAGGGCTGGATCCCAGCAGGGGTGGGGGCCGCAGAAGGCAGGATGCTGCCCCCACTCACCCGCTGTCGAAGCTGGCAGTAGTATGGCTTTCCTCCCCTGCAGGGGCTGCCTGCCCCCACTTTCCTGCAGGGGCTGGCTGGGAGCCATGGCTGCTGCAGCCCCTGTGCTCCAGCAGGGCAATGGGGCTGCAGGCAGTTCCTGGGCAGGGACAGTGAGCCATAGCTGTGTGCTGCAGCCACCATGGCCCCATTCTCCTGCCAGGAGTGGGGGCTGCTGCAGCCATGGCCCCCTGCCTGGGGGGACCCCACTCCCCTGCAGGGGAATGGTGCCGGAGGCAGGTCCCAGGCAGGGGGCCATGGCCATGGGAGCCCCCACTCCCGGCAGCAGAATGGGGTCACAGTGGCTGCAGTGCGTGGCTCTAGCTCACTGTCCCTGCCTGGGAGCTGCCTGCGGCCCCATTGCCCTGCCAGAGCACAGGGGCTGCCGTGGCCATGGCCCTCTGCTGGGGGGACCCCGCTCCCCCATCAGGAGCGTGGTATGAGGCACAATCTGACCCCCCGCAGACCAGATTCTGCTGCAGCACACCGCTGCTCCGTGATGGCATGCAGGGGGTCCCTTAAACTTTTTTCCCCTCCCTTAGGGGTCCCCAGCCTTACAAAGGTTGGGAACCCCTGCATTAGGCATTTTAAGACCCTGAAAACAAAAGCAAGACATTTTAGTTTGTCATGCAAAATATTTTGTCCAACCCAACATAATTCTGATTTTCATTTCATTGAGAAACTGGGAACATTTTCATATCAATTTGATCTGAATAAAAGATTCCAGATTTTTCGGTTTGAACATTGATCTGGAAAATGGGCTGTTTTCCAGAGTTATTAATGTTGTGTATAAAACAGAACAACAACACTTCACAAAGGGGATATGAGGCAACAGCTAATATTTGTTTGGTGTTGAGATGCTTGGATGAATGTTGACAAATATTGTTTTATTAAGGACTTACTGAGGCCAAGGAGATCCTGGGTCCGCAGTCCTAGCCCTTTAGTCAATACGTTAGCTTACACAATATGTCTAAGACTCTGTCTGACTCATTTCTGTCTCAAAGGAATTCTTTGCAGACTTGGAATGCTCGTAAAATGGATGGTGAAGGTTCCTAAAGTGGTAAAGCCTGTTATGTAGAATTGGGAACCTTGAGAAATTCCTAAATTATTAATTGAAGGTTCTTAATTAAAATATTTTGCATACCCAAATTAGCTAGAAGAACCAGTCCTCACTGAGACCAGATGGTAATTTTGTTTATCTGTTTTAGTTTCAATCTCAAGGTAGTTGAGATATGATAAACTACAGGAACACCCTGATAGTGTGAGACTATCTCATTTTTAATCTGTAGGGCAAACAGAAGATTTTGTGACAGTATAACAATAGTGGGCAATGGGCCCCACCCCCCTTTCCACTCCACCAGACTATGTTGTAAACATGTAGTTATCTAGGGGTTAGATTGTGGATAAAGGTGGTGGTAATCAGCACCTGAGCAGACAGTCTATGTGACCAGGAGAGGGCTATGTGAGTAATGGCCTATAACAATAGCCTGTTTCAATGACTTCACTGGACTTCACTGTAGCACCTTGAAGGGTGCCTACGAGGACATCACTCCTCAGCTGAAGCCAGTGGTTGTAAAGGGGTCCCTGACTGCTGATTGGGTTGTAAGCCTCTCTATTACTTTTTTCTTTTTTTTTTTTAACTCTGGGTATATCACTTATTCTGGATATTAGTTAAGTAAACTGTTAGTTAATAAAACATGTTCTACCCGCTATTTGCATCTCAGTGATAGTTACTACTGGAATCCTGGACCTGAATCTCATTTGGGATTGGAGAACATAATCCTGACCACAAACCAACTTGTTTGATTTGCCCCCAATCCATCACAAAAATTGTGGCCCAGCAGAAATTTACATAACATTTCAGACAGATTGATTTTGGATGCCCACCCCTAATTTTGCCAAAACTAAATGAAAAGTTTAGTTCTAAATGACACAGAGAACACTATCTCCATAGTACACATTCTCTACTTAATTCTTGAAGGACATTCATTATCCTCAGTTTCAATGGGCTTTGCTTATACAAGACAAAATAACTTTGATAGAAATAAATCTAACTTTAAAAAATAGGCAAGACGTAACATATACTGCTTTCGCTTTTTTCCTTAGAAGTTTGGACATAGCTGTAGCAACTGTATCTCAACTCTTCACTTCCAAAATGTAACTGGAGATGGATTTCTCAAAATCCCTGTAGAAAAATAGATTTAGATACAGTCTGTAATTTGAGATGCAAAACTAACTTGGACTACTGCATCAAACAGTTTGAATATAGGAGGAACTTTCCCTTATTTAGGGTCAGATTCTGGCTGATCCTTACATGCTGATTCACAGTGGGGAAGGAGGGGGGCATTATAAAGAGTGTAATCCTGTTGCACAACTGGTTTAAGATCCTGGCAGACCTGCGTCACTTTGACTGGAGTTGCACCATGTCGCACAGATTTATGCACTAGCCAACAAAGCCATGCAGTAGCTAAAAACCTACAGCGGGCTGTAGTAGTGGGCAGCCAGGGTATGTCTACACAGCAAAGAAAAACCCAGGGTTGGCCCATGTCAGCTGAGTTGGGCCTGTGGGACTTGAAATGTTGGTCTGTGTAGACTTCCAAGAGCAGGCTGAAGCCCAGGCTCTATGACCCTGCAGGGTAGGTTGATCCAAAATCCCAGGCTCCAGACCAAGCCCAGAAGTCTATATAGCAGTGGTTCCCAAACTATGGCCTATGGGGTCTTTCAAAGTAATCCACTGCTCCCCTCCTGCTGGCTGAGAAGGGAACTGCTTGCCTTAAGACCCAGTTGGAACATGTTGGCATGGGGCTACAAGACTGCAGGCTCCTTACTGCAGCCAAAGGGATGGGAGATTAGTGCTCTTCTCCCTCTTGCTGTTGCAGGGAGAACGGCAAAGTGCTCTGCCTTGGTCCATAGCTGTTGGAGTTCCTGCTGCAGCTGGAAGGATGGAAGCACTGATCGCCCATCCCCCTGGCTGCTGAAGGAAATCACTACCTAGAGACCCAGGCGGAGCACACAGGGATACAGGGCATCTATGATTTCCTTGCTGCAGCCTGAGAGACAAGAGATCAGCAAGGACGTTCTCATTGAACTCCGTCCATCTAACTGCATTGGGGGAAGGGGTGTGCTCCTTCTGCATTGCAAAAATAAAAGCTATGGTCCTCAAGCCAAAAAAGGTGGGAGTCACTTCTACATAGCAATGAAACTACTCCGCAGCCTGACCCCTGCAAGCCTGAGTTGACTGGCTTGGGTCAGCCATGATTATTATTTTTTTTTCCTTATGTAGAAATACCCACAGATTTTACACTTCTGGATGAAGCAGAATGCCCACTGTGCTCCCCCTGGTGTGAGGTCCTCCCCTTCTTATGGGCTATGTCCAGTCCTAGTTCATTTTGCTAAGATCCCAGAAGTTTTGTTCTTCATGTCTCTGAGCTAGACCCAAAACCAAGGTCAACAAATAGGAAGAAAATCCATGAATTTTCTAGGGATAATAAAACATTCTTAAATGGAAGTTCAGCTGTTTCAAGTGAAGCTTTTGAAACACTTCTGCATTGTCCAATGCATATGATGCTCATCAAGGGCCAGTTTCTGCTGCCTTCACTCAAATGTAGCCTATTACTTCATGAGTAACCCCACTGAAAATTCCATATAGCACCTTCAGCACCCTTAAGTAGTTCCTGAACTGCTTTGCTCCAGCTGAAGTCAGTGGAAGTGCACTAATTTTCCCTAGGTTAGGAATGAGGCATTTGAAATGACTTAAAGAACCCCACTGATTTAGTTGCCTTTGAATCAGGCACTTTTGTGGGTCTGTCCTTCCATTCAGAATGCAGCAGAGGACCCATGAAGACAAAGTCAGAATGCTCCAAGGTGGAATGCACTGTGTGAGTGTTCACCTCTGTGTCTAATTAAGGAAACAGGCAGCCAGAAAAAGTGGGCACTGGCAGTAGATTTCAGGAAAAGGTCAAGCCCTTTAGTAATTAACAGGATAATGGATCAAAGAACTTCTGCTTAGCACAGGAAATATTAAAGAACCTCCTCCTTCTAACTGGATCTGATAAAACTTCAACAGTTATACATTTTCTACTAAATGAACTGGAGGCAGCTATGAACAGGAGGCTATTGTTTAACCTCTGGGAATTCAGATGCGGCTGTTGCATGCTTGACATGCTACAAAACAGGAGCACTTGTGTCACATACTGATGTAGGGCTAATGATCCATTAGCTGTACAGCCCAATGATCAGTGGGGTGGTATGTGAAAGAGGAAGCCTTTCGACTAAGTCATCTCACAAGAAATACCTTTTCTTTTTCTACTTCTCTTCCCTTTGTGCATTTCTCTTTTCTTCTCAGATCACACAGATGAAGATGCCCAACATTTGAAACATTACTTTCTAACTCCCTGCCCCATACGCACGTTTGTTGATTTCATACTAAATTTCTTACTCAGGAAACAAAATTCAGGTAGCGTACACTTGAAATATATGGGCACCTAGACATCAATTAATTGTTTTTATCCCTGTAAATTTGCTTTCAGTGGGTATTGCGCTGCTTCAGGCCCTGGGCAATTGTCATTGCAGTGACAATATTGTTCAACACCTTAATTAAGGAAGTAATCTTACTGTATTTGCTTGAGTCAGTCACTTTACATAGACAATCCAAAAAGTGGTGTGTGCATATGTGTTTTTCCATCCTTTAACATCTGTTTTTCAAATTGTCATGAGAATCACCAGATCAGGATGCATCAAATCAGGATGCATCAGTCACAGTGCTCTACCTATCATCATTGCAAACAGCCATGAGCATTTCACAATATGCTGCAATGTATTTGCTAGACTGTTGAAGCCCGGAATTCTTGTTGGCTATTTGGCTGCCCCAGGATGACTGACAGGTAGTCATGGCAAGGAGTATTGTTCTCCCCCTAGACTTAGTAGAGAGGCAATGAGCTTTTCTCACAGAAAAATGGGTCCTGGCATAACTATCTTTGTCATGATCAGACTACATCAGGTTAGTGTGTTCCACAGCACAACTGGGGTCATCATGAAACTTTAGGTGGTGCAGAATGTGTCTGGCCATTTAATAAGTGATAGTAATCCTTGGAAAGATTTGATTTGTATCACTAAGTTACAGAATCACAGAAGATTAGGGTCAGAAAGGACCTCGGGAGGTCATCTAGTCCAACCCCTTGTTCAAAGAAGGGTTAACCCCAACTAAAATAAGTCAATTTCACCATATACACAAATGAAAAAAAAATATTTCCATTAGTAATAATCAAAATTCACAAATAAACCAAGAAAAAAATGCTGCTGGAGAATTACTGAAGGAGTTTGATTGAAGGATATTTACTTTGTATATTTTGACATGTAATACTGGTTTTAAAGCTTTAATTTTTTGCATCTGAACATTTATGGTTATTAAATAACTGTTACCTGACATGCCCCCCCTCAGCACAGTTTTCCTTATGATAATAGAGAATGGTAATAAATAAATAAATATTCAAAGAATGCTTAAAACTGAACATTCATATAAATAAAATTGTAAAACAAGAAACATTGAATTCATGCCTAGCAATACTGCATGCAAGCTAGGGAATACACACTCGTGCTTTGTCGTCTGCAGTGGTTTCCAGTTTTTTTCCATTTCCAAAGGGGCAGCCATGTTAATCTAGTTCAGCAAAACAAACAAGTAGTCCCGTGGCACTTGAAGACCAACAAATGTATGCATTGCATGAGCTTGAAGATAGGGAAATTACAGAACCCTGTAATTTCCCTATCTACAAGCATCTGACAAAGTGGGATTTTCTCCCAGAAAAGCTCACATGATAAATAAATTTGTTGGTCTTTACAAGTGAGACCAGACTCCTTTGTTCCACCTTAGATAGTTTCCTTGATTTGACCACTCTATAATAAACATCCTGCCATTCGACAGTTGCATTTCTAAATTTGTACTATGCTACATTTCAGATCATTTCAGTGATTAAGGGTCTTATTTAATTCCCCTTAAAGTCAATGGGAATATTCTGATTGACTAAGGAAGGCCCTAATTGATAAGCAAAAAAGGTACTGTCACAATCAAGTTATAATTGCACACAGTATAATCACAAGCCTTAGTTCTGTTCTTCAAACACCGATTCTTCATTGTGGTGAGCTTTGCAACATTTCACTTAGACACACACTTTTCTTTTGATGTGTAGATCCATAAAACTGAAACACAGTGCAGAGTTTATGACCAGCCCAATAGTTAAATGTGATTTTAAAAAATTAGTAACTTAATTCAATTACCACCAAAGCTGTCTTAGCAACTAAACCTGTATTTGCTAAAGCTTGATAAATGCAGTACTTACAAAGGCTCCAGGCCTCCCCACAGTTCAATGGTGCCAAATGGATTAGTCTGGCAAGATTCTGTTCACTTAATCCTCTTTAATACCTTCTTGCCCATCATGCTGCTCCTCAACCAGCCTTTAGCACCAGTTCCACATTCAGCTCCTCAGTGACACGGTTTAATGCTTCAGTTCAGCATTATGCACATCAGCCTGAATGTGTTTCTTTTCCCCTCTTCCGGGCCTTTCCTTCATTTTACACAGCTTCTGAAAAACACAAATTCTAGTTAGAAGTTTCTTGCCTAATGGCCAGGGCCACTCAATGACAAGCTGCCTAATCAAGACCAGCAACAGTTTTAACATGTACTTGCATCAGTATCATTTTAAACCTACACTTCTGGACTACATGTACAGCCTTCCCTGAAATGTGAATAAAGAGAGTCAAAACCAGAAAAACACTAATCATCAAGGAAGCTTTGTTAAATCTTGCAGGCAGTAATAAATCTATGCAGTGGGTTTGAATCACTAGCCCTGAGGAAAAACTGTGTAAGCTTAAAAACTTGTTTCTTCCATCAACAGAAGTTCACCCTTCTTGTCCTTCTAACATAGAAGCACAGAATATTAGGGCTGGAAGGGTATGTCTACACTACAAGTTTAAGCAGACTTAAAGCCCCTTAAGTCGACTTTAAACAAAGCCCTGGCCATGCTGGGAAGGTATTAAGCTGAGTTTAGCGTTTGCTTAAGTTGACTTAATAACTTTCACTTGAAAAGTCGACTCAGCAGTTAAGTAAATCTACTTAAGCCAATGTAGCCCAGGAGTTGGCTTAAGTTGACTTACTTGGCCTCCTAGCTATTTGAAACATGGGGATGGCTAGAAGGGACAACACAGTTGGGAGTGTTTGCAGGTGTGTGCAACATACCCAAACTCCTCATGTCTTAGCCCCAGCCCTGCATCCTAGGACTATAGCTCAGGTTGCCTCCCCCTGACCTCATCTAGGCATCTTTGCCCTTCTCAGCCCAACCCCACTCTCCCCCCTTCTCAGCGCACCACCATGCATCTCTCCCATTCTAAGCCTGACCTGATCCAGCATCTCCCTCCCTCAGCCTGACCCCACATCTCTCCCATTCTCAGCCTGACTCCGCATCTTCCCCCCTCAGCCTGACCCTGCATGTCTCTCCCTTTGCCCTTCTCCAGCCTGATCCCCCCTTGTCTCTCCTTCTGAAGCCCCACCCCAAGTCTCCCCCCCCTTCTCAGCCTGACCCATGTATCTCCCCTTCTCAGCCTAACCCTACATGTCTGTCTCCTTCTCAGCCCAACCCCCTGTGTGTCCCCTTCTCAGCTTGACTCCCCTGATATTGTAAAACAAACAAGGAGTCCAGAGGCACTGTTTAAGACTAAGAAATTTATTTATTGGATTAGCTTTCATAGGAGAAAATTCCACTTCAGATGGTTTGACGATGGGGGAACTTACAGAATGGTAGGTAATAAATGCAGAGGAGTGTAAGACATAGGATCAGGTCACACTGTAACAGCAAATCAAAGCAGTTGTTAAGATTCAAACACTGGGAAATAGCACATAGAGAGAAAGAAAAAGAAAGAAAGAAAGAAAGAAAAGCTATTTCTTTTAGATTAGATTATGTCAAAGCAGGATTAAATAGTGACTTTTTTTTTCCCATTTCAACAGGTGATTTGACTTCACTTTCCTCTATGTTGTTTCCCAGTGTTTGGGTCTTAACAACTGCTGCATCCTGCCTCTGTGCTGGCTGTTGCCCTGTGGCACCTGGTCCAGAGCCAGAGGAGTCTGGGCAATGCAGGGAGGGTGTTGAGTGCTGTGCTGGGCCATGTCAGGCTCCCTGATCTCCCTGTTGACACATATAGTGTGGAGGGTGGTGTGGTCACTCACTTCCTGTAGTAAAGGTGGGGCTGGGAGAGAGGGGCGCCTCTGCTGTGGTGCACTAGGAGCCAGCTACCCACAACGCACCACTCCTAGTGTGACTTAGAAGCTGCCAGTGTGGACGTGGGCAGGCTCCTGGCATTTTGAGTGTGGAAACTCTAAGCCAATTTAATAAGGTCTACTTTAAGGCAGTTTAAAGTAGACCTTATTAAGCCGGCTTAACTGAGCCCTGTAGTGTGGACATAGCCAAAGGGACCTCACATGAGGTCATCTAGTCCAATCTCTGCTAAAAGCATACCTGAAAGGGTCTGAATCCAGCCCCTGAACAGCTCTCCAGCCAGGCCACACCTCCCTGCAGCTGTGCTAAGGGCCCTGGCCAGCCCCAGGTCCCAGCCTCTTGCAGCAGCACTCTGGGGGCTGGATGAAAGCCCTTGGCAGGCCAGAGTCTGGCTCCAGGGCCACAGGTTGGACAAGCCTGCATTAGAGCAACACTGAAAAACATGAGCAGAAGTATTCTAATACAGGGAAGACTGCTCTGGGCCTATGTAACCTGCTTCATGTTGTGTGGATGCAAGGGTAGAAAATTGAGGGAGAATTTGTCCCTTCATTAGCTGTACTGCCATGTCTCTAAAATGGGAGTACAAATACTTAGTGACCAGGCAGCTAGTAAAGTTACAGGTGACCACCTTTTTTTTTCCTCAGACTCCCAAGTCTATGAATGACTTTTTGAAAATTTTACCCTACTTAAGTTGGGCGGGATACAAAACTCACTGAAGTCAAACAAAGATTTCATTTGCTTCACTAGCTGTAGGTACTGGGCTCTGAAGATGCAAAGATAAGGGAGGGGATGCCATGCTATACCAATGCCGTACTTTTACTGTGGTCTTTATGGCACACAGATCTTTGTTATTACGGAAGAGAATGGGATCCTCCTAGAAATATTGCATTGTGGGCCAAAATTCTGCTTTCAGTTACACCAGTAACTTTACTATTCTGAGAACAGAATTCAGAACATTGGTTTTAAAAAATGCTAGAAACAGTCAAGTGTCTAACAGACACACGTCAATAATTATTTTGTGCTTTTTGCCAAAAGAAACCTTTCATCATTCTCATGAACTTCTGTGGGAGAAAAATCACACTTCATCAGGCACTTTGAAATATTCATATCTTCAAAGTGCCTGATGAAGTGGGATTTTCTCCCACAAAAGCTCACATGATAAATAAATTTGTTAGTCTTTAAAAGTGCCACAGGACTCCTTGCTTGTTTTGCTGAACTAAACTAACACGGCTGCTCCTTTGGAAATGTTATCATTGTTTGCTATCAGAAATATCATCACGTAGTTTATGCACTACCAGAAACAACTGAAAAACTTAATGCATTACTAACTGATGAGGTCTGATGTAAGCCAAAAGTTATTTCTGGTCTTTATTGGCTGTGGATAGCGTATGCTTTTGTAGTATCTCGGCACATAGCCTATTTCTGGTGCTATCATAGCACTGTCATGAATCAGACCTTTAGTATTTTGTAGAATATAGTAACAGTGAAGCAACATTACCTGATATAATACAATGAAAGCTTATTCCACTTAATACAATAAAAGCTTAGGTCTCAAGGCAACAGATCTTGAGAGAGAGATAAAGCAGACTGAAGATGAAGCAGCAAGAAGATACACAACTAAGTGGGATTGCTGATGCCCAGCCCTACGGTGGTGTGAACTGCCAGTTCACCCAACCTGGGATGTGGGGACATGTTTCAGGGGGTCTGCAGACCCTCTCCCTACTGAGGCTGGAATCCAGCTGCAGCCCTGATGCTCCCTGCCAGGTTTGCCTCTCCCTGCCTGTGGCCAGATCCCAGCAGGGGGATGGGGCCGTGGTGGCTCCCCATCAGGGGCAAGGGCAAGGGTCCATAGCTGCCATGGTTTTGCTCCCCAGCAGCACAGGCCATGGTGGTGGCGGTGCCACTCTCCAGCTGTCCCAGCAGTGCCACCAGAGTGGCACAGGCCAGCGTGTGCCTGAGCGAGCCAGATGAGATAATCAGCTGGGGGGCCTTAAAGAACTTTTTGGTAAAAAGGGGTCCCCAGCCTGAAAAAGGTTGGGAACCACTGATCTACACTATTGTGTGCTATATTGGCTTACTAGACAGCACTAATCACACCTGCCGCTAATTGCTCCATGGAACCACTCTGCTGGCAACTCTCTCTGAAAACAGGGAGGGCTGGACACTAAATCTGTCAAGCAACAAAATCTTACAGGCACCATACAGGACTGTGAAGTGCAGAGACAACAGCTGTTCTGCATACCACATTGGTCAATGCTTGGGGGATTTACAGTAAATGACAAGTACCGTAGATCATGAAGCCACAAGTTATGTTGGCATCAAGTCAACTGTGAATAAACAAGTTCATGAAGGGGCTTAAATGCCATCATTTTGATTGCAGAATTGTCTAGTGGAGTTTGTAGAGGTTGTTGCCATTAGGATTCATTAGACCTTCTTAGTTATTGTTCCTTCTTGGGCAATTATGTTTCAAAATTCATTCAAGTCCTCAGATACTTCAATCAGTGTGACAAATGCTTAGACAGAAAATGTGCATTTCAGGCCTATTCTTTCTACAACTATCTTAAGTGTCCTTGATTTTGAAAATGTAAAAAGAGCCTAGCTAAAGAAGGCTTCTTGTTTTGAAAGAACCCTTGCTTATGAAACCTCAACTTACTCCAGATGAAGTGATCTAAAGTCCATTAAATGCATGGAAATTTCCTACAGATTTCTATATGGAAGTCCACTGAAGTCAGTAAAGTTGTGACTTTATACAATAGTGACATCAAGAGATGTATTTGGGCCACTTTCCACTCCTCAGACATGAAATAAAAGTTTTCAGAATGTTGGTTTTGTGAACCAAATACTCAGCTGCTGTGTGTCACCTTTTATTTCTGGGAGGAAAAAAACCCAAACCTGTAAACTTTAAACACTTTTTTACAGTGACACAATGAGCTACTCATGCTTTTTTGGAGCATGAGTCATGCTTTTGGCTTTATATAAACATCTAAAATACTCAAGTAGTAAAAGCTAGAATTACTGTTGATATAACGTCACTTAGGAATTATGCCAAAAGCTATTTATCTGCTTTTACCTCTAGTGCCCAGACTTGATTTTGTACATACTGTAGTAGTTTGTTCTACCATGTTTATGATAACATGAATCTAATATCATATGTATAATCTTGGCATTTTGAATGTATGAATGATTAAACAAAGTACTTCAAGATTATTACATTGAAAGATCTGCAATGTCAGACTGAAAATATAGTTTCTTCTAGATTCGGAGCATGGTTTGAGGTTTGAACTATGATCATGACATTAGTTATTAGTGACTGGCATGTGGGTCCTGCTCAGGCAAAAGAATATTTTATTTATTAGTAAATAAAAAAAAATAAAAGGCATATCGATGAGGATAAACCCAATTATAAAAAGCTTAATTTCTAACATCCAGTTTACTATTTTTTATACCAATTACAAGCACTGAGGCAGAATTCACCAACTGTTCTAGAAATTGGAGGGGCTTCCAACACTATTTGGGAGTATATTTGAGTGTTCTATACAATGTAAAATCATTTAATTTGAAAGTTGTGGGATTTTTTAAAAAATTATAATTATTACAACATGGCAAAACTAAATGGATTTTTTCTAAGAATCTAATTAAATTTGAAAAGTAACCTCTGTAAAATATTACTCAGCTATTGCAATAAAGACTGTGGAAATCCTAATATTATATGATTTGGTCATTAGGCAAAATGCTACAGCTCAAATATCACATGCATTTGAAAGAGATAACACTCACAGAGGAATTCCCCAAACTTAGGACACAGCAGAGCACACTGGCAACTAATTTGCTCATACATTCTGTGTGTTTATTTCTATAAAAATCAAGGCAACTTCAGAAGATTGTACGTTTTGCTTATATACCTCTTTTGATAAATATGAACGACCAATTTGAATTCAGAAGCTCAGTAAAAACATACTATTGAAAAGCTTATGTTCATCCTGTGTTACACACAGTAACCATCCAGTAACCACATTTGGCCTTAGTCCATAAAAGAATTAGATAACAGAGACAGTGGCTGAAATTCACAAAGAAGCCATATTCCAGCAATATAAATCACAGTTTTGAGACACATGACTTTATTGGATTTCAACATTAATCATCCCTTGAAAAGAAAGGGGGTAAATATTTTACAAGATGTTTTCTTACAAGATAGATATAAATTTAACCTGGAGCCACTTAATGGAAGAATATTTTCTAGGAGAAGTCCGTCTGATCTTTTTTTCTCTCTCTCTTTACATCCTAGTTAAACTTCACCCATTGCATTATCTTTTGTATTGAAAATCTGAATCAAATAATGGTGACTCAGGCCCAGAATGTCCCTTTGAACATGCACAGTGAGCAAGGCAATCTGGCCCCATGGGTTTACCTTATCGGAGACAGTATGTGCATCAGAAAGTATTTATATTTCATACCGCCAAAATAATGTCACTGGAGGAAAATAATGTCACTGGAAGAGCCAAAATTTATCCTCAGGATGGTCCATTGTTTGTAAAACCATAGCAACACCAATTTAAGAAGAAAAACAAACTAAACTAGAAAGCAGAAAACATTTTATTACAAGATGCATCTTGAATGGCATGTTGAGACTATGAAGTTGCTATATTTCATAAGTCAAGGGGTGGGCAGGGAAATGAAAAGGGCTTTCACGGATGACCCAACTGTGTGAGCACTGGCATGAAGTGTGACTGAAACCCCAGACACACACCTCCCCCCCATGCACTTAGCACCACTAAATTGCAATCCTTCCAGCAATTTGGTTCTTGCAAGTTAGTATATGTAACAAAGGTAGAAGATGCAGACTCTCACCTGATCTTAGAATTTTCAGTATTTTTCTCACTCATCTCTATGCATCCATCGTTCCAAATTTATCCCAACATCCACCACTATGTTGAATAATTGCATGCAGATGAGGCTGTCATGTCTTACCCGGGCCATCCAGAACTATGAGCTACTGTATTACCACTTTGCTTCAGCAAGAGTGAGATTTGTTGCTTCTAAGATATGTGTCAGCTCCCCGGCACAGCAGCTCATTTGCCTTACCAGCAACCTCGTCCAGTCTCTGCTATCCAAACCATGCTTTACAGGGAACCATTAGCCTTCCCATGTTTCTTAGACATGCCTTTCTGCAGTGTCCAGTCCCTCTCACTGGACTTTCACAGAAGTTATCAAGTTTGCTGTGTCCAAGAAATGGAAGGTACAATAGCCTGTTGGCTTAGCAGAAGACCTACACTTCAGTTTAATACACAGCTCTGAGATGGCTTTGTGGGAGGAAAAAAAATTAACAAAGAATGTGGGTTTAAGTGATTTGCAATAAGTGTGAAAGATTACAAACAAAACTTGTTTTCTAGTGATTAACTTTAATCTTAGTCTCAGCAATTTACAATCTTTGTGTCAGCAGGTTTCTCACCCATAGTTAGCTCTTGGAGAGTTCAGCTGCCTTTGCTGAAGGATCCATGTTACCTCAGATTTCAACAACTCTGGCCCCACGCAGCACCAGATGCCAAAATGGGCCTTTATTTCTGTATCTCCCAAAGTCCATTGACCCTGTCACAAGAAGCAGAAAGGCTTCCGTCCTGGGGGGTTCAGCCCCCACATCCTGTCTTGATAAATGGCTCTCTCCCCCTTGGCCTCAGCTGATGGCTTCATTTACCTTGTGTGTAAATGTACTTTTTATTGAGTTTGGTCTTCCTTGACTAATCAATACTGAAGACACAGTCAAACATCCGTTTGCCTAAGACAGGCTGGGTTTCCGTGCTGCCTGCTGAAGCCATTATAGGAACATATTTCCAGTACACACCTAAAATTCTTTAATATACCTTCCATCCATATATCACGCAATGATATTAAAGACCAGCATGTCCCCAGTTTGCCTACAATATCTTACATAACACCTTTTAGGCACAGAACATAGCAACAGTATCTTCGGTTATTAAAGTGTCAGTTCTTATGAGAGGTATGGAATGGAGTGCCTTCTTGTATGGAGCTTTCTGTACCACAAGGGTTTTTCTTAACACCTAGCCTCATTAAGCTGTGATGCAAAATAATCTGAATGCATTAAAAAAAAAAGCCTGTAAAACCTGTCATACAACAATGATAAAAATAATTTTCTTTCAACACCACACAAGGAACTTTGCTAAAATAAAATAGATGTTTATCCCTAAAACTATAGTCTTTCATGGTAGAGTTTCTGCCTAGAGCTTGACCAGCCACTCCTGGCTGACATCCCACTATACGTTTAAAGAAAGTAAGTATGCAAATCCTCAGAACTCTGTTGCTTCAGTGGAATGCCTGTGCAAGTTCTTTAGAAGTTTGGAAAGACTGATGGATATTTTTGTTGCTGTAGCAGTGTGGGATTTTCCTGTAAAGCAAAAACATTATAGCTTTCCACAGCTTTCTCTGGGTGCCCTTAATTTGTGCCGCCGTACTCAAAAGCTTCAGCACAGTATAGTAATAAGGGGATCATGTTCAGACCCCTCTCTTTCATCAGGTAACAAGTGTTCAACCTTTAGAGAACACATGTGACAACACTGGTGGTTTAGTACTGTGGTCTCTCTATGTATATAAATAGCAAGGAGTAGGTTTTCAGTTCTCCACGTTTCCCAAACATTCAAGTGATAGAGCAGTTCATTGTTCTGCAAAAAGCCTCTAGAAAGATTTATGTTCCATTATTGAAACAGCTGAGTTTCATGCCTTGTAATGCCTATAATACATAGCATCAGTTAATTTCTGCTCATGTGCCTGGAAAGTTAGGCTTTGAGACGAAATTTAGACAATTCCTGTACTATTTTATAGTATTCTATGTATTTATCTATCATTAGGCTTTTGAGAAGAAATTTAGACAATTCCTCTACTATTTTATATGTATATTTTATACATCAGTCGGAACTTCTGATGTTTATTTTTTTTAACCCAACCCCCCTTATTTTATACTTCTGACAGACCTACTAAGAAATTTAGGCAATATGATGCTTTTAAAAATATGTATTTTTACCAACAAAAAGCTTTTATTTTACAGGAAACTTACTAGGAGGACCTTAGCTCTTTAATGAGTTTTGTTTTTTTTTTTTTTTTTTTTTAAAGGGCCACTGTGTGGTAAAGTTCTTTTATGCACTAGTCTCTTATCAGATTCTGTTCTCCAGGGATTTGTATAAAATAAGAAAGTAGATCATTTTAGAGTCATGGTTGTGCTGTATAGTACACACTAACAAGAGTATAATCAACTGGCCAAATGCCAAAAAGGATACCTCTCTGATATCTGCTTAGCGGTTACAGGTCAAACAACTGAGTTTCACATTCCTCACTAATTAGGGGTCAAATGTTTAGCCCACCGCACACCCTGAATGGCCAGGCTGTGCATTGAGAGATTTCATGGATGGTGAAGAGGGAAGGGCAGTAGGGAATAAATTCTGTCTCTTAGGCTGTGGGCTGTGGCAATAAAACTGGCCCAAGTTCAGTCTGCCTCTGCACCATGGGAATAATGGCTGGTCAACCTGCCTAGTCACTGATCCAGTATCAAGGACTGTCCCTGTTGACCCCATTCCCATATTTTTATGCAGACAGGTCCATCCACAACTGTCCTTCATGACGTGCACGATTGTGGATCTTATGGGTCTGCTCCACATCTCCTGACCCCGCAGAAAGAAATTGCACTAGTTCTGCTACACTCAGGACCTTCCACGTACAGAAACTGGGGGAGGTGAAGAGCATAAAAATGCATCTCCAACAGTGTAACTCTATACTACCATCTCAAAGCACAGAGGGTTTAAGTTGCAAAGGTAACCAAGCTATTCCACCTTCCTAATGCTCCATTCTTGGTCATGTATAAGTGATGCAAAATATGAGCTCATGGAACAATTTTCTAAATATTTCATTAAAGAAAAGTCAAGCCTATATATATATTTTCAGGGTACGGTGGAGCAGCAGTGGTAATGAGAAGTGACCATGCTTTGTAACTGCTAACAGGGATTTTTTTTGTGGGTGGTGTGTTCATTTGAAATGCCTAAAGCAAACAGACTGACTTACTTTAAATCCTGCTCAATGACTGACAAAGATAGCTAACAACTGTCCCAGCCTGGACCTGTATCAATGGCAGAAGCAACATAAGATGCAACTCTCTTACTTCATAACAGTAACTAAACAGTTAGATATCTTTGATAACTGTCTGATACACCTCAAGGCATGCTTAAAATAAATGGATAAAGAGCTAAAGGAAAAAATATGGACATGAAGGTTTCCATAATTCCATATCTGAATTAAATGTTTTGAAGTAGTTTTATAGCAAAATAAAGTAATGTAAAATTGGACTGATGTACTTGAAATAAAAATGAGGCTAGAATGAAAAAATTAAGAATTATTGAGGGATCAGAGAACATGGGATAGGAAGAAAAAAAATAAAAACTTTCAAATTGACTCATGGACTTCTCAATGGCCATCTCTGAGAGAATCATTATCAGTGAATTTTACTAGAATACCCACAAAGGAAGGGGTACTGTCTTTAGCCATAGAAGAATATTGGTGATGTGTAGCATGGCTGCTGCTGAATGAGGAATCAAGTTGTAAAGTCAGTTCACCTATGTGATAAAATTCCAGTAGAAATTTTCTTGTTAGGCTCCTTGATTAGTGAAAAATGGAAGATTTTGCTACTATTAACTTACTTGCTGTGCTGGGAACAGTGCTGGTGTTATGATGAAAAATGATGTTTCTCTGTAAGATGACTTGAATTTGATTCACTGTCCCCTGTTACTCATTATTTGTACATATTTGGACAGTTGATATGCACTGCAATACATGCAAATCTTGATGGTTTCATAAATTCTTTTCCAAAATGCACAGTTTACTACTCCTTCATAATTTGTTTTTTGTTTCTCACCCATAGTGCTCTTGGAAACTTCAGCTGCCTTTGCTGAAGGATCCATCGTACTCATTTCAAGAACATGCAGCACTGGATGCCAAAATGGCTCTCTATTTCTGTATCTCCCAAAGTCCACTGACTCTGTCACAAGAAGCAGTAAGGCTTCCTTGGGGGTTCAGCCCCCATATCCTGTCTTGATAAATGGCTCTCCCCCCCTTGGCTCATTTGATGGCTGAGAATCAGTGGTCCAGTCAAGGAGGAGAAACAGTACTAAGTGACTGTCACTACTAACAGCACATAACCATAGCAAATAGTTCAGGCAAACACTTTGCAAGCCACCCGCAGATTCAAACTTATGCATAGGGACCCAATGACTATTTACACTGGTTCCACTAAGAAATGTAGTTACATTCCAAATCTCGTTTATCATTATATTTCTTCTAGTCTCAATGTAACTCAAATTTCTGCAGTTCTTCGGATATCTCTAGGTGACAATCATAGACATGCAGGGCTGGAAGCAGTTTTGAGCAGTCACCTAGTCCAGTGCCCTGCACTGAGGCAGGATGAAGTAAACCTAGACCATTCCAAAAGTGATAAGCTATCCCCCCACACCTTCCCTGATTTCCAAGTCCCAGCTAAGAGTGGTTTCCTGTTCCCTTTTCCCCCAGCCTCTGTTTGGGTTGTCTGTCTTTTATTTGTGAGCTCCATGGAGAAGTGGCTGTCCTTGAGCATTTGGAAAAAGCCATGTGGGTGCTACAGCATAAGTTAGCAACAAATGGGGTACAACCATGTTTGCCCATCTTCCCACATTCTTGATGACAGCAAAGTTTTGTAAATGACATTTGCAAATAAAGAGTTTTGTTCATCAACCAACTAAAATACTGTCACTTTTACATCTGACTGTGTGGATGGATAAGAACCACATTACTGCACCCTCTAGCTAATTTATATTATCCCCTATGCATCAGTCCATTAACTTCTACAATAGATTTCTTTGGAAACAAGTTTGTCTAGTGGATTGCTAACATACATTTGTCCTGGGTAATGCCTTGAACATGGATTTCTCTCTGTCTCTAATTCCATGCAGATGTGGGTTCAGGTGGCAGATGCCAGACAACCTAGTCATGCAAAAAGGAGTCAAAAGAAAATGAAGAACTACATTTTGTTCTTCCTTTGTGTTTTGCCCCTTGTTAGTCCTTACACAAATGACTGATGAAAAGGGTCAATATTCTGTATTTTAGAAGAAACCACAAACAAAAAACAAATCAATTAAGTAAGGCTCAGATATGCAATGGCTGGGCAGCCAGCTCCAAATGAATTGCAGTGGACATCGGCCACCTAACTCTAGAAAAGGCATTTAAAATTTTTTCAGGCATATATCTGTCCTTTGCTAGGACAATATTTCATTGCCTTGAGGCTGTGGCTGTTCTGAAATAGGAAACTATTAAAACTGTTTTGATAAGACAGCACTGAAATGGTGATTTTTCTGCATTGCTGTTTGAGATGCAGGCTAATTCCGGGATAGCCCCCTTGAGTAAACTTCAGGGAGCAGAGGAAAACATGACTTAGCTCCACCCTCTGCTCCAGCTCAGAGTGCCAGCTGGTCTCAGACATGGGAGTGGTCTGTGAATTCCTAAAGGCATGCCACAGCCTTCATACTCCCCCTGGTAATTTTTGGACCTTCTGGAGGGTGCTTCATGAGACTGAGTGCCTTCTGGAGCTCACTCTGGTCCATTCAATCCCATTAATTAATTCATTGAAGTCCTATGGCCTAACTTGCATAGGTGGTCAAGAAAGTCAGGCTACATGATAGTAGTTCCTTATGACCTGAGACTCTATGAATTTGTTACTCACTGTCACAAGGTGACTGGCCCTTTACGAGGGAGCTGGGACTAGTACACTAAGATTGATTACATAACTGATTAAGAAGAAGGCACCTGGGAATTGCAAGGGACTAAGTGCCTCCTACAAAGGGAGGTTCAAGTAGGACAACTAATTAACCCCAGCTGTGGGGAAGGAATCAGGAAGAAAAATAAATGGAGGTGGGAGCTTAGTAATCAAGCACAAGACCGACCCAGCAGCAGATGATGAGGAGCAGAGATGACCACAAATCAATTAGACCAGGACCAGCTGGAGGCCTGGCAGAGCAGGGACTGAGTCCCTAAAGAAAGTAATTTTATAAGCCTGGAAATCAGAAAGGCACAGACCAGGGACTAGGCCCTGGGAAACCATCACAGCAATTCTCCTGCCTTTACAGCTAAGGAAGGTGACCCTTGCATTAGTGGTGGACAATATAAAATAGATCTCAGGGAGAGGAACTGTGTTTACCTGGAGAGTGTTTGAAAGAGGTTGGAAAGAGACTTTCAGTTCTGTACTGATAAACTAGCCTGAACAGGGACTTATGATATAACATCAGTCCTGGTTGTATGCTGAAGAGTCCAGCATACAAAGGAAACAGAAGGTAAATACCTACTGAGCTGGCAATGACTAACAGGGGGTTCTGCAGACCAGTCATGCATATTTATACCTGCTACATAGGGCAGTGGATGAATGAGCAACATAAATTTTTTTTAAATGATTTGAATGAAGGTTTATTTATTTGGTGGTTTTTTTTTTTTTTTTTTTCCTAAAGTAGTCATATCCCTCACTTCAGTGCTTCTGTCAGGATTAGCCACTCTAATATAAATTACTTTGTTACCTTTCCAAATGGAGGTAGGACCTTTGCAGTCAGAGTAGCTCGTGGATAGAAATTCTGGAAGGAATACACATACAAAGCACCAATTATTTAAACCTTCAGTAGTTTTACAGCTGGTAACTCCTATCAGACAGGCTGGACGCTGTCTATCACATTTGTAAATATGGGACAGATTAAAGTACAAGATGTTTTTTGTTCAGTTGTGGTGCCACAGTGTTTGATAAGATCAGCACTAGACTTGTACATCATCAAAATCAACAATAAGACTCCCATAAGCCTGGATCATTTGACATGGTTGTAAAAAGTCTTTTAAAGAACAAATCAAAACCTGCATGTTTTTCTTGCTTACTTGGCATGAAAACACAAAGATGTTTCAATCACAAAGCACATCCCCAGAGGCTAAAGGAGGAAGAGATGTCTCCTTTCTTTTGGTACCTGCAGCAAATATTCCTTTAGATATCAATGTATTTGAACTTGCTTGAAATCTCTTTAGATAAGCAATCATATATGGACTCCTGCAGTGCAAAGAAGTTTCTGTGCATGTGTAACTATAGTAATCATTAAATGTTCATAGTGACAAACACACAAAGATTTTCCCTGGATTACATTCCTTAACCAAGACTGTACTTGCTATTGTTCACTACCAGAAAAAATTTACATCAACTTAAAACCATTTTCTAATGCATAAAGGGAACCATAAATAAGTCTTTTCTTAGATTTTTCGTTTAGCTTTATAACAATGGCAAAACACACTTTAGATTGATGTGTTTGTGTGCACTGCTCCTTCCCTCAGTACCAGAAGCACTGGTCTGTATGCAAAGGCAATTGAACTATGCGTCACTAACAGAGGTCATCATAAACTAAGTTTTGCTTTGAATAGGCAAATCAATGTCATTACTAATTCTTATAGTTAACAGTACCTTTAGGAAGATGCTTCATAGTTAGGCACCCACACACCAAGGATTTGTTAATCTTATTCAATTTACAGTTTAGTTTGTGATTAGTTTATATGTTTTGCAGGTGTGGATACACTATAGGCCCAATTCAGATTTCTAAAAAGCCAAATAAGAGTTTTTGGAATAACTAATACAAATCTGTAAAATAATGAAAATGACAGACTTCTGTTTAGCAATCAACATTAAGATAACAGTAATATAGCCAATTTCTCATTTACATAAAACCTGGAATGATATCAACATGCTTAAAGACAGACTTGCTCCAAACATCACTGAAGTGATTGGGAACACTCCCAGTGAAATTTTAGTACACGCTTCATAAGCTATTCTATTGGAATCAAGGGTCTGGGATTGCCTGGAAGAGTTCCTGGGAAATGCAAATACACAGAATTCAAGTCTTCAGCTGAATGTGTGGGAGTTGGTTAGTTGCCAACATGTTCAATACAGACTTTGCAGGGTTTCTTCACCCCTCATAATCAGATTCTGGGTATCAAACACCATAGTGGCAATTGGATAATGACTCACTTTGATCCTACACTATCACGTTAATATGTTCAAGGCCACTGGTTCCCAACCTGTGGTCTGCAAGGGGTCCACGGACATGCTGGGAACTGGGACTTGAAGCTGCCAGGGTCACAGGTTGGCATGGAGACCCAGCTAACCACCTTCTTCCCCCGAAATACCTCCTCCCAATGTTCCCTGTAAGCTGAGTGGGAGTGCCGGAGCACGGTTCCCATCGCTCACCTATGCAGGCAACACTCCCTGCTGCACAGCTGTGGCCTCTACCTGGCTGGAAGACAGTCTTCTGCCCAGCAGGGAGCTATGCTGGTTGGGAGTTTTTAAAACTTCCACCCTGAGCATGCACCGGGAGAGTAGCCTGTGGCATGGCCAGGTGCAGCAGCTCTGGTGGCCTAGTATGGGGGAGAAAAGGGGCCCTGAGGGGGTTGGGGACAGGGAATCAGCAGGAAGTGGTATCAGAGAATGGGCCAATGGGTGGGGAAGACTCCAGGGGAGCAGGAGTAGGGAGCCATGGCTGTGGTGGCTTTGCTCATTGGCAGGGGCTGGGGGCCATGGTGGCTGTGTTGCCACTCACCAGCCAGTCCCAGATCCTGGTGCCCCTGCCAGAGCGGCAGGGGCTGGATTCTGCCAGCAGGGGCCACAAAGTTTTTTCACATTAAAAAGGGGTCCCCTGCCTTGAAAATGTTGGGAACCACTGTTCTAGGCTTTAAACCAGAGGCAGGCAACCTACAGCCCAGGAGTGCCTTGCCTCCAACCCACCAGCCATTGCCATTCTCCTTCTCCTCTCCCTCCAGAGCTAAGTAGAGGCACAACTGGACCACCACCACTGCTGTCTGACCCCCACGCCTTCCAGGTCCAGCAACAGATTGTGCTCTGGCTGGAGCACATCCTCTGCTTCACCGCGATTCACTGCTGGACCTGGGAGGCATAAGGGAGGGAGAGCATCCGCACATCAGGCCAAGAGTGCCACTGCTGCTCCTTCTCCTGCCCAAGGTGTGGCAGCAGGGCTCTGGCCCCAGTGTGAGCTGCTACTGCCACTCTCCCTCCACTCACAGCTGCCTCCACTCTGTCCTATTGAGGGAATGGTGGTGGGTGGGCACAAACCCACCCATTCTAAAATCCCTCCCCCAGCCTAAGGGGAGGAGGCACTGGGCTGTTTCTCAAAAAGTTCCTGGGGACAACTAAGGATATAACAGGGATGGATCCTATTGAATCAGGTGGTGGTGGGTGGGCACTAGCCCACCCACTTCTAAAGCCCTTCCCCCAGCCTATGGAGAGGTGGCACTGGAACCTGGTCCAAAAATGTTCTGGGGACAACTAATGAAAAAAAACAGGGATGGGTGTGAGGGACACAGGTTGATAATAAGGGTGTCAGAAGGGGACACTGAGCAGAGAACCTCAGACAGCACCCTCTGCTCCCAGAAGCTGTCAAGGGAGCCAGTGGATGCTTCCATTCTGTACCTATTGAAAACCCAGGGTAGTGGGTGGGCGTAAACCCACCCACTTCTAAAGCCCCTCCCCCGGCCTACGGGGAGGTGGCACAAGACTGGGTTTCAACTAATTTCATGGGACAACTCAAAAAATAACAGGAACAGGTGTGAAGGTCACAGGTTTAAAATGAGGGTGTCAGAAGGGGACACCGAGCAGAGAACCCCGGACAGCGTCCACTGCTCCCAGAAGCTGTCAAGGGAGCCAATGGATGCTTCCATTCTGTAGCAGGAAGTCACAACCCCCCTCCGAGATAGCCCAGAAAGATCTGCATGACAGCTGGGGGGGTGGAGCCAGGAGCAGGCTGTCAATCAGGCTGGAAGTGTGGGGGGGGGACAGGAACTATAAAAGGGGAGGCAGCCAACTCAGTTCAAACCAGGCCACTGAAAGGGAAAGACACAGCTCTGGTCCTTTCTGACCCTGGGCTGCCCTGTCAGGGACCTGGACTCTAGCCTGCCCGCCGGGGGGGGGGGGGCCACTCCCTGAGCCCTGGGCTGCCCCAAGCCAGCAGGAGGAGCTGGTGAGTGGTCCCAAGTCATTGTCCATTAGGGACCCTGAGCTTTGACCCACCTCATGTGACTTGGAGGAGCTACTTCTGGCTGCCCAGGACCCTGTACATCTGCTCACCTCCTGTGACCTGGAGGGGTTACCTCTGGCATAAGAATCTGAGGGACTCCCTGACCTGCCACTGCCTGATGAGATGGAGGGGTTCTACAATCTACTCCTGGGTGTCTACCCTGAAGAGCTGGCAGATGAGGTACTACTAAAGCATGGGACCAGGGGTGACCCAGGGGAATGCAGGACTCCTCCCTTGGTGAGGAGCCACATCTTAGGGTCAGTGTGTTGTGGTCTGGACCCTGCTAACACCTGTACAGATGCCTCAGACCCCAGCAGGGACCTAGTCTGGGACATAGTGGAGCTGTGTGACCCCATGCCGCCTTTGATTCCTATCCCAGCATTCTGTGCCCCCTCTTGCCTCATCAACCTGGGAGGCAGCATTGCCATTTCCTCACCTTAGCCTAGAGACTGAGAAACTCTTGCCCTGCTGAGGAGCTAGAGGCTTGATGGTCCTGCCCCTTAAGGGGGTGAGACCCCACTTGGCTGGCCCTTCCACCTCAGGATGGTGAGAGGCTGTGTTACACACACTCTCCCCTATTGCCCAGTAACTGAAACTGGAAGGGGCAGGGAGTAGAGCCCAGCTCTAAACTTTTTCTGGGGAGGGAGGCTGGCCACTCCCCTCCAATCCCTCTCTCCAGTCTCTAGCCCCTTATGTAGCTATTCCTAGCATGTGGCCCTCAGGCCAAAAATGTTGCCAACTCCTGTTTTAAGCTGTCAGGCCAAATTTATCTTGGTGGTGGCAAATTTTGCCACCATCAGTTCAAACTCTCTGGTTCTGATTGAGCAGTCAGTCAAAACAACTCAATTTATCTGGAGTTTGACTCAGTAACTCCAGCCCTGTATGAAGATTAGCCCTAAGTTTGAAGGGACAGCACTTTCCTTTGACTCAGGTCAGTGAAGCCTCAGAGGTAAGTAGAGTTGAAGGGAGATATACAAGTTTTTACATAATTTGCATATCTTCAACTGCCACCAAAAATGGCACATGTGGACCAGACCTCAATCTCAAATCCTGCTGCTTCATTTCATCACTGGTTATAAGCCTTATCACTTCATTCTGGTGATCAAATGCTGTCCCTGATACTAACTGGACAGTGAACATACAATGGTTTTGTTCAATTAGCAAAATATGCAGCAACAAAACCCATCTGCCAGTTTCTGGTTCTGATGTGGTTTGCAATATGGCTGACAGAATAAAAGATTAGCTCTTTGGTACTCCTGCCTATCATGTTGACCACTAGTGTTTCATTGTACTCCTGTATGTCTTCCTCTGTCTCTGGTCCTAGGCATAGATTATAAAGCCTCTGGAGCAACAACCTTTTTGTTCTGTGTTTATACTGCACCTAACACTATGGGCCTCTGGCTAATGACTGGATCTCCTAAGTACTAGAATAATAGCACAGATAATAAGTCCTGGTTACATGTAACTTTCTTGGAACTAGGGTGGTCAGATTTCAAGGCTCTCTGGTCCTTGTGGGTTCCCCAATTCTTTTAAATTGAAATAAGTCATTTAAACTTGATTAAGAAAATATTAAGGTCCCAGTATTTAAGCATTTGTTCTCAGTAAGGTTGAGTCTAAAATTATTCTTGACAGTATTTAAAAGCCCTCAGACTAGTGACAGATGAAGAATTTTGAACATTTTATTTGCTTACCATCTTAAAGTGGTTCAAAGTTAGAATTTACCCAAGCTTGTTGTATTGTGCTGTATGAGACCTCAGGGGATAACCTAGTCTATATAGAGTGACACACTTCAATCTTAGATACCTTTTTGTGGTATTTTAATGGAAAATTGATGCTGTTTAGTGTCAAAACTAGGTAAAATGCAGAAGATAAACTATGGATTTGTTTCTAGTCAGTTTCCTATTCTGCTTCTCAGTACACTGGTAGAAAGCTGTGATGTGAGTTGGACACTAATTTACACTGAGAATGTTTTAAGTTTTCAAATATTTCCAATAGCATAGGACTGACTTTCCCAAAGCATCACATTTAAGCTTTTTTGTTTAAATTGATTGTGCCCCTCTAACTTCTTTTTGAAGGTTTCCATATAATTTGACCACAGACAACTTTATTCCACTGTCTTGACTCCTTTTTTCTGGAATTGCCAAATTAGTGTGCATATTATCCAATATACTTAACTGAATCTAGCTAGGGATGATACGATACATGGTAAATATGTACAAGTTGCAACTGGCTTTCTCCATATATTTAAGAATGGAATGCAGAGTTCTTTGCCTTCTGAGGTACCTTACTGAATTCTCATCTTAGCATTGAACTCCTAATATGGAAACAATAGTTGCAATTTAAGCTGCATTATCTAACAATGCATTAGTGCCACAATCTCCTGGAATATAGGCTTCAGTTCTGAGAATTGTATTACCAGAAACAAGTTGAAAATGGCTTGGAGACAAGTGACTGACAGACTTATGAGGAAAAGTTGAAAAACACTTACAGCTTGGCTAAATGACTAATTGAGGGGGACACAAGTCTAGAAATACCAATGCCAAGAAAACAGGACTAAGTGAGTTAAGTGGACAAATAATGGGATGAAATTTATGCTGAATGTCAGCCTGTCTCATTACTCCTGACAGTAAGATTTGTTGAAGGATGGAATAGGCTTCCCAAGGGAAGTGATACAAGTCCTAGTAACATTTAAACACTAAGACCCATTTTCATATCAAATATGAATCTTGTTGGAATTTTTTTTTTTTTTTTTTTACACAAACATGCAAAAGTAAGCCACCTTTCACTTTTGAGTTGTGAAATTAATCTGGTACAATCCCAAAATTTAAGATGGGAGAGGACTAAGGAATGGACAATTGGTTTAGCTGTCAGTCCAGAGAAAAAGGTTTGGATGTTCAAAAACAGTGGATAAACACCGCAAGTCTTCATTACAATCAATGTATGATAAGAGAAGGAAGAAATCAAAATCCAAAAGTTGTAAGTCAGAAAGTGGAGGCTATAGCACTGTTGTCTACAGTGGTGGAAAGAGGTGTGGAAGAGGGAATGGGGGGGGGAGAAGAGGAGTTGGTAGTGGGTTAGAGAGATTACAGTAAGCCAAATAAGTAACGCCCAAGGGTACCATTGCTCAGATATGCAGGATTGGAAGGAGAGAGGTCAGGTGAACAGAAGTTCACTTGGGAGTTCAGAGCTAGAGCTCTGAATGGCAGATGATGTCCAGAGAAGATTTAGACTAGAGTCCTTCTCTCTTCCGTTTAGAGACTGGATAGGATGACAGTCTGCAGCAAAAATGAGGACTTGATGATGAATGTCAAAAGGGAAGAATGCTAGGAAAAATGATAGAATGGGATAGGACAGGACCCATATCCCTGAAAAGCTAAGGAAGGAATGAGTATGCAGGAGGAGTGATCAGTGGTATCAAATGCTGTAAAGAAACAAATGAGAATGCATTGGAGTCTACTACAGATCTTGCAGAAGTAGGGATCATCTTTCCCCCTACCCACTGCTGCTAGATCAGGATCAGCAGAACTTTTCAGAATAGTTAAGTGTCATTTCCACTTTGAAAGTCAGCACTGCAGACTGAGAAGAATTGTCTGATAATCTCTAGATTACAGAAAACCTACAACCACCTCAGGACTAGACATGGCCCTCCAGCCTCCCATTTCACACACCACTTTTGAAACACTACAAGTATATTCCCAGAGGTGACTGACACCCAGGTCCATTGTATTTGGTAAGACAACCACTTCTACCAGCAGATGAATCTGGATAATCTTTCTGAAAGAAGAAACTGCTAACTCCAGGGGGGGAAAAGCAAACTGCAACAAAAACCTCATAGGTTGACTGATATTCTTCCCATCTGGTATCCAGCCTCCCTTTCTTCACTGGATGCACTTGAATAGTCATCTAAAAAGCTATTTTCAACTTCATCTATGTAGTGCCAAGACCTTGGAGACTCAATGCAGAAACCAAAGCAGAACATAGAATGGAAAATGCATCAGTTGCATTGATAACCTACTCTTATCACTAAGAAAAGATTTGTATCACTAAGCTGTTTTAAGATAAAACAAACAAGGAGTCCTGTAGCACTTTTAAAGAGTAACATTTATTTCCTGAGCTTCATGGAGAAAAGCCTACTTTGCCAGGTACTTTGAAAACAGGGGAATTTACAGAATGCCTCCCATTCTGTTCTCCCATCTTCAAAGCATCTGATGAAGTGGGATTTTTTTCTCCCATGAAAGCTCATGTGGTAAATAACTTTAGTCTTTAAGTGCCACAGGACTCGGTCTGTTTTGCTGAACTAGACTAACACCAGTTACCCCTTCAGAACTTGTTTTAGGGTTTCTCAATCTCTGCTACTGTAGCTGTTTGGCTTAAAAGTTAATTGGGCCAGAGAAATTTGAACCTGAATGTCCATCCCAATTAAGTACCTCAGTCAACAGGCTATTCTGGGTTGGAGTACTTTTCTATAATTCCACCCTGAACATACAAGTCATTCCAAATGAAACTCCAACAAGCTCTACATTATAGCTCACTCATTTAATCCTGATACCACTATTGTCCAGATCAAGCCTGAGCCAGGATTGCAAGTGGGTGAAAGACAGCTGGATGAAAGTAAGATCTGAGACTGAGAGCTAATGCTGGTAGGAATAGTACAATACATCAAAGAGCTACCCACCACTACAGCATTTCCTCTTATTGGAAGTGTTTGCCCTGAAATAGCTAGATCAGTGCATAGTCTGGGAGATTTTTCTGGTCTCCAGATAAATATGGCTGATATCAATCAATGGCAATGAATAGTATACTGAGGTGTACCAATTCTGGATATAGTAGAAGCTATTCTGAGCCTTGCACATAACTAAGCAAGCAACTTAAGTTATGCTAGAACTCTGATGCTGGTCAGGCTATGCAAATTGCAGTGGGCCTCTGTAGCAACATGCACACTCCCACTCCTTTTTCCCTATTTTTTTCCTACCCTTTTAAACACACTAGATAACAGTTCTGATTTTTAACCATCCCTGCTCCTTTATTTACAGCACTTCTATGCAGATACTTTCTCCACCAACAACACATAAACTGTCTTAGTTCCAGCCCATCTTCTCTGGGCTTGCTTGGGGCCCCAGGAGGCTCAGGTTTGTTGCCTTTGCTTCAACTCCTCCAAGCAGAGCATCTGAAAGCTCCTTCTGCTGGTTTCAAGTCCCCTTTCTGGGGCCCCCAAAACAGGCTTTATAACCATCCAGGCAGCCACTCAGGTGTTGCCAATTCCCTTCTTACCCCCAGGGCTTTGACTCAGGCAGCCAACTGCCACTAATTAATTCCTCAGCCAGGGCATCTGGAGTTGCGTCTCAACAGCCAAGCCCCTTGGGTGAGGAGGAGCCAAGGCAAAGGAGGAGGTTTACCACCCACCAATCTGCCACAGTCTCCAACATTAATCACACTGTACCTGTGTAACTTGTTACATATCCATCATCCTGTCAGTTGTACCAGGCTTTGCTAGTACCTGGTCTCTAATGGTTATGCAACTGATCCATGTTTGGATACACACAGATGTGAAGGAGTCACTTTTTCATGCAGTCCACTACCATTAAAACCTGGGCTATTTTTAGAAAGCTGCCAAATTTACCAGGTTACCATTTCTCAGATACTACCACTGTGTGTGTGTGTGTGTGTGTGTTTAAAAAAAAATCTGAACATCCTATTTCATTGCTGTCTCAATTTTTCAATAGTTTTTTGTGTTTTTTGGTAATATGGGTCCAGAGGAGTTCCCAATAGCTGCTGTTGCTGGATAACAATCTCAAGTCTAAGAAACACAAGTTGGCTGTTCAAGAACATTGTTTGAGACATCATTGCATTGAATGAAGACTGCATCTTATCAGTAAAGTTTCTTTACCAGGGAAATATTTGACTAATTAGTGGTAGTGTATATTAGAAAGGTCATAGAAAAATGATAGTCAAAATACTGTGAATTACAGCTATAAAATAAAAATCTGAACTGTGAATATTTTAATGAATAAGAGCTCATAGTTTGGTTTAAGACATGTCATCCTGAATAACACGTATGGGCTTACTCTCTTGTTGGGAAGTCATATATTGGGGGGAAAGATTTTGAAAATCTTAACAGTGTAACAAATTTTAGCACAATCTGCCTCAATTCAGACCAGTTGTTCGTTATCCTTTGTTCTCTTTAATGATCTATATTGTGATAGCACCAAGGTGTACTTCCAAATAAGTAAGTTGACTTAGTGGCTGCCCCAGAGAGTGCAGTTTGACATTAGTCATGATACAACAGGTGAGAACTAAGAAAATAGAAAAAAAATGAGGATGGGTGGATAAGACATTCATGATGTTAATTAGGTAACAAAATAATTCTCCCCAAATGTCCAACACATACAAACTCTCTCTCAAACCATCAGAACCTTTTCCAGAGCACATTGCAGCTGGGTAAGCAACATACGTCCTAGTTCATTGTTCCATCCCCTCACATTGCCTATATCCTCCAATATACAGCCACCACACTCACTATCCAATACTTGCCATACTACCCTACCCACTGACCCCTCTGTCCTTATTGTATGGCCACTCCAGACCACATCACCTTGACAGGTCATCCTGAAAGCATGCTCACCTCCCTTTTCAAAGTCTGCCTCTTTCTTCTGTACAAATGTCTCTTTCCCCTCACATCATTCCTAGAAAAAACCTCAAAGACTGTGAGGCAGTGCTCTTCCTTCTCCCCATCCTCCCAATCAAAGCTTAGCCACTCAGTCTACCGGCATGAACAGAGACTGGCAGTGGCTCTGGTGGCCCCACCTACAAAAGAAGATTTTGCTTCACCCAGATGGCTGGAGGATGGGTGCTGCCACTGAAGGGATGAAGGTGAGGGAGAAAATGAAAGAACTTTGGCATCCAGGATTTGGATGAAAAAAAGGAGGTAAGACCCAATCAGGGAAGATGTACAATAAATATTAATGAGTATGCATATCAACAAATCAAAGCGCACACACACACTCCATGAATGTTTACAAACAATGACTATATTTGCAGATTTCAGGGTTTGTCTGCAGATTCACTAACCAAAAGAAGGCTCAGTTCATAGTGATTTATAAGACAGGTCTGTCAATGCTAGTGGGTTTCTCTGCATATACATTTCCAGGATTTTTTTTTATTCTAAATTATACAACTAAATCAGCCAATGAACACTACCCATCCATCCTAAGATATCAGTAACTGACTTCTGTCACCTTATTTGGCTAAACAGAATTTCTGTGTGTGCTCAAGTTTAGCCATCTCTGATTTTACTGCTAACTTGATTCAGTCTATGATGCCACCTCCTGGTGATAGTAAATACCTTCTAGGCACAGAGGCCATATATTTATCACACTTGACTCAGGTATGTAATTATTACAGAGTTCCAATTCACAGAATAGGTTGTTCAGTTTGAAACTATTTCTGTTTTGTCACCTCTCATCTTTAATACAAGTAACAGGCCCTTTCATTGGTAAATTAAGATGAAACACAAGAATTAATAGGCATGCTTTGCATTTCAAACCATATAGGTGGAGTCAAAAGTTTGGTTACCTTTGCTGTCCACAGACCATACATACACATTTGGATACATGGAAGGTACATTTGTTCTTGTAGATGGGGATTTATGTATGTTAAAATGGATAATTGTTTAAATGAACTTTGAGCACACAGGCAGCCTTTTTGTATGTGTAGGTACAAAAGGATGTTTGTGCAACATTCTGCAAGCAAAACTTAAGCAGTCAGGAAGCCATGGTAACATTGTACTTCCTAGGGTCTACACCAGAAGCAGTTGCCTCTTACTACTTTAACAGGGGAAAGAGAATTATTTTTGATATAACTATTGTGTCCTGATCCCACTTGACTCCTTTTGTGTTAATCAATCGTTGGCATTGAACTGTCAATGAGATGCCATAACATTGTTAATGCTGAGCTTGTATGCTCTGTCAAATAGTTTCTAGAGGTGTCATTCAGGTGCCAAACTAAACTAATTGACTGCTGTGTTGATGGTGATATCGATTGTTGGCCTCTTGCTGACTGTCCATTTACTCAAACGTTTTCAATAACAAAGAAAAAGTTACCACTGCAAAATCAAGTGAAAAATTCTAAAACAATAATCATTTTTCATCTACTCCAAACACAAGTTAATATTTTAAAGCTTTTTCAGAAGGTAAGTTAAGTCTTAGAACCATAGAAACTGAAGGTCATCGAGCCCAACACCATGCTCTCATGGCAGGACCAAGTACCCTCTTAAGCACCTGTCAGGGTTGGTTTATCTAACCTGCTCTTAAAAACATCAAATGATGGAGACTTTATGAACTGGCTAGGCAAATATTCCAGGGGTTAATTACCGTGACAGTTAGAATCCTTTTTCCTAATGTCCAACCTAAATTTCCCTGCTGTAATTTAAGCCATTTTATCTTGTCCTACCATCAGAAGTTAAGGATAACTATTTTTTTTTCTCCCTCCTCCTCATGAAAACCTTTTAGGTTCTTGAAAACTGTTACCATGTCCCCTCTCCAGTTTCCTCTTTTCCAGACTAAATAACCCAGCTCTTTCTATCTTCCCTCATAAGTCGAGTGTTCTAGACTTTCTAATCACTTGTGTTGCTCTCTTCTGGACTTTCTACAGCGTGTCTACATATTTCCTGAAATGAGGTGCCCAGAACTGCACACAACACTCCAGTTGCGACCTAATCATTGCAGAGTAGAGAAGAATTACTTACAATACTCCTGTTATTACATCCCAGAATGGTGTGTGTGGCTTTTCTTTTTTCCCCTCCAACAGCATCACACTGACTTGCATTTAGCTTGTGGTCCACTATGACACCCAGCTCCCTTTCCACAGTACTTCCTAGGCAGTCATTGACTATTTTGTATATGTACAATGGATTGTTCTTTCCTAAGTGGAGTACTTTGCACTTACCTTTATTGGAATTCATTCTGTTTACCTCAAATCATTTTACCTGTTTGTTCAAATCATTTTGAATCAAGTACTATAATATTACAGTATGATACAATAGTTAAACAAAACTCTTTAAGATGTTTGGCTCTTTATGTAGGGTCAAATGCTGAAGGAATTTTCCATAGATTTTCATACAGTCCAACTTGTAACACATTCAGACATCTCACATTCTGGTAATCTGTAAGTAACTTCATGAAAAAAATTTTAAATCCTTAAGGTGCCACAGGACTATTTTGTTTTTGCTGTATATAGACTAACACAGCTACCCCTCTGGAACTTGTCACAATGCAAAATCTAAACATTCATGATTTGAGTTATGCACTCTTAGAAATTTCTCTTCTAAGGAAAATAGAGGAATCAAAAGAGATTGTATTTGGCATATTGCAACAGACAACATTTTTTAATAGAAACTGTGAACAATGTTATGCAGGGAAGTACAGACCAGCTTTTTAATGTAAAATATACTAATATATAATATCATGTACAGTGGTTATCATGATTGTATATGTCCAATATATTAACACTAGACTTCAGCATAAATCAAGTAAGGTACTAAAAATATTCAAACCCAAACCTTGTTTTAACTTCAAGCTGTGTGAACAGTTGCAGAGAGAGAATCCCCACTGAAACTGAACTTGGAAAGGTTTGCACTGCTCCATTGTGGAATCATCTGTTTTTTTTGTTTTGTTTTGTTTTTTTCTTTTGCAGTCTTGTATCACCAAGCCCCAGTCTGCATTAAAAATTTAGATTCACCTACGTACATCCCTTAGGGGTACAAAAAAAATCCATACCCCTGAGCACCATAGTTAAGCTGATCCCTGTAGTATGCAAGACTAGGTTGATGGAGGAATCCTGGCAACATAGCTGCTATTTGCTTGGGGAACTTGATTACTTCCATCAATGGAAAATTCCCTTCTGTTGTGGTAGGAAGAGTCCATTCTATGCCACTGCAGTATCCATAGTACAGACATGTCCTTCATAAAATGGGAATATGCAAAGGAATTTGATACTTATTTTGATAATATCTATAAACACTAAAGATGTCTGATTTTTGCCTGTGGCATTCCACAACTCAAAGTTTTGACAGTCATGTTTTGTTTAAATCCAACAATGCTTGTAAAAGCTCACTTGATTTTAGGAATCAAATTGCATGGTGTCATAACATGTTTACAGATTGGGAGAGAGGCCTGTAACAACAACTTTGCTGAATTGTATTTCTTTACACTGGATTAGATCACCGACAAATAATACATCATTAATGTGTTTTGTTTCTGGAAATTGCCCTGGAGAAAACAAAGTAGAGTTTCTCTTACTCTATTGCAATATATAATCTTTTGGGGGACTAGAGATAAGCCTCTTGCTGTGGTGTAGGGTATTATGACAACACATTTCACACTCAGAGTATGTATTGTATCTTATCAATGATGCTGTATTATCAATGACTAGAAGAAAAGGAGCGTGTTTGAAATCCACCCACTACTTTCTAAGCATTTTTTTTCTTTCAGCACAAACCAGCAAAATTATATTATATAGGGCATTAAGATAAACCTTCTTGATGAATCATCTAAGGCAATGCGTCCCACCCTTTTTCAAGCTTGGGACCCCTTTTTAACTATGTAATCTGGCACACGAAAGCAGAGTCTGGCCCATGCCACTCTAGCGGCACCCCTGAGACAGCCAGCAAGCAGTGCCCACACCACCGGGGAGCCAAGTTGTGGCAGCTATGGCCCCCTGCTGGGGAGGTGCTGCACCCATTGCCCTGCTGGGATCCAGCCACAGGTGCAGAGGGGCAGCCCCGGTGGGGAGCTTCAGGGCTGTGGCTGGATTCTGGCCTCTGCAGGGAGAGGAACTGTGGCCCCTCTGAAACATGTCTGTGGACCCCTGGGCATCCCTGGACCCCAGATTGGGAACCACTGATCTAAGGCCTAGTCTACATTGCTGCACTGGGTGAACAGGAGATACACAAACTGCATACTGTAGAATGTGTATCTTCCATCAACTTACTTACCCTCATGTAATGCAGTGTCTTCACTGAACTGCACTGACAGGAAATGCTATCCATTTGATGCTGTATTACTATTTGGGGGTGGAGTTATTGCATCCAATGGAGAGCAATTCCAGGATTGATTAAGCAGGTCTCAATTGCCCCTGCTGCATTAATCTGTGGAGACTGATGCAGGGATTTCAGGGCAGACAAGCCCTAAGTGAGGGCTTGGCAAACATGGTATAAGGGCATTTGGGAGAGGAGTCAGTGAGACCCATGAACTGCTTTGCATGAACTGGCAGACAGCACAGGGGATGCATAGGGTTTTAGAGAGGTTATATAAGCCATTTCACTGTGGTATTTGAACAATTCATAAGTATTGAGTTAGATTGTCACTGACAAAACCCTGGGCACAGGGTAAACAAGGAGGGAGGGGAAGTTCCCAAAAACATCATGTGGAAGAAATTGAGTGTGAGCAGCAAGAAGCATCAAAACAGCACAGTGGAAATGAGGCCCACAATCTACAGTAGAGTTTGCAAAGAGCACTGCTCTATGAGAATCACTACTTTCTAGAGTGGGGAAATGATGTCAGCATAACCAAGGAGGATGAAACAAGAGAGAAATAGTATAAGGCAGAATAAAGAGCAAAGTTAAACTTTATTACCACTTCCCTCACCAGCACCAATTTTCAGCTAAATGCTTGGGAGAACTGCAAGGCCTCAGGGAACATGTCCTGGCTTGTACTCAAAACTGGAAAATGAAAGTGTGGTTAGATGGCCCCTGCCGTTAACATAAGCAGATGGATGAAGAACTGATGCTGTTGTGGGCCAGGGACTCTGCTGCTTTTTCTCCTCCTTCCTAGGGCCTGCAGAAGTCCCTTTACTCTGGGTCTCCAGTTTTGGCGATGTGTTAGATGATGCCACAGATGACACCGGGTGGGGTAATGGAAACAACTGTGATCAATGGAGTGTTTCCTCCTTGGTCCAGAGACTACCAATAAGGAACATAATGTTGCTCCAAACAATATTAATGCCCATTCTGTACCTACAGTCCTTTAAAAAGGAAGAAGGTTTGAGTAAGCATTGATAAAAGTAATGTCAGCACAATGCTCTATGTTCATGGGGAAGGCTAAAAACTGGTTATCAAATGGGTTCTCAGGATCTGGCTCGGTGCGCTTCAAATTTTCCCCAGCATGGTTTGAAGAACATACTTCCTTTCTTCCCACAAAAGGACTATTCCAAAGAAGCTTTGTAATGCTCGAGAGTTTCCTGGTCCTTCAGTCCCACCTCCATGGGTTTTACCACAGGACAGAGCTAAAATTTAATAGCATTCTTTAATAAAGTCAAAGATTAGTTAGAAAATATTGAAAGTTTCTTTGACACTCAGGGAGTCAGAAGCAAAAGTAACAGTGTATGCTTCGTTCGGTTGTATCCAGTAGCTAGGTTAGCTGAAGAGCAAGGGTATAAAAACAATTTTGCCATAGGGAGAGGAAAAGTCTATCATTGTATAAGAGTTAAGAGACTGTCTGGGAAAACTGTTTAGGCCTGGCTTTTATAGCTAAAGTACCACAATTAAGATGATGCTTTTAGACTTTTTCCATGGTTTGCTTAGATTAGTCAGTTTCTAGCATGTTTAATATGAAGAAAAAAACCCCCAAAAGTTTTATGTGCTATCTGAGTTCTGTGAACTTCAAGTCATAGAGGCCTTATTCTCCAATGCTTTGCATCTTAGATAGCCATCTTCAGTGCAGAGTGGGTATAGGACACCACTAAAAATTGAAATAAAACTGTTTTTCATTTATTTTGTCAACAACTACACAAGACAGAGTGACAAAGAAAGAGGCTCCAGCAGATTTTGTTGTGTAAAGTTGTGTTCTTTAAATCTTTCAAACAAATATTCAGTTTCATACAATAAATAGTCCTTAAAACACTATTGCAAAAGGGACAGTCCCCCTATTAGGCACTTTCTCTCTTTGAGTAATTTTAAGTCAAGAAAAAATGTTTGAAAGACAATTCTTTTGCTGACGTTGAGACATTATGCATGCATACAAGACAAACTGCTAAAAAGTTATTGAATGTGTAGCTGTAAACCCTGACTCCTTCTACACCTGCTTAATAATAAAGATCAAAGATGTTGTGGCACTGAGAGAGGTACTGACTATGTACCAAACTGCCAAGTATTTCTATTACTTGCTTGCAATTCCTTTCATGTCTACAAGAGGTATGGTGTGGGAGAGCAGGAAAATGTTTCCTACAAAGTTGAGTTTATGGCATATGTCAGAAGAAAGGTTAAACCTTGATGGTATAAATGTTAACATTATTTCATTGCTATTAACCAATACATTTTGGGATATTTTTAACACAGAGAATAAAAACTTAATATGCTATAACTGCACCAAAGAAAGCACGGAAAGGGGAGTCCAACAATAAAATGAGATTACAGTAATATATTATTCTAGACTAAAAAGCCAGTAGTAATTCAGGATGTCAGAAGCAGGTGGTATGGTTCCAAACCCTGCCTGTAGGTCCCAGGAATTTACTGCTGAACTTTTTATACTTGCAGTTTTGAAGAATGATTACCATGGAATATTTAAGAGTTCTCTGATGGAAAGCATGAGTTCTGCACTTGTGAATATTTGTATTCAGTTACTTTAAATTTTACTTCTTTTAAAGTGGTCTAGGTATTTGAAGCTATACAAAGTTTTGTTGTTCACCAGTGGAGTTCTTGGAGATATAGCTCTGTAATCAGTATGAGCCAAATTGTGCCCTCATATACAACTTTGACTTCATTGGGTGGAAGTTGCCCCTCAGTTTCTGAGCTTAGACTTTCACCCTGTGGGGCAAAAATTTCCCTGGTAGAATTCCATTATCTAAAATGGAGTTGGACCCATTTGAACCAAGCTGATTTTAGTACTATATCGGTAACTAAAAGACTAATAAGCATTTTTATGCATGTGATAGACAATTGATTCCTTCACCAAATAGCTAGTGAACCAACAGGAGGGGATGCCGTCTTAGCTTTGTTATTGGGAAGTAATGAAGACCTCACAGAAGAATTGGTTATAGGGACTTTGGTTTGAGTGACCATGAGCTAATTCAGTTCCAACTAAATGGAAGGATAAACAAAAATAAATCTGTGATTAGAGTCTTTGACTTCAAAAAAGCTAACTTTAAAAAATTAAGGGAATTAGTTGGGGTGTAGATTGGACTGAAGAACTCTTTGATCTGAAGGTGAAGGCGGTTTGGAATTACTTCAGGCCAAAGCTGCAGGAACTATGAAGCCTGCATCCCAAGGAAGAGAGAAAAGAGTCATAGACCAGAGTTGTAGACCAAGCTGGATGAGTAAGCCTTTCAGATAGGTGATAAAGAGAAAGTAGAAAGTCTAAAAGGAGTGGAAGATGGGTGGGCTCAACAAGGAAAACTACTTCTTGGCGGTCAAACCATGTAGAAATAAAATGAGAAAGGCCAAAAAATGAAGCAGAGTTGGAGCTTGCAAAGGAAATTAAAACCAATCGTAAAAGGTTCTATGGCCATATAAATAGGAAGAACACAAAGAAAAGTGGAACAGCTAAGTACTGAGAATGAGGTGAAGGTTAAAGATACACAAAGAAAAAAGTGGAACAACTAAGTACTGAGAATGAGGTGAAGGTTAAAGATA
>ML681992.1:15645828-15732927 GCA_007922195.1 Podocnemis expansa
AAAAGTGGAACAACTAAGTACTGAGAATGAGGTGAAGGTTAAAGATAATCTAAGCATGGTCAAATAGGTAAACAAATGAGTTACCTCTGTTTTTAAAGAGGCTAAGGATGAAGCTGGGGATAGTGGTAGGGTGGCTAATGGGAATGAGGACATGGCCATAGAAATTACCACATCTGAGGTAGGAAGTCAAACTAGAAGTGCTTAATGGGACTAAATTTGGGGGCCTAGGTAATCTGCATCCAAGAATATTAAAAACAACTGACACATGAAATTGCAAGCCCTTTAGGAACGATTTTTTATTGAATCTGTGAACTCAGAGGTTGTTCCGTATAATTGGAGAATTGCTAACATAGCTCCTGTGTTTAAGAAATGGAAAAAAGTGATCCAGGTAACTATATGTCTGTTATTTTGACCTCAGAAGTATGCAAGGTTTGGCAACAGTTTGAAAGAGAAAGCAGTTAAGGATATCAAGACTAATGGTAATTCAGATAATGTACTACAAGGCTTTACAAAAGTTAGATCATGCCAGACCAATCTGATCTCCTTTTTTTGAGAAGGTAACAGATTTTTAGATAAAGGTAATGCAGTGTATCTAATTTACCAATATTTCAGTAAGGCATTTGATATAGGTCTACACAGGGAATTATTAGTTAAATCTGAGAAGATGAGGATTAATAGGAAAATTGAAAGGTGGATAAGGAACTGCTTAAAAGGGGAGACTACAAAAGGTCATATTGGAAGGTCAACTGTTAGGCTGGCAAGAGGTTACTAGTAGAGTTCCTCAGGGATCAGTCCTGGAAGCAGTATTATTAACCTTTTAATTACTCACCTTGGCACAAAAGTGGGAACGTGATAATAAAGTTTGCAAATCACACTAATTGGGAAATGTTGCTAATATAGTGAAGGGTTAGGATATCATACAGGCAGATCTGGATGACCTTGTAAACTGGAGTATTAGGAATGAAATGAAACTTAAAATTGAAAGTGCAAGGTCATGCATTAGGGACTAATAAGAATTTTTGCTATAAACTTGAGATGCATCACTTGGAAGTGATGGAGAAAGAGAAGAATCTGGGCATATTGGTTAAGCACAGAATTACCATGAGGGGCCAATGTGATGTGGTAGTTAAAAAAGCTTCTGTGGTCCTACAATGCATAAAACAAGGTATTTCCAGTCAAGATAAGGAGGTGCTGATGAGACCTCATCTGGAATATTGTGTGCAGTTCTGCTCTCCCAAGTTTAAGAAAGATGAATTCAAACTAGAAGAGGTGCAGAGAAGAGCTACTAGATGATCCATAACTGGAAAATCTAACAAAGAAAGCTGAGGCGAGATATGATTGGTCTCTCTCTCTATACACATCAGATACATAAATACCAGGGAGGGAGAATTATTTAAGTTCAGCGCCAATGGGGCACACAGACAAATTGATATCAACTGTCCATCAGGAAGTTTAGACTTGAAATTAAACATAGGTTTCTAAAAATCAGAGTAGTGACATTCTGGACTAGCTTTCCAAGGGGAGTTGTGGGGGCATAAACCTAGCTGGCTTCAAAACTGAGGTTGATAAATTTATGAAGGAGATAATACGATGGGACAGTCTAATTTGGCAATTGACAGATCTTGGACTACTTGTGAAAGATATGCCAATGGCCTGCTGTAGGATGTTAACAGGGTGGGTTCTGAATTATTACAGAGAATTCTTTCTTGGATGTCCTGCTAATCTTGCTCACAGGCTCAGAGTTTATCTGATCATCATATTTTGTGCTGGGAAGGAATTTCCCCCCAGGGCAGATAGGCAGAGTCTGTGGGTTTTTTGCCTTTCTCTGTAGCATGGAGCATGGCTTACTTTCTGGTGGATTCTCTGTACTTTAAAGTCTTTAAACCATGATATGAGAATTTTAATAACTAAGTTATATGTTAGAGTTTATTAGAGGATTGGGGGGTGCCTTGTGCAGGAGGTCAGACTAGATGATCATATTAGTCCCTTCTGAACACAGAGTCTATGGTTATGTATACATCTACAATTTTAGTTCAGATTTGCTAGTCCGAACTAAAGAAATCTGAGGTTAGTCTGAACTAACCGCCAGCTTTTTAGTTTGAACTAACTGCGCATTCTAGTTCGAACTAATGCTTAGGTAGAACTAGAATGCATGGTTAGTTTGAACTAATGGTCTTGCCCACACCTAGTTCGAACTAAAGTTTGAACTAACCATGGAAGTCTGGATGTGCACCAGTCTTACTAGTTCGGACTAAGTTTTGCCTAGTTTGAACTAAGCAATTTCTTAGTTCAGACTAGGCAAAGCCTAGTATAGACATGGGCTAAATTAGTCAGGACTAAGCTTCCTTAGTCCAGACTAATTTGCCGATGTAGACATAGCCTATGAGTCTATCTTCTTTCAAAGAACAATGCAGTAGCTTCATGAAACAAAATGAGAAAGATGGCCGCCAGGGGTGGCTAAAATTATGGAACTCAAGAGCCACACAAGTTGATTATTAAACCTTCAAGAGCTGCACTGAGGCATATAGCCATATACTTTTACCTACTAAGTTGATTTGTTGATATTCTTCCATGAGCCACACTTTTTCATTCAAGAGCCACATGTGGCTCCTGAGCCACAGTTTGGCCATGCCTGATGGCCACTGAGGATAATGGGGAGAAGAAACCACAGCAGATAACAAAATCAAATGCTAGCCAGTGACATCACTCCTGCTATGGAATTTGTGCCAGAGCTACTGTACTAGTTCAGATGTTTTGGAACAGTGGCTTAATAGCACTACATACCATTATACAGCTTGCCTAGTCTACCATCATATTCTCTAGTAAGGTTAACAAAATGACTTAATACATTGAGGTGTTTTTATGAGCTTTACCCAAATTGATGAACTATGCTATCCTATGCTTCTTTCAACAGTTTTGCAAGAACACTGAGCAGCCCGGACTAACTATATCAGCACCACCATACTTCCCTAAAATAGCTCAAGCAGACAATCCTAGCATTTCGGGGTTATTAGTTGTTCCCAGTGAAGGACATGGGTGAATTGGAAAGAGTCCCATGCAGGACAACAAATACAGTTAGGGAGCTCAAACAGGTGAATGATGAGCAGAGACTGAGGGAACTAGGATTGTTTAGTCTGCAGAACAGAAGGATGAAAGGGAATTTGATAGTAGCCCAAATGATCTGAACGGAAGTTCCAGGAGAATGGAGCTAGGCTGTTCTCAGTGGTAGTAGATGACAGAAGTAGGAGCAATGGTCTCAAGTTGTAGAAGGGAAGGTCTACGTGGGATATTAGGAAAAATCATTTTCTTTAGGAGGATGATAAAGCACTAGAAAAGGTTATCTAAGAAGGTGGTGGAATTGTCATACTCTAGATGTTTTTGAGGCCCGACTGGACAAAACCCTGGCTGGGATGAATTAGTTGGGATTGGTCTACTTTGAGCAGAGAGGTAGACCAGATCAATGTTTCTCACTCAGTGTTCTCTGGAACACTGGTGCTCCTCAGACAGTGCAGGTGTTCTGTGACCCACCCTTAGCCATTGGGGGGCATGTGGGGAAGGAGGAGGAGTAATTTAATGCCCCAAACACAGCAAAATTTCCAGGTATGCGGTGGCAGATGTTGTTGCACACCTGGAAGCTTTCTGCAACTGTGGCATTTATCTCCCACCGTTACCAACTTTTCCAGGAAAGTTTTCATCAGGTGTTCCACATAAAGTAATTAATATCTTTAGGTGTTCCCCAGTGTTTCTCAATGGTGAGAAACACTGGACTAGATGGCCTCCTGAGGTCTCTTCCAATCTTAATAAATAAAAGGAGGAAGACATGAAGCCCATTTCTGGTGGCAAATAGCTAAAATCAGGCACAAGAGGCAGCCTTTAGTGGTTTAGACAAAAAAAGATTTTATTTGATGGGGGCCCTGTCTTTTCTGTGTGAGAAAGTAATAGGAAAAATGCAGTAGATAAAACAGAGTGAAAGAATAAAAATTAACCAAATAGTGACAGATGAAAGAAGATGAGAAAATACTCCAGTGAAAAGTATACAAGGAAGAAAGCCAAGAGGGATAAACAAAAATGAAAGTTATCTTGGAGAACTTCAAAAGAGGGAAAAATGCCTAAGAAATGTTTGAAGTTTCACATACAAATGAGATAAATCATATCAAAAGAGGTGAAAGGAAACAGAGCCAAATATAGAAAGAAAATGTGGAGAATAGGAAGAGAACACAACCAGAGGTGGACCTAAGCATTCTTCTCTCATAGAAAGTTGGCTAAGCACTGTTTTGGCAAAATTGTCATTTTACCATTCATGCTGCACAGAGGAGCATAGATAGCTGTGCTGTATTCAAATGTATAACTGTTTCCTGAAAATTTGGTATCTTCTAATTTAAAGAGCTCAGAGGACAGACTTTCACATTTAGCTAGAAACTACTGAACTACTTGGTACTAATCATCTGCATCCCCACAAGGTGGTTATTTTGCAAATTATGGTGCAGTGAAGCAGAAATTGCCATCCACTAAGCTAAAGCTAACCTAGCTCCTTGTAGTAACTCTCCAGAAGGTAGACTTTCTTTTAAATTGAATCTTAGGTAAATGGTTTATTATTTCTTTGAACATTCTATTTGGTGCCAAATTTTAATAACTGAGTTAACAATGAATACCATTTAGGATTTAATAAATGCATTTGCAGTTCTACTTAAATCCTCTCACTATTTAAAGTGTCAGAGGAAGCTGGAGGTGTCCGGAGTGAGTAAGACAACTTAAAGCATATTTCTTGTGCCAGAATATCTACTTCTGCTTCAGAGTTTTGCTTCCCCATGGGTCCTTTGTTAGAACATTTTATTGTACTAGAACCAGGCACCATTCTTGTTCCTTGTTTTTTCATGTTTAGTCTCCATTTTTCTTTATAGTTGCTCAAAATGACTGAGTATTTCCCATTGACGTAGCGAGATTTAAAAATTCCAGATGTCAGTGAGGTGCCTTAAACATTTAAACATCTCTGTGCTCAAAACCGGTGCTATTCTTATTTATATTTCTTCAGTCTTAGATTAGGACTTCATTGTGGGAGGCACTATAAATGCTTTCTTTTATTAATACTATTTTGCCACAACGTGTACAAGAGCAAAAACAATTTGTTGAGTGAGATTCTTTGGCTATGTCCAGGAGCGTTGCTGCTCCCAAGCAAGACCCGGAGCCCAGGCATGGGCCTGGCCCCTTAATTCCATTTCTGGGACCGGCCTGATCCCCTCTCAGGCTCCTGCCACCAGAGGTGGCCTGACGCCGAATCATCAGTGGGAGCTGCTGGGAGTGGCAGCGCTGCCACAGGCAGCCAAGCTCTGGATCCCCAGCCAGGAACGGCAGCACCGCGGCTCCCAGCTCTACTCCTAGCTGGGAATCTGGGGCCAGGCTGGGGGCTGGAAACTCGGGGCACTGGCACCAGGATTCAGAGCACGTGCCCCCTCTGCCAGGCGCCAGCAATGGCCCTGGCTATGTCTATACTGGCAAGTTAGTCTGGACTGAACTTAGCCCATGGCCACACTAGGCTTTCCCTAGTTCGGACTAAGGAACACTTAGTTTGAACTTGTTAGTACCAGCGCTTAGTCTGGATTTAAGAAGTTTGAACTAAGCCAGCTAGTTTGAACTAACCACGCGTTCTAGTTCGAACTAAATGTTAGGTTAGTTCGAACTAACCCTGAACATCTTAGTTTGGACTAACAAGTCCTTGCTGATGTAGACATAGCCTTTCTGAACAGAGAAAAGACATCGAAGTTAATGGGATCTAATCGTCCAAATGACTGACCTAGGAACCAGGGGTGTCGCTGGTGCCTGGCACAGTGCGTACATGCCCCAAGTCCTGGAGTCAGTGCCCTAAATGGCTGGCATGCTCCCTGCCTCTCCCATCCCCATCCGAGTATCCAGGGGTGGGATGGCCGCAGTGGCATCTGCCTCTCCCTACCCGTGATCCAGGCCAGGCCACCCAGGGCAGCCACTGCCTCGCCTGGCCCCAGCCCCGGCCAGGGATCAGTGGCTGGGCTGGCAGCAGCAGGAGCCTGGGGCTCCAATTCTGGATCAGAGCCAGGGGGCATGGCTGGGCCCAGGGGGTTACAGAACCCGGGCCCCAGTTCTTTTTCCCAAGCAATGACGCTCCTGCTAGGAACACCACTTGCCTTGCAGAAGAGACCCCAATATCTCTTTACGCATTTTCAGCACTGCAGGATTCCTTATAGTAAACGAAGTGAGGCATTCAAGAAAAATGACTTTGCAGTTGTCGCATGTTGCAGTGTCCTGAACTAAGGACCTAACGAAAATTGATTATTTGCAGCAACTGAGTGTTTGGGAAATAGCATATGAATAGAAAGCACTAGTGATTCAGCTGGTCAGGTGAGATGTGATCTGATTTGATACAAAAACCAAGTATTAATGCCAAACTCTTTTTTCTGTTCACTTGGTTAGATTTTAAACTGAGATTTAAAGAAAAGAGATGCTGGTTAAAGGAAAAAAAACCCTCCAAACCTTTGATAATCAGGTTTAAACAGAGTTCAAATAGGCAGTATACTGAGTCACAGTCTTGCATCATGAAGGTGAGGGTTTCTCTTGTCAAGTCTCATATCATAAACTGAAGAGCTTGCCTCCCAGGTTAGAAACCATTAACCCATTAGGTCCTTCTACCCCTAATTTCTATTTTGCCGTTAAATTTGTGACTAGATCTCAGCCACTATCTCATATTACACTGAATAAAATTATACCAGATAAGACACAATGCCTTCTTAAAAATATCCTGTTTAGTATAAGTGAAATTGAAAAGTAATTTCAATAGAAAATCTGAAAAATAGGATCTCCATCAATGTAAGTATTAGATACAAACACAACATTCCTTCCCTGCCATGAAGTTTATATTGTCATGTTCAAGGGTAACAGCCAGGCTTAGACAGTTACAGAGTGAGAGGAGATCTCTTCTAGTTACTGTCAAATAACACTCATTTTGCAGCTTTAATGTGGTAATTGAGTAATTCTGTTGGAAACATCAGGAAAAGAGCAACTCACTTTGACATACTCCTGAAACAATGAGTGACTCGGTCACCACTGTATATATTATTCTGAATAAATGCAACAAAAAGCACTTCCAGTATAATGTGGAGGCTATACAAACTATCTAATAGATGTAGGCTGAATCTGAGCTATCATTTTGGGATGCAGAGTACATTAATATCACACTAATGATGTCATATGCAAAATATTATTCTACTGTTTTTGTTCCTTCAACAATTAGACCTTCGAGGTAGTATGCACCATAAATAGCGATGATGCACTGAAGTGTAGCTACTTTAACATGAGAAGGAAAGAATTCAATACCGAAAATGACTTTTATTGGAAATCTAGTATGTGCTTTATTTTATGCTTATTTGAAGCTGGATATATACACAGCAATGGCTTTGTGATGACCTCCTCTTGATCCCCTTGAAGAAGTTGATACTGCTACACTGAATTTTAGAAGGTGACTGTAAGACAGGCCATGGTGTCCTCTGAGATCTGAAAAAGATGGCCTGTAGACAGAAACCTTAAGCAAGGTTCAAAAGGCATCACTGTTTTAGTCTAGTTCAGCAAAACAAGCAAGGAGTCCTGTGGCAATTAAAGACAAACAATTTTTTTTATCACATGAACTTTCATGGGAGAAAATCTCACTTCATAAGATGCTTTGAAGATGGTGGAATTTACAGAATGGGAGGAAATAAATGCATGGAAGTGTAAGTCATGAGACCAGGCAGGGGTGTTACTGCCCCAAACAGAGTTTTGGGGCCCAGGGCCCCTGACCCCTGGGCTGCCCCCTGCTTCAGTGATGTAGGCCCGATCTGGCCAGCCCATGGGCTGGCATGCTGCTGCTGAATGTGGGGTTTCAGCCTGCCACCACTGGGCTCAGTTTCCTGGCCCCAGCCTAATCAGGCTTGTCACCACTGGGTACGCAATCCAGCAGGTCCCAACCCTGGCCTGAGCCAGTATGTCACCACTAGGCACAGGAGCCCCACCCTGGCCCTGAGAAAGCCTGTGCTGCCAGCCCCCAGGTACCAAATTTGGGCTCGGGCTTGGCCGAACCAGCACCCTCTCCCCCCAGTGCTGCCTACCTGAGAACAGAGAAATTTAAATTTCCCTCCTCTTATCCTGCCTTGCAGTATGTGCTGCAGAGAAGGAGCCTACCTGAGCTCCTTCCAGGCAGGTGTGGAGGAGCTTAAGGCAGGTGCAGGGGCTTGGGGCACTGATTGGGACTCTCCGAGTTCAGTGGCAGTGGGCCTGGAGAGTCTAAGGCCAGAAAGGACCATTGTGATCATCTAATCTGACCACCTACATAACAAACTACATAACTTCTCCTGAATAACTCCTGTTTCAACTTACACATGTCTTATAAAGAAAAGTGACTTTGTGATACTATTTGTATTAAGAATAAAAATCTTAAAACTCATTCATGAAGTGCCCAGTGCATGGGGAAGGAGGCTAGGAGAAACAATATGTGCAGGATGAACAGAGCTGTGATGAATGCTTGTGACATGTCAAGCATGCAGACTGCCCCAATCTAAAGAACAGTTACTGAGTATACACAACAGCTGGAATCTGGAAAACCACTTAGAATTTAGAGGACAGAAGCTATTTGGCTGTTATTAATGCACACTCAAACTATCCAGAAGTGGCTCAAATAAAGGAGGCTACAACAGGGAAGTGTAAGTCATGGGATCAGGTCACACTGTAACGACAAATAAAAGCAGTTGTTAAGATTCAAACACTGGGAAACAGCACATAGAGGAGGGTGAGGTCAAATCACCTGGTAGAGATCCCTTTAGGATATTCATATGGGGGAGAAAGGAATTCAGCATTTTGTAGATTATCTAGCTGTTTATCTATTCAATTCCAGGAGCACCTCGAACCTTACATAAGTGTTATTTTGGGTTTTCTGAACCACTAAAATAGTTATGTAAAGCTTTGCAACAAAACAATATTTTGATTTTCCTGCATTATTTGAACACATTTATTCCAGCAAGTTGAAGTTTTGATCCCAAATTAAATTGAAGACTATTTCATTTTGAATCACTTTGAGGAGAAATAACTATTTAGCTGAGAACGTAAAATGTTTAAGAAAAAAGGACATGGACTGCCTGCCCATTTCTTTAAAAAAAAAACAAAAACAAAAACACACACAAAAAGTCGCCCCAAAAAATCTGCCACCCATGTTTCTGTACATCCTCTCCTGCAGCAGCAGGGGAAGGGAACAGGGAAGAAAGGCAAAGAAGTGTGAAAATGTGAGGAAAAATACCACTTTCAAGCTTTTTAAAGACTAGTTTCCCAATGTAAAAAACAGTTCTATTCCCAGCTATAGCACGTGTTAGTTTCTCAACCTATAAAATGTGGATAATGGCACTTTCCTAGATTTTAAGCGTGCTATAAATTCATCTGCTTTTTGGCCATGTTTGAGATTACTGGGTGCAATCCAAGTGCAAAGCATTGGTATGATAAGTTCTTTCTTTAGGCGACAGAGGACTTGATTAATCTGCCTGACCTCCTAACAGCATTTATACCTCATCAAGTGTCTGGCTAATACCATGAAAAGTGGCTAAATTCAGTGTAAAACACAATCTAGTGCAAGCCTAGCAAAATCTTTCCAAGATGAGGTTTCTAGTAACTGAAATTTTCCTTGTCAACTTATTTCACTCAGAACTGATCAAGTAGAAACTGAGTATTAGAATAAATTGTCACGTGTTTCCCATTTCTAGTTTTGTCTTAGGAGTTCATGATTTCTGATTTGTCTCAGACTTCAGTTTGTTTTGAGGAAAATATTTCACATTTTATAGTTTGTCTTCCATATTCATAATTAGTTTGCCATTTAAATCCTGTCTTAGTGGCAGAAATCATATTTGTCTTACCTCTACTGTGACAACATTGATTTGAGCAGTCTCTGGTCAGCAGGCTAATAATGATGGTCTACAGAGACTCAGAATGTGCCAGATGTTCTGTATTGTAGGTGATAAAGTAGTTGAGAGCCAGCTGAAGACTCCATCAAGTTTCCTTTATAAGGTTTAAGAATCAATCTGCTTAGAATACAACTATCATATATTGGGTAACAGGGCCTTGTTCTGCACAAATATGTAATAAAAAGGGACAGCTCCTATCTCCATATAATTTACAATCCTAGTCAAAAAGAAAAAACAAGTGAAACATCTTATTGGAACAGGAAGAATACAAATGTGCACTGAAATAGTTTAGTACAGTGGTTCCCAACCTTTTCAGGTATGGGGACCCCTTTTTAACATAAAAAAGATTCACGGACCCCTGCCTGGGGAGCATAACAGCTGTCACCGCCAGAATCAGGCCAAGGCCTGGAAGCAAAGCTCCTGCTGGGATCCAGCCCTGGCCAGGGAGCGGCATCACCAACAGGATCCTGCCGCTGCCACTTCAGCGATCCATCCCTGGCCAGGGAGTGGCTCAGTTGCCACGATCCAGCCCCCAAACCCCAATACCCCTTACCCCCCCAACCCTATTCACCCACTTTCCCTCTGCCCACACTTACCTGCAGCTGCAGCTAGCAGATAGAAACTGCTTCTGCAGCAGGCTTTGCCTGCGGTATGCAACCCACATGCTTGGGCTACACCGGGTGGGAGATTTTAAATGCTCCCAGCCCCCAGCAGTGTCCACGGACCCCTTGCAATAACTCTGAAGCCCCCCCAGGGGTCTTCAGACCACAGATTGGGAACCACTGGTTTAGTATAATAAGCCATAGTCATAGCACACCAACTGCCTAGAACTTGTTGAGTGTTTTGCAGGCATCACGGCAGATTTAAGTTTCGGGAGGGATTTGAAAGAGGGCAGAACAGTGGTTTGACAAACTGATTTGAACATCAGCCAAGTTAATTCCTAGAAGTGTTGACTCTTGATAAAGAAATTAAGACAGATCTTGTATCACTGTTGCTTTCATGTAATTTTCTATTTTAGCATGCACAAGTTTTATTTGTTATTTATTTGTAATTTGAATGAAGCCAGGTTCTTTGGGAACTAAACATATCACCTACAGGCCCCACTTGGCCTTCATGGTAGGTTACCACCATTTGACAACCACCTCTACATTAAACAGCTATAATATAGCTAGCAATTGTGGCTCGAAGTGTGGCACAAATTGGAAGTACAGTCAGAATCCTTTGCAGTGTAGATTTTGCTTTCATGCATCTATTCTGAGTACAGGTAGGGGGTAGAGAACATATTATTTAAGATGGTCTCAAAACAGGCCATTTAAGAAAGCTTTTTGAGAAGTCATGGGGATTTTAAATAAATTTTTAAGTGAAATTGCTTGTTGCCAGGGCCAGATGCTAATCATGGTAGATAATGAACCATGCTGAAACCAATGGAGCGTGCTTGTGTCAATGTTCCAAGCAGGCTTTGTTCCAAAAACAAAGCCAGTGACTGTCTGGAACTAATTTTACCTCCTAGTCAACTAGCAGCTAGTTGGGGCCTATGACACTCTGGAAAGGGCAAGAATGATCCACTGCATGAAGAAAAGAACTGAGGATCAATTGATTGTGGGATTTTTTGGTTGCTCTCAGGTCTGGGGGAAAACAAAAACCAAAACAATTCATTGTGAACTGGGAAAAAGTTATAGGGTCAAATAACTTAAACAAAGGGAAAAAAAACCCCTGAAGATATGTCAAAGTGTCAAAACAAACCCACTGAAGTTTGAGTAATTTTTAAAGCGCTTTTTTAAAACCTTAAAACAATTTTACAAGTCTGTGTTGATTTTGCTATAATTTTTCCTGTTATCAAATCTGCCCCTTTTTGCCAGAAGAGATTCAGTTGAAAATTTTTGCCCAACATTAAAGCAGAGTCACCAACATATTAATGGAAAGTTTGTGTCCTCCCCCACTGCATTAACAATTATATGGTGGCAGAAAGGGCCTAGCTCTGTATGGCTTAGAAAGCTGTGACAATTCAGCTCTTAAATCACATGCCTACTTATTTGTATTCACAGCAAGATTTCAGACCAAGAATATAAGTATATTCAGGTATTGGCTTCTCAGAATAACTTTTGTCATTTTGTATCCCTGAATGCTTGTGATAATCCTGGAATGGCCCATTTAGTCATCCCTTGTTTGAACTGCTACAAACAAGAATGCATTAGACAGCTTAGTTCTGTTCAGGGCTTTTACAGTGACTGTACGCAAGCCAAGTGACTGTATTTGCAGAAGACTGAGGTGCGTGCGTCTTGCATGTGTCAGAATCTCTGAAGTCTGTGTTAAAAGGCTTCTTTAAAATCAGTATGAGGAAGTCGGTATAGTCCTCCAGGCTAGATATTATGACAGCCTTTAGACACAAGCAAGGACTTGGTCTATTACTGTGGTTCTCAACCTTTTACAGGTCATAACACACTTGGTGGCATATTACAACCCTACAGGACACACCGGCCCACTCCCTCACAGGCCAAATCCAGCCATCTCTCCAGCTCTTTGCAACACAGTAATGTGTCCCAACAAAGTGGTTGAGAACAACTGGTCTACTAGATAAAGAGTAAAACCGGGAGTCGGGAGACATCAATTCTATTCCCAGTCTGAGGTCACTCAGTAGACAAGTCAATTTCCCCATCTGTAAAGTGGGGATAGTGATACTAACTCCTCTTTACCAGGCGCTTTGACATATATTGCTGAGGACTGTCATGAAAGAGTCAGTTATTATATTATTAGATGCTTGTCCTTTAATATTTGACTAGCAGACTCTACTTTTTAACAAGTGCTTTCACTTAGACAAGCCCCTCTGAGTAACTTACAAGAGCAGCAAAAAATCAGTTGTTCTCTGAATGGATATGTTTCAGATAGCTGAAAACCAAATGCCAAGATGCAGAAAAATACACATTTAACCAAAGAAACGGAACATTCAGATCTAGCAGTGTGACTGACCATCAGACCGGAGTTTTAGGACTGAGTATATATGTAAATGTTCCTAATCTACAGAACAAAGACGGCATAAGTGATATGTGGGTGAAATCAAACACTCTGTCAAGGCTCTTTTCCCTTATTGTTCCAGACTTGATTAGTTGGTGTACATTCCTGTTCAATCCATTTTGGAGACTTAAATTACTCATTGTTTGCGAAACCTGACATTTAGTGCCTCTAAGTACTTCTTTGGCTAATACAAGGGCTAGTGATCAAATGACACAGCCTTGCCAAAGCATTATTATCTTTTTGATGAATGACAGTTTAAGTCTCACTTTGCTGCTAGCTCTTTTTGAAGAGTGTGGGCTCCAAACACACAGTTCATAAGCTGCCCATATCCTGGTTGTCGTTAATTAATTGGTTATGCATGCGTGAGATTACTAAATATTACTCCCTTCTTAAGTTAAATAAAAAGAATGCTCCACTTCTTTGATGTGAAGAACTGAGGGGCACAGTGAGACAGATAAGGGCCCAATTATATATAGATAAGGGAGGGTTTATTGTGCAGACTTCATACTGTGATGCTCCTGTTAGGAATCTTTTGTGCACTTCCACTGAATCTTTAATAGGAATAAAGGCCCGTTGAGCTGCAAAAAGACTGGCATGGTCCTCCCACAATCAAACTTTCAGGTTCACTTTGACAGATTACCCATGGCAGTGCCTCCCATGAGGTCTGCCTAAATTGCCCATGTATGGACTGTGAGACAGAAGAATCAGTGACCGATTCCCCCCACACCTCAAAAACATTTACATGCCTGCCTAAGTGAGTGGGGTGGGATCCTATCCCCCAGTCACAGATTATTTTCATCTGCCTGGCTGTGAAACCAAGCAGCACAACATCACTGAGTTTCAGTGAGCTCCAGTCATATAGTAATAATACTCTGGCCTGAGATCTTATATTACATGTTAAGGAGGGTTAGTCTGGATCCATGTCTGACAGAAAAGCCTACAAAAGATTAAAGTGATGCATGAAGCAAAGTGTGCTATTCAGTTGGTCAAAACAAACAAGGGGTATGTCTACACCAGCCAAAATTAGTTTGGACTTGTTAGCTCAAACTAAGCAGTTCAAGGTTAGTTTGCACTAACTGCATGCTTATAAGCTTGAACTAACACTTAGCTTGAATTAAAACGCACAGTTAGTTCAAACTAACTTGTTTAGTTCAAACAACTAAGCATTAGTTCGGGTCATGGCCAGACTTAGTTTGAACTAACATTCGAACTAAGGCAGTTAGTCTGGACTAAGTGTTGATACTAACTAGTTCAAACCAAGCATTCCTCAGTATGAACTAAGAAATTTCTTAGCTCAAACTAAGGAAAGCCTAGTGTGGCCATGGGCTAAATTAGTCTGAACTAAGCCTCCCTAGTCCAGACTAATTTGCTGGTGTAGACATGCCCAGGTGTCCTGGAGCACTTTTAAAGACAAACAAGGAGTCTTATGGCACTTAGTAATTTATTTATTGCATGAGCTTTCGTGGCAGAGATCCCACCTCATCAGACATCTGAAAATGAAAAAGAGTACTAAGTGGGATCTCTCCCACAAAAGCACATGCAATAAATACATTTGCTAAGTGCCATTAGTCTCCTTGTTTGTTTTGCTGACAGGGCTACTCCGCTGGAACTATTCAGTAAGTGACGCTCTCTTTTGAGGCAGTACTAAACCAACGAACCAGTGGTGTGTTAACCTCTTCCAGTGGTACAGTTCCCCTTATCTTTAAAGGAGCCCTATACACAATTAGGGGTAATTTGAAGGTGTCTTGGCACATTCTGCCAGAGCAAAACTGTTGCACCATGGTCAAATTCCAGCTACTGTCACCTTCACTGGGAGACTGTGGTGTGAGCAAAGCCAAGCAAACAGATAGAAAAGCCATTGACTGGAGTCAAAACACTTTCTTCTGGGCCCATGAAAACACATTAACAGGACTGTTCTATGTAAGACACTGGGAGCAAATGTATTGCTCTACTCAGTCCTGGTGTTGAGGCTCACTGGGAGTACAGTGCTCAATTCTGGGCACCATGCTTCACCTAACAGCTGAATAAACTGGAGAATCCAGAGGAGAGAACAAAAATGATATGTTTAGAAAACCTGACCTACAGTGAAAAGTTAAATAACTGGGCATGTTTACTCTTGAAAAGATTGAGGGGCTACTAGTGGTCGTTAAACAGATTAAAGGCTGTTATAAAGAGGACTGTGGTCCGTTATTCTCCCTGTGCAATCTACAGCAAGGAAGAAGTAGATTGGCTACTATGAAAGACTTCATAAGCAGAGGCATCACTGGCACCTGGCACATGGGGAACGTGCCCTGAGTCTTGGTGTCAGTGGCCCGAGTGCCTGGGACAGCCCCTGCCTTTCCTGGCCCTGGCCCAACTGGGGACCTGGGGCCAGGCCAACCGCGGCAGTGCCCGCCTCTCCTGGTCCCATCCCCACCTGGGGATCCAGGCCAGATTGCCCGCAGCAGCTTCCACCTCTCCTGGCTCCGGACCCATCAAGGGATCTGCAGCCAGGCTGGCGGTGGCAGGACCCTGATGCTGGATTGTGCTTGGGTGCCAGATCACGGCCAGGGGGCGAGGCCTGGCTCAGGGCTCGGGGCCTGGGCCGGTGCCTGTGTCCCGGGTCTTTCCCGGGGCAGAGACATTCCTGTTCATACGTAAGGATAGCTGAACTCCAGAACAGGCTTCCAGAGGAGGCTGGGGAATCTCTAACATTCAAACTTTGAAGAGCAGGCTACACAAACACTGCTCAGGACAGCTATCGTCTATCTAAGCATACTTACCCTGCCTCAGTGCAAGTGGGAGCAAGTATAGACGACCTCTCAAGGTCCCTTTCAGCCCTATTTTTAATATTGTTCTTCCTGTCCTACTGCAATGTAGAGTTGTAGAATACATCATATAGCTTTTAAGGGAATTCAAAATCATTTGTCTGTAGAAGCAGCTACTTCCATATTAAAAGAAGCCATTCCATGTCATTTTAGAAACTATGAACTTTAAATGAAAGTGTCTCAGCTCCTTACAATGCACTGGAGTATACACAAACCTCAGTGTATTGCAGCCTATTTTGCTAAATTAATTTAACATGTATTTTTTTTTTTATCAAAAACTGCCACAAATTCAAGCCATCAGACTTTAGATATAAAGGTTTGAAAATACAGAAAGATACTGCCCTCTACTGACCAAGTGAATAGAATATCATAAAGAGCTTTAAACATACACACGTGAATGTTTAAAAGAATGTGCTTATCAACTACAGCTCCCTTTGATTTGAGTGTTGTGAGGTCAGTATTAGTGGAAGTGTCCTCTCCATAAAAGGATAATTGAGCAATCGTCTGCTTACTTCAGTGCTAGGTAAATTAAAGGCAACTCCAAATTTCTTAGATTATACTCTGTACTAGTTCTCCACACATTATAGGCAATATTCATCATGAATTTAGCCCCCGTCCTTTTTTTTTTTAAATTAGGAGCATTTCACAAATTTAGAACTACTGAGCAGATACTCTGCCAACATTTTATCCACACTGTAGTTTGTGATATTTAGTGTTTGTGGTGTGAATCACAAGATATTGTCTCTGATTGATTACAGACTGGATATCCAGTCAACTGAAACTTTACTGATTATCAGATTTAATGCTTTTGTTTACATGCAAGTATTTGTTTGAAGTCATCCCACACAACTAGTGGGGAATAAAATAAGAGTTACACAGACATGTAAAGAAGTAGGTGGCACTTATCTAACTGAAAATGAGTGGTTCAGGGTGCAAATAAAGTTTCATACCTTTTCGCAATATTTTCCTGATTCAAGTCTGTGTGCTTGTCCCAGGATTTACATGGCTATTGAAGAAGAATGCAAACAGTCCAGCATTCTGGTCAATCATTAGCAGAATGATTTGCCTCTAGCTGTAATACTACTGATTGCACAATTCAGAATTTCTTACAGCATTCACATAAGTGAAGTGGTGTCTTATTAAGATAGTGTGAATCAGGTGCGCAAATATAAACTCTTCCATTTCCATAGTCTCAGTATGCTTACTGGTTAACACTGCTTGTGTGGTACATTTAGACTAAAAATGTTTAGAATTTTTCAAGGCAATCGGTTTGTCAGAAAATGCCCATTCATCAAAGCAGAATTTTTTTGCAGAAATGTGCCAGTATTAACAACTTCTGTCAGGAAAGGTTTCTGAGTCGAGGATGGTATCTCTGTTCAAAACCAGAGTAATACTCAGCTGGGATGTGAGAAACAGGTTCAAATGCTAGCTCCAAATCAGACAGATTTGCTGTTGAGTCTCCAAACATTTCAGGTGAGTGCACTAATAATTGGGCAATTAGATATTTGGGGCAGGTCTCAATTTTGAAAGGTCTCATTTTCATCTTGATATGGAATGAGAAGTTTTAGAAATCTTGAAAAAATGTGTGGGATAAGAAAATCATTCCTCATACAGCTCTATTTGGGCAGCTATAACATCATCCACAGACAACAGGGATGCTTAAGCAGTGAAACGGGATTAAATTATTAGTTTGATGTAAATCAGCCATTCAGTCCTATGTTCCCACAGCTTTATGGTGCCTACATTGATTCGTTTCCAGACAGCATTTCTAAACCTGTACCTGTTTCAACAATTAATACATTAGCCAGGATTAATAGATTTCTTTATCCTCCACAGTGCATGTCAGATTTATTAAAGTATTATCTAGGGATTTAATTACATTTCAGAAAAAATATGCTGGCTTTGTCTTATCATGCTGTACTGTTACCCCAGACTTTAAAATCTTGACTAACCAGCAGTCTAATCTTGCTATGATACCACTCAGGGATAAAGAGAGTGGGATCAGTGCTGCCTAAATGGGTAAAAACCCCTAGTGGAAAATACGGCTACAGCCTGCCGATCAAGAACAGAGCTAGAGCAATAAAGAGGCTTAGAGCAATGAATCCCTTGAAAACAGGCATTGAAATTTATTTGAATCTTAATGAGATTCAGAAGCTAAAATTGATGGAAAATGATGGATCTTACCAGTTATATTCTAGGTTCACAAGCTAAAAATGATGGCACAGTAAGTACCACATGGAATGACAGTTAAAAATAAAATGCTGACAGTTACAATAGACCGCTGTTTTACTAGGTTCTACTGCTTAAAGTTACCTACACATGATTGCACACATACACACACATACTAAACAAACACATAAAAACATTAAAACTTCTCAACAATTACCTAAACGTGTTAACAAACTACAACATTCCAAAAGTGGGGGCAAGTCACTTGTGGAATGGGGAGGCTTACTCACAACACCTTTGTTCTTTTGATGGGTACAGCAGTCTGGATGGAACTCTGTCTGGTAGTCTTAGTTTCAGGAGGCTGGCTTCTGCTGTCCCTTTGGCTAGTACGCTGCCTCTTTAGGTGGTTGTTCCTGCTGGTCTCACAGTTACTGCTTTGCATCAGCAGAGGTCTCTGTTGTGCTTACTGGAGCTTTTTGGAATGCTGTTTTTTCAGAGCCCTGTCTTATGGTGGCATTCAGTCAAGACTTTCTTTTGGACAGACACTTTCATGCAGCCAATTTGGGCTTCCTTAGAACCATGCACCTTGAGTCGGGACTCAGTTGGCCAAATGGTGCAGCCTCCTTGGAACGAACCTTCATGCAACCTGTACCAGAGACGGTGAGATACAAAGTCCCCCAACTGGGAAGGAGTCCCAGTTGTACCCTATGGAAAACTCCTCTCAGAGACGGCGAGACCTGAAAGTTGACCAGCTGAGACTTCAGTTTGCTGTACCCTCTGAAATGGAGTGTTTCACCCAAGACTCTCGAGCAGAGCTCAAGGCCACCAGGAAGAACCTGATGCTAGGATGCCCTTTGTATGCATGAATGCCACCCAAGACTTTTGAGCAAAGCTCAAGGCCATCAATTAAGCCTGATGCTAGGGTGCTCTTTATAATCCCTCACTGAGACTCTGAGCATTAAGGCAGGACTCAGTTGGCTACATCGCTCAGGCACTAGTGTACCTTCTAGAGGCTATTTTACATCCAGGATTTTGTGAGCAGTTTGCTCAAGGCCACTGAGTTAAGCCTGATGCTAGGATGCCGTCATAATCCACTAGAGATGTTGTTACACTCTCTGGGGGCAGCTGAGAGTAAGACTGCTAATGCAATAGGAACCAAATAGCCACAAGGCCCGTGGTACCCATTAGGAGTGGGAGAGATCTCTGAAGTTCTGCTGAAACCGCTGCTCCTTTTATGCATCTCCAAATGCCCACTCATGTCCCTTCCAGGGCCAGCATTAGGCAGTAAGCAGCCCCTACATTGCAGGGGAGCGCTGGCATTTTGAGGGGCATCAAAAGGGGACAGCACCATGGCGCTCCCCTGATGATGTCGCTCATCTGTGCCAGCGTCACTCTGCTGCGGGGGGGGGGGGCATGATCCCCAGTGCCAGCCCTGGTCCCTTCAACCTATCACAAAAAAGGTGACTTCATCTCTTACCCATATGTGACCCGTTGCCTGATGGTCCTTTTCTGCTTAACTTTGACCAATTCTGGTCCGTCCATCAGGGGGACAGATGGGCAGGTTCAAAAGTTTAAATCTTCTGCCATCTTGACTTTATTTCTCTTATAAGAGATATATCTTTAAGATCACTCTTTTCAGTCAAACGATTTACCTCTTATGAGCCAGATGAAGGGAGATCATATTTCACTTGCTGACTGCATTTTCTAGTATTGCTTCCTACTTTGACTTACTGACTTGTTATACTATTTTAACTTATTTTAATAGAAATTTCTACTAGATTACCTTCCCCTATTCTCTACTTATAGGTTCCTTTATTACATCCAGTTTATTTTCAAATTAAAGAAGTGGCAAAAATCTCAGGTTACAGTACTCAGAACCAGTGGCGTCGCTAGCGTTGGGCACGCTGGGGCACGTGTCCCTGGTCCCAACGCTGGTGCCCCAGATCTCCGGCCCAATTGGGCCGGGGATCTGGGGCCCGATCCCCAGCCGGTCGCGGCCGCGGCGGCGCCACCGTCCCCGGCCAGGTATCCGGGGCCTGGCTGGCCGCCCGGCAGGCCCCACCCCTGCCCAAGGATAGGGCCAGGGGGAGGCCACACTGCCACGAGCGGCTCGGCCGCGGCGCGGCCAGAAGCAGCCGCTGGGAAGCTGGGCCCACACCTGCACCTGCGGCGGCAGGCAGCCAGGCCCCCAATCCCCAGCCGGGGACGGGGTCCGCTGCGGCCACCAGCGGCTATGCCCTGGATCCCCAGCGGGGGATCCGGGGCCTGGCTGGCTGCCCGCAGCCATGGCGGCCCCATCCCTGGCCGCGAATCCAGGGCCTGGCCGGCCAGCTGGCCGCAGCGGCGGTGGTCCTGTCCTGCCTGGTCACCAGCAATTGTGGCGGCCCCGTCCCCAGCCGGGGATTGGGGCCCTGGCCGCCTGCTGCTGCTTCTGGCAGCGTCGTGCCGCGGCCTAGCCACTCGCGGCCGCGTGGCCTCCCCCAGCCCTATCCCTGGCCAGGGGTGGGGCCTGCCCCTGGGGGCAGGGGCTGGGCCCGTGCCCTGGGTCCATTGCCCCCTAGCGACGCCTCTGCTCAGAACAGCATTTCTCCAGCTGCTTCGGTAAAAACGATTTCTAATGTCACCATTCCTGTCACTTTTAGCATTTTTAATAAGGTCTTGCTATGACTGACAGATCTTTTGTTAGTTTTCCCTTCTGCAGGTTGTATCAGTCCTTAAGTAATAATTCTGTAAAGTACTCATATTAAAATTCAGAGTCCCTCCTCTCTCAGAGGTGCTACTTAGTCCTTTTGTACCTTTTTATCAGCAACTGAACTCCAGAATTTCCTTTCAGTTTTTTTAGCATCATACAATCACCACTAAAAATCTTTTATTATCTGCGTATTAGACCTCCATTGTCTAATAATAGTCGATAGTGGCTTGCAGGCTAAGACTTCTATTCTGATGGCACACTGAATTAGTAATTCCCTGCAGCAGGTAGTTAACATTGCAGCAGGCTTAGCCAATTCTGTTGTTGTTGTTGAAATATCCTCTATTCATTCCCTCTGAGGCACCCAGCATTGGCCACTGTCAGAAGGCAAAATACTGGGCTAGATGGCCTACTGATCTGATTCAGCATGGTCTTTCTCATGGACAAAATAAACTGTATTGCAGATTTCCTAGCTGTTGAAAAAGTTTAGTACTATTCTCTGAACAAGTTGTTACGTGTTAGCTCTGTGTTCTTGAGGAATCAGAGCACAGTATCCAGCCTGTGCCTTCCCCCCTCCCCCCACATCCCCCAACCTCTGCTTGAACTGAAAACCAGAAACAGTAGGAAATGGGAGATATCCTTATATACCCATATCCAAAAGCCATCAGCACAGTAAATGGATTTGCATTGACTATGGAGAGCCAGGCTCCAAAACAAGAACTGCACTGAACCCTGGGATTGAAGAAGCAGGAACTGCAGGGAAGCATTGCCTGATGGGGGATATCACACCAAAAGGAACAAACTCAGCAATTATCAGACCATTCTAGCCACATACATGATAGCTGATACCCAAAATACTGAATCTGCCTGACTGTATTGTGACCTTCTCTGAACCATTACACCCAGCCAGGAATGTGTATTGGCCACTTAAACAAGTGCTTATAAAAAACCTTTACCCACATCCAATGACACAGTAGTGTATGTCCTGTGCAAGTCCTAGGACAGCACTGTGTGTCCTGTCTAAGTCCTGACTGGACCCTGTCTGAATCCTGTGTGAGTCTGGACTGAATCCTGAGTCCTGATGCTTGGATCTAAAGCTGTATCATTTCCACTGGGATCTGGCTTTTCTTCCTTGCTGATTGCTGTGGGAGCTTTGTTTCCATGCAGCCTCTGACCCTGATCTGCACAACCTGGAAACATTTCTGCTACACAGAGTGGTGAGACCGCCCTCCCCACCCCCCATTTTCTTTCTCTTTCTCTCTCTTTCTCTCCCCTCCCCCCCACCTCTCTCCCTCTTTGTTAATTATGACTCTCTCTAGGCCTGATACAGTAGAATCTAAGTAATATTGTAGCTGGGTGTTTTTCTTTCCTTGTATGTTTATCAATGCTGTAACTGGGTATTTTGGGGTATTCTTCTCTTCTTTTGTAATTATTATTATTAGTGCAAGTTTTAGATACCTAGCAATAAAATGCCTTTTGTTATCTAGCCAGTTTCCAGACTTCTAAGACGTCATTCCCTCTCCATTGTGGTCTTGGTTTCTTTATATCACTTTGCAGCAACGTTTCTATTACCTAGCCAAAGATCCCTGTAATGCCCACCACCCTGTAAGGTTTGCTCATTGATAGGGATAGTAGCCTGATTGACTCCAGGGGCATATAAGGGTGACAGCTGACAAGTTCTGTTTTGACCCAGCCTGATTGAGTCCAGGAGTATATAAGGGTAGCAGCAGAGAAGTGCTGTGTGACCCAGCCTACTGAGTTCAGGGACACATAAGGGGTCAGCTGAGAGTGCTGACAGACCCAGTTTGCTCAGATGCACATATATAGAAACACAAGTGACACAAGCAGCACACTAATAGAATTATCATCTTCCCCAAAGAGAAAAGTAACCCTAATAAATGAGCATACTCTGAGTTGGTGGGCAAAGTTGGTAGCAAAGTTATGTCAAATCCAGCAAGAAAACTAGAGATCAAGTCATCACATGGCATTTCAACAATAGTGGGGCATCACACTTGGAAGATGTGATAATTAAAACAAAATAAACACTATAAACTGACAGATTGAATATTTATAGATGTAGGATTGGTTGTCTTCACTATTTCAGAGACATAGTGGGTGAGGTAACATCTTTCATTGGACCAACTTCTGTTGGACCGACAGACAATGCTTTGAGCCACATGGAGCTCTTTTTCAGGTCTGTGTAAGATATTTCTTAGTCACAGCCAAATGCAAGGTGGAACAGACTATTTAGCACAAGTTCCAAAGGGGCAGCCTTGTTAGTCTAGTAAAGCAAAAAAAAAAAAAAAAAAAGGCAAGGAGTCTTGTGGCACTTAAAGACTAACAGATTTATTTATCGCATGAGCTTTCGTAGGAGAATATCCTACTTTGTCAGATGCTTTGAAGAGGTCCTCAAAGCATCTGACGAAGTGGGATATTCTCTCACAAATCCTCATGTGATAAACAAATCTGTTAGTCTTTAAGTGCCACAAGACTCCTTAGTTTGGTTAGCACAAATTCTAAAAGGGACCTTCTGAAGTAGTGGCCCATTAACACCTCTGCAGTCACAAGACAAAAAGAGGGGTCTGTGGGTTACAGATTGTTATAAGAAACATATCTAGTGTCTGTTCAGGACAAGGCTTTTCAATTCATAAGTCTGTTGGACATCAATCTCCCCAGTTAGTATTTTGAGAGTATTGTGCAGATTTCCTTGAGGATGAGGACTGGTAGGTTAGATTGCTGGTTCTCAGCCCTTTGTGGGTCTTGACACACTTGGCAGAGTCTTGCAACTCTACAGGACACACAAGCCCACCTCCCCCAGGATGAATCCAGCCATCTCCCCAAGGAGTAATGTGTCCCTGTGGGCTGCCCGCAGGGTACCTTGTAGCAGGGAGGGAGCCTGAAGCCACAAGTGGGCAGCTGAAGAGCTGCATGTGGCTCCAGAGCCGTAGTTTGCAGACCCCTGGTCTACATCTCAATTAAACAGCCCCTTAATCAGGGCCCAAAACAGCTGGCACAGACCAGCCATAGGTTTTTCACTGAAAAGTAGATATACCCAGAAAGAACAATCTCTTTGATGCAGGGCTGGATTTTGGTGTTCATAGGCCCTAGGCACTTTCACTCCGAAATGTGCAAAAAGCGAGGTAAACACCAATTGAATTACATCAATTGACATTATGCACTTTAAACTATCCCAGTGCTAAACTGTGTGATTTTCCTTATTTTTCTGCATTTTTTTCTGCTTTTTAAATTGTTTCCCTCCTTCGTAAAACCTAAAAATTTCATAGGCCCTAGGCACTGTGCCTACAGTGCCTAATGGGAAATCTGGCACTGCTTTGACAACTCCCACTTCCAACCATGTTTATACAGAAATTACAAACTACTAAATTTGATTAGGGCAACTTGCAACTTGTGTTTGTTAAATAAAGTGAGTAAAGGATCAGGACTTCCTGAGACTCTAAAAGGCTACCTGGAAGCCTAGAGCTTTACAGGGAGTTCTGCAGCAGCCTTGTATTGCACAATATACAACCAGCCACTCCAAACCACACTCAGGAAGATGTTTCTAAGTCTGCCTTCATAAATTGAGCAGATCCTCTAAAGGACAGATTTAACATTATCTACAGTATTAATTCTTCTCTTGTGAAGTTACTCATTTTGAACCAAATTTAGTTAAACCTGTTGCACCTACCCACACATGCTATTGCACCCAGGGAGGAACAGTTGATGTAACTTACATGAGTAAGAGCCAAAAGTAAGTAAGCTGGAGTAGTGAAAGATTAGGGATATTCAGGTCCACTCTCATAGAAGTGCACTGTAGAAAACAAAAAGGGATAACTATTTGTACCATCCTATACAGAGCTCAGTTATAGAATTCCACAGGATTATTTCAAAGTTTATAGAAAGCTTATCATTTTCTTTTATTTTTTGTAGATTTTTAAAAATTAATTTCTAGAGAATCCCATAGAATTCTTTTAGTTCCATCCCAATTAGTGGCCCTAAGACTTCTATAGATGCTCAAGGTTTTTGTTCCATCCATTATTAGAGATAAAAATCACCACTGAAGTCAGACTGATCCTTAGATTTTAACTCCTGCCCTCCAAATTTGGGAGTTCTTAGAGCCAGAGTTTTGAAAACACTCTTTAGGTCTCTAGCACGTGTAACACAAATAAGGAGTCCTGTGGCACTTAAAGGCCAACAAACTTATTTATCACATGAGATTTTGTGGGAGAAGTGGGATTTTGCCCCATGAAAATTCATGGGGTAACTAGATTTTTTAGTTTTTAAGTATCCTAGATCTCCTTGTATGTTTTGCCAAACTAGACTAACATGTCTACCCCTTTGGAACTAATATATGTATTAGCAGAAGTTCCTCTGACAATTTAGCCTACTTAAACACTTTGTGGTTTTCCCCACAGATATAAACAAGCTGTATATACTTGTACTACATGGGATAAAAGTTTTTGAAGAAATGGCACTACATGGAATTACATAATTTAATAAACACAAAGGAAGGTATTGATGCAATTATTTGGAAATAGTTGTTTTTGAATGAGACAATTGGATACTAAGTAAGATTAGAGGTTTATGGCATAGGCAGTAAATGGCATTTGGCATAATACAGAATTCTTTAGTTTAATTAAGTTTCAGAGGGCTAGCCATGTTAGTCTATTACAGTAAAACAAACAAGGAGTTCTGTGGCACTTCTAATGACTAACAAATTTATTTCTCATATGAGCTGTCATGGGTACAATACTACTTCATCAGATGCATGAAAGGAAAATGTAGCATGGTAGCTGTAAATATACAAAGAAGGGTCTATATACAAAGAATGGTGTATCACAAGATAAATTCAAATAGTAGCAGAGGGATAGACTGCTAGCCTGTCTGCAAAATAAACAAGCTGTTTTGATTCAAACAGAGTGAAAGAGGGAAGCAAGAGCTGAGAAGAGTAATAGAAGGAGAAAAATCATCTTTTAAAATAACTTAGCTATTCAAGATCCCTTTTCAAATCCAGTCTGAAGGTATCTAGTTTGTATATGACTTCCAATTCTGCAGTTTCATGTTTTAATCTGGTTTTGAAGGTTTTTTTGTTTGTTTGGTTGGTTGGTTGGTTGTTTTTTTTTTTTTTGCTTAGGTACTGTAACTAGCACGTTTTCTATGGGGTTTGTTGCAGGGATAAGTACCTGGTTTCGTATGCCTGTTTTATGGTGTGTAGTTGCTGGTGAATATTTACTTAAGACTGGGGGCCTGTTTGTAAATGAGAAGTGGGGTATCTTCTAAAGCTTGAGACTCAGCAAATACAAACTAGCAACTACACACCATGTAATATGAACACTAAGGCAGGTACTTATCCCTGCAACAATCCCCATTGCCAACTCTGCCCACATATCCACTCAAGGGAAACCATCAGAGGGCCTAACCAAATCAGCCACTTCCTCAGGGGCTCATTCACCTGCTCCTTTGCCAATGTGATATATAACATCATGGGCCAACAACGTTCCACTGTATGCACTGGCCAAACTAGACTGTCTATACACAAAAGAATAAGTGAACACAAATCAGTTATCAAGCATGGCAACATTAAAAAACCAACAGGGAGTCTGGTGGCACTTTTAAAGACTAATAAACCAGTAAGGGAACATTTCAATTTACCTGGACATTCTGTAACTGTAACAACAACAACAACAACAACAACAACAACAACAACAACAAAAAGCTAGTTATAGTGCTTCACAAAAAAAGAACAAAAAACCAAAAGAAAATCCCCCATAAAACAGATTACAACATGAAACTGCAGAGCTGGAATTCACATGCAAACTAGATACCTTCAGACTGAAGATAAATAGAGATCTTGAATGACTAAGTCATTACAAAAGGTGATTTCCCCATTATTATCTTTCCCAGATCTTGCGTCCTTCTTCCATACTGTTTGAATCAAAACAACTTGCTTACTTCACAGAGATAGACTATCAGTTTATTTCTCTGGAATTGTTTGAATTTCTTTTGACTCCTTGGACTCACTCTTCTTCATGCGCATATATTTACAGTTAAGATGCTACAGTTCCATGTCGTGCATCTGATGAAGCGGGATTGTGCCCACAAAAGCTCATTGGGATAAAGGTTAGTTTTTCAAATGGTCACTGGGTTTTTTTCTTTTTTTTTTTCTTTTGAGTTTATATATAGAGTAGCTCAGCTCTGCAACAAAAATCAGGAAGCAGATGCATGAATGGCCTTTAATTCAAAAAGAGTTTAGGGGAGATCAAGGGAAAACTAACACCCTCCCCCCCAGGTTAAATAAGCAGCTGTAAGCCACGTTGCCTTTGGTTTAAACAAACAAATCTTGAAAGCACGATTTTAAGACAACCTTGATGCAGGCAATAGCATCCCACAGAATGACCCACTGCTTCTCCCACTAAGCAATTAATTTCCTTTTATACTCCCTCAGATGGTTTCTGAGGAGGCTAACTGATTCCAACTGGTTTCAGTCCCTGATCATACAACCCTCACGTCAGACCTCTGCAACAGATCATTAAGGACCTACAGCCTATTCTAAAAGACGATCCCTCACTCTCTCAAGCACTGGGAGACAGACCTCTCCTTGCCTACAGACAGGCACCCAGTCTTAAACAGATACTCACCAGCAACTACAGATCTAACAACAGAAACACTGAAGCAGGCACACACCCCTGCAACAAACCATGCTGCCAAGTCTGCCCACATATCTGCACAACAGATACCATCATAGGTCTTAATCAAACCTGCTACTCCATCAAAGGCTCATTTACCTGTTCATCTACTAATGTGATCTATGCCATCATGTGCCAGAAATGCCCCAACACCTTATACACTGGACAAACAGGACGATCCCTGCGCAAAAGAATAAATGAACATAGAGCTAATATCAGAAATCACAAAACAAAAAAATCAGTTGCTGAGCACTTCCATCTTTCTAATCACTCGATAAATGATTAGTTAACGACCATCATCAGAGATGTGACTGGGACATCAAGACTTCAAAGAGAAACAGCTGAACTCAAATTAATATGCAAATTAAATTCTGTGAAAGCAGGATTGAATCGAGACTATGCGTTCTTTTCCCATTACAGAAGGTAATTTGACTTCAGGCTTCCCAGGGTTTGAACCTAACAATTGCCCTGATTTGCTGTTACTGTATGACCTGATCCTATGTTTTACACCCCTTGCATTTCTTTTCATTCCATTCTGTAAGTTCACCCATCTTCGAAGCATCTGACAAAGTGGGATTTTCTCCCACGAAAGCTCATGTGAAAAATAAATCTCTCTTGATCCTTGCCAGCCGTACATTTTTTCGATTCTGACAAGGTTGTGAAAGTTTTGTTTGAAGAATTCACACTACACATCTTTCCTTTGCTTGTTAATTAAATGTAAAAGGTATCAAAGAACAAGATGAGCCAGGGTCCTAAACAAATAGTGGCATGACTACAATAATGCTGGTATCTGACAATCTCTATTTATGAATTGACTAGAAATATGTTATCATACTTGCTGAAAGCACTTCAATGCTGATCTGTAGCTTTGTTCTTTTCAGGTCTTTGGAACAGTATAAAAAGAAAGTGGAAATCAGATTTAATTATCACATCCTTGTGTTAAAGACAGTCATCATTTGCACATTCCTATATGTATACTGCTCTGCAACAGAAACATTTGGGAGAGGTTAGCGTATTTTCAAGGTTGGAACAGGATCAAGATTAAATAAAGACAAAACTATATTTACTTTTCAGAAGATAGTCTTTCTTCTTTGGTCTAATTCATTGTGGCAGCATAAAAATTAAGTAACTTTAAATATTAACCTTGCTTCTAAAGCAAAATTCATGATTTATGTAATCTTTTAAAAATACCACTGGGTAGCCAGGTAAATGGGAAGGCTTTTTTTATAGGCAAACCCTGCATGGTGTTGTCTTTAAAGGTCTGAACAAACTTTGTATAGAAATATTGTTTCTATTTTACAGATAGATTAGCAGACACAGAAATCTGCTCTCCTGCTAAAGTCAAACAGCAAGTTATTATGATATGACTTTAATATTCACTCTGAATTTCTGGATCCCTATGCAATGCTCCATTCACTCAACCAGGGCTGGCGCTAGGGTTTATGGTGCACCCCTGCAACCTGTAAATCGGCGCTCTCCTCCCTCCCTCTCCTCTGGGCAGACCCATCCATAGGAGGTGCGGGGCCCTGGGCAAATTGCCCCTCAAACATTGGTACCCCCCTGCAGTGCGTACTGTGTTCCACTGACCCTGCACTCAATGACAAGACTAAAGCTCCCTGTCACTAATATTTTGGCTGAATTTCTTCAAAACTGTCTGGAGTTTATGGAGAAAGAACCCTGTATTAACTAGAGTTGTCATTCAGTAAGGTTTGTATGGGCTCCCTATCAGTGTGCTCTGTGTGAACAGGTTAAAACAAGGGTGCATTATTTTTCTATGATAGACACACACAGAGGAATGTACTGGCTTAGAATTATTATACAGAATTTATCATACAGTTCATATTCATGACATTGAGATAATGTGAACTGAAAGAAGGAAACAAAGTTAAATGTTTAATAAAGTTGTGTACCATAGAGTAGACATATATTCCTCCTGAAGGCAGCCTGTAGCCTTGATCTGTACTTGAACATCAATGCGAGCTTTCTGTATATGATCTTCTGCAAGGAATTATTTGGCAGATCAATTTTAACATCAGCTTTTGTCTAGGGAAAGAGAAATACTTTATATTGGAGTCTTACTGAATGGAAGCATTTTCTCAACCAATAGGAAAAATTCATGGCTGTCAATAGAAACTAGGTGAAATTTTCAAAATCTCAGAATTCATCTAACTCTGCTGCTGTTACTGTCAATGGTGCAAATTGCACCTCACTGCACTAGTGAGGTGCATTAAGTCCATGGAAGGAGATTTAATTTAGACACCTACATTACTGTCTACTTAGCTGCATGAAAAATATTCAGGCCCAATCAATGCAAACTTTCACATAAACACTGCACACAGGTACGCCTAAACTCAGAGCTACCTCTGAGTGAGAGGGTAATTCAGTCATCTAGTCTTTCTGCTAAAACTGCCAAACCAAAGCCATGTAGGATCAAATGTGATGGTGATTTTGTGACATAAGATACCTGTAACTGAAGAACTGGATTCTGACCATCGATCTCATTTTACATAGGATACATCACAGCCATTGAATGGTCATGATTTTTAACCAGTACTATATGAGCTGAACTAGATCCAGTGATGTGGCCCCTGAAGCTATTTCCTGTGGCCCACTATGGCTGTGTTCACACACAGGGGGTTATTTCAATACGGTTGTTTCGAAACAACTTGTATCAAAATAACACCTTATTTCGAAATGACTTATTTTGAATTAGCAAAAAAGTCACTTCGAAATAAGGAGAAAAGCCGGAATCAAAATAGCAATTCCGGACAACAGTTATTTCGGAACAACTCACCGTCGTTTTGAAACAACATGTTCAGACGACGGTTGTTTCAAAACAAGTCGTTTCAAAACCACCGTTGTTTCGAAACAACACGTTCGCATGGAGTTGTTTCAAAACAACCATTGCGAAACAACGTTGTTTCGCCCACAGACTAGGTTTAACTTGTTTTGAAACAACACGGTTCCCGTTGTTCTGAAACAACCTTGCATCGTGTGAACAGCCGAAACCTTATTTCAAAACAACCTCCGTTGTTTTGAAATAAGGAGGCTGTGTGAACACAGCCAATGATATTATCATTACCAATATTTGCAATATTGTTGTATGAAAAGGTTTCAGTGCTGCAACCCTTGAGCTAATGTACTAATCCTCATGCGGCCCTTATGGTGATTTGAATTTGAGACCCCTGCTCTATATCCTGTACCATGAATAAATAGGCAGTTATTAGAATTTCAGTAGAAAGCATACACATTCCCACATCAAATCAGGACTCTTACTAAGGGATTGTCTCGATTTAACATGCTATAGTGATGGTGAAGTGCTTCTGTGTAGACGTTACCTACACTGATGGGAATGGTTCTTTTGTCTGTATGGGCAACCTACCTTCCACAGAGATGGGGTCTTCAATCAGCCTTGCGCTGTCTTTGTGTGGATTTAGATCACCTTAACAATGCCACTCAGTGGCGTGGATTTTTCACACCCCTGACCAATGTTCTTAAGCCTAATTTTCTAGGTCTAAGATCAAATGTGAGATTCACTTTTGTTAACTTTTCATCTATTAGGTATGTTCCTACAGCAGAATAATTTAAGAGAGGTTTTCTCCTGATCTCTACACTGATGTGAACCTTGAAATAGGCTCCAATGTGGCAAAGAATACGCACTTGCTTAAGTTTATACATTGCAAGTAGTCTAATTGAGTTCACCAGAATTTATTGCAATAGATAAAATGAAGCAAGCATCTGCATAAGTCTGTGTTGAGTCTGGGCCATAATGATCACCTATTTTGTACCACTAGTTTATACTACATGGTTGATATGAAAGGTGTTATTTCGTTTGCATTTCTATATTTGAGAGACACAGCATAAAAAAAAAAGCCAATTGTTTTTATTAGTAAGAAACTAATATTCAGTAGTTCAGTTTTGAATTACTATTCCATATCTCTTTTGGTTTAATACTGTGGTATTACTGGAAATAGATTAATGTACAGTTTATGCATTATTGTTTGAACACTAATAAAGCCAAGCATAATATCCTAAACCCTGAACATCTCTGTAAATGCTGTCTTTCAGATTTAAAATCCAGGTTTTATTTTGCCTGCAAATCCAAATCCTGTTAATTGCATTTGGGGAGACAGTCTTGGACTAAGTGACAATTTCACAGTCTTGCTGATTAGAAATGTCAGTACCTCATAGATGTATTAAATGCTATAAACCTGCTCACATGCCTTGTGCAATGACTGAACAGCCCCCATACTTATCTTCATGGCATCGTTCCTCATATTTGAATTAATCTGTGCTATGGGCTCCAATCTATAATACCTCTACTGAAGCATGAATTTTGTGTGTAGCTGTTTTGCAGGATTGGGTTCAGTATTTGCCTAGTTTCACTAAATGGAAGAGGAAAAGGACCAAAGTTTTCAAAGGTAACTGGTGATGTTGGTTGGCTCACTTGTTGGATGGCCAACCAGACAGGCTGTCAAAAGGGCCTGATTTTCAACTGGTAGATGCTCAGTATTTTTGAAAGTCAAACCCTTAAGGTATTCTGAACTCAGCGCCCAAAAACTGAGCCCACACCCACCCAAGAGCACTAGTAACATCTGAAAATGTTGGCATAAGTGCATGCGTGAGACAGTAGCATGATATTTAATAGTGCTCCCTTTTGTCTGTGCAATCTTATCATCAGGAAACTATCAATGCATTTCCTTTACTCAAGACAATCACTCCTCTACTGCAGAGTCCAACATTAGCACTGCTTATTGCAGGAGTTAAAGTACAATTGGGGGGACCGGAACCCTCCCACACAGGTGCCCCCCCCCAATACCCATCCCCAGAATCCACCCCTTGCCCCAGTACCAACACACATATAGCCACTGACACACACACACACACACACACACACACACACACACACACACACACACACACACACACACACACACACACACAGAGCCACCCCAGACACAGACAGACAGACACACACAACCTCCAGCAGTGCCCCCCGCCAAAGTCCTCACCTCCACTGTTTGTGAGCTGGCTGACCGGTTGGAAGCTGCTTCCGGCCACAGGCTGCTCCGCCCTGCGGGAGGGAGATTCACAAACTCCCAGCCTGTGGCAGCTCTCTGGCTGGGTTTAAGGTGGAGCAGGGTTTAAGTGGCAGCCACCAGAATGCTGCATTCTGGCTGCTCATCCTATTTTTAGTCAGGCCTTGGAATGCAGTGTTTCCAGGCGTCCCTCTATTTTTGGGGGCCCTGGAATGCTGCCAGCCTAAAAATAGGGGGCTCTGGAACTGCATTCCAGTGCGGTCCCTCTTACTTTAACCCCTGGCTTACTGTGAGGTTAACATTAAACTAGCCCTTAGATACATTTTGTAAAACAATTGTTTTTGTTTAGTGTTAAATATTTATTCACAACTTAATATTAGTCCAAAAGGCATGTTTCCTGTACGACTTGATTATGTTCATCCTGCTGGATGCTTAAAGGTAAAAAGTTCCAGTTGGGAGCATTATGAAGGTACGTATCTAGACTTACCAGTTAGCAGTTTACTTTTAAGTATTTACTCACAGTAGTTGTAAAGTCTCAGTAACACAACTTAAATATAGCAAGGAGTCCTACAGCACTTTTAAAGGTTAACAAATTTATTTATCACATGAACTTTTGTGGGAGAAAAATCCCACTTCATCCGACGCTTTGAAGATGGAGGAATTTACAGAAATCGGAGGAAAATAAATGCAGGGAAATGTAAGTCATGGGATCAGGTAAGATTGTTATAGCAAGTCAAAGCAGTTGTTTAGACTCAAATATTTATAGCATAATTAAAGGACAGCCATACTTACCTTTCCTTACCCACTTTGTATTTGTGGGGCCAGATTCTGCCCTTGGATTCTTGTAATTGAGTTACCACTGAGTTAAATTAATATTCATAAAAATTGGTAGAAAAAGACATTATCGGTTTTCTGTACTACCCTGAAGGGTTTAAAAAGTCTTTTTCTGAGATCTAAAAATATTTTCCCCAGATTTGTTCCTTATGTTGTTTGAGCCTTATGCCACTGTATGTTATCTTAAACATGCTCCTTGGAGGTATTCAATAACCTTTTCTCCAGACTTATTTTTTTTCCTGCTTTGCCCTGGTATTCTGGATCATCCTGCTGTTGAACATCAGAAATTTTCTGTATACAATATAATTTAACACTCGTCTCCAAACCAAAGCATTCCCACTCGCTTCCCTGTTTTATATCTCAAAAATTTACCCCATTTACTTCCCTGTCTTTTATTTCCTTGCTGTACATCTCAGCAATGAGTTGTCGAGTTGACTGAACAGGATTATATTACAACATTTAAAACTGGCTGTTGCTACAATTAGTGTCATAGAAAGACATCCACTATTAAAATGAGTGAGTATGATGCTCACATGTAGACTGAGGTCCTGACACAATCATTGTTGCCAGTGCAGAGTTCACTTCCAATGAACTTTTTATTCTTAAGGGCAAATGAGGAAAGGGAGTTATTCAAGATATTATTGCACAAGGGATGCTTTAAAGATGTTTTAACTGAATGAGGGAATTATTTCCCCCAATGACCTGTTTTGCTGCTGCTCAACTATTGCACTTTCCTCTGGGAATATTCCAAAAAGAATTTTTGAAACATTTCCAGTAAATTTGCTTTACTTCACAAATCATGGCTTTCCCTAGAAGTATAGACAGAGATGGGAGAATTAAAAATGACTTACATGAGAATCACAATAAAACTCAAAACCTATTTTGATTTAGCTTTGGAAGGTCTAATAACTTCTATGAAGCTCAAAGTAGAGTTTCATATTTACTAGGGACTTGACACTAGAGTTCTCTGTGCCTTTATACATTTTTGTGGTGTTTTGGGTTCCCTTAGGTCATTGGGTTTGCCATTGTGATAGATGGGATGGGTTTTTTTAGTGCTAGGAAAACCTATCTGTTTTATTCCCCCTGCTTTCAGTTTCTCTTCAATAAAGGTTCAATATGGAGTCCTGAGTATGCTGCTTCCTCATTATTTGGTGATAACCCACCTATATACTACAAATGTAAAGACTATTCATCTTCTTAGTTGTTTTATTCATTTTTTTGAGGAATATACGAAATCATAAGCACAGCAAAATGCTTTCATGGATTTTTGAACAGTATTCCATTAAAAAATATCATGATCAGTTTTCAGTGTGAATATTCTCTGCTTGTTTTATGGCAAATTATAAAAGGCTTTAAGAACAAGAAATAAACTCCTAGTACAAAGTTCAGATTCTGATTTTAACATTTCCAAGTTTTGGAGCTGTTCAGATACATGATGTTTGCTTGGGTAGTAATGTTTTTGAAATTGGGAGGAACCCAGTTATGTGCTCTACAACAAAAGGCCATGTACTTACAACTTGACTTAAGCAAAGCTTTTGAGATGGTCTCCCCCAGTATCTTTGCGAGCAAGTTAAAAAAAATTGGATTAGATGAATGGACTATAAGGTAGATCTAAAACTGGCTAGATTATTGGGATCAGTGGATAGTTATCAACAGCTTGATGCCTAGTTGGCAGCCAGTATCAAGTGGAGTGCCCCAGGAGTTGGTTCTGGGGCTAGATTTGTTCAACATCTTCATTAATATTTGGATGATAGGATGGATTGTACCCTCAGCAAGTTTGCAGATGACACTAAGGTAGAGGGAGTAGTAGATGTTCTGGAGGGTAAAGATAGGATACAGAGTAACCTTGATGAATGGGAGTATTAGGCCAAAAGAAATCTGATGAGATTCCACAAGGATAAATGCAGATTTGTGCACTTAGAATGGAAGAATCTTGTGCACTGTTATAGACTGGGAACCAACTAGCTAAGCAGCAGTTCTACAGAAAATGATTGGTGGTTCAGTGGGCAAGAAGCTGGATACAAGTCAACAGTGTTCCCTTATTGCCAAGAAGGCTAATGGCATATTTGGCTGCATTAGCAGAACTGCCAGCAGATAAAAGGAAATTATTATTTCCATGTATTAGGCATTGGTGAGGCCACATTTGGAGTATTGTCTCTAGTTTTGTGCCATCCATGCCAGGAAGGATGTGAACTAACTGGGGAGAGTCCAGTAGAGGGCAATGGAAATGATTAGGAGGCTGGGGCTCTTGTTGACAAAGAAAGGCTGAGGGAACTAGACTTGTTTATTCTGCAGAAAAGAAGAATGGGGAGGGGGGCATTTGATAGTGGTGTTCAATTACCTAAAGGGGAATTCCAGGAATGATGAAGCAAGGCTGCTTTCATTAGTGGCAGATGACAGTGCCATGCTAGGCCTGAGAAGGCAAAGCCATCTTTTAAAATACATGTCACAAATCTAACCTTTAAAGACATACTGTAGGAATTTACAATACTAATGTTACAAATAGGCTAAGGCTTTGATATTCATGTATATCGTTAGTGATTTCTTGATGATGTATATGTATATTTGGATAGAGGTTAGAAAGGTAAATGAACTGCTTCCCTATCTGTTACTATTGTCCTGTCTGGAGAGGTCAAAAGGGAACATTAACATCTAGATGGACCTTTGATTTACCAATGTAAACCGTCTATTAATGGTGCTAATGCAACTAACTGCCTTTGGTGCCTAAGAGGTGAAGGTTTTACTTCAAAGGACAGTACACATTCTCCACTTAAGAAAGTATTTGGGAACTGCTGTCAAAGCCCACATGAAAGAATGACCTGCAAATGCCCACCTTGCTGCAGCTATAAAAGGAAGTTGAGAGTATAATCCCTTTATCTCACATCTTTCCAAGCTTCTCAGGGAAAGTTTGGGCTGCAGGATTGAGATCCCAGCCAGCATGGGCCTGGACATCACCCTGCTATTTCTCATGGGAGAATTAGAACAAACTCTACATTTGGACTATTTGGTCTTCATTCCTTTAAACTGGATTTCTAAACAAACTGAAGCTGTGCAACAAGGACTTAAACCTATCTAGATATTGGATGTATGCCTAAGACCTGCAAAGTTTGAATTCTGCTGGAAGCCTGATATATTGAACTTTAAATCAATGTATGTATGTGGGGACTTTAAACTCTCATAGTCTTTCTTTCCTTGTATAATAAACCTTTAGTTTTAGTTACTAAAGGATTAGCTGGTAGTGTGATATTTTGGGTAAGATTCAGACTCATACGTTTCTATGTGATGTGGCTGACCCTTTGGGGTCAGGAGAAACTTTTCTGGGTAAAGAACTTGGAGTTCTAAGCAACTTCTCTCTTTACCAGAGCCAGTGGCTGTTTTGGAGATCAGTGACTGAAATGCAGTAAAGGGGAATAAGTATATTTTAGGGTGACTTCTTGATATCCAGTGTGGGAGATCAGAAGCATTATTTGAGACTGGCTGGGGAATTTATCTCCAGGTAACACACCACTGCTGGGAGAATCTGCTCTCCTTTCCACAGCTTGCCTTGATCTTTGTATATTCAGGTGGTTATCCCAGGAAGCCCAGGTCACAGACAGAACAAGGAACAATGGTCTCAGGTTGTAGTGGGGAAGGTCTAGATGGGATATTAGGAAAAACTTTTTTACTTGGAGGCTTTTTTACTTGGAAGCACTAGAATAGGATACTTATGGAGGTGGTAGAATCTCCATCCTTAGACATTTTTAAAGCTTGACAAAGCCTTGGCTAGGCATTTAGTTGGGGCTGGCCCTGCTTGGAGCAGGGAGTTGAACTAGGTGACCTCCTGAGGTCCTTTCCAACCCTTATATGATTCTATCATCCTAGAAATCCTCTTCAGACTAGTCCACACAAATTACAGTAGTTTCATTGGGTATGTCTATACTTACAATTTAATTTAAATTAATGAGGATCAATTCAAATTAAATAAATGCATGGCCACACTGGTTTTCATTAATTTGAACTAAGGAATGCCTTAGTTCAAACTGATGAAAGCTAACTTCAAAGTTATGAAATCTAGTTTAACTTTAAAGTGATGGCTAATTCGAACTAAGAACTCCTTAGTTCGAATTAACCCAAAGTAGCTGTGTTAATTCAAACTGTTACTTAGAATTAGCCACAGCTTGATTTTTTCCTATGCAATAGCGCCCCCTATCTAATTTGAACTAGCAAGTCCTGTGCAGGGACATGCTAGTTCGATTTAGGGTTTCTAGTGTGGCCATGTTAATTTGACTTAACATAATTCAAACTAATCATTATTAGTTTGATTTAATTAGTTCATATTAAGTTAATTCAAACTAACCTTTTAAGCATAGACATTGACTTTAACAGCTACTCCTATGAGCAAAAGCCACACCTTTGAGCAAGGGTTTGTAGGCGCCAACACAAAGTGGAGCATGAAGGCTGTCACTTCTTATAGATCCAGCGTGTGCTTAACAGGACTTCAGCTGGACTATTCAGATGGTTAAAAATAAGCATAGGCTATGCTGGATTGGATTCAAGAGAGATCAGTCATTCATAGAACCAGATCCCTAGTGCCTTAGCTCTTGTGAACAATAGCTGCAAAGAGTTTGTTATGCTTTTAGCAGACTGAGCTGCATGGTCTTCCTCATTGTTGCCTCCTCCGTTACTATGCTTTCTCAGTTTCAGGAAAAGAATCTGGTCAAAAGAAGTTAATTTCTGTTAACATTATTCAGAAAATGTCTAACATGGAAGATGGTATCATTCATTTAAACAAATCACAGGATTTTTTCCCCCATTAAAACTAAAAATCAAAGTGCAGGACCTCATAGCTAGTGAATAAAGGAAAGCTTGAGACAGGGCACTGCAATAAAGAAATGCAATCAGTTGCCAAGAGTTTACTCTATTTCAAAAATGCTAACAGACTGTGAACCCATTACTCACTTCACTAAGTGATAACTGCCACGAGTAATCCCATCAAACCCATGGAGACTCTACTTACCAAAGGTGAGGAAAGCAATCACAGTCTGACTCTGTGTGAGATCCTTAATGACTTGATTGTGTTGTGGAAATTGATGGTAAAATCTTCAGTCACTACCACTGATGCCAGATCACAAGACTTCCATTCAGCAAAACTTTTCAGAACAAACAACTTTAAATATTGAAGTCAATGGAAATACGCACACTTAAAGTTATGAATGCGCAATAAGTTCCTTACTGAATTGAGGCCTGCCTATATTTCTTACATAACACCACAGACATTAAAGATACCTTCTAAGTAAATAAACATGCAGGATTCCTTCACCAAGACACTTGCAACTTATTACATACACATAAACACAATATCAACATGAGTGGAGTTAGTAAAGTGACAAAACAAGTGAAAAAGGAGAAGGTGCTAAGGCACCAGTTTATGGCTTAAGTTTGCTTCCACTGAAATCAGTGGTTAAACCCTAACTGACTTCAATAGGAATGGATTTAGGCCAGTGCTTTGTTTTCAAAATCCTGCACTCCTGTCCATAATTCACTGTAATGAGGTGTGAGAATAGTTATGGCATTTTCCCAGAAATATAATAATCCCCCTTCTTGGAAAGTGATTTAACTCTACATTTGATTGGCTCACACAGGCTGTATTTAGCCTTCATCCATCCTTTCAGGTGAACATGAGAAAGCCCCTCCACCCCCCGCTTTTTTGGGGCAATCCCATGATAAATCAGATTTTTTGCTACTCTTGTCAGGAGTGAGACTTTTGTTTCAGAAAGTCACATAAGATAAACTTGAGGAAAACAGATTACTATAGACAGTCTTCCTTTTTTCTGAGATGGCTTTAAATATAGTCATATGATGTATTACACGTAAAGGCAACTATCAGGTGCTATTTAGGGACTGAAAATAAAAATAACTGCTTTATAATGGAAATTTCCAGAAGGGTGGCCATGTTAGTCTGTGTACAGCAAAAACAAGGAGAGTCCTGTGGCACCTTAAAAACTAAAAGATTTTAATCTGTTAGTCTGTAAAGTGCCATAGGACTTTCTTTGTTTTTGCTTTATATTGGTTGTAAGTGACTGAATTTAACATCTTTAATTGCACTGCTGTCAGTATAAGTGACTGCTTTCTACAGTGGCAGACATATTAATCAAAGTCATAGCAGTGCAATCAAACTCTTTGTATTGTGAGAATGTAACAGATAATCATGTGATTTGCAATAAATGTGCATCAGACCCTGTTTATTGTTCTTATTGGTTTTGTGTCTAAAAAGACAAAAGCAGTTTAAAATATGGTTGATATTATGTCACTTAAAATTGAGACAAGTACAGAAGCATGAATATTTAGAGTTGAGTGAATTTACTTATTTAATTTATTTGTTTTTGCCTGAAGCTTATTTCCTGCAACAGAAAAAGACTGCAAAATCAGGCCCAAAACATTTCACCCCCCTCCCCCATTTTGGGCAGCAAAGCCAAAGATTAGGGGGAGCAGCAAGGGAAATTGCTGAAATGGCAAAGTGAACTCTTCTAACATTTTTTAAAATTTTTTGGGTGGGGGGGGAAGGCTGGATTTGTGATAGCAGCAGCTACCATACACAAAATGGGAGAGGAGATGGTGATGTTCCATCTCTCCTTTTAACCAGCTGCCTAGTGGTTAGACCATTCACCTTGCATGTAGGTAATAGTAAATAGTAATTGGAGCACAAATTAGAACCTGGGAGTTCGTCCTCTCAGCTGAGTGCCCTAAACAACTGAGCTATAGAGTCATTTTCACACTCTGTATAAATTTAATATTCATTGGGATGAAATGGAACAGCTTCAATAGGAGTATTGTGAGTATGTCTATACTATGAACTGGAGAACGATTCCTAGCTCAAGGAGACATACACAAGGTCATGTTCTAAGTGCAATCTAGAGCAGGTTGTGTCATAACTTTGGGTGCCTTAAAATGCTCCGCTACTCTAGATCCCTTGCCTGGATGCTCCTAGTTAGCATGAAAGCATGCAGATATCTGTGGGATAAGTAAGCCTGGACCAGCAGCCATGAATCCAGCAGCCTGGTTTTTACGCTACAGCTACACTCTGGCTTCCACATTGGTCAACCCCGGCAAGATGATCTGAACATTCCGTAGTTCCAAGTTTCCCCAAAACTGTATGTGGTACCGTGTCCCCTTTGTCCTTCATAGAAACAAACTACACAGCTTATGACTTCAACTGGCATTAAAATGCCTTCAATTCAAAAAGCTGGTTTGGTGTAGATTAAAAGTAAAACAAGATTGCTAACAAGAAGCAATAGGATTTTGAGTTCAGGTATGAAGGACAGAGTTAGGAATGGTAAAACAAAACAAAAGTGCAAGATACTTTCCAGAGACAAACACTTACACCTAAAGTTCTGGTGCAAGGCAATATTCTTAACAACTCTACCTTTTAGCAAGATGGCTGACCACCCACTTAGTCAGAGTCCCCTCCAAAAGTCCAAAGAGCGATTCCTTTGTCTTTGCAGGTGAGAGAGGCAAAGACCCCCAATGTCTTTTAAGGTCCAGTGAATCTCTGAAATAGAGTCTTCTGAAAGTTATTCCAACAATAAAGTTCATTGAACCTCTGAGGAAGAAGACAGTGTGCTGGTAAAGAAAATTGCATGTTGAATTCTTCAGTCTATGGTATTTACTAAAATGCAAATACATGCCACTTGAGACATGACTGCTAATTGACTCTGACATGTGGCTTGAGGCATCAGTATGTCATTTGTCTGCGAAAAACCTGTTTATCCACTCCCCAGATTTATCTGGTTAATATGTTTCCTTCACATCTGTAGAGTCTTTTGACTTCTTACTGTCACCCCACCCACCATGTTAATGATTAATGTGTTGTGGGTTTCCCAGTGATAATGTATATGACCTCAAGTACAGTCTGGCATCAATGGTTTGGGGTACCCTGAACTGGTGAGACCTAGTGAAACTCACTACAAGATCCAAAGGGGCTGCCATGTTAGCCTAGTAAAGAAAAAAAAAGGGGTGGGGCAAGGAAAAAAAAGCAAGTAGCTTCTGATGAGGTGGGTTTCTACCATGAAAGCTCATGCAATAAATAAATCTGTTAATCATCAGGTGCCACAGGACTCTCCCCCCCCCCCCCACTACAAGATAGTGTTTTGCAACTCTTAGTAGGGGAAGGCAGAGTTATTTTGCACTGCTCAACTTGACAATGCAGGATTTTCATTTTACCCTGTTAGGTTATCCCTACACCAAGCTAGGAACACTCTTCCCAGTCTTAGGGGACAGATACTTGTTAGTGCTGCTCAAGCTAATGCGCTGAAAGATAGCAGCGTAGCCAGGCACAGTGCAGACTAACCACCTGCATGTGGGCCCAGATGGCTTTCTGTTTGAAATACTGGACTACATAGGCATTTTCACATACAGGCAGCTGCTCAGAAAGAGGCTAACACTGCTTAGGTATTATTTATGTAAGGCAGGCTTAGAAGCTGTGCTTAACAGCTTCTGGGGAGGGCAACTAATTTGCATGGGTCCTGTATTAGCATGAATACAAAGAGCACAATTAGCTGATTAGCATACTGGGTGCAGAGCCCAGTGGGTAATGGTATTTAGGGTTAGTCTGCTCACAAATCTATCAATATCTATAATTCTACTGAAGGGAAATATAAAATACTGTCTTTTTGTGAATTGCTACTCTGTTTGTTTTAAATCTGTCTGGATTAGTTAAAGGGTAAAAACTATCTTTAGTTAAGAAGAGGCTTGTAGGAAAGGTGACTGCATGTTTCAGCCTGAAAGAACTTGAAAAAGACAGGGGTGGGTTTTGAGGCTATTCTGGTCTTTCCCTCTATTGCTTCCCCTGTATTTTGATAGCTATGGCTAAGCCTCTTGAGAGGCCTCTGTCATTTAGATAGTGATAGCTGTTTGCAGCTACTTTAAGAACTAGAATCACCAGGGGAAGAAGCAAACTCTCCCTCTGACCTAAAATCACCAGAGAGAAAATCCTCTCTCTGAGCTGAGATGACCAGAGGGTGGAGCCAGCAGACAGCAGGCAGAGCAAGCAGATGGTGAGAGCAGCCAGCAGTGAGCTGGGCGGCGCAAGTGACTGGTGGGCAGAGCCGGCAGAGCCAAGGAACAGTTCTAGAGGATAGAGTGAATGACCAGTAGATGGCATTGGCGGACAGCTGGCATGAAAGACACTCCCTACATACCCTAAGGTTGGTTGGGAGCCTGGTTAGCACTGATTCTCCAGATCAGTGCCAGTTTTGCCATTAAGTTTGTATGATCTGTTATGCAGTGTGGGTTGTTGGGAACTTCACTGTATACTGTTTTTTCTAGATTAGGGCTGATCTTGGTTATTTGGCCTTTTGCATTCTAGTTTTACTACTATTAAAAGTTCTGTTCAGTACACTCAGACTCATGCTTGCGAGTGGGAAAGCCTTACCCCTTTGGGGTGCCCAGGGAACAGAGCAGGATTCCCCAGAAATCTGGGTGGGGCTCGAGCTGGCAGGTGGTGTTGCACTATTGGGAAACCCCTAGATATAGAACCCGGCCCTTGTTCTGCCAGCCTGCCCTGGCGGAAAGGTTACATTTAAATATACGTACAACTTTAAATGAAGTTCAAAGTACACTAATCAGTGAACTGATGATTTGCTATTTTTTCTGGAGGAATCCATTAAAACCCAGGCTCTTTCAGCAATGAGAGAAGACACAACATTGTAACTGTTTAAAATTTATGCTGGTCTATACTCTAATTTTTTAATAATCAGGCTTTGAAATAGATATTTTGGCTTCTATATTTTTAATGAAAAAAACTAGTTCTGAGGAACATTCCCTTCCTGCTGTGTTTGTGTACTGTAAAGAATTTTTAAATACATAGTTTCATTGGCTCATTGTCTACACTTGTAATATTGAGGTGACTAGAAGACAACAAGTGTGATGGCGAAAGATGATGAGTGGGACAACTAATATGTGCAAAACACTATCCTGTTTAAAATAAATCACCTTTCACTCAGCTAGTCAGTGGCCCATATTCTCAGCTGTTGGTGAGGCCAGGTCAGAGCAGTTGAGGAGACAGGTTGTGAAGATGGCTATAATCCCAGGGTGAGTCCTCCATTGCCACAATGCAGCCTTCACGTCACAGTGACGAAATACAAAGGCTTACATCAGGAGTGTTATAGAAAAACAAAATCTTGAAGTCTAACTGCTCTCTCTGAACAGCACATGGGGGTTGCCATTTTGGTAAGCATGTATATTTGTGACACTGACAATATGGGAACTCTTACACGACAAACTATAAATTGCTTTAGAACACAATACTGAGTCATAAACCAGAACAAAACCAACAATTACTAAAACAGACAAGGAGGCTGGTACCGCTTTTAAAGACTAACAAATTTATTTATCATGTGCGCTATTGTGGGAGAAAATCCCACTTTGTCAGACACGTGAAGATGGGGAACATGCAGAATGGGAGCCAAATAAATGTAAGGAGTGTAAGTCATGGGATTAGGTCAGACTCTCACCCCCTCCCCAAACTAAACTAACACAGCTACTCCTTTGAAATGGTTATAATTTACTCCTGCCATTAACTCTGCTAAGATGTGAATGGGGCAGTTTCAGATAATGCCACAGAAAGTAAATGAACCTGGGCTCCACCCTTCCCTGACCCAGTCCCAAACTACTGCCCAGTCTGGTCACAGCCTGATGGTGAATATAAGTATGTAGGTAGTCAGGACCACCCCTTGTCCCAGTCGTCATAGTCTACCTTTGAGAATCATTTCCAGGCTAAGTCTGCTGCAGAGATCCATAAATCGTATTTGAGATTCCAAGTTTCAGGAGCTGGGTTTTCCTCTGAGTTACTGCATAAATATTGGTGTAATTAGCCAATTAAACCTCATCCATCCATCCACAGAGCAGAACACTGGAGCACCCTTTCAAAACAGTTAATTGCTCCTTTACTCCCTTAATGTCACAGTGTAGATTTCCATGTGCGGTGCTGGAGGTCTGTGAGTGGCATGCAGCTAAAACTACCCTTTGTCTCATCCTGCCTAATAGATTCAATCCCTCAGGACAGTGGTTCTCAACATTTTGTGGGTTGAGACACACTTGTCAATATATAGTGACTGTACTGGCCATACTAGCCCACTCCCTGCAGGGCAAATCCAGCTATCTCCTAGCTCTCTGTGACACACTTACCACTGTGTGGTGACACAGTGATATGTCCTGGCACAGTGGTTGAGAACCACTGCCTCAGGGTATCACTTCGCTGTTCACTCTATGGCTAGGTTCCTCAACTGATTAATCCAGGGACCAGATTCCAAATCTAAGACCCTTGGGCTTCTTTTAAAATTATTGAATAAACCTTTGGATAATCTAGTTGGTCAGAGAATGGACATTTACAACAAATTTCATTACTTTCTTTGGGAGTCTGTTTCTTTGGTTTCCTTACAGCGTTTCACTGACTCCAGAGCAAGTTGTCATGCAGGAAGAGGATTGCAAAGAATCCTGTCAAATTGTATTGATGGGCCAATATGCTGGATTGTTGGGATGCTTCTAGTTACCTAGCAAGGAATTTACCTGCTGTTTGAGACCAAAGTCTAACACTGAATACAATAGAGTTTGATCTGTTTGGTCTTTTGTGGTCCAAGGAATGCATTCAGTGCAGAAGACAGCTATGTTGCCTCCCTTTTTCAAAGCATTCAGCAAAACATTTTCCTATGCTATAGAAGAATTGACAGACAGAATCATAGAACCACAGGATTAGAAGTACTGCACAGGTCATCTAACCTGACTCTCTGACAAAAGGCAGGTTTTGTTAGGTCTAAACCAGGGGTCTCAAACTCTCAGCCCAAGGGCCACACATGACCCCTAAAATTATTTGTTGCAGCCTGCAACAATACTATCACTATCAATATTTGCAATGCTGTTGTATGAAAAGGTTTCAGTGGTGCGGCCTTTGGGCTAACATACTAGTTCTCATGTGGCCCTCATGGTGGTTTGAGTTTGAGACTCAAATGGTGGCCTTTCAAGTATATGAAGATCATTATCCTATCGCCCTTAATCCCCTTCTTACCAAAATAAACATACCTACTTCCATTGGCCTCCGTTCTTATGGCTGACATTCTATCTCTTTGCTCTTCTTTGTCTCTCATCTTTAGATCCTTTCCAGTTTCTCTACAACCTTTCTATACATTGGTGTCCAAAACTGGACATAGTACTTCAGCTGAGGCCTAACCAACACCAAGTGGAGAAGTACTATCAGTTCCCATGACTTGCATGCTATACCTCTGTTAAAACGATCTAAAATAGCATTTGCTCTTTTTTCACTAGCATCACATTGCTGACTCACATTGAGGTTGTGATCCACCACAACTCCCAGATCCTTTTCAGTAGTGCTGCTGCTAAGCCAGTTATTCCCCGCACTACATTTGTGATTTGGTTTTTCTTCAAAGTGTAGCACCTCACATTTGTCTTTGTTGAATTTCATTTGTTGTCTATAGTCCAGTTCTCCAATGTAAATCAACATCCGGCTTCATCTCCCTCCCCAAAAATACTAGCAAACTCCCCAGCTTTATATCTCATCTGCAAATTTCATTAACATGCTCTCTATTTATACATCCAGGTCTTTAATAAAGAGGTTAAACAATAGATTCAGAACAGATCCCTGTGGAGCCCCATGAGACCTTCTTCCACTCTGACATCATTTCATTATAGTTACTGTTAGTTTCTTATTGTGTAACCAATTATGTATTCAGTTTACTTACCAAAATGTCACATGGGACTGTGCCAAAAATTTGCTGAAGTCTAGGTATATTGTATCCACTGCATTCCCCTATTCAGCATCCCAATCACTCTGTCAAAGAAGGAAATCAACCTGTTTTGGCAAGGTTTGTTCTTAATAAATCCATGCTGTCTGTTAATGATTACCCATTCATCCCCCATATATTTGCAAACTGAAGTTTTATGTTTTGCTCTAATAGCTATGCAGATATCAAAATCAGGCTGATGGATCTATAGTTCCCAGGTTCCTCCTTTCTCATTTTTTAAAAATGGGCACTACTTTGTCTCAGCAGACTGAAGACAGGCCCTCTCCTCTCAGTCACGAGTTTGCACATATTACTGGCCCTGGCTCTAAGATTTCTTCAATAGTTTTTTCAGTACCTTGGGGTGAATAACATTAGGCTCCACTGACTTGAATTCATTCAACCTGGTGAGAAGATTTGATGTGTTCTTTATGTGTCCCCACCTGTGTCCTTTCCGTCTTATTGTTTATGATAATATTGTTAGTCCTCTCGTCCGGTTACTACTTGTGAGAACACTGAAGCAAAGTAAGCATTGAGCCACTTTGCCTTCCTATCATCTTCTGTTACTAGCTTACCTTCTCCACTGTGCAATAGTCTCACACCCTCGCTGATCTTTGATTTTTGTCTGACACATTTGAAGAACCCTTTTGTTGTCACTAAGCTTCCTTATAGCTGTAACACATTCTTTGCCTTTCCCAATTGTAACCTTATACATGTGTGCTATTCCCATGTGACTCACCACCTCCTTCCATTTCCTGTATGTATCCTTTTTAGTTTTTAGATAGCTAAAAAGTTCCTTGGACAGCCACATTGGCCTCCTGTATATCTTATCTCTTCTTAATGTTGGAATAGTTTGACGTTAAGACTCTAGTATTCTCTCTCTTAAGAGCTGCCAGTCACCTTCAACTCCTTTGCTTCCTAACTGGTCTTTCCAGGGAATCTTACCTACCCTTTGAGTTGCTTAAAGACTATTTTTCTGAAGTCCAGGGTCTCAGTTTTGCTGTTCCCATCTCCTCCTTTACTTAGGATCCTGAATTCTATCAGTTAATTATAACTACGTCCCAAGTTCCCAACCATCTTCACATTCACAATTATATCCATGTTGGTCAGAACAAGATACAAAATGGATAACAGAATTTAAGCTGAAACTGTGCTATCATTAAATCAGTATTTCTAAAATAGAGAACTTGCAAGTGTCCAAGGAGTACACTTAATATTATTTTTATTACATTGTGGTATGGGAGTGGGATAATATCCCATCCTCACACTCCACCTACTCTCTCTCCTGATTTTCAGTTTCTCACTCTTAGAACCCATGTGATGACCAGAGGGCCATCTTTGGCTTCAGTCTTAATGAGACCAAGGAGCAATGGCAGCCATTTTTAGTAGGGGTAGCCTCAGCAGCAGCAGCAGCAGCAGCAGCAATAAATGGGATAAAAATATGAGAGATGGTAACTCTGAGAGCAGCCAGTGTGCCTCTCTCAAAAGTTTAAGAGGGGGATTAATTAATTTTGTAGCACCTCATCTGTTCCTGGGCACTGGCTGATGCAGGAAGGTGCTAGCTAATGGCCACAGGCACAGACTGAACATCACATGTGTTTCTGAAGCATTGTGCTCTTGCTGTTTGATAGCTGAAGGCTGGTGAAGCCCATTCATTGTAAATCATTCTTCCCTAACTGCTGTTTGTCTTGAACTAATGGTTTTCTCCAACCTGGCATAGAGAATGCAAGGCAGTGCAACAGTGGAAGCTTCCCAGCCATTGTGCTGCTGGGGGTCTGAAAGTGATCTGCAGAATTAGAAGATTCTAGCACTGAAGCTAATACAACAGGAATTGGAAACTGTAAGAGCTGGTTTGAAAACTTCTATCAAAAGTAGGGGACAGTGTCACATCATGTGTAAATATAAAATGAATTTTTAATAGTGAGCATGGCAAAAAATAACCCATGCTTGCAAAATCAGAAAACTCCATAAAAGTTATTAAAAAAGAATAAATCATCTTGTGATTTTTTTTTGGTCGTGCTTGTTCTCATCAGCAAAACTGAAAAAAAGACCTGTCAAACACCCCCCTCCTTCCCAAGCACACTTCTAATTCTGGGAAATTTCTTCTATAAAATTATAGACTCAGATTCTACACTCACTACGTGACTCTTCTGAAGAATGACACTAGAGTCAATGGAATTACTGTACTGTAACAGAACTGAATCCAAATGCTTTCCCATAGTTTGGTTTCCAGCAAGAGATTTTTTCCCCCCAAGGTGCCCTGGGTAGCCTTTGGCTATACCCATATTGAGCTTGCATGCATAGTACTCTGTCTATTTTATACAGATGTATCTTTCTTTATGTAACCATTCTGCCAGGGCAGGCTAAAAGAACAAGGGCCAGGTTCTATATCTAGGGGTTTCCAAATAATGTAACACCACCAACTGGCTTGAGCCCCCACCCAGCTTTCTGGGAAATTGTGCACTATTCCTTGGGCTCCCCGAAGGGGTAAGACTTCCCTGCTTGCAAGCACAAGTCCGAGTGTAGTATACAGAACTTTTAATAGTAACAAAAACAGAATGTAAAAGGCCCAATAGTAAACCCAACACTGGTTTGGCGAATCAGTGCAAAACAGGTTTGCAACATGATCCCACACAGCCTAATAGCACATGTGAACTTACTAGCAAAATTGGCACTGTTCTGGGGAATCAGTGCTACGTAGACTCCCAACCCACCCTGGGGTATATAGGGGGTGTCTTTCATGCCAGCTATCCACCAGTGCCAACCACGGGTCACTCAAGCCATCCACTAGCACCATTCCTTGGCTCCACCCACTGTCTGCCAGCTCCACCCACCAGTTACTCCCACCACTGTCTGCTGGCTCTGCCCACTGTCTGCCAGCTCTGCCCACCGATCACTTGTGCTGCCCAGCTCACTGCTGGCTACTCTCACTGCCCACTGGTCACTCCATCTGCTGCTCCTCTTCAGTGATTTCAGCTCAGAGAGAGTTTGCCTCTCTCAGTGATTGCAGCTTTTAAACCTCAAGTAGCTGCAAACAGCTACTTTCATTACAATAACAAAGAAAGGCCTCATAAGAAGCCCAGCCAAATCTATCATTTGATAATGGGTCCAAAGGGTGCAGCCATACCTCAGGGCATAGCTCCAAAAGTAGCTATGCAAACCCCCCCATCCCTGTCTTGACTTTTCTAGACTGAAACAGGCAGAAGACTCTCTTACAAGTCTTTGTTTAGCTAAGGGTCGCTTTTCCTCTTTAACTAACCTAAACAGATTTGGAACAATCAGAGAGTAGTACATATCACAAAAGACAGTGATTCATATTTCCCCTCAGTAGAATTACAGATATTGACAGATCTGTGATCAGATTAGCCCCAAATACCATTACCCACTATGCCCTGCACCCAGTATGATAATACCTAATTGTGCTCTTTGTGTTCATGTTAATACAGGACCCATGCAGATTAGTTGCCCCCCTTCAGAAGCTGTTAGGTACAGCTTCTAAGCCTACCTTACATCTATATAAGTTTAAGAAACAATGGTTTTATAGTATTTTACTTAGTATAAGTAGATATGTTAGTACTAGTTCCTTCTAGAAACTTGTAATGCAAAAATGACAAAGCCTGCACGCAGTTACTTTGCAAAAGTAGTGAAAAAGTCTGCAAGTAAGTGCTATGTAATAGAATGAAATCCTGCAAACTTTGCAAAAGCAACAAGGTTTGCACATATCTGCTATGCAATAGAAGAAAGCTAAGTAGGTAAGAGGTCAGTGTGGGCCTTGCAAACTTTAAGGGAAAGCACCAAATGGGTTATTTTGATCATGTTTTGCAGACAAATAGATGAAAACATCTCTGCAGACTCACCACAAAACCACAAGGTGGAAAATAGGAAAAAAGTAAAGGGGAACATTCTAGAAATATACGTCAAAAAACTCCTAAACCAATAATTTGAGAGCACCCGAAGAGGGTTTTTGTTAATTTTTTTATTTTTTTGTCAAACCTCATATTTGGGCCAGGAAGAATGAGATAATTCAATCTATTTTTGGAAGGATATAAAAGGTAAACCCCCTGTACTGTGTAAAAAAAGCATATTTAAAGCCCCAAAATTGGGAGAGAATTTGAAGTTTCCACTTTCCTGAACCTGAGCTCAGCTTTCTCAAAAGATTTTCACAGATGCATGATTCGACTCTACTTTCCCTTCTTTAGATAAGTTTTTCTTGTTTTATTTTAGCTAAGTAATGTTAGAGCTAACAACTCTACTGTTCAATTGATCATCATCATTTTGGATGTGAGAATAAGCAAATTGTAACCTTGTAATCAGTAAGCTATTTTATAGTTTTACTAGAAATCATAACTGGTTATTGCGTGTTCTCAACTGTATAGGATTTATTAAATGCATTAATGTTTACTCTTATTTCATTATACATTTATCAATTAGTGCTCTTAATTATATGCTTTCTGCTGTGATCAATAAAAATTGTTATAAATACATAAAGTCTGTATACCTCTTCTCATCCTGGGAGTTTCCATAAAGAAATTAAGTTTTGATTTATCTGTGGTCAGATTCTGGACCAGGACCCTTATCCTTCAAACTGGTTCACTAAAATCCATATTGGCTATTCTAAATGCCAAAGTACTTATAGAATCGGCCTACTCCTGTGATCAGAGCCCTTCCCTCTATACCCAGCTCTAAGTAGAAGCCACCTCCAGAAGAAAAGCTCTTTGCAGAATATACGTCTCCTAAAGGTGAAGAAAGCATCCATAAAATAAAATCCATAGAAAGAGATGACTCCCATTAAGAGAAAATAAAATGATTTTTTTCAAAGAGGAAACCTATGAAGTGAAAAAAGATAACCTGCTAAGACTGAATATAAGAGAACAGGGCAAGCGTGTAAGTATTAAAAATCAGAAATACTAAGGCACAGAATGAATTACACCTAGTAAGGGATAATATGATGTTCTCTAGACACAAAAACCAAGAGAAAAGTGAAGGAAAGCATGCTTTCTCCATTTAGCAGAGACTGAAGCTAATAATAGATAGCATCAAGACACCTGTGGGGTTTAGTGCCTATTTTGCTTCAATTTCCACTAAAAAGATAAATGGTGACTTAATATTAACAACAAGGGGAAGCAAGAATCTAAAACAGGCAAAAAAACCAACAAAAAAATAAAGCAGATTAAAGAATATTTAGATGAATTAGGAATATTTAAATTGTCAGGGCCTACTGTAATGCAGCCTAGTGTACTTAAAGAAGTAACAAAATTTCAAAATCATTAGTTTGAGAATTCATGGAGGTCCCAGAGGATTGGAAAAGAGCAAACAAGAGTATCTATCTTTAAAAAGGGAAACAAAGAGAACCCAGGGCAGCTTGGAAACAGCTGCTTCTGTTGGGAGTTGGCTTTTGAGTGAGAGGAGCAATTTTACTAAGATGAAAGCACAGGAGGATTTGAGAGTCTAAAGCAACCAAATGCATATGCCACACTGAAAATTCTAATTTCTCTTAGTCACTGATTGAACATGGTTGAGGTAGGAAAACCATGCTTTTATTCATGTCATTTCATCCTTCTTATTTTGTACTCTGTGTAGACCCATTAGGAAAAGGTTAGACTCACCACTGCAGTTCAATTTTCTAATCAGTGATAATTGTCTGAAAAGATGAATATATTTTCCTCTCTCTCTGCCTTCCTCTCCTCCATCCTGGCTTTTCACTTGCACATAGCCAGGAATAGGAGGTAAATACCACTTATTTCACTTGAATGTGCTGCACAAGAAGATTACTGAGGAGCCTTGAAGCTGAGCCTCACATTACACGGCAGGGCATGCCTGAAACTAGTTGAATGACTTACAAAGGGGTAGCCAGAGCACTGTGTGTGTGTGAGGAGGCTGCCAAATCTGTCTCAAGTGCAGACTAGTAGCTGTGTTACATACAAATAGATACAGTCCCTTATGCCTCACCATTTTCTGTTGTTGTTCCAGAGCTACGCTTTTCAGGTAAATAGTGTTGTTCTAGAAGCTGCAAATGTCACTCAAGCGGAGAAGAGGGATCTTTTATTCATTAGTTGATTTGTTAGACAACTATGCCACCATCCTGTATAATGTTACTGAGAAGGAAGATCTGACATGGTTAAATAGCAGCAGGCTTATTGAACATGCAGCCCACGGGCCAGAATCTGGCCCACCAAGGGCTCTTATCTGGCCCATGGAGCCGCCATATGCATTTGTAAAAGGGCTAAGTATGTAAAAAAAAACTTGCTCACTGACCCCCAGGTGAGAAAAGAATTGCAGTGTGGCCCCTCATACAGAAATATTGCACATCCCTTAGAGTGAACAGTAACTTGGGTTCTTTGGTGATAAATGTACTTACCTGTAACTGGAAGGGAATAACAAGTTCCAAAAGCCTGCGGTAGCTGTGCTAGTCTAGATCAGCCAAATGAACAATGAGTGTGGTAGCACTTTTAAGGACTAACATTTATTTATCCCATGCGCTTTCGTGGGAGAAAGTCCCACTTCTGATGCTTGACAATGGCGAATTCCTTATCTTCAAGCATCTGACAAATTGGGATTTTTTCCCACAAAAGTGCATGTGATAAATGAATTTGTTAGTCCTTAAAAGTGCCACCACGCTCCTTGTTCATTTTGGAAGGGAATGTTTGATGCAGAGAAGAAGCAGATAGAAATTATTACTCAGGTGCTCCTACAAGGCCAGACTGCCAAACAGGAAGTGGTGTTCGTTTCAGAGGATCAATGCAGTGGGGTCTCTTCTGCCTAGAACAGCTCAGAATAAATAGATAAAAGTGGAAGGATTGCCACAACACAATTCCTAATAAGATTTCATGATTTCCCATAAAAATCCGCCTCACTCTCAGCCCTGGTCAGGTGATCTCACTCTAGCAGAGCTCAACTCTCTCCTCCTCATTGTCTACTGGGCCTGGGCAAGGTGGCAGGGAAAGTGGGCATCTATGTGGTGCCTGCTGGACAGGAGGGTGCTTGGGCCAGAAATCAGCCAGTTTGTTGTGGCAGCACCTTATCCTGTGAAGATGCATGTGAGTTGCTGGCTCCCAGCAGGCTTGATTAGTCTCCCTCCTTTTCTCATTGTGTCTCCTTTCCCAGTAGAAGAATGATGAGATGGGAAAGGATAGACTGAAGTTGTGCAGTAACACCCATGTTTATTAGCTAATTTTCCTGTCACCTGCCCTCAGCAGCAGAGACAGCAGGTTCCTAACAGGGACTTGATGGGTACACCATGTAGGAGGACAGAGATTCCTGCCAGTGGTGACCCACACATCCTTTTCCTGGAGTTATCCAGTAAATTATATTGGACTGATCTCTGTCAGAATCATTGACCCCCAGTCTATCTCAGTGGATGGTTTCTATGCAGATACCCAAGTCACACTCACCTAGCAGAGCTGATCATGACCCCTACTTCATAGCAAAGCAGAGAAGACAGGCAAGGGACCACTAAAGCTCCATCTTTCTTGCAGCGCTCATGGGAGCGTTAGGCTAAGGATATATATTTTTCCAGTGCTGATAGCAGAGCTTCCAGGTTTGATTTTACTGGAGTTCAGTTCCCCATTATGGGCACTGCAGAGCTTCTGAGCAACAGCAAGAACTATAAAAACTGGTATTCTGGAAAATGTTTGGAGTCACTGAGAGAATTTCAAAATTTTCCTGCCCATTCCTCTAAGATGCATACATGGTGAGCAGGTGAAACTGATTTGTTACATGACTTCCTCAAAAGTAGAAAGTTCTGCTACTGCATAGACTTTTTGTTCAGGGAAAAAGATGGTTGAAGGCATAAATGTGAGCTGCAAAGTGTCAGATTTCCCATTAGGCACTGTAGGCACAGTGCCTAGGGCCTATGAAATTTTTGGGGCCTACAAAGGAAGGAAAAAGTTAAAAAAGCAGAAAAAAAAGAAAAAATAAGAAAAATCACACCGTTTAGCATTAGAATGGTTTAAAGTGCATCATGTCAATCAATGTAGTTCAATTGGCATTTACCCCTCTTTTTGCACATTTCAGAGTGAAAGTGCCTATGAACACCAAAATCCGGACCTGGAGCTGAATGGATCAGAAATATTTCCTCTCAACATGTGAGATAGACAATTTGGCACTAATGGTCACTGGAAAAACAATTAGGGTCTAAACTGAATATTGTTGATTTGGGAGTGTCATCCCAGCTTTCTCTCTTCCATTTGCTGCCTCTTTTAAAACAATGACAATTGGCAGAGATATAATATGGAGTTCTCCCAAGAAGAAAATAATGTCACAGCTCAAATTCTAAGCTAGTGAGCAGTGCTGGTCTTAGCTCCTAATATGCAGGAGATTATTCTCCAGATGAACCAACAATGCCATCATTAATTAGGCTTACTAGAGATCATCAGTTTTAGAGACTTCCCCCACTCACAGCAATTGACATATGCACACAAATAGAAAAAGAAGTTGTGTAAAGAGAAAATTGAACTTGATGTACCTGTAGCCATTGTGTGCGTTCAACCACCATTAGCTGAAAACCAAACGTCACATAGTCAGGTCCTAAGGGGCAAGGCCAAATAGCTGCATGATTGCAGTTTTGCTAGTCAGAAAGGTGGATGGGACAGAGTTAATGGTCTAGGAAAATGGAAGTGAGCGTGTGAACAGCAGACCTTGGTTGTGAGTGCCCCTGATATATCTATATTTTTATGGTTAGAAATACTTTGCTGATAAGGGATACTGAGTAATTTGCTGAAACTAGGAGAATTGGTGATTCACTAAGGGTTACTCTGGTGACTCAATAGGAGTCACTGTGATTTATGTGACATTTAAGTTACTATAAAAGAAAAATAATATACTTTGGAGCAGTTTGAGGGAACTTTTCTTCAAGTAGAGACTTGAGTCTTCTCCCCAGAAGATAAGCAAAATGAAGGCCCCACCTCTCACATGCCCAAAGCCCAGCTGTTCATCACTCAAAACCCACCTGAGACTTTTGGTAATTATCTGGGTCACTCTAAAACTACTGCTGTGGGATAAGTGTGTGTGCTTGAGACTCAGTAAAAAAGGAGCTTGAGGCAAAAACAGTCTTGTTTTTGCTATACATTTATCAGGTGAAGGGTCATGTCTCTATTTTATTCCCAACAGCACCTGGAGAAACCAGGCTTTTCAGAACCCCACCAGGTAGCCACAGTTAGAATGTTTGATCAAACACTTAAGTTTAAAAAATAGCAAGGTTGGACAGCCAAGACGAGCATTTAACCCCTCCCCACTGTAATATACTAATCCTTAGTGCATTAATAAGGGGCTGAATTCATAGTACAGTCCAAATGGAATAACAGTGTTCAGCCAATCAATTTGAAGAAAAGGATTTCTTCTTAAAAATAAGTGAAAAATATTACCTTGTAGCAAACTCCATAATTACTTTGGAATTTTGGATAGCCAATATGGATTTTATCAAGCTGGTTTGGAGGATGAGGGTTCTAGTCCAAACCTGACCACAGATAAATCAAGACTAGAACCAATTTACTATGGGCCTCCCCAGGGGAGAATCGGAGGTACACACATTTTAAGATATTTTATAACAATTCTTTATATGTACAATGAAATAGGTGTATATACATTAATGCATCCGGAAAATCCTGTGCAGTTGATCACAGGCTATAACAAGTTATGTTCCCTATAAAATAGCTCACAGGTTAGTTTCTTCTACTTACACTCCCCTGAAATAAGAGTGTTGATGCTTCAGCTGGAGTTCAGAGCCTAGCAAGTGACATACTGAACTAAGATAAAATAATAATAAACACAAGCTAAGAGAAAGCAAGTTTGTGGGTCAGTGAACATCCTCTCTTGAGAAGGCTGAGCTCAGACTTGAGGTAAATGGAAGCTTCAAATTCTCTCCCAAATCCTAAGGCCTTAAATACCTTTTCCTTACACATAGCAAGCTCTATATGTTTATACCCCTCTAAAAATAAACTAAATTCTCGTTCTTCCTACCCAGATATGGATCCTGACCTTAAAATTGTTGGTGTACTTTTAGGTTATTTGTTCAGGAGTTCATGCATGTAATTGACATATTTTCCCTACTAGAATATTCCCCTTCACATGTCCCCTTTTCCTATTTATTTTGTGGTGGTCTACAGAAATGTCAAGGGTCTCACTGCGAGTTGTTACTCACCTGTTGACATACCATATATACTCACATATAAGCCAAGACTTAAAGGCCATTTTCAGGCACAAAAAACAGGCACTTGGCTTGTACGCGGGTCAATACGGTAGACAGCCCCAGCCCAGGAGTTACACAGTAAGTCTCCACCCCTTAGCATGCACTGAGCATGCTCCAGGCTGAAGCCTCAGCATGTGGCTGGAGCGGTCATGCTGAGGAGTCAGCCCCCAGGCTGGGGTTATTGAAGGAGGGGACCCCGACATCTGGAGCAGTCAGGTAAGGGAGCCTGGGGGGGATGGCCTGTGAGAGCCAGTATTAGGGTTGGGGGGTGTCCGGGAGGCCGGGGAAAGTGGCAGCAAGGGTTGGGGGCTAGGAAGGTGTTGGGGACTCCGCTGGAAGCCAGCACACGGGGGGGGGGGGGTTAGAAGCTGAGGCCATGGGTAGACCTTGGCTTATACACTGGGCACCCAATTTTTACTATTTTTTGGGGCTCAGAATGGGGGGGGGGTTGGTTTATGTGCAGATCAGCTTATCCACGAGTATATACTATATATATTATAATCCAAAATAGCTTATTTAGGGGTTTTCATCAGAGACTGTGGAGCAGATTCACTGATGTTTTCTTCTTCACAGCTACTCCTGCTATATCCCGGGGGCAGCTCTGGCGGGGGGTCTGAGCCACCCCGCAGTGGCTCACCCGCTGCTGGTGCCTGCAGCCCCCTTTCTGGGGCTCCAGGGTGAGCCAGCAGCGGCTCACCCCCAGGGGTAACGAAATAGCATGTTCACACAGTGAACTTGCTATTTCGTTTCCCGCTTTTTTTCTTATTTCGAATTAACATTTTGTTAATTCGAAATAAGATATTTCGAAATAAGGTGTTGTTTCGAAACAAGTTGTTTCGACACAACTTGTTTCGAAATAACCCTGTGCGTGTGAACACAGCCACAGTCTTGTAACAGGTTGGAAGTTTCTCATCGAGACGCAATGCGCATCAAATCATACCTAACTGCTGGATTCAAGGTTAACCTTGACTCTATATATGTAAAAACAAGGAGTCATGTGGCACTTAAAGACTAACAGATTTATTTTTTGCATGAGCTTTCATGGGAGAAAATCGCACTTCGTCTATATGTGTATTCTGGAAATCTGACAAAGACAGGCAACAAAAACTGAGCAGTGTAGATGATGGTAGAGGCTATATAGGCAGCAAGTGTCATTGTCTCACATTTGTTTAGTAAATTAATAAAACTACAGTACTTCAATTTAACATTTTTATTGAAGTTTGAATGAAAAGACATCTATGAATTTCTTTTGAATTAAGGCACTAAGTCATGCTGATACTTTCAGCACCCAAAAACTGTCACCCAGGCCTAATAAATTGCTGCTCAGCGAATACCATAACTTGCTCAGCTGCATCATCAGCTTAGAGGGAACATTGCTGCTGGCTCAGCTTTTATACCTCCAGCCCAAATTCTGCTGGGGCAGCCAGGATCATTTTGACCCTGCCTATCAGGTCTCAGGCTGTCCCTCCCTGTCCACTTCCAAGGACGGCCATGCCCCCTCACTACAATAATGTAACTGAGAAAGAAGTAGCATGTTCTTACTTCATGCTCAGCTCTAATTCAAAACAAATATCTGTGTATAGAGTACATGATGTAGTCCATTCATAATCTGTTGAGGAAACTATGGAATTAGGAAGGGAATGCCACCTCTTGTCTTCCTTTCCCACCTAAGCACACATTTAGACTGAATTCTTAAAATTATCATGGTTTCAGGATACAAGTTCATGATACAAGTTCAAGCTTTCAACCAACTCTGCCTTCTACCTAATCCCCGCAGACAGATACCATCCCTTTGGTAATCATCCCAGTTGAGATGACAGGCTACCTACACAATGTTACCGACAAATGGATGGCCTCATAAAATTAGACTCAGACTCTAAGATCAGAAGGGATCAATATGATCATCTATTGCTGCATAACATGGTGAAATGATCAATAAGACCAGATATTACCATCTGTGGTTCAGCTCAATTCACAAGAACTTCACATTCTCACATGGCTGAATTGAAACAGGGCACTATTTTTCTCAAATAAGAGCATCTACATACAAGCTTACAACTAAATAACTAGAGCCATTTTGAAGGGACAGCTTACTATTAGCACCTCCTCAGGGCCAGGAGTGGCATGGCATCTCTCTTTCCACCAGGTTCTCCTACCGGCAGCTGCTCCATCTCTGCAGTGGTCTTCCTTCAAAGTCTCTCCCCTTCAAGATCAGCCCCCATGAACAAAAAGCAATGGATGTTAACAGAAATAAGCTCGTCATCTTATCATGGAAAAAAACCCCAAAGTAGTCAGAGATATCTCAGGTATGAAGAACATATGCTGAGTTTTAGTAACAGATTAAAGTTTAATATGTATATTTTGAAGAACACCCCCCCAACCAATCACTTGATTTCAGACTTTGGTAGAAAGAACATCCCACCTCTACAATCCTATGTAATCAGGCAGAATGCTAAAGACTTCACCTTTTGTGGAATGAAGGAAACCAAGGTGGTGAAGACAGTAACAGGATAGGCCTATTTGTATGGCCAGTGCTGAGCTCTGAACCCATTCCAAAATAAACGAGAGGGAGAGAGAGGAGAGTAGCTGCCGTCAATTCTCCAGGTCTAATAGGAGATGTTCTTTATGAATGTATTGAAAAACAAAATCACTCATCATTTTGACAACAGTAATTACCCTTTCTGTGGAAGTACAATTACCCTTTCTGCAGCCAGACAACCAAAATAGTTCAGGAGTAATAAGAAGATTGCAGAAGATGAGCATATATCTTAAAAATTGATATGCAGCCTTCTACAATTTATGGAATCATTCAGAAACCTAATGCCTTCCCCTGCCATAGAATGAAGGCAAATACGAGTCTGAAGATGATAGCAATGCAGACCTAATTGTAAGCCCTCTGAGGTGAGTTCTTAAGCAATCTCAAAACAAGAAAGAGAATAAAGCAGCTGCCTTCACTTCCCAACATCAAGTAGAATTAAGGGAGCACTATGAATATATAAATGTCAATCTGCATTTAAAGCATGCAGCTTTATTGCATAGGCATTGAGTGTACTATTAAAAGAGATCACAATCCTGAATTGGCTTTAAGGCCACAGAAATGTTTGAATGAAATTCTGACTTAAAAAAAAAAAAGACTATAAGATGTCACTCTTTACTCCTGCAATTTATCTTCAAAGAAACTATTATAACAGTTCTTGGTCTGCCCATGAAAGGATCCCCCTGCTGCCACACGGGACTGGTGTGAGAATGTCTCACTTATGCTTGGCTAGATGCAGGGTCCCTACCAGCACCACCTACTAGCTACTAAAACTTTGCTTTGGGCAATCCCAGACTCATTTGTCTTCATAGGTGCTCCCAGTCCCTGAATCTTATTGAAGCATTCCCTTGAGATAATCAGAATCCATCACTGACTACTAATAGGTGTGCCATTCACAAAGGAAAATGTATCCACACAAGATTGAAAGGCTCAGCTCAGGACAGGGACCTTACATAGCATCACAACACTGAGATATTCTTTTGAATAAAACAAGAATAAATGTATTATCAAAGCCTAGCAATTCAGGAGACAGTGAATAATTTTACTGGAAACAAATAGTAACATTCTTCTAGAGGCTCAACTTAACTAGCAGCTTAATTTCCTGTCTAATGAAGTTTATCTGACCCAAACCTCTTTTTGCGGTGTCTTCAAAGTTTGCTGAGATCTCATTTTCATGAATGTGAACACACTGCCTGTTTACTTGCTGGGTGCAAGAGAAGGGGGTGTTTGCTTTCTACTTATAACCTCTCAAAGCTCATTGTCTGCACTGAGAAACACGTAGCCAGCTATGGATTTCTCTCCCGATGTATGCTTCCTTTCTGAGTTCACATCTCTTAAGTGACTTTTTACATAACTGGGAATTCACTGTCTTAGATTATAATACTTAACTTACATCCTGACACAGAGAGGTGAATATATACCACTAGTCTGACAGAAATTTGTTTTGGCGACTCAGATCTTGATACAGACTTTAGAACATATATGCATAACTCCTCACAAAGTATCTGTATTTTCAAAACAATATTAATGACCAGTTCCAAAGGGGTAGCTGTGTTAGTCTAGTCCAGCAAAACTAACAAGGAGTCTGGTGGCACTTTTAAAGAGTAACAAATTTATTTATTACATGAGCTTTCATGGAAGAAAATCCCACTTCATCAGATTCTTGATGAACTGGGATTTTTCCCATAAAAGCTCATGCGATAAATAACTTTGTTACTCTTTAAAAATACCACCAGACACCTTGTTTGTTTTATTAGTGACCAATGTGAACTCAGTTTTCATTTAAGACATCACTTGACATTGTTTGGTGAACCATGAATGTACATATGAGAATAAGGGCATTCCTGTAACCCGTTTGCTGGTTGGTGTTAAGGGGTTCTTGAGTCGCAGCTATGTGTGACAAGGAAGATTTTGACAACAGCAATAAATCTCTCTGAAGAACATGACTTTGAGATACAAGGACAACTGCATGTTGACTTTGGCAGTCAAATCCACTATCAATCACAACAGTAAAATGCAGTTCATAAGGAAGAGTGATATCAGCCTGTGACATCGCAGGTCTGCAAAAGAGGCCAAGGACATAGGACAGAAGTGTCTATGGATTGCATACTTCTTTGGAACAAATATGCCCATAATGTGTCTTTCACTATACTGGTCACTCTTATATTTTGTTTGGCCTGAAAATAGCTTTTATGCATCTTCAACAAAAAAAGGCAGAGAAGCAACAAATTTTCTTCATTTCTTGCAGCTTAACAGAAGCAGAGCAGCAGTCCTCTCATAATGGAAAAAATTAAGAAATTGTGGTTTTATGGCATGGCCCAGAGAGAACTATCAAAACAAGCATTGATGCTGAGGAAAGGCTCATCAAAGCTTAGGTGGTCATCTGCCTTAGGGGATATCACAAGTTAAATAATATTTTACTTGCTTTTTGAGACTCCTGGAGCAACTTGATCTTATCCTTTATATATAGCCTACTGAGTCTATCCGATCTTAAAAATATATTTGTGAAACAAGTATGATGAACTGTATGGATTCTGATTGTATTCTTCTCCCCCCATCCTCCAAAAATTATTTGTTTGGGGACCGGGGGAGGGGGGGAGGGAGGGGAAGAGATTGACTTAACAAAACATTTGCTTAGCATTACCCCTGCCACATTTTCATACATCATATCCTGCTCCCAATCTTTTGTCTGTCCCTTTTAGATTGTAAGTTTTTATGGAGAAAATAAGCTACTTAATGCAGGAAGACCCTAATCATGATTAGGCTTCCTAGAGCCTCTATAGTGCAAATAATAATTAAAAAGTAGACAGAAAATGATTGAAACAATGACACAAAACAAACCTGGTCACAAACTTCCCAGCAACCAAAAATACTTCAGGAGTAATAAAAAGACTTCAGGTGATAAAACTACATCTAAATGCAGTCTTGTAGATTTACGTAGAGGGTGGTACCGGTAGATGTAAACATGCCTTAAGAAATGTAGACAAATGTGGAAACAACCAATTTCTTTCATTCATTGAGGTCTATGATGGGCTGGCAATACTACCTCCCTGACAGGACCTTCTGGGGACATTTTTTGGGATACTCAAGTTGTGCCCCCATCTGTGGCCTGTACTTCGTCACTCCTTATCCAGCTGCTCAGTCCTCCAGCTGGACACCTGTGCATATATTCCATTTACAGGGGAGGTTTTATTGTCCTGGCTCAGCCACTGTCTTATCCATGGCCACTACTATTCTGACACCACTCTGCTAGCAGTCTGGGGGAGGGACTTGGGGACATCCATTTCACCAGGCCCTGGCCAAGAAACCCTGTGTGCAGTGACCTCTGCACTGCCTCTTTCTTTCAGTCAATTCTCTGGGCCACTTCCCTGCAGCCCTAATACACTGTTGGCTCTTACCTCTGAACCCTGGACTCCAGTGAGTCCCAGTGACCAGCCACTATGCTATCTAGAGTGCTAACTCCTCTAAGCAGCCAGCCTTCCTTCTCCAGCTTTCAGTTGGACTAACTACTCACCTCTCCTTACTCCTTTTTGTATGGGCATCTGGGCCCTGATTGACTCTCCTGCTAGACTTGCCTATTGGCTGTGCTCTCAGGGCTCTTTTAACCCCTTACTAACTGGTACAGGGCAGCCACCCTGTCCAAGGCCAAACAGAACCAAAGCAGTGATATGTGGAAATATGGGGGGGCAGGGGGGAGAGGTCCACTCATGAGTATACTACTATGTTTATCCTTATTCCATTGGTATAGAGATCTCTAATGCATCAGAATGCAAACTTGGATAGACCCTTCTTTGACAGAAATGCCTAGAATGAAAAAAAAAACTGACTTAGTATTAGATGCGCACAATACTTTGAAAAATACTGCAGAAGTCAAGAAAGTCAATTGCCCTTTCTGAGGAAGGCAAGGAGAAATGAATTCAAGAGTCTTATTTGACTGTGACAGAGAGTATATAAATATCTATCACACAATTACAACAGATATTGTCAGCATAAAAGATAGAGACAACAATTTAAAACTTATAAGCTCTTGCAAAAAAGGCTGGGAAGACAAGACAATGTATTTGTTATCCCATCAGTGGAACGTTATATTTATCAGTAGATTTGTTATCTCATCAGAAGGAATGTTGACTGGTAGGCCTGCTGCTAACACAACATCACAGAACAATGCCACAGTCTTTGTTAGCAAAGTTTCTTTTGAAACTTCATAGGAGACTCTAATAAAAAAAGTGTGATACACAACCTCTTCATCTGATAGGCTGTCTACACTTAGAAGTTTAGTTCAAATTAACTTAATTCAAACTAATTAATTTGAACTAGTAATGATTAGTTCAAATTAAGTTAATTCGAATTAACATGACCACACTAGGAAAACCAATTCAAAATAGCACATCCATGGACAGGATTTGCTAGTTTGAATTAGGAGAAGGGCACCATGGGAGGTGTGGCAAGATGGCCCCCAAGAAGGGCCATGCCTCTACCCAATATATAGAAAGAGGAAGGCACCCTGGAAGGAAGATGGTCAAAAAGTGTTAATTTGAGTTAATGATTAATTCAAATTAACACAACTACATTGGGTTAATTTGAACTAATAAGTTTGAATTAACCCTTACTTTGAAGTTAAGTGAGGTTTTATAACTCCGAAGTAAGCTTTTATTAATTCAAACTTTGGAATTCTTTATGTGAAAGAATGCTGTGTAATAAATCTGTTGCTGTAAGAAACTGTAGCTCTAAGGGATTTCAGACTGGTGCCTCTCTGTGCCCCCCTTGTTCCAAACACCAAGCATCCTAGGCTCATACCATCCTGTATCTTGTCATAGGCTGTGTTCACACACAGGCATTATTTCGATACAAGTTGTGTCGAAACAACTTGTATCGAAATAATGCCTTATTTCGAAATAACTTAATTCAAATTAACAGTTTGTTAATTCGAATTAAGGAAAAAAGCTCAAAGCGAAATAGCAGTTTCAGGCAACAGTTATTTCGAAACAAGTCACTGTTGTTGCGAAACAACATGTTCAGACGGAATTGTTTCGAAACAATCATTTCAAAACAACATTGTTTCGTCCCCACATGGGGTTTAAGTTGTTTCAAAACAACAGGTGCCGTTGTTTCAAAACAACCATGCGTCGTGTGAACAGGGTATTTCTTATTTTGAAACAACAGAGGTTGTTTCGAAATAAGAGTGCTGTGTGAACACAGCCATAGTGGTACAAGCTGTCTCAGTCCTGTTGCTATCAACATATGTGAGATTCTCTTTCCCTCTGACGTTGGTCCCTTTTAAGGAATAATGTTAGCTTGTACCAATAAGAAAATGTTAGATCTTATTACTGCTACTTTACGTATATGCATATATGTTGATGTTGCTGATAAGCTATAAAAGTTTCTCTAATGCATCACAGGGGCGGAGACCAGCACTTAAATGCTCTCTCCCTGCTATAGAGATTCTGTTCTGTTATAACCGATAAATAAATCTGTTTTAGCTGTGATCCTGCACCCAATTTGGGTTAAGTTGTATTTTTTCTACAACACTTAGTTCGATTTAATGAAAGCCAGGGTGGCCATATATTAATTTAATTTGAATAATCTTCATTAATTTGAAGTAAATTGTAAGTGTAGACATACCCATACTGAATAAAGAACAGTTAATTCAGTAAACAGAAATGATAAATGAGGGAGACATGTTCAGTAGGAACAGTGGGCTTGATCCTAAACTACCTCAAAAATGAAACAAGACAGATGGTTACAGATTTTCTTGCACAGACATTAAGGAATGATAGATTACAGAGGCTGAGCAGATATCAGAAAAAAAACTCATACCGTAGATGTAAGTTTTACAGCACCATATGTAGAGAAGTTGGGTATACCTGTTCTGCCATTAGTGTTCCAAGACACAGGATGGCAATATCAAATGCTTTTTTATATGTGCTGAGGGCAGTTCTTAAGCAGTTTCAATGGAGAGAGGGAGAGAAAGAGATATGGAATAAGTTCCATTTCTTTTCTAAGGCCTAATGGCAGCAGCAGAACAATTACATTTGCAACTCAGGCTAAAATCCTCTTATGGGTATGCTAAGCCAGTTATCCTTAGAGCTCACTACTGAAACAGAGTGCAAGCCTTGTTTGGTCCTTTTTGACAGAATGCTTGTAATGGCCTTTTCAGAGAAATAAGACAGTCTCCAAGACAGCAAACATTCCCAAGTCTAACATCAGATCACAGCAGATAACGGCTTACAGTCATCATCAACCTGAGGCACTCTGGGCCCTTCAAAAGAGGCTGGAAGTAACCAACAGACATTTGTGGATTTGATATTTAGGGAAATGTTGCTGTAACAAAGAATAATGACATGGTTTTAGTGAATTCACTCTGGTAAGCTCACCCATACTCCAGGGCATAAAGAAGTGTTGAGCATGATAAAGTCAGCTCTCTCAAAACAAATAGATCTAAGTTCTAAAGAGAAATAATATTTGAGAAAGACAAACTCACTGTGAGTAATGGACTGGAATCTCATTAAAGTTAACAAGACAAAACAAAAAAACTGGTCACAGGCTTTCAAGCAAACAAAGATGCCTCAGGAGAATGCTTCAAGTTATGAACATACATCTGAGAAAATTCAGCCTGAACATTGTACAGATTATATAGCCACTCAGAAAGTTAATGACTCCACCTGTTCTGGAATGATAGGTGCCAAGACACAAGACAGGGTAACAGCAGATGCCTTGTCAGATGGCTTGGAACAGCTTTTATTCGATTCCAATGCAACCGCCTGTATTTCCAGAGACCTACCAGAAGAAGAGCAGCAGTATTTGGGGAAAAAATGCACCCACATACATGTCAGTGTGTTTACTTTTCTGATTGAGTATGGAATTCACTATTTAATCACAAAAGGAGCAATGCTGGGCCTTTCTTAAAACAAAACTCTTGGATGAATTTCCAATCTAGAATTAAAAAACAAAATTCTCCTTTATATACAAAAATATGGCCTGTGCCAAAAATGATGCTAGCAGAAAGCAGTTACTCTTTCTAGACTTCCACTTAATACACATTTTGTCAAAAGGGAAACAGGAGACTGGTAAATGAGCCCATGTACATTTTCATCTCTATAAAGAATATCTCAAAATCCAGCAATAGTAAGTGATAACTCAGCATTTCTGAGTAGAGGTGGTATAGAAAATTCTCACAGCATATTAATGCATCAAGAAGTGGCATGAAACAGACATTCATTAAATGTGTGGAATGGCACAAAAGACACCATTATAGGATCTAATCAAGCCAGCTTCTCCATCAAGGGCTCATTCACCAAAGTTATTTATGCTACCATGTGCCAGAAATGCCCCTCCCCCACCACCTTATACATTGGAAAAACAGAACAGTCGCTGCATGAAAGAATAAATGGACACAAATCTGACATTAGAAATAACCTTAAGAAAACCAATAGGGGAACACTTCAATCACCCTAATCATTCTATTAATGATCTGTTAATAGCTGTACTCAGGCAAATGGATAACAAATCAAAGCTATTTATGAAAGACCAGCCCACATTTGTCACTCACCTCCCTCTTTAGACCAGAATGCATCTCTGTGCTCTCAGAAACACATGGGAGATTCTCACCTTCCCTCTTGAGCATCACTGTTGCCACATCTGAAAGTGGAATCTGATCCTGCAAATTCCTCCTCCCATTTTTCTCCTAGGTATCAGAGACGGTAGTAATCCCAGATTCCTTAAAACAGACCAGGTACCAGAGTTATGTACTATAGGGTTGCCCTTCTGTTTGGGTGGTGAAGGCAACACTCACTAGAATAGTGTGTGGTCAGAACAAGATTGGACCCCATGACAAACTGACCTTGACACATGTAAATAGGGGTTTCCATTGGGGGGTGCCGGGACTGTAACTACAGGGATAGAAGAGAGGATAATTGGAACATGTGGGGGGAATCAAATAACTTTCTTAGATGCTCTAATGAAGCCCTAATGCCTGAGGCAGGTGGGGGAGGTCAACACCAAAAGAAAATCCAGGGAGGTAGATACAATAGAATTGAATGTCAAAATGGGAAAGTAGGGCAATCAGCTGGGTATCTTAGGTGCCTATACACAAATGCAAGGAGCCTGGGAAACAAGCAGGAGGAATTGGTAGCACTAGCGCAGACAAAGAACTATGACATGATTGGGATAACAGAGACGTGGTGGAATAGTTTGCATGACTGGAGCTCTGCAATAGATGGGTATAAACTGTTCAGGAAGGACAGGCAGGGAAGGAAAGGGGGAGGAGTAGCACTATATGTAAAGGAGCTCTATGACTGCTCAGAGCTTCATTATGAAAGTGGAAACAAGCCAGTTGAAAGTCTGTGGGTTAAGTTTAGAGGGGAGAGCAACAAGGGGGATGTTGTGGTAGGTGTCTGCTACAGACCACTAGATCAGAAGGAGGAAGTGGATGAGGCATTCTGTGTACAACTAACAGAAGTTTCTAGAGCACAGGCCCTGGTTCTCATGGGGGACTTCAATTACCCTGACATCTGCTGGAAGGCCAATACAGCAGTGCACAGGCAATCCAGGAAGTTTCTGGAGAGTGTTGAGGACAACTTCCTGGTACAAATGCTGGAGCAACCGACGAGGGGCCTTGCGCCTCTCGATCTGCTGCTCACAAATAGAGAAGAATTTATCAGGGAAGTAGAAGTGAATGGCAGCCTGGGTAGCAGTGACCATGAAATGATTGACTTCAAGTTGATGATTAAAGGAAAGAAGGAAAGAAGCAAAACACAGACCCTGGACTTCAGAAAAGCAGATTTTGTCTCCCTCAGGGAACTGATGGGCAGGATCCCTTGGGAGGCTGATCTGAAGGGGAAAGGTGTCCAAGAGAGTTGGGTGCATTTTAAAGAAACCCTGCTAAGGGCACAGGAAGATACAATTCCGATAAGGAGAAAGCACAGCAAATGTGGAAGGCGCCCACTGTGGCTTAACAGAGAGCTCTGCACTGAGCTGAAGCATAAAAAGGACGCTTACAGGAAGTGGAAGCTAGGACAGATGACTAAGGAGGCATATAAAGACATTGCTCGGGACTGCAGGGATAAAATCAGAAAGGCCAAAGGACAAATGGAGTTGCGACTAGCAAGGGATGTGAAGGATAACAGGAAGGGGTTCTACAAGTATATCAATAACAAGAAGAGGATCAGGGATGGTGTAGGTCCCTTACTGAATGGGGCAGGCATCCTCGTGACAGAGGATGAGGAAAAAGCTGAAGTGCTCAATGCTTTTTTTACTTCTGTTTTCACAAGCAGGGTCAGCTCCCAGCCCACTACACTAGGTACGGGGGACTGGGGAGAAGAAGAGAGGCCCTTGGTGACAGAAGGTCAGGTTAGGGACTGCTTAAAGAAACTAGATGTGCACAAGTCCATGGGGCCGGATGAACTGCATCCGAGGGTGCTGAGGGAGCTGGCTGATGAGATAGCAGTACCGTTGGCCATTATCTTTGAAAACTCGTGGCGAACGGGGGAGGTGCCAGAGGACTGGAAAAAAGCAAATATAGTACCTATCTTCAAGAAAGGCAAAAAGGAGGATCCAGGGAATTACAGACCTGTCAGCCTCACCTCAATCCCTGGAAAAATCATGGAGCAGCTTCTCAAAGAATCCATCCTGAAACACTTGGAGGAACGTAGAGTAATCAGGAACAGTCAGCATGGATTTACCAAGGGTAAATCATGCCTGACCAACCTCATCGCCTTCTATGATGAGATGACTGGATTTGTGGATGCGGGAAGAGCCGTTGATGTGATATACCTTGACTTTAGCAAGGCTTTTGATACGGTTTCCCACAGCATTCTCATTGGCAAATTAAGGAAGTATGGGTTAGATGCATGGACTGTAAGGTGGATAGAAAACTGGCTAAAACAACGGTTTCAGCGCGTAGGAATCAATGGCTCCATGTCAAGTTGGCAGGCAGTAACAAGTGGTGTGCCCCAGGGGTCGGTCCTGGGGCCAGTTCTGTTCAATGTTTTCATTAATGATCTGGATGATGGGATAGATTGCACACTTAGTAAGTTTGCAGATGATACCAAACTGGGGGGAACGGTAGACACCCTAGAGGGCAGGGACAGGATTCAGGGAGACCTAGACAAACTGGAGCAGTGGGCCAAGAGGAATCTCATGAGGTTCAACAAGGATAAGTGTAAAATCCTGCACTTGGGACGAAAAAACCCCATGTACTGCTACAGGCTGGGGAGTGATCAGCTAAATAGCAGCACTGGAGAAAAGGACCTGGGAGTCATGGTGGATGGGAAGCTGGATATGAGTCAGCAGTGTGCTCTTGCTGCCAAAAAGGCCAATGACATACTGGGCTGCATCAGAAGAAGTGTTGTCAGCAGATCAAGGGATGTGATCATTCCCCTCTATTCTGCACTAGTGAGGCCACATCTGGAATACTGTGTCCAGTTTTGGGCTCCCCACTACAAAAAGGACATGGACAAATTAGAGAGAGTCCAGAGGAGGGCAACAAAAATGATCAAAGGGCTGGAGCACAAGCCCTATGAAGAAAGACTGAAGGAACTAGGCTTATTTAGCCTGCAGAAGAGAAGACTGAGGGGGGATTTGATAGCAACCTTCAACTACTTGAAGGGTTGCTCCAAGGACGAGGGAGCTCGACTGTTCTCGGTAGTAACAGAGGGCAGAACAAGAAGCAATGGCTTCAAGTTACAGCTGGGGCGGTCCAGGCTGGATATTAGGAAAAACTTCCTTACTAGGCGAGTGGTGAAGCATTGGAATAAGCTGCCTAGGGAGGTGGTGGAATCTCCATCTCTGGAGGTGTTCAAGTCCCAGCTGGACAAAACCCTGAGTGGGATGATCTAATGGGAGTGGTCCTGCTTTTTTTGGCAGGGGGTTGGACTAGATGACCTCGTGGGGTCCCTTCCAACCCTATGATTCTATGATTCTATGATTGGTTGAGGGACAATGCTGAGAAGGCAATCTTTCTTTCTTCTGCACTTCTAAGGCTACATCTACGCTATAGGCTGGTGGTGTGATTCCTCCACTCATATACATATATCTGTGCTAACTCTTATCAAGCTAGTGTGAGTGCATAGTCCATGGTAGCATTGGCAGCAGTGGCACAAGCAGTCCCGAGTTGTGCATTGCACAAACCCACCTGAAACCTGGGGTAAGTTGCTCAGAACAACTCAGCTCTGTCTCTGCTATTAGCAATGCTACTAGGACTATGCTGCTATTTACACTTGCACTAGCTTGATGATAGATCACTCAAGCATGTGCACACTAGCAGGGAAATCACCACCCTTTGCCCTTAACGGCCTAATATGCCACTGAAGTTCAGTCACATCCACTCAGATAAGACACAGTGGATCTATGCTAATATGCTGATATAGGAAACACTAATAAATTTTCCTAGCACAGGGGTAAATCAATGAAGCTTCACTGGATACAGAGGAGCTTTCATAGTTTTTACCAACTAATGTTCTGGTCCATTACTGAGTTATATAGAGAACCCTACTTGAATTGTGGGGTGGTTGTCAAAAAATTGCAGCTGAGTTGCAGTCACGCCATGGAAAACTGTGCAAAAGTACTAATGGACCTTATTATTTGTGCTAGTAAAGTCCAGCATCAATTTTCTGTGGTTTTCTACTGTCAGCCGCTGGGGACTGAGAGCAGGGGCTTCCACTGTTGGCCACCTGGAGCTGAAACCAAGACCTAGGGGTGAGAGTGGGGGCTGTTGCTCTCAGCTCCAGAGTGGAAGGGGCTCCCAATGTCACTGCTAAGGGCTCCGAATGTCAGCTCTAAGGGCTTCCAATATCAAAACTGCAATCAAAGCCTAGTATTGCAGAATCTGCCCTTTCTACAATCTTGTAAGTTAAGTCTGGCCTTAGTTAAAAATTACATAACACTCAGTTTGTATGTGAGTAAAGTGGATTTCTTTCTGAATCAATTGAATAATCCTGATTTGAGAAAAAATTTATTAATTTTATGAAGAAGAAGGGTCTTTTTACTTCATAATGATGTATCATTTTATTAAGTGCAAAAGCTAATGTGTTTGCAAAAACTGCTTAAACATTTCCTAAACTTAAGTACTGAAGACCCAAGTAAGCAATCTAGTTCAGTGGTTCCCAAACTTTTCTCTGCTGTGGCACACCTTGATACCTTTAATTATTTTGAAGCACACCACCATATAGTCTCCAAATGAACTCATGAATATTCATTAGCCAATCCAGAACTCTTCCAATAGTTTTTCAAAAAATTCCATGGCACACCCACTCAGGCCTGAGGGCACACCTGTGTGCCACGGCACACGGGTTGGCAAATACTGCTCTAGTGGTTATTAGTGTGATGCATGTATAATTCTAAATATGGATTGCACCATCAAAGTCTGATTAAGGAAACTAATTCTTAGCAATGCTGTGTCCTTACATTTCCTGTTGACTCCCATGGCCTTAATTCAACAAAGAACTTTGATGCTTAATACTTTTGTTCATTATGGGCCAAACCCTACAGTCTTTATTCAAGAACAACTGCATCTAAAATTTGATCCTTAATGAAACAAGTCAATTGAGTAATTCTTTACCAATACAAGTAAGAAATTCATGATCTGGTCTTCTGTGGTTGTCATATGTTAACCTGTCTGTTCCTCATAGACTAAGGCCAGAAGGGAGCAATAGGATCATTTGGTCTGGCTTCCTGCACAATGCACACCACAAAACCTGACTCACCTACTCCTGCAATAAACCTCTAGGCTATGACTGAATTATTGAGTTCTCAAATCATGGTCTAAAGACTTCAAGATACAGAGAATTCGCCAGCATGTGAGCCATGCCCCATGCTACAGAGGAAGGCAAAAATCCCCCAGAACCCTAGTCAATCTGCCCTGGGGAAAAAATTCCTTCCTAACCACAAATATGATGGTCAGTTAAACCCTGAGCATGTAGGAAAGTCTTACCAGTCAGTCACCCAAGAAACAATTCTCTTTAATAACTCAGAACCCACCCCATCTGCCCTCCTTTCTTAGGCCACTGGCATGTCCCTCACCAGTAGTGAAAGATCAGTCAGTTGCTAACTGGACCATCTCATCATACTAGCCCCTCCATAAAATTTATCAAGCTCAGTTTTGAAGGCAGTTATAGTTTTAGGCCCCACAGCTCCGTTGGAAGGCTATTCCAGAACTGACTCTGATGGTTAGAAACCTGCATCTAATTTCAAACCTGTTTCCCTATCTGCTGAATATGAGAGTATTAGAATTAATTTGATAAATGGCCTGATGTATAAGATGCTCAACTTATTTTCTTCTTTCACAAGAAAAAAAGTCTGTTAATGAAAAACCAAAAAAACAGCTTTTTTATTGCACTAAAAGGATTCATTTGTGAAAACTCTCCTTCATTTTGTAGATAGCAACAAGGAATTTGAGGTAAACCTATTATTTTGCCAGGTTTTCATAGAACCACTCAAACATTACTTTTGGCAAGAACTGACAGTATACTTTTCTACTGTTCATGACTACTAATCAGAACCCATGTTTCTCTTTTCCATTCAATTTAAAGAGATAACTATCATAATGTAATACCTTGAGATCTATTTATTTAACTAAGTCCTAATACACACTGAACAAAGTGGTTTGATCCTTGCCCTAAATAATGATTTCAAATATTGCAAATGATGTGACCATTTCTAGAGCATCATTATCAGAACAGTCCAACAGAGTGTGCTCATGTGCTATAAGAGCTGAAGTTGCATACAACAGAATTTTTTTAACCATAGTTGTCCTTTATGTTAAAAAAATGATCAGCAAAAGCTCCTCTGTCTGTTTTTTTAATGTTGTGTGGCTCTAAAAGAAAGAAGCACCTTCTGCTTAATTAAATGGGAAAAAATGCTAAAATGAAGATTGTGGGAGGAAATATTAATCCAAAAATCCAGATTCGGTAGCTATGTCAGGATTAACGGAGTTATTACTTAGTGATTTTATTCAGCCACATCTTGATGCTGCATTTAAAGCCAGGTACTAATTTTGTTGCATTTATTTGTGGAAGCTAGAGGAGGGGCTGGGTATAGATCTTACCTGGACCACAGTCTGTTGCTATGGTTTCTGATGAAAGTAGAATGATAATAGGCATTAGCCTCCTTAGCAGGAGTCACTTTGGTTGAATATTGTTGTGGTTGCTTTTGTGCGGGTTGTTGTGGTCTTAATAGGGTTGCTGTTGGATGCTGCATTCAGCAACTGTGAAGGGTACAGCAGTCAGGGTTGATTTTTAAAGACCAAACATCATAGCTACTTGTCCTAAAAACAGATGGCAAAACAAAGAGGTGCGCATTAGAAATAGTCCAATTCCAGAATGTAGGTATAGAAGTTTTCTAGGAACTGATCTGACTTTTTGCCTCTGAATGGCATGATAGGGAGTGTGGTATGCTGGACAGAGACAGGGCCAGACAAGAATCTACAGCTTTCTAAACTCTCTTGTACTCAACCACTGAAAGGCAGGGAAGCTGGGTGAGTGCCTAAAGAGTTCAACAAGGACTTCTTGTGGCTGTAGTTAGACCACAGCCTGTGGGGGAGCATTCCTAACCCACTGCTCATTCGGTCCACTTTACCAGCATCCCCAACCCAATTTCAATACACCTCCTATTATCATGTGCTAACTGGAAAGGGAAAAAAAAAAAAAAAAGAAAACCCAAAGCCTTACCACCCAGTTCTCAGTGTTTTTTGTTAAACACACTTACCTAGACATCTGAATTGATAACTCTCAAACCATGTTTCCACAGGAAAAAGTCTTCAGACTTTCAGTGCACAACCGTTGCTATCCACAAGCCAATGTTTAGAATAACATGTAAATAAGAAAGGAAATATTTTCTTTTGAAATTCTGTTTAAAAACAATCCCAAACTCATTTCTTCTTGAGCATTGCAGGAGGCAGCAGCCAGGCTGGACCAGTCTGTGGTAGAGCTTAATTGGGGGGGGGAAGGGAGCCAGTTGAGCAGATGGCTACAGAGCTGGAATGAGGACCAGCTCTGGGGCCTGGGAGGTCAATAAACGTCCCCAGAAAACGGTAGCTTTTTGAAGAGGGGAAGGGGTCAGTAGTTGGGCTGTTAGAGCAAAAGCTAAGCATGTATCAGCTTTTGGGCAGATATGCTCATATTGGTCCCTTCTGACCTCAGGGCTTGAATGGACTGCTGTAAATAGATGGTAGTGGACAGCATGCTCTCAAAAAAGGGCACTGGGTTAAGCACAGGAGTGATTGTGGATGTGGGTGTGAGGGCCTAATGGATGGGGTGGGGTGCAACCCTGAACTGTTACACTCAGCAATAGCGATCTCATTTTACTCTAAGTTTTGTACTGATAAAACTGTATTTCTATACGTACCAGTAATTTTCCTTGGATGCCAAGCTGAATCAAAGCACATACTGATTCCTGTTCTGTGCCCAGTGCTGCAGTATTTGCAATTATAGTATTGTGAGGAACAGCAGGGCAAATTATGAGAGCTTGGAAGTCTGATTTGCTTATAACCATCATGATTCATATAGTACAAGGAGAAAGAGAAACATTTTACCTGAACAATAATGGTCATTTGCAATACAGGGTGCAGAATAAAAATAATCAACATAATGTCTAATTGGCAAAGATCAGCCAATGTAAACTGTTAATCTAAAACCTTGTTAGAAATAAAAGGTAGAACACACACAAAAGAACTAGCTATTATTTAAGGAATTGTCACATGTTCAAGCCTATGATTACATTTCCTGTTTTTCCTTAATGCACCTTGCAGTACAACTTATTTGAAAATGAGAGTGTCAGATACGATCTATTCTTTCTTCGGTGCACTAGAGCAACTGCAGTTGGCGCTAATCAGCATTACAGGACCATGGTGAAGGCATTGATGCATTTTGAAGTGTTTTATGTCTAAAGAAAATTTTACTCTGGTCACAGCAACTTTTTGAAAGCATGAAACTGAAATCTCTTCTCTAAATTAAAAAGAATTGCCAATACATATAATGCAGAAATTTGTTATTATAGTGTGTTTCATAAATATTAGGCTGCAGAAACATCTCTGAACCCTGGTAGATTAAGGGTAGGACTATCTATTTCACCCCAGGGTTAATGGACAGATCAGTGGTTTTCAGCCTGTGTGCCATGGCACAGCCAGCAGTATGTTGTGAAATTTTGTACAAAGGTAAAGAAAATCAATGTACAACAAACATTGTTTCATCTTAAACAATATTTTACCTAACCAAAATTACAACTCATAAAACTTGTGAAAATTAACCATCAAATTAAAAGTGAGGTATCAATCTTTATAATGTTCACATTTTAGACTTGAAACACAGGTGGCCAAAGAGCTAAAATGAGATGATAAGTATTTTTTTCCGGTGGATCTGAAACATTAATGCATTTGACCCTTCTTTAGCCTTTTGTATACACTATTTTACAAACCACTCTAGTAAGATTGTAACTGTAGTAAATATAAGTAAATATGATGTTTATGAGCGAACAATTCAACTGAAAAAAGTGGGTGTGCTGTGGAATTGTTTGTCTCAGTGAAGTGTAGCATGTTACTGGAAAGGTTGCAAACCACTGGGATAGAATGGCAGATATGCTCCATACCATGACATCCACCAATATCTGGCCACCATCAGATATAAATCCTAATAGTGGTACAGCCAGCAGAGATTCCCTTCTAGCTCAAGTGATGGCTGCCTTGGATTCTGGAGCAGAAGATAATAAACTCTAATTCTGCCGATGACTTGATTTGACTATAAAATTGTTTAGAAACAGACTTTGCAAATAATGTGAGGGAGGAAAGAAAAGACAACATTTGGCTCTCTCAATCTGACTAATGCCAATTTAAGGCTTCTGTAGTGTTTTCATTACAAAAACACCAATTTTGTTTTCAATGAAAGATATTAAGATATGGATAGAACTTTTTTTTAAAGTGTTAGTGACAAAATGGGATAAATCTTTAAGATGAGGTTTGAAGGACAGTGCACATGTGGGCCTTTGAATTGAAGGAGTATGCGGGTAAAATGCCACTAAAACCTCTTCGGATTTCAGTGAACCTTTTTTAATGATTGAATGAGAGCAAGGCTGAGCATCTATAAATCCCATTGAACTCATGCTTCTGAGCACTATACCCAATGCTGTACACCTAGTGTTTGTACCCTCTAATATATCTTTATCCTTTAGATTCCTAATTTTCTTCTTATAAATGGATTCACAGCTGCAAATCTCGTGGCTGCCTTTGATTGTCTGTTGCTCACAGCAGTCACAGACATATAGACATTTACTCTAAATTATTTTTGTTCTCTAGTGTCAGTTCTTGCCAGCTTGTTTTAGATTGGATTCTCATTTGATGCTTATTCTGCCTGTAACCTGAAGATCTTATTCTCTCTTGATATTTACTATCTTTAAATCTGTCTTTCTGTTCTTCCTTATGCTCCTTGCATTATAACATCCAAAACTGTGCGCAAGGCTCCTAGTTGGAGTTTCACAGAGAAGACTACCAGCAGGTGCTGCTAGATCCTTGTGTAGCGTCTGTCAGTATTATAAAGAGAACTGTTTGGATAATGTAAGTGCTGAATTGGATTTTTTTCACATTATCTTTTCAGCGTGAGTCAACACAGAACATGCATAAACTGCAACAGTCTGTTTCTTTTGCAAAATCAGGTTTGGGGAAACTTCTGGGCACATACTGTATGCTTTGTTTTAAAGAATGACCACTGAGTTTATCAGCTAAAATGTTTTTTAGACCTCTGAGAAAAACCAAAATAAATTTCAATTTGAAATAGGTTTGTGATGGGTGAGTTTTGTTTTCAGAAAATTTTCATTTCCCAGCTCCTTCTCTTGTCTTCTTTCCCACTCAGTCTCAATCTCTCTCTTGCTGGTGACATTTTAAAGAAGTTTGTGGAGTTTCTTCTGTCTCTATAATTCAGTATCACCCAGATACTTTTTGTACAGTCCTGTCTCGGCCCTCTCTGGAATCCCCCTCCCATTTATCTACCCCCCCCCATGTTTTTCTTTCAATCTTTGATTTGTTATCCATTTGTATGCATACAGGATGTCAGAAATCACAACATTAAAAAACCAGTAGGTGAACACTTTAATCTTCTTGACCACTCCATTAATGATTGGCTAATAGCTGTGCTCAAACAAATGATTAACAGTTCAAGGCTTCAAAGAGAAACTACAGAATTGGACTCATATGCAAATTTGACTATGTGAAATCAGGACTGAATAGGGATTATGGATTCTTTTCCCATCACAACAGGTGATTTGACTTCACCTTCTTCTATATGCTGTTCCCCAGTGTTTGAATTTTAATAACAGCCTTGATTTGCTGTTACAGTGTGATCTGATCCTATGACTTACACTTCCCTGCATTTATATTCCTCCCATTCTGTAAGTTCCCTGATCTTCAAAGCATCTGACAAAGTAGGATTTTCTCCAGTGAAAGATCATGTGATAAATAAATTTATTAGTCTTTAAAACTGACACTTAAAAGATGTGACTGCAGCTTTTGGGAGTCTGAGTAAGAGAGTCTTCTTAAATCATTCCATCCTTGCTGAAATGAAGCTTCTGTTGTGCTGTGCCATTGTTATCTCAGGTCTGCTGTATGACTTGGAAACCTGGACGGTGGGTCACATACAGAAGACATTTCAAGAGCTTGGAAAAGAACCAACAATGGTCCCTTCACAAGATTCTTCAGATTAAGTGGGAGGATAGATGTACTCACATTAGCATTTTGGCTGAAAGAAATTCTACAAGCATTGAGTCAATGATTTTCCCCAGTCAGCTTCCTTGGATAGGTTATGATGTTCACATGCCTGATTCCCACCCCCCCAAATAGAATTCTTTTCTCACAGCTGACAGAAGGTCAGTGAAATCATGGACTATGTTCACACATAAACTGTTATTTCGAAATAAGTTATTTTGAAATAAAGTTCTTATTTTGAAATAAGTTAATTTGAATTAAGAGAATGTTAATTAGAATTAAGAGAAAGCCTGCTATCGAAACGGCTGTTATTTTGAAATGGTTATTTCAAAATGAGGCCATTTGGACATGTTGTTTTGAAACAGTTGTTTTGAAAGAATGGTGTTGTTTTGAAACAACATGTCTGAACGCCATTGTTTCGAAACAGCCGTTTTGAAACAATGGCTTTTTCGATTTCAAGCAAGGTTTTACTGTTTCAAAATAACGGCTGTTATTTCGAAACAATGGGTCCCGTTGTTTCGAAATAACGGAACGTCGTGTGGACATAAGAAATTTTATTTCGAAACAATGGCTGTTGGTTTGAAATAAAACTTTCGTCTGAACACAGCCATGGAGAACAAAGAAACAGCTTCGAAGGCACCATGAGGGCAAACACAATGAGGCGCAACATTGCCATCAATAATTGGGAGGCCTGTGCTCAGGCCTGTCCTAAATGGAGGAAATCTGTTGCAAACAGCTTGTCAACAGGTGGAAGAGGCAGAAAGAACATTAGCATGTTCCATACAGCAATGCTGTACCATCCCTCTTAGAAACATCGGCTATGTCCACACGTAGTTTTTAAATCGAAGCAACGGTTGTTGTTTTGATTTAAAAGCTGTCATGTCCAAATGATGTTTCATTATTTCAAAATGATGAGCCCCGTCATTCTGAAATAATGAACCTTATTTCAAAATAGTAAAACCTAGGCTGAAATCAAAATAGCTGTTAGTTCTAAACAGTTGTTTCAAAATAACGCCATTTGGACGTGTTATTTTGAAATACCCATTATTTTGAATTAACACTTTTGCCCTTCTCCTTCCCAGGGTTCCTTCCTTTTTCTATATATTGGGAGGGGGCATGGCCTAGGGAGGGGGCCATGTTGCCACACCTCCCATGGTACCCCTCTCCTGATTCGAAATAGCAAGTCCTGTGTCTGAATTTGCTACTTCGATTTGAGGTTTTTGCTTATTTTGATTTGAGTTAATTCAAAATAACAATTTTATTTCGAATTAGCCTATTTTGAATTAACTTCTTTTGAAATAAGCATCTACGTGTGGACACAGCCATCTATCTTTATTGTGACAAGACATGTGGATCTAGGTTTGGGCTTTGGAGCCACCTACAGACCCATTACTGAGATCCCTGGAAGACCATCTTACTCATTCATGAGTGATCAGCACTGATGAATCCTTCAGGTTTTTTTTTTTTTTTATTAACAGTTTAAATTTTCAAGATGATCTGGTGATCTTTGGATGTCTCAGTTGTTGAATGCCAACATTAAGGCATCTTTAAGGGACCTGATTTTTAGAAAGTGCTGAGCACCTGCCTTCTGCAAATCACTTTAAGCTGGGCAAGCAAAAATGAGACTCCACAGATCACTCCACCTCTTAAGATGTGCAGTTTGAATACGAAGGACAACGGCACCTACTGGGTGACCCATCAAATACTTTGAACTAAGACTTGTAAACCATAAAGGAACTAATTTACCAGACATGCAAGTGGAATGAACAGTTCCCAATATTTCTAGTTGCAGTCAGAATAAAAAAAGTTAAGTAGTTGCTGTAGCCATGTCAGTCCCAGGATCTGAGAGTGACAAAGGATATGAAGTAATAGCTTATATCAGATCACCTTCTATTGTGGAGAGAGGCAAGCTGTCAGGCTTATACAGAGCTCAGTGAGGGATCAAAAGCTTGTCTCTCTCCCCAACAGAAGCTGGTTCAATAAAAAAATATTACTTCACCCACCTTGATTAATCTATGTTTGAATTCCAATTGATTCACAATGGGGCTGCAGGTACATAATGGAAAAATGAACATATTTCACCTTTTAAACTTGATGCAGCCATGGTTGTTCAAAGAGGACTTCAGTTATAAAATTGCTTTGTCATAAGGTAGCTCATGATTTTGATTCAGCATAGTTGACTGATTGTTTGACTTCCTGCGTTATCAGTCCTGCTATATTAGAAATCTGTCAGAGCAATCATTTGAGTTGTTCCAGAATTTCAAATAAGTTTTTTTATTCAGCACAAAGTGTCTTTTTTATGGGACTCTCTTTATGAGAGTAATATGGTACATTTCCTGATGTGGATGTTATTTATTTATTTATTTACTTATTTATATTTAATCTTTTAGATTTCTCTTGGCTAATGGACCCTTATGTCACATTCACATATTCTCATTTCAGAGTGGTAACTGTGTTAGTATAGTTCCAAAAAAGCAAGGAGTCTTGTGGCACTTTTAAAGACTTACAAATGTATCTATCACATGAGATGCTTGAAAATGGAAAAAAAAGTATAGGGAGGAGGGATAAATGGAGTGAATTAAGTGTAATCACAGGATCAGGTCAGATTACTTCAGAAGATCAAACAGGCTGCATTGATTCAAACTGAGGGAACAACAGAGATCCCACACATCTCTCTCCTTCCCTATCTGTTGTTCTCTCAGTTTGAATCAATGCAAGTTGTTTGATCTGCTGAAGTAGTCTGATCTGATCCTATGACTACACTTACTTTACCACATTTTCTCTTCTCCCTACATCTTTTTGTCCATTTTCAAGCATCTGATCAACTAGGATCTCTCCCACGCATGCTCATGTGATAAATAAATGTTTGTCTTTAAAACTGCTGCAAGACTCCTCAAGTATTCCTGTTTTATTTACTGGCTTGTTTTTGTTCAAAAAGTAATCTTTGTGCAATCAGAAGAAAACTGAATTTTGTAAAATGGTAAAATGAAATATGATTTTTATAAGATGATATTTTAATCTAGAATAGTCAAACATAGTCCTGTTCGACTTGTGGAAACAGTTCTCTGCATAATATCACTTAAGATAAACAAAAGGTGGAGCCATTTCTCTGGAGATGTGCTAATGATCTAGTTGTAGTGCTCTTTCTGTCTGAGTCAACCTGTCTGACTGCAGAGATAACTGTTGGCTTTCGAGTTATGGGGATGGCATAATTCATTGGAGGTTTTAGACAGTTTTGTGAAGAAGGACATTCGTTATATCAAAGTGACTAAAAAAACCCAGGCTTTCATCTGAAAGCAACTATCCTCAGGCGATAAAGGGTCCTTCTGCTTTCATTTTTATGTTGTATGGGTAAGGCAAAAGAGAGAGAAATCACGGTTAGATATTTTTGGGGCATCTACTGCCAAAATAAGGCAGATCAAAGAAGTATTTGTTTGTCTAAGAATAATTCTGTCTTTTGCATTTCAATATCAGCAGTGTTTCTGGTAATGTTAGTTCAAGGGCTGAAAGACTTGGCTCTCACTAGTATTTTCCAAAATGATAATGAGCAAGTTAATACTTACAATTTATTTTCAGCAAAGTTTCAAGCAAATTCATCATGAAGCTCCATGGAATGGCTATTAGTTTCTAAATAGTGTAAACAAGATACTGAGTTGACAAGTAGAGTTCTTCAAAGAGAGAGCATTCAGAAAAATGCAGGTGGAGTCTTCTTTGAACACTCATGTTCAAGTAAAACTAACTTGAAATAAATGTCTGAAGAGAACTGTATAAGTGGAGTTTGGCTAACACAAGGAAATATCTCTATATATGCAAAAGCATATGAAATGTATGAAAAAGCAACTTTGATTCCATGAGAGACAGATAAAATTTGTAATAATTACTGGATAAGAACCCCAGAGTCTTATCTGATTACTCTGGAAGACATAAAATGCACCGTATTTTCCTATGGTTTATTGGACTAAATTTGATTAGATTCAGTTCGCTGAACACTGCTAAAGTTGGCATTTGCATCACTCATGAAGCTCGGAGACTCTACTTTAAAATATTTTAAAGTGGAGAGTGAAACTGAAAAGCTCTTTAATTTCAATTTCCTCTTGTAGAAGGTTTCTTGCCAAAGAGCTATCTTAACTCTTGCTCAGCCATCAGTGGGTAATTTATTTCAGACTCTTCTATATTCCATAAAAGGGATATTTCCAAGAGCCTTCATTCCCAGTCCTGTCTCCAGCTAGTTTTAATTATTCATCTTTTCTATGAACCTCAGAGAAGTCATAGGCTAAAAATGCCTCCTGATTCTCAGTTTTATTGTAAGATCTATATACTTCCTTTTGTGATGCATAAGGGATCAAAACCATTTCATCAGAGTTAATGGTCTTGTAGTAATATATCCCCATACTATCTAGCCACTTTAAAGTTCTTTATGATTTAATTACACAACCTTAGCTCAGTAAGAACAGTGGGGGAAGAAGGCAGAGAGGAAGAACTGAGGAACAGCCACACCAGTGCAACATGCTACCCCTTCAGCATGATGGGACTTAGCATGTGATAGACATCAGAAACTGCTATTGCTCCCCTCCCCAATTTCTCCACCTTTGTGACTTTTACACACAGCTGAGGAGGTATGTGGATGTGCCTGGTGTAGTAGGCTAACGCTAGTCATGATGTCAGTGTTGGGGACCCTGTAGGTGTGCTAAGACAGAGTCTAGTCAAACACCTACACTCAGCTACTCACCAGACTGCTGTGTGGGGATACAAATTCCCTGTGCACTTTAAGCCACCACACTCTGAACAGAGTACAGGCATATTTTTGGACTGCAGCTCCTCTGTCAAGCATCCCTGAAACCTGCCAGTCCAACTGTCTACCCCAGGACCATGGCTGACTCTGCTTTCCCAAAGTCCCCCATACCTTAAACAAACTCTTCCCTAGGACTCCAGCCTTGGGTGTTCTGAGGTCATAGGTTAACTCTTCAAGGGTATAGGATTGTAATACAACACAGAAACACACACACATAGACTTTGCACAGAGTTCTAAAGTGCCATTGTGTTCCTTAATCACAAGAGGAGTACACAGATCAAGAGAAAGATGATAATCTGCAGATACATTTCCCTGTCTCAGTTTCCTCACCACTACAGAACATTCTTTGGGCTGGGGGCAGAGTCCTCTGGGGCATCCCGAGTCCACCTCCTGCAGTACATGGCTTGTCTTCTCAATCATGGAGCCTCTCTGTCTCTCCCCAGGTCAGCCTGCTTTGACTTTGGTTAGCCACTCAGCTAACCTGTTCACTATGTTTTGCCGCTTCTTTCCCTCTTTGGCTTAAAACTTCTTGTATTGCTTTGAAAGCTTACCCTCTGATCCATGCAGCCTTTGTGGCTTTTAAAGACTAGCATAAACACTTTGGTGTCTTTCTCTTGTGTTTGGGGATTTTCTGCTCTCTCCATTTTCCCCTTCTAGTATCCTCTTCTAGAGATTCTACTTTGAATAAAGGTAGAGAAGCTGGAGAAGGCTTCTCAGAACATCATCCAAGTCTTCATCATCTAGTTGCTTCCATCTGAAGGCTTGTCCATTGAAGTCTAATGACTCCTTCCTAGTACCTGGAAAAGGAGGTACATCACACACCCTCAGACACAGAATAGTATTCAAAAGAACAACAATTTTATTAGAAAAACTTCATAGTATCAACTAGAGTTCAGAAGCTCTACAAACATATTACTCAAATCATCGGTGTAGACAGTGACTGGCAACATAATATCTGTACTAGTCGTACTGTTAGCACTAGAAAGAGGGAGTATGGTTTTTGGTATGCTGGTGGGTAAGAGGCTAGTATTCTGCTAGTTTAAAGGCATCTTGGACTTTGTTCTCATCCCAGGCCACATGCCACTATCACTATTTACATGTACGAGAGGGCTAATTATAGAGCAGATGCAAGAATACCTAAAGGTTGCACATCTTCTTAGTTCTCTCACAGAAGAAGAGGACTTTTGGTGTGGGAAGAGGAGGAAATATCTCACAATTAGGAAACTCTTATTTTTCAATGTGAAAATCTTTCTGCTAATTATCCTCCAGGGTTTGAGCAGAGATGTCACACAAAAGTAGCATAACTGAGGAAATTAGCTTCATGAGTCAGCCTGAAGTACTGTCAGCAGTAGTATTCCCATTACATTAGATATCAAATTGTAGTATGTTGTGCTGCCTGAAGTGTTAACTAAAATTACAGCCAATGTACTGACTAATTTCATACCTGCATGCAAAGTTTCAGCAGGTGTGGCACTGTCACAATCTCAGGGTTAACTGAATCTTTGATTCCTACTTCTCTGGTTTTCCTCCAGGCCATAATCTTAAGGTTTCCAGACTTACTCCTCTCAGGCTGAGACCAGTGTTTCTCTCCCTCCAGACTGAGGGTTTAAGCCTGTAGTGCCTCCCCATCTGACTGAGTATGTTTACACAGCAACTAAATAACCGTAGCTGGCCTGTGTCAGCCAACTTGGTCTTGCAGGGTTCAGGCTGTAAGGCTATCAAATTGCAGTGGGGACACTCAAACTGGGTGGCATAACCATAGCTGTGGAATTTTCATTAATCCCTCCCAGAGATTACTCATTTTCCAAAAGTCTTATGTCTGTCTGGCACATCTCAATATAATCTTCTGTACTCATTACTCTTCCCATAACTCACATCTGTCACTGGCAGCATGGAGCATTTCTTCCAGAAATGATGGCTTGTTTACAACTGGTCAGAAATTATTGACAATTCTGTGGCAAAAACATAGTATGGCACACTAATTCATACAATCATGGAATCACAAAAACTGGAAGGGACCATGAGAGGTCATCAAGTGCAGTCCCCTGCACTCATGGTAGGACTAAGTACCATCTTAATTGAGGGAAGGATTTATTGCAAGATTTCTTTTTTGAGTTTGGACAGAATCAGATAATCTACAACAGTGGTCGCATATCTGTTTCTGCCCTCAATCACTCATTTGTACGCATCTGTCACTATCTTCCAGGGCCAGCCCGAGATTTTTTGGGACCCTAGGCGCCTGTGATTTTGGTGACCCCCACAAGCGTGGTCAAGTTACGTCTGGGGCCGGTTCCATGACCATGGCCCGATGCCAGCAGCAGTGTGGCTCCCTTGGCTGGGGCTGACTTCCTGCCCATGGCCCCAACCTGGTGGAGCAGAGTGTGAGGCTTGCTGGGCCCAGTCCTTGTCTGCCTCCTCCTGGTTGGTGCCCTAGGTGAAAGTCTAAGTCACCTCTAGGATGGACTGGCCCTGCTATCTTCTGTTTTAAATTAATTTAAGGTTGGTATTAATAATGCTTTAAATATAAACACTAGAATCTCAAAAGTCCCAGCAAGTAACCAAGAATAGTTTCCAAGAAGTGAAATCAGGTTTTGTTTATCATTTAATGTGCACATTTTTAAAAGCTCAGTGGATGCTTAAAAAAAATTCTGACTGTACATCTCTGCATTACTGCATGTCTTATTAAGGCCTGGATTCAGCTCCTTTCCTTTTACTACAGTATAATAAACAAACAGTAAAATAAACTGTGCTCCTTGCTTCTATCATAACAAAGTTTTACGGGCCTTAGTGCAAGGTACAAGGCAATAAATGTATCAGAGCCAATCAGATGCCTTTGAACATCTCTTGAAGATTACCAGTAAACTCTGTTCATTTTCTTACACCCTAGCATTATGGACTATTCAGATTTATGAAAGCATATTGACAGGATCTTGATTGCTCCTTGAATGACAGTTATGATAGCAATTTTGATGCTGAAGACAAATATACCATGATTTGCAACATGTAGTTAGCAATTAGTCTGGAGCTATTTTTAATGGCACCAAAGTCTTTTAGCAAAGAATCTTTTAGAGAAAACAGTATATTTCCACGTGAGAAAGTTCTGGACCACAGGATGAGTAGAGCACTGGATCCCATCTCTTTGCGCAGCCAATCTGCTTTTTGGGTCCAGAGCTGATGTGCGATGCAGACCCTGATCAGCTGAGACACTGTGCACTATAAGCAAGGAGGCCTCAGAGGGTTTAAGAGTGGATGGACCACCCTCTCACTCACCAGAGTAGCTGACTAACAGTGAGGTAGGGAGTAAACTGCACCCTTTCAATAGCTGCAGTAACTTATTTCTCACAATGGTTCTGGAGTGTGAGAAGGACAGAAAGGGAAGAACCAGGACAAAGTAAAAAATCCGTTCAAGGGTTGCACCAGGGTGGAGCTGTTTTGCAGATCTGAGACAAAATTTTAAGGAAGGCATGAACAGTAAGCAGGGATTCCAGAAATCGTGAAGAATACAGAATTTGCATTTTTACAGAGAACATTTAGTTTTTATGTTTTGGGGGAGGGAACCTATACGGAAAAGTCTTGATTATCTGATCTAATTTGGAACAGGGCTAGATTGTATAATCAGAGAATGGGTGAGGCTCCTGCTTTCATCTTAAAAATGGTAACTATATCAATAAAACACTGTGTTCAACTGAAGCCCACATATATATAGTGGCTAGGGAAACTAAAGTTCAGCTTTTCATTTTAATTATGTAAAAATATGGATTTTTTGTGGGTTCTTTTATCAGAGTTTTTTTTTTTTAATTATGGAAAACTAGAATCCCTGATGATAAAGAAGTCAATTCTGCACTTCCTAATTTAGCAAAATTCCTGGGGCTGTCAATAGGGATTATCTCTGAGTAAAATATAGGGTACTGGGCTCAAAACATGGTGTAAAATTAGCTTTCAACATGCAGTTCTGTGACTGAGCCTTGACACCTATTTTCTCCCTTTCTGGAATATCATAAGACTAAACTCTGAAGCTGTATTTGCTGTGACTGAGAGAACACCTGTGGTTTTGAGTTCCTACTGGATACCAGGCAAAAACCTCTAATCAGCTTGAATCCTGCTTTTCTATCTGTAGAGAAACACAGAGCAAAGAAACCCTTGTAAACTCTCATTTTGTTTAGCAGTGTTCCTTCACCTCTGTGATGATAAAAAAGCCTATTTATATGCAGACCTGGACATTCTCAGTTCTGTCCCTTTAACACTTGCAGAGATTGGAACAAATCAATTATTTTAAAACCATGTAGGAATATTGTCCATGTTCAAACCTCATCTTTTAAAATAACCCAGATCCTGAGGGTTATTGGTATTGGTCAAGAGTTATGTCTTTTTTTTTTTTTGAGACACTTAGTTATCAATGTCAGGATTTTGCTTTCATATCATTTGCATCCTTAAAGAAGAAAGAAAATGAATGCTTTTTCCCCCTATAGCCTGAACTCCATTGTTTCAGGTGTTATGCTGTGGTTTTGCTTTTGTACATTACAAACGGTGAATCATTACTTATAAGACCAAAAAAAAAAAAAGAGCAATTAAGTTTCAATTAGGTTTATGGACAAGGTCTGTGTTGTTTTAGTTTATAAAGCATCTAGCAGTAATCATGAAACCAGTCTGGCAAAAAGAATTAACTCATAGATGGCTTACAGCAGTGCCATTTTGAAAAATGCCTGCCTGAGTTTGTGTAGAAAAATGTAAGCATATTTTGGTGTTGAAGAACAGAAACTGTAAAATGGTATTACTTCTAAAGAGAAATAGCATTTTATAGAAAGGTCACTAAAAGGAAAAGTCAGAGATGTATTCAGTCATGCAAAACAAAACAGCAACCAGTTTATGTTAAATTCCATGAATTTTTTTCATTATATATTATATTATATTATATTATATTATATTATATTATATTATATTATATTATATTAT
>ML681992.1:15732937-15823528 GCA_007922195.1 Podocnemis expansa
ATATTATATTATATTATATTATATTATATTATATTATATTATATTATTAGGATGCCAAAATACCCCAATCAGAATCAGAGTTCCATTTTGAGCTGAAAAACTTTACAGTAAGACACAGCTTCTGACCCCAAAAGGCTACAAGAAAAAGTCCCACCCCTGCAGCATATTTTTCCATGAAGACTACTGACGCAATGTGTAGTCCTATGGAAGCCAAAGATGCTCTGTGCTTACACAGCAGTCTACTTTAGAACTACACACTGCAGTATTGGGGGGGGGGGGGGGCTATGACAAGATGCAAGTGATTGTGACAGACAACAAGTGGAAGGGCCAGAGAAGATAAGGTAATTTAACAATGGATGAGATTTTAAAGCAGGGCAGGGAATTTAGTGATGCCCTCCAGGTAAATTCATAAAGGAGTGTGTCCAGTTCCCCTATACTGCTTTGAAAATGTCTTTGTGCACACCTTGATTGTTCTCAATCCTTTAAAAAAAGGAAAAAAATCTAAGAGAAGGTATAGTATTCACTGACACTGACACTGCTCCTCAAACAGGGCAGGACAACTTGTGGGCCCTTAGAGCAGGAGTGAGTCTTGAGGAAGGATTTCAAGAAAGAAAGTTTCAAAGGGACAGCCGTGTTAGTCTTGTAAAGCGAAAAAAGTAAGGAGTCTTGTGGCACTTAAAGACTAACGGATTTATTTATCGCATGAGCTTTCGTGGGAGAAAATCCCACTTTGTCAAATGCTTTGAAGCAGGGTAACTTACAGAATGGGAAAGAAGGTAATGATCTCATGGCATAGTTCAGGGAGTATCACCCTAGTCAGTATGTACAGACTAGCAGAGCCTGCAGCTATGAGTATCTATCATTTGAAGTTATGAGCACCTCATTTGAAATCCCCCCAAAAGATAAGATTTTGCTCTGTATTCATTTTCTAAAAAATAATATCTAATCCTTTTCCTTAGAAGATGGCCTTGAAAATGTAAACTGTGGGGTAAACCAATCTATAGGGCTAGAAGTTTCTGACTTTCCCTCAAGATTACAAGTTATACATACAGCCGTCCTAGCCCAGCTACCTGGGGCTGGTCTTTGGATCCAGAAGAATTGTAACTATAGGTTCCTGGACATTTGGGAAGACCCCAGATCAAGTTCACAGCTGCAGTGGCCTTTCAGAGGCAGCGCTGCTCAGGCTAAGTTAGTGCCTCTGTTGAAAAATCAATGTGACTTAGTGACAAGTTGGGGCAACTCAATAGCACAAGTAGTATGGCTTACTGAATTAAGCAAGTTCCAAAGAGGGATTAAATTAAGCAAGGGACTGAAAGAAAGGGAATAATCCCAGCCCTAACACTAAACCATTTTATGCCTTTTATTAAGACACGTTGGCCAATGTCTTCAAAACTGAGTTTAAAATTAAACATTTAAATTCAGAGTTTACAGATATGGGGGCTGGAGTCACAAAGAAGTGTTGATGCGGCAACACTCAGCATCACCACTTCTAACTTTTAGGTTTCATAGAAAACCACCGGGATTCACAAAGCCTGAGTTTAGTGTTAGGCTCCCTAGACAATAAATAGGGAAAGACAGTCACCTCAAAATGAGATTCTCGAAACTCAGTGTGAGAGGATGCTCCTTGTTTGCGTTAGCCTACTGAAGATACCAAGCCAAGGAATGTGTGCTAAGCCCCACCCCCTGATCGACAGGCACCTCCCTCTGTAATTCTCAGCCCTAGTAAACACAAATGTGGATTAGCAAGAAGCTGAAGACTTCCTTTTAAATTTTAGCCCACTGTTTAAGGTGGTCTCAACATTATCTAAGCCCCAAGTTTTAGTAATTTTCATGCTTGCTTGCTGTCTCCGAGTCAGTGATTCTTTCCTTATCTATCTACAGTGCAATAGTTTCAACACTGGAAGAGAGAGAGAGAGAGAGTAAAAAAGACATGAGAATGACTCTGTAGCCTGGTTGTTATGGCACTTACCTGGGAGATAGGGAATCAGGAAACACATCTCCTTATTCCAAGCATTATTAAAATTATTTAAATACCGTGGACTACTTCAACAGGAGCGACTGATGGAGACCCAGAGAGGAATATTTTATAGACTAGTAACTTGGCCATGAACCTGAGAGATAGCAGATGTCTGTTCAAATTCCATTGTCCCCTAGGCAGAAGGAGAAATTGAACTGGGGTTTTCCGCCAGGCTAAAGATATATCAGAGGTCCTCTTCATTTTGTGGAAGCTTGTCTAGAGGGCCTCAAACAAGTAGGCAAGGTTTGAGTATGCTAATTTGTTTGGGTGACTTAGAAAAAGAACATGTATCTTGTTGAAAGGTTGCCCCTCTCAATAGCAGATGATGGCCAATAAAAGATATTTTCTTGTCTCTTTAATATCCTGGGACTGGCATGGCTACAATCACACTTCATATTTTTCCCCAGTTTGTGCAGCACTCTGGGGCTTAGGCATCCTGATTCCTGTTGCAGAGGTGCAGTTCTCATACAGAGGCAGAAATACCAGCAACTAGGGAACCTTTACTGCAAATATTTAGGCTTCAGTTGAGTTTAGACAGAGTTTGGGGGCTGCTGAGTGTGGGTTCTATGAATCCTGGAGGACCTGATTTGATGATGTATGTATCTAACGTGGCAGGGTCCTAAGTCATTCTGTGAATCTGTCCCTGGATGCAAGCTTCAAACACTCGATTTTGAAAAGTTTGACCTTAAGCTCTGTGCCCCAGTTTCCATATCTATAGAATAGGAATAAATACCTACCTCATAGAAGGGTTGTGACAGTGAGTTTGCTTGTGTAGCTATGGATTATTTTTGTAAAATGCTATCTAAATTTCTCACAGAAACACACACCACATCCTCCAGAGTTGGAGAGCTGGGTCACATTCTGAACCATGTGTATTTTAAAGTTCCATAGTTGGTTTCTCCTCTTCTGAACACAGAGGTGATTTGAGTTGTGTTAGAGCATAGTCTTAATGGATAAATGGCTTTTAAGATGGAGATATTTTTATGACAAATACTGGAGAACTGAAATTTCACTGTTCTTCTAAATAGGAAAATATAGATATTGCTGTTTAATGAAAGCTCTGAATTCAAGCCAACCACTAGTTTTCAGATTGAATCTGCCAGCCTTCAGAGTGTGAATAATGTAGAGAACATCTGAATGTTTCTGACTATGGATATATGATAAAAGTAAAACAGAATAACCGTGAGAGAGCTCACAAATGTTTAATAAGGCACAGATGTGCTGTAAGATGTTTCAGTGGCATGGAAATCATGAAGTGGCACCTGTTTGGAAGACAGCTGTCTGACTGCATATTAGGGTGCTTGCTTCTTCACTGGTTTGTATCTTTTTCACTCTGCTGTGTAAAGCACAGCTACAAGGTTACCATTTGGATCTGGAAGCAATGATTGCAACCTGTTAAGTTTTCACCTTGTACACATGAACACATGTAAATGACAATACAAAATGCAAGTAGCAGAGAATCAGGCCCAGAATCAGTAGGGTAAATGTAAAAGTCAATAGGTCAAATTCACATTTGCACTTACACAGTCTCATTACAATTGATGGCGTTTGTCGCAGCAAGTGAAGGGGAAATTTACAAATGTGATATACGTAGACATCCAGGCACAAAAGAGGGGAAGAGTATATGCGGCCAAAATATTTATTTCAAACATAATACAAATTATAATCTGAATTACTTGGTACAATTTATCATATATATTTATTGCATAGAGATTATGTTGAAAGCATAAATACTAGGCACTTTGGAAAGCAATTTTATTTTATAGATACATTTGCTTGTGTACATTTTAAATGTTTTGTCAGATAGCCATTTTAAAAAGACTTGAGCAAATTCAGGGGGAAGTACAGGGAATGTATTGATTACTCATTCCATAGGTGGAAGCTGTGTAGAATATGTTCCAAGTTGTATTTATAAACTGTATTTTGTATTTTCTCATGTCTTCCTTTTTCTGTTATTTAAATTATTTTTTTTATGTTTTGTACTTCTATCTTCTCCTTATGCAATCTCATAGGTTAATTGTGATTCATTTTGTTTTAAAGTCCTAATTGAACTTTGTATTGTAACATAATGGAAGGAAATTTTATGTTTAGGATTTAATAATATTTTGTTATATCATGGTGGCTAAGAGTAAATGACTCGACGTAGGAGATGTGAAAATGAAAGATTTCCTTGGAGATTTTCACTGGAATCATAGCTAATACCTAGTCTCAAAGAGAAGATATTAGTTTACTGGATCTTCTTTGTGAAATGTCTATTTTTCAAATGAAAAGGGTTTAATTAAAAAAAAAACCCTATGAACATGGTGGGAGTGTAATTCTACTGTTTTGAATTAAATACTAAAAAGCTAAAACACATATTCTGTACAATAAAGCAGTACTAATGCAAAAGGCGTAGGGATGATTGTGGATGGCACATTAGACAAAAATTTAGAATACAGTATGCCTTCAATGGGCTACATATGCCCAAGAAAAGTGCCACAGAGCAGAATCTAATTTATCTTCCTATGGCTTAATTTCTACAGTACCAGTAAAATCCAATCCCACTGAGTTGTCTCACTGACTTTAGTGGAGATAAGATTTTTAGCTATTATTTCCCTGGCCACAGTAAGTATGACCTACAATCTTTATTCTTGGGTATATTTATGTATATTTAGTAGGGCTCTCAAACAACTTTAAAAGAATAAACACAATTACTAGTGAAACTTAAACAGATAGTTGTGATTAATCACAGTTTCAATTACACTATTAAACAAAAATAGAATATCATTAATTTAAATATTTTTGGAAGTTTACTGTATTTTCTAATATATTGATTTCATTTACAACACAGAATGCAAAATAAACAGTGCTCACTTTATATTATTATTATAAATATATGACTTGTAATAAGACAAACAAAACAGTATTTTTCAACTCAACGTATACAATTCTGTAGTGCAATTTCCTTATTATGAAAGTGAAACTTACAAACATAGAATTATTTTTGTTACATAACTGCACTAAAAATCAAAACAAGGTAAAACTTTAGAGTCTGGAAGTCCACTTAATCCTACATCATGTTCAGTCAATCGTTGAGACAAACAAGTTTGTTTCCATTTATGGAACATAATGCTGCCCAATTTTTATTTACAATGTCACCTGAAAGTGAGAACATTCATTTGCATGGTACTGTTCTAGCTAGCACTCCAAGATATTTATCTGCTAGATATAAAATTTTTATGAACAAAGTGTTATAAAGGAACAGACAATCATAGTGTTAAATGTAGGGAGTGACTGGGCATCCAAGTTCACAACACAAGTCATTGGGAAGGAACATGTTGCAGTAAAGATGATAAGTATAACCAGTACGTGAGTTACAGCATTCTGGATGTAGAAAGTCAAAAGACTATGGATTTGGAATACAAGAGTTAAGAAATTCAGGAACATCACCTTTATAGACATTGTGGAGAGTATACAAAGTGTGGCGGGATAGAAATACATATGTTAATAAATTTGGTCACCCTGGATTTTGTTAGTATTATGATGTTTAGGGTGCATTAGAAGATACATTCCTGTTTGTAAGAAGAGAGGTCTGTGAATCCTTTTGCTGGCAGTTCATAGAGGTGAGCCTGCTTATGCCTCCTGGTACTATCTGTGTCCAGTGATTTGTTTGACATAGAAGTCCTTGGACCACTTGATGGTGTTGGACACCAAACCCCTGATGAGGCAGCGCACTAACCAGGCATAACCCCATCTGATGCCTCAGGCCTGTAGCACACACTCGTTGTTGGGGTCCCAGGCACTTAGGGTGCCAACGATCAGGATGCGGATTTGCACCTCGTAGCCCTTAGCTTTCAAGGTATCAGCTAGGGGTGTGTATTTTTCTTCCTTCCAGACCTGGGCTCTGTGGAAGGCTGGGGTTGTGTTTTTGAAGAGGACCATGATGTCGACCATGATGAGCTTCTGGTCTTCATCTGTGATCACAACATCAGTTCCAGTGATGGTGGAGTTTACTGCAACCTACCACAGCTGAGGTGGGATGGCTTTCACCAGCTGTGTCTGGACCACATTGTGTCCAGGGTCGGTCCTACCATAGAGGCAGGGCAGCTCGGGGCCTCCACCGCTGCCCCCCTATAACTGTGCTGTCTCCCAATCCCTCCCCACTGTCTCTGGAGTGGAGCTGAAGGCAGCAGGGGGGAAGGGGGTGGGAGTGTGGAACCCGGTCACCACTCTGGGCCAGCTCCCCCTGCCCCCAGGGGCAGGGAGCAGCTGGGCCAGGGGCAGTCCTATCTGATTATACCCCATATGAGTCTCATACAAACCCAGATCTCAATTGCTTTTGGACCTGATGCGAGGAAGTTACATTGTAATGTTGTAACTTTCTAGGATGGGCTAGAATTCATTCACTTGCCCTTCTCCAGTGCCTAACAGAGACAAACCCCTGGAGAAAGCAGCTGGAGGGGCAGGATTCAGTTCTAAAGGGAGTCACATGGAAAACTGCTCAGAGCTCCCCTCCCACATTAAATTACTACTAAGAAGAAACACAACAGTGAACTTTATTAACTAACTTAACTAACTTTATCCTAAGAAACCAAAATGAATTTAAAGAAACCAGTAAGAAACCCAAGAGTCCCAAAGTTTAGGTGAAGTCACCATTATCTCAATTGCAGTCTCTTAAGTCCTTGAACCTTGAATGCAAAACAGAAGCAATCCTCATCTTCTCTGGCTGCAGGAATCTTCAGCTGGAATCCATGCAGTCCCTTCTTTCTTCACTTCAACCAGCACCATGCAGCCTGTCCACTGGTCAACCAGCTTTCATTCCCACAACAGAAAACTCCCCTGCAAAACAGACCAAAGCAGGGAGAAAACATCCTGCAGTTCACTCCTGGCTCAGCTCCTCTCACTCAAGCACTGAGCACATGGACTCTGCCAGTCTCTGTAGTTGTTCCTCTCTGGGCTGCTGCTCCCAGGCTTCTCTCAGGCATGTGACTCCAGCAACAAAAGAAACTTGTGGAGCATGCTCAAAATACTACCACTCCCTGGTATCAGAAAGTTCTGGTTTCTGGGCAGCTAAATGTGCACAGCAACCTAATCTGGCCTGACAAGGTGTCTAAGAAATAGCCTGTTTTAGGCATATGGGTTACAATGTGGTGATGCTTGTGTCATTGTCAAATTATCAGCAACTCATAATGCCTGTCCAGAAGAGCCCATGTGCCACCTCAGAGCATGGTGGCAAGACAGTGACAGAGATGGAGAAATGGAGGTTACTCACCTTCGTGCAGTAGCCGAAGTTCTTCGAGATGCGCGCTCCTGACATGCTCCACTCTAGGTGTTTGGTCGCCCTGTGACTCTGGATCGGGAGAAAAAACTTGCAAGCAGTGGCTCTGGCAGCTGGAGATGACAGCGGCGTCCATTGGTTCCTGCCCTCAGTGACGTCACGCTTTCATCCTCCCCGCTGCCGCTGCCGCCCAGTTCCTTTCTACCACGGACGAGACCTGCAACGAGAAGATAGATACTGCCTGTAGTAGAGGGGAGGAGGGCGGGTAGTGGAGCATGTCAGGAGCGCGCATCTCGAAGAACTTCGGCTACTGCACAAAGGTGAGTAAGCTCCATTTCTTCTTCGAGCAGTGCTCCTGACTGCTCCACTCTAGGTGATTTTGTAGCAGTTAATTAAGGATGTATGGTGGTGGGCACTTCGGAGTGTACACTGCCCATTGTTTGTAGGACTGCACGGCCTACTGCTGTGTCCATATCAGAAAAACATTCTAATGCATAATATCTAGCAAACGTTTCATCTGAAGTCCAAGTCGCCGCCTGACAGATGATGTGCATCGGAACCTTCGTGAGAAACGCCATTGATGATGCAAAAGCCCTGGTAGAGTGAGAATGAATTGTGTGTGGTGGTGCCGTTTGGCAAGAGGAGTAAGCCATACGTATACAGCTCGAAATCCATATAGATAGTCTCTGTTTAGAGATAGGTTGTCCCATTGATCTTTCAGTGGTGGATACAAACAGTCTATCAGTCTTTCTGAATGGTTTGGTTCGTTCAATATAGAAGGCAAGTGCCCTTTTAATGTCTAGCGTATGCAGGACCCTTTGTTGTGCTGATGAATGGGGTTTGGGGTAGAAAACTGGCAAATATATCGTTTGATTGATGTGGAAGGAGGATGATGCTTTTGGGATAAATTTGGGATGTAACCTCAACGAAACTTTATCCTTATAAAAAATGGTATAGGTGGATATGCCATCAATGCTGCCAACTCGCTCACCCTCCTAGCTGAAGTAATTGCAACTAGAAAGGCCACCTTCATGGATAAGTGCAGCAAGGAAGAGTTGGCCAAGGGTTCAAATGGTTGTCTAGTTAGGCCTTTCAGCACCAGTGTGAGATTCCAGGGTGTTGCTGGTGGCTGAACATGTGGGAAGAGATTATTGAGACCCAGCATAAACCTTTTAATGATGCGATGTGCAAATATTGAAGCACCATCTACCCTTACGTGGAATGTTGCAATAGCCGCTAGGTGTACTTTGATTGTATTAACTGATACGTTTGTTTCTTTCAGGTGTAGAAGATACTCAAGGATCGCTGGGATTGGAGCGACGACGGGGGACAAAGATCGTTGTGCACACCAGCTGGAAAAGCGTCTCCACTTACACAGGTAAGTAGCCCTTGTGGCTGGTTTCCTACTGTTTAGTAATACATGCTTAACCTCGTGTGAACATTGCAATTCCCCATCTTCGAACCATCTAGTCTCCAAGCTGTTAGGTGAAGCTTGTCTAGATGACTGTGAAGGCGGGTCCCGTTGTTCTGCGATAACAGATCTGGTACGCGAGGGAGGGCGATCGGTCTCTCTGTTGACATTCGGAGGAGGGATGAATACCATATTTGACAGGGCCAGTCCGATGCTATCATGATTACCTTTGACCTGTCCTGTTGAATCTTGCAAAGTGTCCGTGCTATTAGGGGAATGGGTGGAAACGCATAGAGAAGTGGACCTCCCCAAAAGATGAGGAACGCATCTCCCCTGGAGTTCTGTCCCTTGCCCTCTCGGGAACAGTATTGGCTGCATTTGCTGTTGTGTACTGTAGCAAATAGATCTATCATGGGAATACCCCAGATGTTGAAGATTTGCTGTATTACATCTGTGCGGATCTCCCATTCGTGTTGGTCCGGAAAAGAGCGGCTGAGTCTGTCCGCTATAGTGTTTTGTTGGCCCGGTAGGTATTCTGCTCGAAGTGTTATGTTGTGATGTATGCACCACTCCCACCAGGTAATTGCTTCGCAGCATAAGCTCCTTGACCTGGTACCCCCTTGATGATTTATGTATGTCATGCATGTTGTGTTGTCGGTTCGGATCGTTATCGCTCGGCCTCGGATCAGGGGAAGAAAGTGTTGGCATGCCCTGAAAACTGCCCTCAACTCTAGTAGGTTGATGTGGAGGCCACTTTCCGCCATAGACCACCATCCTTGAATTGTTTGTTCCTGGCAATGGGCCCCCCAACCCATCAACGAAGCATCGGTGGTGATTATCGTTTGCTGTTGTGGTGGTAAGAAGGGAACCCCTTGTACCAGATTGGTGTTGTCTAACCACCAACTGAGGGAGTCTTTGATAACCTTGGGAACCATTAGCATGATTTTGGTTGGTTGCCTGCAATGATTGAATCGGGAAAGAAACCAGAGTTGAAATGGACGCATTCGAAGTCTGGCGTTCTTGACCAGGTAAGTTGATGCCGCCATGTGGCCGAGCATTCTCATGGCCGTATATGCTGAAATCATAAGAGTTCCTTGAATGCTGGTTGCCAAATGGCCTAATTTTTTAACTCTGTCTAATGGCAGGAAGGCTCTGGCCACCTGTGACTGAATCCGTGCCCCAATAAACTGAATGTCCTGAGTAGGGTTTGGAGCTGATTTGTCTATATTTATGTCGAGGCTGAGGCTTTGGAACAGGTTTGTCGTGGCTTGCACTGCTTGTGTTGTAAGGTGACTCGTGGATGCCTTGATTAGGAAATCGTCTAGATATGGGAAAACTTCGATATGCCTGCGCCTCAGGTATGCTATAACTGGGGCCATGAGCTTGGAAAAAACTCTGGGTGCTGTACACAGGCCAAAGGGTAAAACTGTATATTGGTAGTGTGTGTGGAGCACCCGGAACCGCAGGAACTTCCTGTGACATGGTCGAATGAACACATGGAAGTATGCGTCCTTTAAGTCGAGGGAGGCCATCCAGTCGAGTCGTTGGATGTTTGGCAATATATTGCTTATGGACACCATCCTGAATCGTTTCACCTGAACGTGTGTATTGAGCTTTCTGAGGTCAAGTATCGGCCTCCATCCACCTGTCTTTTTCTCGACTAGAAAATACGGGGAATAAAAACCCTTCCCCTCCTGAGACCTCGGAACCCTTTCTATGGCTCCTAGTTTGAGAAGACGAAGAATTTCTGTTTGTACGCGAGTGGTGTCCCTGAAGAGGGATGGGGAGGGAGGGGAGGTTGTTGGAATGGAAGTGAATGGAATGGAGTAACCGTACTGGACAATCTCTAGTACCCATCTGTCTGATGTTATGTTCTTCCACTGTGAGAGGTACAGTTTTAGCTTGTCGCGAAAAGTCAGGTGGTAGGATGGTATATGCGTAGGACTGCCAGGCGACTGGGGAAACACTCCCTCGACCTGTCCATCAAAATTGCTGTTTCGCATTGCCAGGCTGGGAGGTCTGATGTACATGATTTTGTTGTCTGCCTCTCCATGGTTGCCTAGGCCTATTTCTATAATTATCCCCACGCCAGCTAGATGTAGGGTGGCCATATCTCATGGTAGTGGACTGATTCTTGTACCCCCTGAAAGGGTATTGCTGTGTATAGATGCCCAATGTTTGTAATGTGGCTCTGCAGTCCTTGAGCCCGTGCATCACCGCATCCATTGACTGCTCAAACAAGTTATTCTTATCAGATGGCAGGTCTTCAATAGTGCGTTGCATCTCCCTTGGCAATTCTGCTGCTTGCAACCGTGAGGAACGCCGCATCACGACTGCTGTCCCAAGCGTCTGGGCTGCCACATCAGCTGCATCTAAGGATGCCTGGAGAGCAACCTTCGCCGCCAACAAGCCTTCCATGATCAGCGGGCCTATTTGGTTTTGTGTGTCTTGTGAGAGGGTTTTGAAGCCTTCATTTAGGTTGGTGTAAATATTGTAATTATAATTGGCTAATAAAGTGGTGTAATTAGAAATACGAAGTTGTAGAGCCGCCGAGGTGTAAACTTTCTTCCCTAGGAAGTCGAGTTTCTTATCCTCCTTATTAGATAACTTTGTCTTAGAGAAGGATTGTCTACTCCTCTGCTTCGCTGCTTCCACCACTAGTGAATTAGGCTGGGGATTAGAAAAAAGAAATTCATTCCCTTTGGGAGCTATAAAATACTTTTTGTCAGCTCTTTTATTCGATGGCGGTGCTGATGCTGGGTTCTTCCAGATAGTATTTGCAGGATCTAATATGCCCTCATCCATTGGTAGGGCTAGTTTACTGGACCCCGCCGACTGCAATATTTTATACAATTTGTGCTGATTGGTAGGGGCTTCCTCCAGCAGGATGTCCATCGACTCTGGAGATCTTATAAACAGATCCTTAAACTGTTTATTATCATCAGTCTTGGTTTGAGGGACTGTGTCTTTCGTAGTCTCTTGTATATTCATCAATGGTGTGCCCATAGCCGCTACATTAGGTACGGTTTGGGTAACTGGCTGAATAGCTCCATCGCTGTTAACTGGCAGTGGGAAATTGTAAAATTGATATGGTATTCCAGTCATTCCCTGTTGAGGGTACAGCAACCAGGGGGAATAAGCCCACGGTGCTGTGCAGTTGTATTGTAAAGGTGCAGGTTGATTCACTTGTTGTATAGGCGACTGACTCTGCACTGGGCTTGAATGTTGATTTGAGTCAGATTCTCTCCTTTGTGATGACAGAGATGACTCAGAGTCCGACGAATCCGATTGAAAAAGAGGAGACCCCGGTGAGGAGTGAACTGTGAGGTGCTCTGTCAAATCAATATGTTTAGATTTCCTAGCCCTTTTAGTGGGAAGGGACTGGGAAGGTTGATCAGTAAGTGCAGCAGGCAGAGGCTGTGGCTGTATCTGTATTGCAGCACTCTGAGGTGTTGAAGGCTGCACCGTTGGGGGGGCGAGTGGAACCTGCGGCACCAAGCACGGTGCTGAGGTGGGCGCCGTCAGCGGTGCTGAAGAGGGCACTGGCAGAGGTAGCGCTGGTTGCGGTGCCGGCATCAGAGCCGCAGTAAAAGGTGGCACCGCGTTCAGCACCGCTTGCGGCAGCGGCGGCATTAGAGAGCGCGCTGCCGGTTTAACTTTCAGTTTGTGCAGCTTGTTGGAAGGAGTTGCCGCCAGAGTATCAGTAAGCTGGTCAGCAGAGCTCCGCTGTCCTTGTGGCTCGGTCCCTTTTAACTGTTTTGAGGGCACCGGGGAGGAGCTGACAGACCTCCGTTTGTGCGCTCCCTCAGCCTGAGGAGAGGCACCGGGGTCCGACGATGGTCGGAGCGCGCCTTCTAGGAGAAGGATTTTTAACTTGCGCTCCCTTTCCTTCCTTGTTCTGGCCGTAAGCTTTTTACAGAATTGGCACTTCTGAGAGAGATGACTCTCTCCAAGACATTTGATACATGAGTGTCCATCTGATAGCGGCATAGCGTCGTGACAAGAATCACAGCGCTTGAAACCCGCAGGATTCGTCATTGCTTTAAGTTGTTAATCTGTGTAGTGTTAAACACTACTGTTGTTGCTAATGCTGTCTATATATCTTTCTCTTCTTTTTTTTTTTTTTTTTAGCTAAAAGAAAAAAAGGTCCCCTGAGGGAGAGCCACCGCTGACTCCGTCCGGAGTCTGGAGCGGTAGAAAGGAACTGGACGGCAGCGGCAGTGGGGAGGATGAAAGCGTGACGTCACTGAGGGCAGGAACCAATGGACGCCACTGTCATCTCCAGCTGCCAGAGCCACTGCTTGCAAGTTTTTTCTCCCGATCCAGAGTCACAGGGCGACCAAACACCTAGAGTGGAGCAGTCAGGAGCACTGCTTGAAGAAGAAAGCGTGGTTTCACCCCTTTTCTCTGCATGCTGATGATGGACTCCCAGAGGACTGGCTTCTTCCCAATGCAGTCATCCCTCTACTGACTTCTGCTCCCTCAGGATAAACTCCCAAACCATGACTTTTTCTTGGCTGGCACAGCTGTATGCCCAATGTTGTGAGGAAAATTGCATTATGTTACAAAACAATTCAGGTTAAGGTCAGCTTAAGGTTTAGCAAATTTTGTGTTAACCTGAACATGAATTTGAATCTATTCTATTTCACCCACCCAGAGAGAATAGAATATACATAATAATAGTACAGCAGAATACATACTGCAAATATACATAGTTTATTATGGCAAACCCTGTTTCCCCAGGAGCTAGACAAAGATTGTCTTGTTTGATTTGTTCCTGTGGTGACAGCCTGTGGGAGGGAAGTGGTGAGATGTTTTTAGTGAGGTGCTTTGAGGCATTCTGCCTGTACAGCACAGAGACAAGCAGAAAAACACTCCTGAAACCTGCTTCTGAAGACAAGCATGCCTGACCTCAGATTATAGCTTCATATGATAAAACATGCTGTCAGGGTGGGACCTGGGCGCGTCAACATATCTGGCCATGAAGCACTGGTTTGCTAGATCACTGGTTCTCAATCTTTTGTATCTTGTGTCCCCCAAGTCACTCTATCAAGGAACCTGGATCCCACCATGATAGAAACAAAAAGCCCACTTTTTCTGAGAAGGACATTTATACGTTTACAGGCAGATCAATGGGAGGAAGAGCGAATTCTTAATAATTATTTTGAAAACCCTGCATCCAACCTAGAATACTTCTCTGTGCCACGGGTGGTATGTGAACCACCAGTTGAGAACCACTGCGCTAGGCAACCTTTTTGACATTCAGAGAGTGCTGCTGTCAGCATTCAGACTAGATTCTGTGAAGGATGTAGTGAAGAGCTGTTTCCCTCATAAAGCACTGGAACAGGCTGGGCAGCGTCTAGACAGTAGTCAGTAAAACATTTGGGACAAAAGGTGATGTGTCAATATACAATTTTGTTATTGTAACAATAGCAAACATCAGCCTTTGTATCTTAAGGCATACTTGATTCCCAACCAAAACATTTAAAAAGACAAAGAAAAAAATGCCCAACAAATTCCAATATATTTAGTAAAAGAATATGCAAAGTACTGACTGTTAAAGAGTTCACCAGCCTCTAGCATGAATTCAATGGTGAAGTAAGTTAGGTTATCCACTGACATGATCTGTGAAAGTACAGCCATTATCAACTAGTCTTATTCTTACTAATAGAAGAAAATTGAAAGAATTTTTGTACTGGTGATTTCACATTTAACAGAACAGGAAAATCAGCTGTTCCTTCCACCAACTCTAACATTCTGGTGAATTTATATCTCAAAGTACTGTAGCATAGTAGTGATAATGCAGTTGCTGTCATTACCCGAATGCTGGATAAATATACGGCATGTCTAATACCAAGCAGATGCCTCCTGTAAAAAAGTTATGTCTCACAGATCCGTGAACTGTGCTGAGTCCTGAGCACTGAGGTAAGCTGAGTTTCTTAGCAATGTAATGATGACTAATGATGTAACAGACAAAATGTAACAAACTGGACAATGACAATGCAAGTGGAAGGCAAAGTCTAAGTATGGTAAAAAGAATAGTAGGAGTCACATTTGTGCACTTAAAAATACAATAGATGTATTCTAAAGCAGGGCAGCTGCAGGATTCTGAAGGCTTTCTACACGTAGAGTTACCTTAGAAGGATTTAAATGAACAGCCATTTCATGAATCAAAATTGAGATGGGAAATTTTCCTCCATTTCCAGTCCCCTCCTTGAAACACTAATTATAAAGTTTGAGTTCACCAGGTGCTGGTGAACTCCAGCTGGGGGTTACATTACAATCCAAAGACTAGACTGGGCACAATAGATGCAGGTCTGTCCCAGGGTAGTCGTCAGTATTTCAAGCTATTTCAATAAAAACAATGTGGATTTGCTATTTTTAGAATAGTATTTATGGCATCAAGATGTGGTTTACTCACCTCTAGGGCTGAATTAAGAGGCCCACAACCTTGGCCCCGAAACATGGTCCCCCCCAGCCTGGGGCCACAGCACCCCACCATGGTGACCTGGGGGCAGGGTGGGCGGTGCTCCTGGACCCAGAAGTCATGGATGGCTGTGGCACTCTCACCCCTGGACCGGCTCCTCTGCCCCTGGGGATGAAGCCAGCCAGAGCACACTGAGCTCCAGAGCCAAGGACAGGGCTGAATAGTGTGCTGGGCAGTCCCGCCTTTGGAGTGTAGCGGCTGCATGCTGGCCTGCCTTGCCTGTGGGAGCAGACCCTTTGGTCCAAGGAGGCAAGGCAGGAGTGCCATGGACTGCCATGGCTTCTGGCTGCAGAGCCCATTCCCACAGCACCAGCACCCTGACCCCAGAGGGCCCGGTCAGCAGGTGCTCTAGGGGTTATAGTCTGGCGCTCCCTTCAGGTTGGGGTCTGAGGCTGCCTGCCCCTTTGGCACCTGTGTTGATCTGGCCTTGCTCACCTCATGGATGTCCTGCCATTAACCCAAGCTTAATATGGACCAAGCTAAACAACATTTCTTCTCCACTTCTCCAGTTCTGTCTATGAAGACAGTACCATCAAACTTGCTGTCACTCATCGCAAGAAAATGGCAATAATCTTTAACTCCTCCTCCTCTCTTCTTTCACAAGTCCAAACCATATCAGTACTCTGCCACAGTTTTCTCCAAAGCATAGAGTCACAAAAGGTTAGAAGGGGCCACAAAGATCATCTAGTCCAAGCCCCTGCCAAGATGCAGAATTTGTTGTGTCTAAACCACCAAAACCAGATGACTATCCAACCACCTATGAAAAGCTCCAGTGAAGGAACCTCCACAACCTCCTTAAGCAGTCTGTTCAATTGTCCCACTGTTCTCACAGTTAGAGAGCTTTTCCTGAGATTTAATCTAAGTGTGCTATCCTCAATTGCCCTCTGTGGTAAGAAAGAGCAACTTTTCTCTATCTTTATGTCAGTCTTTCAAGTATTGGAAGACCACTATCATGTCCCACCAAACTTCTTTTTCTAAACTAAAAATGCTCCATTCTTTCAGCCTTTACTTAAATGGCTTGTATTCCATCTCTTTGATCATATTTGTCATTTGCCTCGGAATCCTTTCCAGTTTCTGTACATTGTTTCTGTACGTTGGTGACCAGAACTGGACACGAAACTCCAACTGAGTTGTAACATTTACAAGATATGTCAGTTTCTCTCCATTCATGCTGCCATAACCTACTGTCTTCCATTTTGATTAAAACATAAGAACAATCAAATGTGATCAGACCAATGGTCCATTTAGCTCAATATCCTGTCTTTTGATGGTGGCCAATGCCTTCAGAAGAATGAACAGAACAGATAGTCATCAAGTGTGACAGATTCACTGTCGCTCATTCCTTCCTTCTGGCAAACAGAAGCTAGGGATGCTTAGCATGTGGTTTTGCATCTTTGCTCATACTGGCTAATAGGCAATGATGGACCTATCCTCCTGTAAGGAGCAGGAGATATGGTCGCCCTCAAAGACAGACAGAGAGGGTGGACCAATCCCCCACGGGAGGTGGGGGGACCAGGAACTATAACTCCACCTGATTGGAAGCAATGGAGCAGGCCAGGAAGGTTAGGCATAAAAAGGCACCCCTCTCCCTCAGTCCAGCCCCAGTGGTCACAGAGAAAGGACCTCTCTGCCTTGCCATAGGGCCTTGGTCTATGCAGACCTTCCAAGAGCACCTGACAGCCTGGGGCAAAGATGAGTGCCCTGACTGGCCCATACCCTCTGACCCAAGGACACCACAGCTCCTCAGGCTCTAGAGGAGCTGCCATCTCAGAGTCCAGAGGACCTGCCTGCCAGTGCAGAGCTACAAGAACCTGAAGAGCCCACTGGACCCCAGGACCTGGATGAGCTATCCTCTGCTGAGGTCCTGGAAGAACTGCAGACCAACCTGGAGTCAAACAGACCCAAGGAGCCAGCTGGACCCCAGGACCTACCCTCTACTGAGGACCTGGAAGAACCACAGACCAACCCGGAGCCAGGTGGAGCCAAGGAGCCAGCTGGATCACCGGACCTGGATGAGCTTCCTTCTGCTGAGGGCACCACAGATCTCTCTGACCTCCTACCCACTGAAGAGATGGAGGGTTTCTGGAACATCCCACTGGCTGTATACCCAGACAAGCCCGTGGGACCCAGCAGACAAGGTACTCTGGGAAGGGGAGCGCAGAAATAGCCCAGGGAAGCCAGGTGCCTGTCTGGTGGTAGGGCAGTGTGTTTCAGTTGCAGCCCCACTGCCACTGTGGTGGGATGCTCCCATGGCTGCTAGGGCCCTGGGCAGGGACACAGTGGAGATGGGTGAGCCTGTGCCCCCCTTCTCCATGATGACTGCACCTCAGCTACCTACTCCCCAAACCCAGCAACTGACCAGAGCCCTGAAAGAGACTGTGACCTACGCTGCTCTGCTTGAGGGCCAGGCAACTTGGTGTTTATACAGACTCACCCTAGCTAGGGCAAGAACTGCTGCCTGCCCTGCCCTGCTCTGCCCTGTGTGAGGGCCAGGGGACCTCGTGTATTGATACTGGCCCTGATTCAGGGGTAGAGACAGCAGCCGCCCCACCCTTCCAGAGGTCTGGGAGGCACCTGTCACACCTCCATTAACTTTTCTTTTCTTTCTTTTTTTTTTTTCCTGAACTGTTATAGTCTTTACCATCACAACATCCTCTGGTAAAGAGTTCCATGGGTAGACTGTGGTTTGTGATGAAATACTTCTTCTGTGTTTCTTGAAAAGTAGGTTCTTTATTATAGTTTCAGCCAATTTGTCTAGTATTGAAGTCTAGTATTGAAGTTAGGTTTACTGGCCAGAGAGTTGCTAGGTTTGCCTTTGGAGCCTTTGTAAAAATTGGCATCACATTAGCTATCCTCCAGGCAACTGGCACAGAAGCTGATTTAAATTATAGCTTACATACTACAATACAGCTGACGTTTCATATTTGAATTCCTTCGGAATTCTTGGGTGGATGCCATCTGGTCCTAGTGATTTATTAGTATTTAATTTATCAGGTTCTTCCAAAACCTCCTGTAATGACACCTCATTATATTAATGCAACTTCCTCTTATTTTGCCTCTCTGACATACATGCTGCCCCCTCCAGTCCCTACAAAATGTTGCCACAGAGATCATATTCCTTGCCTGACAATTTGACCACATCATTGTCCTCTTTGAAATTCTCTACTGGTTACTCTTGCACAGCATTAAATTCAACCTTCTCATTCTTCAAGGTCCCGTGTAACTCATGCCTCTCTATCCATTCTTGTGACTTTTCATGTCAATCACAATGTCTTCACTTTATCAGTAATGCGCTGGTGCTTCCACAAACATTTCCATGTCTTCTTTCACTCCACTGTCCAATGCCTCTTCTGAACTGGCTCACAAAACTACCGCTCTTATTTGTATTCTGTTGAAGTTCTAATTCCAGCGAAAGAGTCACCAAAAAAAAAAAAAAATAACCAGTGGATTAAACTTTTGGCGTGGGTACTTGCGGATAATCGGACAAAACAATTAATTGCATTTATAAATTCTTATCTCATATGGTCAGCTAGCATCGTAACCATTCTTTCCTTTATCTTATGACTAGATTTTTATATTTAATCTTTTTGATGATAAACACCTCAAGCGTGTTATGACATTGGGGGTGCAAGCAGAAACAAATAGGACTTATCAGTAATAGTATACATATAAATATCTAAATTTTCATAAGATCTTTGAGTGATGTCTTTCAGCAATGCATTTCATCAGCTAATTATAAATTCTGTAAGAAAAATGTTTCCTTTTATTAGTTTTAAGTAGACTGTTTTCAATTTCTTTGGCAGATGTTAAAACAGAATAATTGCCATTCTGGAGTGAGAGAAAAAGAGCAGTACTTTGAATGTTTCATTTAAATGCATTGAAAGCTAGTTTGTATGAGAAATATATACAAAATATCTAGGTGAATATTTAAACATGAACAAAATGCTAATCATTATATGAATGGAGACAGTCTTGCACTGATAGGGGAACGACTTGTGACAGCATAAGTATTTTATATCTTTGATTCATTTACTTGACATCATGCAAGGAATTATTCTGATAACCTAAAGGTGCTGAATTCTTTCACTAGGGGCAGTAAAGAAATATTTTATATTATGCTACAGTCAGTGGTAGTTGTAGTATTAATTCTTAATTCTGTAAGTTCTCCCTCTTCAAAGCGTCTGACGAAGCGGGATATTCTCCCACGAAAGCTCATGCGATAAATAAATCTGTTAGTCTTTAAGTGCCACAAGACTCCTTGCTTTTTTTGCTTTACTAGACTAACACGGCTGCCCCTTTGGAACTACACTATAACCAGTGACATTCAGATAGAAGGCTTGGGAGCCACAAGTAGCTCTTTAACTTGCTTCTATGGCTCTCTGTAGCACGTGATATTGGAACACTTATTTAATTACTAGGTAATCAAGATGCTTTAATTACATTAATAACCAGTTATAGAATACTTGGTCAGTCTCTTTGCAGTGGAAATTTTATATATAGAGAGACACAGAGTAAGTGAAACAATTCACACTATTGTGGCTCTTTTGGGTAATGTTGATCACTAGTTCGGCCTTTAAATCACTGAGGGGTGTGTATCACTGTTCTACAACACTTAGCTAGCTGTTGCCACAATGATCCTTCCCTCTGCTCAATGAACCACTGCTCTGTAAACTCCATGGCTGTGAAAAGCACATGGAATTTGAATGATACATGCATTTTATTTTCTCATTTTTCTCAGTGAAGCATTTCCCAAAAGACAAACCCTTGACTAGAGAAAGAGCACCTACCTCAGTACATTTTTGTACCAATTTCAGTACCTTTTGTTTTATGAATGAATACAAATATTATTCAAATAAGCTCAACCAAGGTTACTTATCTAACACATAAAAAAGACAAGACAACCCTTGGCCTTTCCCTAGCAAGTTCCTTTAATGATGTCATTTTAAAGATGCATTAGCTTTTTGTACAGTGTTTGATTTCTTTTCTATGATCTGAAACAAAACCATGACTAGTTAATGGATTAGACCATAAAATAGCAAGTGTTTTGAAAGTACACAGCCTTATTTCAGTGCCTAAATAATATATTTTCTTCTATTAAGAAAAGATTGGTAACTAATTTCATTTGAAGCCAGCAGCTGGTATTTTCTGATTTCCATTATTACAGTAAGCTGAATTAACCTTTAAAGAGACTGAACTTGAATTTTTTAAACATAGGTTCTGAATCAAACACAGTCACACACATTTAATTTACATACTGTATGTACATAATTCCATTGTAGTAAATAGGAATACTCACACTCTATGTTCCCTCTAAGCTGTGCGTGTGTGCGCACGCACACAGGTTGTGAAACCCACGCACACAACAAAATAAAGCATGCACAAAAAAAATTCAGCAGTGCGAATATTTTTATGCTACTTCAAGAAAGCTGTTTCAAGTAGCATGTTTCAAATAAGGTTTTGTAAATTAAAAAATCATTTCCATCACCAAATCAAAATAAAGCTAATATACTGTTTACATCATACACACTTTCTTTGTTGCACCTGCAAGTTTGACCACGCCCACTGGAATGTGCACAAATTTGGATACCAGTTCCAAAAATTTGCACAAAAGAAATTTTTTGCACACACAGCCTACAAAAAATTAGAGGGAACATTGCTCACACTACATGAAGGAAAGCATCTACCTAAATCTTGCACAATCAGAACCCAAGGCCATTAAAAAGTTGTGAAAATCAATAGAAGGAAAAAAGGCATATAAATTACTCTTTTCAGAGATTCATCAGTCTGCTGTCTTATCATGAAACAATTCCCATTCTGCACTGAGAACAATTCACTGTCAACCCAACCAATTGACAATATGGCAGAAACAAACCAATAACTGTAGCTTAAAAAATTTAAATCATGACATGCAACATGTCAGGGAAATAAATGTAATTAATCTGGTTGCAATTTAATCACAACGCTGTTGGAAAATATATACCCCTGTTGATAAATGTGACTGTGACTCACACTCACACTCTCTCACTCACAGTTCTCCAGTCACAGGCAGTCTTCCAAAGATTTCAGAAGAATATGGTGAGGCATAATGAAAATCTGGGAAAAATGCTTTGATATCCTTAAAAGAGTATTCTGTAAATCCTTTGTGTACTGGATTAATCTAGCTATACAATATTATCCATGAAAATAATAAAGATGTAAACTTTGGGATGGGGTTCATTCAAAGCCATAAATAAGTACTCAAGAATTCCCACATAATCAATGTCTTAATCAAAAAAGAATAGTATTCACTGGTGTAGCAAAGAGATGTGGTCACCCCCCGGGAAAAGGCAGCTAAACCTGCAAAATGGCTGGAGGGCGGAGTCAGACAGGGGCTGTCAGTCAGCCCAGAAGTGGAGGGGCGGAACAGAAAGTATAAAGGGAGAGGCAGGCAGCTCAGTTGAGGTGAGGGTGGTGGAGGGGAAGGCCGCAACTCTGCCTGCTCCTGACCCTGCATAGCCCAAGGGAGGAGCTGGGCTCTGGCAGCCCGAACTGGACCCGTCGGCCTGGTCCGGGCCACCCCGAGGCAGCAACTGGGGCCCCCTACCCGAGCCCTGGGTCGTTCCCCGCCAGCTGGGGAGACCACCAGGAGGGGGATCGACGAGGCGGCCAGAGCCGACACCGGACGGGGAGCCTGCACCCCAAGCTACCTCGGAGGACCTGGAGGAGCTACCCCTAGCTGCTGAAGAGCCCAGTGCCTGGCCTACCCCATGCGATCTGGAGGAGCTACCCCTGGCTGATGAGGATCCTGTGCCAGCAACCCCCTCATGTGACCTGGAGGAGCTACCCCTCGCTGAGGAGCTGGACACACTTCCGGACTTGCCTCCACCTGATGAGGTAGAGGGCTTCTACAATGTACCCCTGGGCGACTACCCGGAGGAACTGGACAGCGAGGTATGGCCGAGACGAGGGTCCCAGGGTGGCCAGGGGGAAATCGAGGCTCGGGCCTCTGCGGGGGGTCTCCCTGCCGAGGCAGCGTGTTGCGGCCCGGACCCCGCTGACCCATGCACCGAAGCCTCCGGTACTCGGCGGTCAGTGTGTTGCGGCCCGGACCCCACTGACCCAGGCCCCACAGCTCTAGCCTCCCTTGGGGACCTGAGCTGGGACACAGTGGAGTGGGAGGACCCCACACCTCCACTGATCCCATTACCAAGCACCAACCCCCTTCCCCGACTTGCAAACCTTTTGGACGCAAGAGAGCCCTAACCCCCCCCCCCCCCCGAGACCGTGATACTCATGCATTGGACCCTGACTGAGGGACGAAAGACTAGGAGGCCCGCCCCCACTCCGGGCGGGCCGAGCCCCTGCCTAGGGCAAGGGGACAAAGGACCGGGTGGTCTCACCCAACAGGGGCTAGAGACCTGAGGGGAGGATGCCCCCCTAACCAAGGGGGCACAGCCATGCTACATTTGGCGCCTGGACAGGGGCCGACTCCCCTCCTGAGAACAAGAGGGACCCCCCCGACAGAAAAAGGGGGGGCGGGGGGAAACGACAAACCGGTATCTGACATGGACGCCGACCGTTTGACCAAATGGTGGGCCGAGATGATGCAGCAGCAACAGCAGCTGTTTCAGCAGCTAGCCACACAGCAGCGACAAGCACTCGAACAACTAGCGGCCCAGCAAGAGGAACAGCAAAGGAAAGGGTTTGAGAAGTTAAGGGACCTGCTGACTGATCGGCCAGAGAACCCGGTGACAAGCCTGACGACGGGCCCCACCCCTGCGATGCCGCTACGCGTCTCAAAAATGGGCCCCGGTGATGACCCCGAGGCGTTCTTAATTACGTTTGAAAGGGTAGCCTCAGCCGCGGGGTGGCCCCACAAACAATGGGCCACTCTCCTTGCGCCTTACTTAACTGGACCCGCTCAGGCGGCCTATCGGGGCCTCTCAGATGAGGACGCCCAAAAATACGCCTGCGTGAAGGCCGCCATAATGGATACGTTGGACATTAGCCCAGAGACATATCGCCGCCGCTTGCGGAACCAAGTCTACCCCGTGGGGGCTCGGCCCCGGGCTGTGGCCCAGGAGATGAGAGACCTGTGTTGCCGGTGGCTGCAGCCTGCCCAGCGGACTGCCGACGAGGTTGTGGAGCAGGTAGCCTTGGAGCACTTTCTCCACTTGCTACCCCCACAAGGGAGGACATGGGTCCTACGCCACCGACCGGCGACGCTGCAGGGTGCGGTAGAGAGGATGGAAGATTTCCTAGCGGCCGAGGGGACAAGTGGCCCAGCTTCCACTTCAGGTGCTCGAATGGGGTCGGGCCCCGAACGACGGATCGCGACCCCCGGGGGGGCAACCCCAACTGGCTCAGGAAAAGAACAAACCCGGTCGAAGCCGGGACTGAGTCGCCCAGCCCCCTGGCCGCGCACGACCCTACCTCAGCCGGATTGGGGCCGGTCCCCAGGACCTTCCCTTGGGGGAACACCCACAAAACGGGAGGTGGGACCTAGGATGGAAGCCACAGGAATTGGGCCCTGCTTTACCTGCAGGCAATATGGACATCTGTACCGGCAATGCCCCAAAATGGACTGTTCATATGGAGAGGCCTGGGTAGGTGAAGCCGCTGAGCCGAGAACCATTAGCTCCCGTTTGACGATCCCGGTCACCCTGGGAGGGGAAAGCCTCTGTGCCCTCGTTGATTCTGGATGCGGACAGACCCTGATTCGCCAGGGCCGGACCTCCTGGGGGACTGGGCCCGGAGCCCCTATCCACCTTCGCTGCATGCACGGGGACGTCCGCACCTACCCTAGCTCCCGGGTGACACTCAGCGTGGTGGGGGAAACCCAGAGAATCCTCGTGGGGATAGCCCCCAGGCTCCCCTATCCTGTGGTCCTGGGCTGGGACTGGCCGTCATTCCACCGGGTCCTAGCAAAGGCTGCCTGGGGCGGGCGCCGGGTATCCTTTGCCCTGGAAGGGGCCCCGCTGGGTCAATCGTCCGAGGACCCGGGAGAAGAGACCCCAGATGGGGATGCAACCGAAGACAAAGGGGATCAGCAGGACGAGGCAAGCGCCCGCTCACCAGTCGGGGTAACAGACTTTGCATGAGACCAGAGGGAGGACCCCACACTAAGCCACGCCTATGACCAGGTGGCAGCCGTGGATGGAACCCCTGTGGAACCCCAGAGGATGGCCCAGTGGCCCCACTTCGAGCTAGTGCGAGACCGGCTTTACCGGGTCACCCGGGATGCGAGGACACAGGAGCCCCACTCTCAGCTGGTAGTACCCCGATGCCATAGACGAGCAGTCCTCAAGCTGGCTCATGATATCCCAGCTGCAGGGCACCTAGGCCAGGAGAAGACAGCAGCTCAGGTCCTAGCCCGCTTCTACTGGCCAGGGGTTCATGACGAGATAAAGCAGTACTGCTGGTCGTGCCCAGACTGCCAACTAGCCGCGCCCGCGAATGTGTCCAAGGCCCCATTAGTTCCCATGCCTCTCGTCGACACACCGTTTGAACGCATAGCCATGGACCTGATTGGACCCCTTCCAAAGAGCACCGCTGGACATCAGTACATCCTAGTCCTGGTTGATTATGCCACCCGTTTCCCGGAGGCGGTCCCGTTGCGATCGGCCACTGCTACCACAATTGCAGCAGAGTTAATTAAGGTATTCGCCCAAGTGGGGTTCCCAAAGGAGCTCCTAACGGACCAGGGCACCAACTTTACGTCACAGGTACTGAGGGAGGTCTGCGGCCGTTTAGGCATCCAGCAACTCCGTACTTCAGTATATCATCCCCAGACCGATGACCTGGTCGAACGGTTTAACCGTACCCTCAAGGAAATGATGAGAAAATTTCCGCCAGAAGAACTTCGACGCTGGGACCAGCTGATCCCACCCCTGTTGTTGGCAATACGGGAGGTGCCACAGGCCTCCACCCAATTTACACCCTTCGAGCTTTTGTATGGACGACAACCCAGAGGGTTATTAGACCTGATGCGGGAGACATGGGAGGAAGCCCCCTCCGCGAGCAGTATGTCACGGCTCTTGCAGTATGTCACCAGGTTGTATAACAATCTGGCCCGGATGGGGGACCTGGCAAAAAGAAACCTCCAAGCAGCCCAGGTGGCCCAGGAAAGGGGGTATAATAAAGGGGCCAAGGCTCATATCTTTGCCCCCGGAGACCGGGTCGTGGTGCTTCTGCCTTCAGAAACCTCCAATTTGCTAGCCAGGTGGCAAGGTCCTTATGAAGTCCTCCGTCAAGTAGGGCCGGTCAATTATGAGGTTCACCAACCCGATCGAAAGAAGAAGCAGGTATACCACATAAACCTATTGAAGGCCTGGAAGGACCGGGAAGCACTTCTAATTACCCCCTACCCACCAGAGCCAGAGTTGGGCCCTCAGATCCCCCGGAGCCCTGACCCCGGGGAACCCTGCCTGGCAGACAATCTCTCTGAGAGGCAGACCCATCAGCTCCAGAAACTCCTGAGAGCATTTTCTACAGTCTTTACAACTAAACCGGGCGAGACCCCAAGATTCTTCCATACTATCCAGACCAACCCCGGAGAGGTGGTTCGAGAAACCACCTGCCCGCTTCCCCACCAACTGCGAGAAGCCGTCAAACAGGAGGTCCGAGCTATGCTGGAACTTGGCGTTATAGAGCCCTCGCGGAGCGCCTGGCGAAGTCCCATAGTCTTGGTTCCTAAACCAGATGGAACGAAAAGGTTCTGCATTGACTTTAGGAAAGTCAACGCCAGGTCAAAATTTGATGCCTACCCGATGCCTCACATCAATGAGCTCCTTGAAAGACTGGGGAAAGCCAAATACATGTCCACATTAGACCTATCGAAGGGGTATTGGCAAATCCCCCTGACCCCCGACTCCAAAGAGAAAATGGCCTTTGCCACCCCATCGGGACTATACCAGTTCACCAAGATGCCCTTCGGCCTCCACGGAGCACCCGCCACGTTCCAGAGGATGATGGATGAACTCCTGGAAGAACACACGTCCTACGCAGCCGCCTATCTGGATGATCTAGTCATCTATAGTGATACCTGGCAAGACCATCTAACCCAGGTTGCGGCCGTACTAAGAACCCTCCGGGATGAAGGCTTAACCGCTAACCCCACCAAATGTCATCTGGGCTTTCAGGAGACCACCTACCTGGGCTACGTACTCGGGCGCGGCCAAGTACGGCCATTAGTGGGGAAGGTACAGGCAGTCCAGGACCAACCCACCCCCACTACAAAAAAGCACGTCAGGCAGTTCCTGGGCCTAGTGGGATATTACCGAAGGTTCATCCCAGACTTCGCCACCATTGCCGCCCCACTAACTGACCTATTGAAGAAAAATCAGCCCCAACGAGTTCGATGGACGGCCCGCTGCACCCAGGCCTTTCAAAAGCTCAAGGAATGTCTTTGCAAGGAGCCGGTCTTGTACAGCCCGGACTTTGCGCAAGACTTTATAGTCCAGATGGATGCTTCCGCCGTTGGGCTTGGAGCCGTCCTCTCACAAAAGATTGATGGGGAAGAACACCCGGTCTTATACCTCAGCAGGAAATTGTTCCCCAGGGAGAGGAACTACTCTACAGTGGAAAGGGAGGCCCTAGCGATCAAGTGGGCCTTGGAAGCCCTCCGATATTACTTATTGGGAACCCACTTTGTGGTAGTCACCGACCATGCGCCCCTGACCTGGCTTCATCGAATGAAGGACACCAACGCCCGACTCATGCGCTGGTACCTCGCCCTACAGCCCTTCTACTTCACCATCCAACATAGAGCCGGTAAAAATAATACCAACGCCGATAGCTTGTCTAGACTGGGGGAGGGGAACCAGTCCAGCCCCGAAACCACGGGACTGAACTTGAGGGGGGAGGTATGTAGCAAAGAGATGTGGTCACCCCCCGGGAAAAGGCAGCTAAACCTGCAAAATGGCCGGAGGGCGGAGTCAGACAGGGGCTGTCAGTCAGCCCGGAAGTGGAGGGGCGGGACAGGAAGTATAAAGGGAGAGGCAGGCAGCTCAGTTGAGGTGAGGGTGGTGGAGGGGAAGGTTGCAACTCTGCCTGCTCCTGACCCTGCACAGCCCAAGGGAGGAGCTGGGCTCTGGCAGCCTGAACTGGACCTGTTGGCCTGGCCCGGGCCACCCCGAGGCAGTGACTGGGGCCCCATACCTGAGCCCTGGGTTGTTCCCTGCCAGCTGGGGAGACCACCAGGAGGGGGATTGATGAGGTGGCCAGAGCTGACACTGGATGGGGAGCCTGCACCCCAAGCTACCTTGGAGGACCTGGAGGAGCTACCCCTAGCTGCTGAAGAGCCCAGTGCCTGGCCTACCCCATGTGATCTGGAGGAGCTACCCCTGGCTGATGAGGATCCTGTGCCAGCAACCCCCTCATGTGACCTGGAGGAGCTACCCCTTGCTGAGGAGCTGGATGCACTTCTGGACTTGCCTCCACCTGATGAGGTAGAGGGCTTCTACAATGTACCCCTGGGTGACTACCTGGAGGAACTGGACAGTGAGGTATGGCTGAGACAAGGGTCCCAGGGTGGCCAAGGGGAAATCGAGGCTTGGGCCTCTGTGGGGGGTCTCCCTGCTGAGGCAGTGTGTTGTGGCCTGGACCCTGCTGACCCCTATATGGAGGCCTCTGATGCTCTGTGGGTGGTGTGTTGTGGCCTGGACCCCACTGACCCAGGCCCCACAGCTCTAGCCTCCCTTGGGGACCTGAGCTGGGACACAGTGGAGTGGGAGGACCCCACACCTCCACTGATCCCATTACCAAGCACCAACCCCCTTCCCTGACTTGCAAACCTTTTGGATGCAAGAGAGCCCCCCCCCCCCCCCCCCCCCGAGACTGTGATACTCATGCATTGGACCCTGACTGAGGGATGAAAGACTAGGAGGCCTGCCCCCACTCTGGGTGGGCTGAGCCCCTGCCTAGGGCAAGGGGACAAAGGACTGGGTGGTCTTGCCCAACAGGGGCTAGAGACCTGAGGGGAGGATGCCCCCCTAACCAAGGGGGCACAGCTGTGCTACAACTGGTAATTCCTTTTCTCTCCCATTTTACCATTAGTTGTCAGAGATATAGTGGTATAGCTACATCTAACAGGAAGCAAAAATTGTGTCAATCTAAAGTGGTATAATACATCCCTGGTGTAGTCCTTTTCCATAAAGAGTGAGGGTTCCAGCAAGAGAGAGACTTAGAAGATGAAATGGGAAGAGAGATGCAAGAGGAAATGGAATTTCTTCTCGTTGGGAGGGTAGTATGGATGTCTGTCTGGTAGGAGAAGATAGGATTAAGTCTAAAGAAATGATCAGTGAGCATTTTTTCTTTTTGTAGGTCTCATCTCCCACCCTATCGAGAGACAGCAGAGGATATATAATGGTTGTAATACATTTTGTGGGGTTTTTGTTTTTTGTCAGGGATACAGAGAACAACTTTAACTGCTTTTTCCTAGTTTTTCTTGTCACTTGCAGGAAATCGTGTCTGTACACATTCAAAAGCAAATTCAGCTTAAAGTTTTGTGTGTGTGTGTGTGTGTGTGTGTGTGTGAACTATAAAAAAAATTCCTTGCTCCTGTGGTTGTGAGGGTAACTTTCCAAACCTGAACTGAGAGCTCCTGCTCAGCTCACTGCATTGACAGTATAACCCCCCCCCTGTTTTGTAATCTGATTCTCATCCACAAAAATCTGTAGTTTGAGTTAAGGGATGCTTTAAACTCCAGCTAGCTGGCAGATCACAAGGTGAGCTTGAAACTTGAGCAGAAAAGACCCAGGGCTCGGCGTGCTGGGGCTTGGGGCTCACGTGTCATTGTTGCAGCCAGCCTGGCAACAGAGTCAGGGATTGAGCCCCGTAAACCCGCCCAGCGCCAGCCATACCCCTGAGCTTGAGTGATTCTGCTGCTTGAATTAGTAATACAGCAGAGATATAGCAATTTGACTTACACCAACTCCTCAACTGCTAATCTAATTGTTCAATGTAGCAGGAGTGTAGTTTTATAGGGTATGTCTACACTGGAGGCTTAAGTTGACTTAAGCAAGTTTGGACACAGCTTTCCTTAAGTCAACTTAATAACTCTAGCCCTTAAAGTCGACTGAAGTGTTAAAGTTGATTTTATTATGTTGATTTAATGCATTGTAGATAGGGTCATCTACACTATAGGCTTTCTTAAGTTGACTTAATTGAGCCCTCCAATGTGGACATTGCCTTTAAGTAGACTTTGTTAAGTTGACTTTGTTAAGCCAACTTAAAGTCAACCTCGTTAAGTCAACTTAACTGAGCCTTCTAGTGTAGACATAGCCATAGTGTGGTCACTCTGGTTACATCTACATCGCACCCTAAGCCTTTGGTTTGGGGCCAAGATCTCCTTCCAACTACAGTTTAAGCAATCTGACTTGGGTCAGCAAGAACCCTGGTCCTAGGACTTTATTGTAGGTCAGAGAGAGTCCAAATCCTGGTCTGGCTTGGGTTCATGCCCTGTCATTTTGCAGTGTGGATGCTGGTCAAGCTGCATGCCTGCTCAGGAGGTCTGTGCTATGCAGGATGGATGCATTACTATGGCTTTGAGACCCAAGACTAACAAATGTGAACCCCGTTTTACCATCCAGTGTGGATGCTTAAGTGTTGGCATGGAAACACTGACTCTGTAGACCCAGATTTAATGTGCTGGTAGATATAGCCTCTGACTTCTCTCATTTGAACTAGACAAGCTTGAAATGGAGTAACTGGAGTGTACCAGCTTGAGCTAGTTCTTGTAGTGAAGATAACTCATCAGTGTAATCAAGTAGAGCTGTCTTCCTTAGCCTGCAAACTTACTCAAAAAAAAAAAAAAAAAAAAAACGGTCAGATGTGAATTCCTCACTTCTCCCCCTTCACTTAGTTACACTCTTGGTAAAATCTGTTTAGGGGGAGCACTGGGTACAGAAACAGCAACTGGAGCTGTAGAGATTGCTGAAGGAACAGATGTTGAGGCAATCACTGGCATATCTGAAGGGCGAAAGGTCTCAAAGTAGTCAAGAGGAAGCCCTCCCACAGCTATGGAGCAAAGCAAAACTGGGCAGTCCTGTGTTGGAGCCTGAGAGATTTCTTGGCATACAATCTATTGCTATCTCTGGGGTGCATCCCACCTCCCACCAGGCAGAATCTTTACTAGAGACAGGTCACTTACTAGCAGAGACTATTTCTGCTACCCAGTCTTTACACTTTCTTTTCTTCCCCCTGTCATTGTTGTTCGGCTCTGGATATAGAAGGGAAGGAGGAATTAAAATTAGGGAGAAACGGAGCAGGCAAGAGGTATAGATGTCATTAAATTAATTCTAGAGGGAAGCAGGCACACCAGAGCCTTTTAAACAAATCCTTCCTTGTAGATGGAATCAATATGCTGTATGTCCTTGACTGTCTCTGTGCATAAACCTCATATAATATTTATTAATTTACATTCAAATATAACAGATCCCTTCTTGGGCATCATGAATTCTTTTAATGTGTTAATTAAACATTACATTCCTGTGTAACATAGGAAAGTGAGTTTTATATGATGACTCACAGAACTCCTGTGCCTCCAGAGACCCAAAAGAAACTAAAGACCACCTTGTTTTGTATCCATTGACCTGCCCATGAATCAGAATATCACAGGGTCCATTCATTGCTAGGCTCTCTCTTTCTGGTGGCTCTGGGGATTAATTCTTTCCAGGTACTACCCACTTCTCTGATAGTCTCTGCACCCATTTTCTTCTCACAGTCTGCAGCCCCTCTTGCTCCAGGAGCTGTAGCTTCATTTTTGTGACTTGACCCACCAGCCAGGTCACTGTACTTGCTTCCCTCTTCTGGAGTATTAGTCTCTCCTTACAAATGGACTCAGGCAGCATTCCTATTCATGCCCTCAGTGACTGGCAGGGGTACCTGGGCTTCCCTTCTACTCCAGCTTCCAGTTCAGGGTCCCTCTGATTGGTGGCCAAGGTCTGCACTACCCTGTACCTGGCTCACTTCACCCCATCATCTGGGTTTGCCAGCCCAAACTCCCTGCTCCCAGAGAATAACAGTTGATTAAACGCTGCACTCTCAAACTCTCTTCCCAGGGAGTGACTGCTAACTACTTCCCTTGCTGTCAGTTTCCTACATTTATAAACTCAGCCCAGTTCATTCTTCCTCAGCTTGGTTCCCTCATTCAATCAGGGGATTACTTAAAGCACTTGATTCCCTTAGCTGTGGCCCATCTGGTTAGTTGGAGCTTAACAATGTATCATACAGAGCTACTCTTTTACAGGCCTGGTCTACACTAAAAAGCTAGATCAACTCATCTGTGTCATTCAGGGGTGTGACAAATCAGCCTAATCCCTAGTGTAGACAATGTTAGATTGAGGGAAGAATTCTTTCATTGACCTAGCTAGCAACTGAGTCTTGGAGAGGTTGAGCACTTACTCCTATAGCATACCCCTTCCATCATTGTAGCAGTGCCATAATAGTGTTTCAAGTGTTGACAAGTCTACAGGAGGGTTAATCAAGATGGAAAGTTGTTCATCTAACATCACACTGAGTAAGTGACTTGGGACCTGATCATAAGCTTAATAAATTAATGGGCCTCTTTCCTTTAACTTCAATGGGCCCTGGCTCAGGCCCAGTCTGGAATACAACCCTAACTAGTAGAATGCATATTCTAACCATTAGATAATCTCATCCCATCATTTAGGACAAGGTGTACTAAGGACATAGCCCATAGTAAAAACTGCTCCACTCAGGAATTGACATTTCTTTCTTCCTAATTTATGGTAGTTTATAGCAGCAGTAATTTGCAACCCCTCTCCTTCATGTTTTATCTTATTTCTACTGGCTGATAGATTGAGGGGGAAAAGGCAAGTCACCAGTCATTCCCAGTCCAGCAGCTCACAATAAGGTGTACAATGCCCTGTAACTTTGCACATCCGGTCCTAAAGGACCCTTGATCTGTGCATTACCTTTACATGTGGGAGAGGGAAATCTTATTCTTATAATCTGTGCAATCTTACAGTTAAAAGCTATAGTGTTATTCAAAACAAGCAAACAAAAACACAGAGTGGTACTAAGTGCTCTCTTGACCCAAAAGGCGCTTTCTGTATTCCAACAAAAATTGAGAAATTGGCTCTTCATGCCTGAAGAGAAGTAGGGAAGTGATAGTGCAGTCATTGAAACTCCTGTGCTCATTATAAAAATGCTTTGAAGACACCATTCTTCCCATCAGCGTGCAAAAGCACTTATCAGCTCATTTGTGAAAAGCCCTCATTACTTATTCTTAGTAGAGTTTAATATTTCCAGTATAATTTTCACAGCAAAAATGTACCTAGCAGCAGAGGTTTTTGGATCCAATGAGTTGACAAATTTGTTCTAGCTATTGGTTTTTCAGGCTGTATGGAGTGTTTGAGTTAGAGTAAAATAGGTATACATATTTTGAAGTTATCGCTAGACTAAAGCTTGTATAAGTTGCCCCAAATACAAATGCAAGAGAGATTGGGGTATACAAGAGCCACCTATTTGCTCACCATTTATAAAAACAGAAGACCCCTTTTTCTCTTCTACAAAATTACTTGCCACTATGCATTTTACTACTAAAATAAGAGCTGTGACTCACTGTCAATAACAAGAGTTTGGAGCTGAGTCACATATGAAGACCTGTGAGTAAGCAAACTCTTGATAGCAAACAGGTAGAGAGCAGATGACTGCCACTCCAGAGGGATTATACAGAAGTGTCTACAGAGTGTGAGCCCTATATTCTGTTAGTGTTGATAAGCACAGCTCCACTGAAGTTAATAGAGCAATGCAGATTTACAGCAACTGAGGATCTGGCTTGCAATGATATGACTGAAGAGATGACAGTTTCTCTGAAAAAGGATGATGCAAGGAACAAAACGCTGTTAATGTGAATTCATGAATGATTGCTTAAAGGTCACAGGGTAAAATTAAATATCGCAGACAAACTGGGGAAGGAGGCAGCAACACAACAAACAAAAAGAAAAAGATTACAGTCAATCAAGAGTTGAAGAGAGGATGATTATAACAACAAATATCAAGATGAGTTGATGCCAGGTGAAGGGTGTGAAGTGAATAAGAATGTACTTCACAGATAAAGCAAAAGAAAAATACTATGCTGATAGTAAATTCATTAATCAAGGCCCCATTGTGTGATGTTTTGAGCCTCGCAGACACAGCACAGAGAACCCTCACTATTCACCAGCTTCACTACAATTCAGTGGAAGTGAGGATGTGGAGGACTGTGCCCTACGTGCCAGAGTTTATTGGAGTTGGTCAACATTTTTCTTCAAAAAAAAAAAAAAAAAGGCTTTTGATGAACAATAGCTTTTTCATGGAAATGACTTTTTATTTGCAGTATATCTATTTTGTTCAAAGTGTCATTATTTTGACAAAAACACTAAGCTATTGCTATTCGGAACATCAATCTGCTGGTGGTGAATTTGCCTTTATCAGTGAAGACCTGCCCTGAGAGAGGCACAGATTTTGGAAAAAAAAAAATTACTAACACAAATGAACATTAAGAGCAATCCCTTAGATTTCAAGGATAATTGTCTTTCATAAAATGAAAGCCAGTTATCATGGTGGATCCACAGACAGCTAATGAGGCCACGCCAGGATCCATAGATATTATCAAAATTGAAACAGAAATTTCAGGTGAAATTGGGAGGCTGAGTTGGACTGCAGTGCATTCTTTCCTCCTTTTCCTTTTCTCATTGTCTTTGTCAGCTCTCAAAATACTGGGATTATTGCCAGAATACTGGGATGCTCACTGAGCTGGGTGGGGGAGTACTGGATCATTTTAGGAAGTTTAGTGGCATCTTGCCAGAAGATCCTTTTCCATTTTGATTGGTGGAGAGCTTAGGTTTCCTATGAGTTTATATCAATATAGCACTTCATGTTGGTTTTGAGCATGTCTGTGGTATTCTATGTATTTATTTATTTTGCCTACCCCTCATTCATGAGCCATGACTTAATTGTGAGAACGTAGCTCATAGACTTTAAGGTCACAAGGGACATCGTGACTAGCTAATATGATCTCCTGTACATTACAGGATATGGAACCCCACGTACCCACTCCTGAAATAGATGACTTCAAATTACAGAGCATTTACCATTTTTACACTCGTTTATGTCTGCAAGTGACTTGTGCTCCATGCTGCAAAGGAAGATAAAAAACCCAAACCAAACCCAAGGACTCTTCCTGTCAAAGCAGAGAAATTCCTTTCTAGCCCTAAATATACAATCAGCTGAGCTGAGCATATGGACAAGACTCAAGACAGATTTCTGGAAAAAAATTATTTGTAGTAACTCATAGCCCTTCCTTCTACTATCCCACATATAGCCACATGCAGTCACCGATAGGTTACATGTCATTGTAGGCAGTCTCACCACACCTTTCCCTCCATAAACTTCAGGAGTTGGTTTTCAGACATTCAAAGACCATGACCAGCCCAACAGAACTAATGGCAGATGATCAAAACTTCAATGCTGGAGGGTTTGACTTGGGACAGAACATTGATGTTGGTGCAGCAGTGATTCTGCTTGATTGAAAAGATCTTGTGGAAGTGCCATTGGTGCTCTCATCCAAGAACCATGAGCTGTCTACTACATAAGACCCAGGTTTTGGCACCACACAGGTGAGTATGGAGAACAGTGGCTTGGTACATGAAGTTTCATTTGATTCTTGCTGTCACTGTCTTCAAAGACACACTTTCTCGAGGGTCTGAAGAATGCACAGGCGCTATGGGGAGGCTTTCTGTGACATATGGCTGCCAAGATGAAGGAAGTGCTTGATATTCTCCAGGGTATCTTTATCAGCCCGAATGACAGGAGCAGGATCCTGGGGATTTGGAGGTTGTTGGTGGGGTACTTTGGCTTTGTTGGTGTTGAGTGTAAGACTGAGTTGGTTGTAGGCCTCAGACAAAATGTCAACTGTCATTTGAAAACACCCAAGGATATAAGGAATCTATAGCCTGCTGTGGGGACATAACAGATACCTCGGGGGGGGGGGGGGGGCAAATGGTTTTTAAAAAGTGCAGGAAAAACAACTCTTATAGCATAACTGGAAAACATGACAACATACAGTGCAACATTTCCAGAGGACATAATTCTTTGCATGTTAAAAGAATAAGCTACTGCACCAGTGTTTCATAGTCAACAGTTTTATTGACATTACAAGTTTGCCAAAATTAATAGATCCAGTGTCTGTGTCTGTTACCCTTTTCACATTGGCAATGGAGTTTACAGCCTACCATTCCATACATATTATTGGGCAATTCTGATTCAGTGACAGGCAACCACAAATTGCAAAGCTGTTTCTACAGTCACTTTCTGTGAGTCAAGGTTATGTATACTTTTATTTTTCACATTTTAGTTTTTGATTTTCTCATACTTCATAATTTGAAAAATGAAGTGGGAAATATCCCTCAGATTCAACTCTGCTCTTGAAATGTGGATTACCTTAAAGGATTTTCATTGTAGTCTCTCTCTCTCTCATTTTCTGTTTCTTCCACTATGATCACTCATTCTTTGATATACTGGTTAAAAGTCCACCTGCTGCTTTCATATGTTGATGTCTAATAGATCAAAACTTCTGTGCCATGACCTATAACTTGCTAGTTTTGCTCTTTTTCTGGTAGACTGTATGCTGCTTTTTACCATTTGGTCTAGTGTCAAGAGCACCATGGAGATGTTTGAATTAAGAATAGAGATATTGGTTTTGTTTTGACTTTGGCATAATACAAGAGTGCAGCAGTTGTATCTCCTTTCTACTTTCGGTCTAGTCTTTCAGTCTTAGTGCTTTGTGATAGGGGGAATATATGTTTTGATTTCACAAGTTCTGGGAACTTTTCGACTTCTCAGCTGCTGCTGAAAGTGCTTGTGTATGTGCATATAAAATTTGTCTGCATGTGCAGGATTTTCTGGTAATTTTTAATCCTATTCAGTACAATATGCAGTTGTATTTGTACCACAGATTTTACTCCCATGTGGTAAAGTGGGCTGAATTAGAGTGAATAATTTCAGCAATCATTTGATCAAGAGTTTATGTATGCTAATTTTTGTTTTTTTGTGTTCTTTTGAAGAAAAGTTTGGAGGAGCAAGTTTTCTATCCAGCTTGTGACTTCCTAGTGGGCATGTTGGAAGAAGAAATGCAGTGTATGTGGAATGTAGGTATGGTTACTTATGTAAAGCAGGCTTAAACTGCGCATAACAGCTTCTGAAGGGGGGCAACTAATCTGCATGGGTCCTCTATTAGCATGAACACAAAAGAGCACAATTAGGTATTAGCATACTGGCTGCAGGACATAGTGGGTAATGGCATTTGGGGTTAATCTGCTCACAAATCTGTCAATATCTGTAATTCTAGTGAAAGGAAATATAAAATACTGTCTTTTGTGAATTGCTACTCTGTTTGTTTCAAATCTGTCTTGATTAGTTAAAGGATAAAAATGACCCTTACTTAAAAAGAGGCTTGTAGGAAAGGCGACTGCATGTTTCAGCCTGAAAAAACTTGAAAAAGATGGGGGTGGGAACTTGAGGCTATTCTGGCCTTTTTCTCTATTGCTTCCCCTGTGTTTCAATAGCTATGGCTAAGCCTCTTGTGAGGTCTTTGTCATTTAGATAGAGAGAGCTCTTTACTGCTACTTAAGAGCTGGAATCACCAGGGAGAGAAACAAACTTTCTTTGACCTAAAATCACTAGAGAGAAAATCCTCTCTCGCTGAGATGACTGGAGAACAGAGCAAGGGGATGGTGAGAGTGGGTGGCATAAGTGACTGGAGGATGGAGCTGGTGGATAGTGGGCAGAGCCATCAGACAGTAAGAGCAGCCAGTGGTGAGTTGGGTGGCGTGAGTGACTGGAGGGTGGAGCTAGTGGACATCAGGCAGAGCCAGCAGATGGTGAGAGTGGATGCATCTCTTTTAGAAAAATTCCAGACTCGCCCTTTGCAGATAGTTGTATTAAACATGCAACACAGTCAGGAGCAAGTTTTTCTTTCTTAGTTGCAGCAGATTTATTCTTGATGCAACTCCACTGAAATCAGTGTAATAAAAGCAGAGTAACTTAGTGGTGAATTAGCTTCCAGACTCTAAACTTAGATCAGGTTAGTCAAAATTGGGGCTGCTCTGTACGAACATGGGCAGAACTTAGCCATGCACTGAATCCAATTACAAAATGCCTTCAAGTAGAGAAACTTGAAATTGTCTGATTTTGATTGAGGCTGCTCTGCTTACAGGAGGTGGTGAGAGGGACACACCATGAAGCTATCACATTTTGCCCAGCTCTTCTTGTAAACTTTCTCTTAGTTAATATAACTAACAAGGCTGTAATCGATATGCCAGTGTATTGAAGGCGAGCAGAATTAAGTTTGCCTCAATAACATGGAAATGGGCAAAAACTGGTCATTGTTTTAGTTTTATGTGCAATTTGTTTTTGTTTTGTTTTTTTTAAGACCTAAACTGAAATCATGAACAAGTTGAATCCTGGTCTCAATTTATCCAAACAGCCAAAGACTGTAGAGTTTATAGGATTTACAGTTCCATCTCCATCCTTTGGAAGGGGATCCACACATTAACAATACACTGAATTTAAAAAAAAATCCAGTTTCAATGTCAAGTGCTGTCATGTTCGTTCTTTGTGTGACAAAGTAAACAGGTTGTACACATAGAAGTAAATCCTCAGCTCATGTAGACTGTCATCTCTGTCAAAATTAATGGAGCTCTGACAATCTACATGACATAAGGATCTGCCCCATTTCCTAGATTAAAAACACTACTCAATGTTGTGGCAGTCATGCCTGTTAGAAGCCTGGAGCCAAGTGTGAAGTTTGATGTAGTCATTTGTATGCTAATATCCTGGATGCTCTTCCAGCTGAGAATAATTGTACGTACATGCCAGGGTTTGAGCTCCAAAAGCAAGGAGATCCATTTGGGAAGCTTGTGAATGTCCTTAAATTTTTTTAAATAAAAGCTGAGTTACACATTACAAAAAACCTCCTATTTTGTCCTTGCACTAAAGAGTATTTATGTGGTATTTTATACTTAAGCTTTAAATAAATAAATCTGTTGGTCACACCAAACAGACCTAGATATACAAGGCCCAATTTATTTTAAATATGTTGTGTTAAATGGAAAGGAATGGTCACATCACATTTGGGAGTGGGAAGATGCTATTTTTTTGCTGTCTAGTCTGAAATTCACATTTAGCTGGAAAGCAATGATACATTGTAAGGTAGACTATAAATAAAAGGAGGAGAATGTACTATTTACAGAAGCATAATTTTATGGACATTTATGGGCTCTCCTACATTGGAGGTCCCTGTACAGACAAATAGTTTTGGTTTTGTGCTTTCTGAAGGGGAATATTTCAGAGCAATAGAAGGCACAACCTTCTGCCTTACCCAAGAAGCCAATTACTCTTCTCATGCTTTGCTGAGCTGGTCTCAGGAAAGAATGAGTTAGTTATGGGGAGTGCTGTGATTGTATGTGAGATACAGTAATCACTAGGGGTAGGATTCACAAAAGCACCTAAGGTCTACAGCACAAAAAGTGCATACACTGCAGCTATGTCTACATTAGCAAATTAGTCCAGATTAAGGAGGCTTAATCTGGACTAATTTGATCCCTGTCTATGCTAGGCTTTGCCTAGTTTGAATTTTTTTTTTAATTTTGAATGAAGCAAAGCTTAGTTTGATGTAGTCATGCTAGTTTGAATTAAATAAGTTAGAACTAGTGATTAGTTCGAACTAACCAGGTTTTTTAGTTTGAAATAAAAAGTTAATTCAAACTAAAACAAATACAGCTAATTAGAACTAAAAAGTTTGTTTCAACTAAAAAAAATGCAGTAACGTCAAACTGCTTAGTTCAGACTAAGTCAGTCCAAACTACGCAGTTAGATGTAGACATAGCCTGCATGTCCAGCTAGCACAGGTTTAAGCAGCAGGGTAGATGGTGAAGCACTATTGGTTGATTGGAGCAAAGCGCCCAAAATGCCTGAATCCTACTCTTTGTACATGCCTAAGTGATGCCTACCCCATTGACATGGCTATTCTTAAAAGTGTTGTGTCTCACTGCCTCCTGAAAGACCACGTTGGAGAGAATAGGCTCTCGGAGAGCAGAAGTTGTTGGGAAAGGTTTCAACAGCTCTCTGTTTCCTCTCCAATCACATAGTTTCTCTCTGCCAGGTATAGCTACAAGCTGTAGTGAGTGCAGATGCACCTTTCCTTTCATTGGAGCATGTAGCCATGCATACCCTGCATGTCACCACAAATGTAAACAGTCTTAGTGAGTTAGGCACTTCACTCCCACTGAAAATCAATTGGAGTTAGGCACCTTACTTGAGTAGGTGCTTTTTGAAGCTCCATTTGGTGAGCTAACACTGATTACCCATCCTTGGACTCTTAAAATCACATATTATTCACTAATACATTATTTTGTGCATTTTAGATTGAAAGCTGCTGCCACTCTTTCCAGGATGGTACATGATTTGTCTGGATTTTGGCTTTTCCTCCCCGTGTTTGGTTTACTTGTTAGAAGCAGTTCTCATTGATTATGTTGATTAGTAACTGAAGTATCTGAGACTCTTTCTGTGTGTTATTTTCATTCCTTTGTGTGTTTAACCAGCATAATGAAGAGTATCTTTTATATCTTTTTAGTAGGAATATACAGCTCTGGGCTTAAATTGCTCAGCTGTTTATAATGCATTATGGAAATGCTGCCACTGAGAAACATTCCCTTTGTAGCACATTTGCTTGTTCTCTCTCTTATTTGAGGGATAATTGTGGGGAAGGGTTGGATAAATCAAGTTTTTTGGCTTAGTCCATTCCCACACCTCTCTGCACAAAGGTAGCCATCAGTCAGACAGAGGACTGGTACAAGGTCTATGCATCACTTAAGATCTCAAAATAGTGGCTTACTTTTTAAGGACAGTCACATGTCGTAGTATCAGTAGGGCCTGAAATGTCTTTCAGGCCTTGTTACATGAACAAGGATTTCATAACATTTTCAGTGAATTCAGTGAAGCTCAGAAGAGTCTTACTCTGCCCCAACTGGTGATGGCATGCTTTTATAATTGTATATTGCCCTTGAAAAGAGACAAATTTGTTAGTCTTAAAGGGATTCCTAGTAGTCATATGTCCTTCATGTTGCAGGTCCAGTGCAATTTGAGTTGCTTGACCACTGCTTTGGGGCTCAGGATAGTTTAAGTTGCTTGCTTGAATATTCTGGCCACAGCAACTTGACATCTTCCAGCTGGCAGAGACAAATAGGAATACCGAGTAGCCTTGCAGACGTCTGTTTCTGCATGCCATGGCACATAAAATAAAATACGTAACATGTCTGCTTGCAGCTGTTCATAGATAATGGAGATGGGAATAACAAGTTATCCTTGAATGTCTGATGGTATATTTTTCTGCTGCCAATGGGCATATTTTTTTTTATTGCCTTTCCTATTACTTAAAATTGTTTTCACAATCCCAATTATTATGGTGAAAATGGAATGTAGTTAAGGTTAAGAACCCAAAGTAGGAGACTGAATATACAATAATTAATAGATAGGTAATTAGGTTTAAGTTGTTTATAGACAGGTATAAAAAGTCACCACTCAAAGAAGTGCACTCCATCAATGCCTGATTCCTTGAGAGGTGCTGCCAGCTGGACTAGAGTATCTACTGACTCCATGGAGGGAACCCTGAAGAAAGCTGTTCCTGTAGACTGAGCTACTGCTTTGGTCTCAAGGTTCAGTGAGTATGATATATTGTTAATTTTAGGTTTGTATTTAACAAGCATGTCTATAGAAAACTTTGCACATTAAACCTTATTGATCTGCAAATGAGGTGTACTGTGTCTCACTGGTATCCACTGTGATGCTGTCTGTGATGCTGTCTGGGTCTAGGGGATTGTTTATGATGATTTTTCATATTTACAAGAATCCATATGTGATGTCATGTGTGGTATCAATAGAAAGGTTGTAACATGCTAGCATGTTTGGTATCAATAGAATGGTTGTAACATGCTAGGAAGGATTAAATGATTTATATGTAGGTATCATATTTGTAATAGAATCTAGGAATCTTTTGTCTTATGTATGTTCCAAATTGTTTGAGCTGAGGCAATCCCAGACTGGGCCTCTGCAAACTATTGTCTTGTTAATGGCCCATCAGGAGGGGACTCTCAGCTACAGTGGGCCCAAGAGGAAACCTGTTTGACCAGTTACCCAGACTGACCATGTGGCCCACCTTCATTTTGATCTGGCAAGGACTCTGAGATAAAAGGCCATCACCCATTCTCCATTTTGTCTTTAGTCTCTAGTCTATCTGTAACCAACACCTGCCTCTGGAACTATTCTCCTGGGACTGAACAAAGGACTGAGACTCACTCAGCTGCTGCTGCTGCTGCTGGGTGCACACCAGAGGAGTGAGACTAATCTGCAAACTACAGGATCTTCAAGGATTTGTTTTCTATGGACTCTAAATCATTTATATGTATGTGATTCACTCTGACCCTTCAACATCTCTCACACGTAGCTTGCTTTCTTTTTATATTAAACCTTTAGTTGTAGTTACTAAAAGATTGGCTGGTAGCATGGTATTTTGGGTAAGATCCAAACCTATATTGTTCTGGGTGATGTGTCTGCCCCTTTGGGGTCAGGAGAACCCATTTCTTAAGGAGACCCAATGGCTAGAGGGGGCCATAGGATCTGATGTGCAGAGAGGGGGCTGTTTCTATTTTATTATGCTTGGTGCTGACTAGAGCGGTTAGCCAGAAGCATGTTTGGTTACTGACGGGGAGACTGGTGTAAGTACTACCCGTCAGTGGTTTGGGGGTTTGGCCCCTGGTTTTTGCAGCTTGCCCTGATTTTGGCACATTCAGAAAGTTATCCCAGGAGGCCCGGGTCACATCCACACTAATCACTAAGTGTTCAATACCAATATTGAATAGGTCCCCATTAAATACATTTGAATGTGGAAGGATTTGTGTAAAATGTGGGGCCATTGATGAAAAAGAAAATGAGATCCTCATGGAGTTCTAAAAGTATCATCTCTCCGCATTTCTGACCCATTGCCTTTTTATTATGCTCTCCTTATGTACAAAATCCCTTCAAGTGTGTTGTGTTTTTTCTAACAGGAATTGCCTTTTGGTTTTACTCAATGGATTTAAGCATATACAAATGTCCTCTTCCTATCTGTGTTACCAGAGAATACAGGTCTATGTCCATCATCCATCTCCAACAAGAAAGGCTTCTTGTCCAGCTTCTTGAACCTGCAACCTCAGGGCCAGACTGAATACCTATTAGATACTCTCGTGCGTAGATACTCCCAAGGGTAGTCCCACTGAGTTCAATGTTATCTACACTGGTGAACAGTAAACTCCCAGGAGTAAGAGATTATGTCTGTATAACATTACAGCTACAGATCGTCAGGGCAAGGAGCAGTGCTGGCCTGGGGAAGACCCTGGGCACCGGCCCAGGCCCCACCCCTTGGCTGCAGGCCACAGCCCCGGGCAGGGATGGGGCCAGGAGCAGCAGCCGTGGCCATGGGACTGCCTGGGCCTTGGGAAAACGGCTGCAGCTGCTGTGGGCAGCTGGGCTCTGGATCCCCAGCCAGGGACAGGGCCGGGAGCAGCAGCTGCAGCTGTGGGCAGCTGGGCCCGGGGATCCCTGGCCAGGGACAGGCCTGGGAGCGCTGCTGATGCCGTGGGGCCGCCTGGCCTTGGGGAAGTGGCCGCCACTGCCGCTGGTGGCTGGGCCCCCGATCTCCAGCCGGAGACTGGCAGAGGCAGGGCCCCGCAGGACCTAGGGCACTGGTGCCGGGATTTGGGGCACAGGCCCCGTGTGCCCAGCCCCAGCAATGCCCCTGATCAGGGCTACCTATTAAAGAAAGATTATCCTACTAGATCTGTGTCAGAGAAAAGGCATGAATTTAAAGAAAACCCACAAAACCCTCAAATTTAGTAGTTGAAGATTAATATATGGTGCTGCTTTAGAAAAGAGATTTGTTGAGCCAAGTGGCATGGAAGCACAGCATCAGTGCCACATGAACAGCAGCTAACTCTCAGTATTTGAATGCAATATTCAGGGTTGACACAGTTTATATATAGATTCAAGATCAATTTAAATTCAATGAGAAACACAGATATAGAAAAGCAGAGAATCCTAAAGTTTTCATATAGGACAAATTAGATGATGGAGAATTTTTAGTCATGTGATAAAGCAATATTTGAGTCCAATTCATAACAATAGGCATACAGATTGATAATTGATGGTGTGCTGCAATGAAAACACAAACATAATGTAGATATTAATTATTAGTATCATGAATATGCATAAGGAGACAGTACACATACGTGAACTGAAATAATAGATGAAGTGCAGCATGCTGTGGACAGGAATAGTTTAAAAGTGTATACATTGGAGCATTGTCTCTATAAATATTAGGTGTTTGGACACTTAGAAGCAAATGAAACATGGCTAAAGTGAGGTTCTATCCTGACAAGTGAAAATGGCTCCATGTTTATTATGTCTCAGTAACACTTTGACTAAACATGTTCAATTCAACAAGGAAAGTGTTTTTTCTATTACAAACACTAACTCCTCTAGTTTATGCACTGCTAAATATACATGCTGTGCGTGTGTGATTTATATAAGTTTGTAGATGATACCAAACTTGGGGTGGAAGTGGAGGGTGGTGTTGCAAGTGCCTAGGAGGATAGGATCACAATTCAAAATGATTTGGACAAACTGGTGAAATGGTTTGAGGTAAAGGAGATGAAATTCAATAAAGAAAAATGCAAAGTACTCTGGAACAATCCATTTTACATATACAAACTGGGCAATGACTGCCTAGAAAAGAGTACTGAGGAAAGGGATCTGGGTGTCAGTGGCCCACAAACTCAATATAAGTCAACAGTATAATACTGTTGCGTGCGCACAAAAAAAAAAAAGCAGCAAACACCATGTTGGGATGTATTAACAGGAGTATTATAAGTAAGACATAAGTGTAATTCTCTACTCCATGCTGCTTAGGCCTCAACTGTAGTATTGTGTCCAGTTCTGGGCACCTCATTTCAGAAAAAAATGTGGATAAGTTGTAGAAAGTCCAGAGAACAGCAACAAGAATGATTAAAAGTCTGGAATGCTTGACTTACAAGGAAGATTGAAAGAGCTTGGCTTGTTTAGTCTGGAAAAAAGGAAACAGACAGGACATTGTAACAGTTTTCAAGTACCAAAAAGGTTGTTATGAGGAGGAGAAAGAAAAATTATTTTCCCCAATGACAAGACAAGAAGCAATGAAAAGTTTAGGTTGGACAGTAGGAAAAGATTCCTAACTGTCAGGGTGATTAACCACTGGAATAAGATGCATAGGGAGGTTGTGGAATCTCTTTCATTGCAAGATTTTAAGAGCAGGTTAGAGAAGCACCTGTCAAGGATGGTTCAAGAGGGTACTTGATCTTGCCATGAGTGCAGGGGACTGGACTTCGTGACCTCTTATGGTTCCCTTTAGTTTCTATAATTCTATGACATAGTTCTGCAGAGCACTTATGCACGATACATTTGAACCATGTGCTTAAGTTTCATTGAAGTCAACAAAATAAGTCTAAAGAAATAACCACTGACTGGGCTCAACTATAAGTGCAACTCCATTTTTGTTACTGTGAGGATGAATTCGATTTTGTGTTTGTGTAATTCCTGGTGAGAGTGTCTTAGAGATACCCTTCTGTGCCCATCTCCAGAGGAGGGAGATATTATAACCCTCAGCTACAGAGTTAATGTTCCACTTTTGTGATGACCCTTTCTTGGCTACCACGCTAGGGATCTGGAGCTCCAGAGCTAAAAACATGAAGAGTGAGCTAAAGTGCTAGGGCTCTATGGCTGGGGGCTGTAACAGACTTGTATCCTCTGCAGACTGGCACAGAGAGGGTTCTGTAATATGCAAATATAACCCCCTGATGAGTATCTTGAAAAATATTATCAATATTTCTTACTAGTCCTCACTTTACAATTTCAGAATATGTTTTGTCTTAAAAGCTTTCGTGTTTGTTTATTTAAAGCTAGTGTATACAATGCAATGTAAATACTCTTCAGGAAGGACCAAAAAATAGGAGTTTTAAAAGTGTGACTCAGGTTTTATCAAAATGGAAATACTTTTCAGTGGAGGCCCTCCCTCTAGACTTCAAATTCCCCTTGGCATTTTCTCAGCCTTGGCCCACAGCATGCACTTTCATGCTTGTACTCTATCACAAATGAGTCCTACAAAATATTTTCCAAATCCCTGTTGGCATTTCGAAGCAATAAGAACCCTTCCTTATCGCTTTGAGCAAGTAGGAACTCAGATTCAATTGATCTAGCTATTTATACTGTACCCAGAAGTGTAGTATAATCCCTTTCATCTAATAAGAAGGCAAGCTCTATGAGTCTTTATATGCTTGAACAGAAGAGACCTAAATCTTTCTAAGGAGTCCCAAACAAGTCCACTCCATCGACTTCTTATAATTGACAACATACTCCCTGCCTCAAGAGTAAAATGTAGCAAAAGAATTTCCAGAGACACAGTGAAAGTGTGATTACTGGAGAAACCTATGAGGGGTCATGGTCCTCTTGACCTGCAGCTCAAACATGGAAGAATTCATGGGGAAGTAGAAGTGAGTGGCAACCTGGGCATCAATGACCATGAGATGGTTGAGGTCAGGATCCTGACAAAAGGAGGAAAGGAAAACAGAAGAATATTGACGCTGAACTTCAACAAAGCATATTTTTACTCCCTCAGGAAGTTGATGGGCAGGATCCCTGGGAGGCTAATATGAAGTGGAAAGGGGTCCAAGAGAGCTGTCTGTATTTTAAAGAATTGTTATTGACAGTGCAGGAAAAAACCACCCCCATTTACAGAAAGAATAACAAATGTGGCAGGTGACCAGCTTAGCTTAATAAAGAAGTCTTTAGTGACCTCAGACATGAAAAGGAGGCTTACAATAAGTGGAAACTTGGACAGATGAGTGGGAAGGGGTATAAAAATACTGCTCAAGCATATAGGAGAGAAATCACAAAGGCAAAAGCAAAAATGGAGTTGCAGATAGCAAGGGACATGAAAGGTGACGAGAAGCATTTCTACAGGTATGTTAGGAACATGGTCAGTGAAGATGCGAGCCCCTTACAAAGTGTGGGAGGCAACCCAGTTACTGATGATGTGGAAAAAAGCAGAAGTACGCAATGCTTTTTCTTGCCTCAGTCTTCACAGGCAACATCAGCTCCCACACTGCTGTACTGGGTAGCACAGAATGGAGAGGAGGTGAGCAGCCCTCAGTGGTGAAAGAACAGCTCAGAAAAACTGGACATATACAAGCTCATAGTATCAAGATGCAATGCATCTGAGGGAACAGTAGGAGCAGAGGCGTCGCTGGGGGGGCAATGGACCCGGGGCACGGGCCCAGCCCCTGCCCCCTGGGGAGAGGCCCCACTCCGTGGCAAGGGATAGGGCCAGGGGGAGGCCATGCCGCCACGAGCCACTGGGCCACAGCGTGGTTCGGCCAGAGGCAGCCGCTGGCGGCCAGGCCCCTGATCTCCAGCAAGGGACTGGGCCACCACGGCCACGGGCGGCCAGCTGGGGCCCGGATCCTCCGCTCGGGATCTGGGGCCTGGCTGCCGGCAGCCGTGGTGGCCCCATCCCCAGCTGGGGATCAGGGGCCTGGCCTCCAGCTGCTGCTTCTGGCCGTGCCATGCCACAGCCTGGCCGCTTGCAGCAGCGTGGCCTCCCCCTGGCCCTATCTCTGGCCAGGGGTGGGGCCTGCTGGACGGCCAGCCAGGCCCTGGATGCCCGGCCGGGGACAGGGCCGCTGCAGCCGTGGCTGGCTGGGGATCGGGCCCTGGATCCCTGGCTGGATTGGGCTGGAGATCTGGAGCACTGGCGTTGGGACCCGGGGCATGTGCCCCTGCGTGCCCAACGCCAGCAACGCCACTGAGTAGGAGTTGGCTGATGTGACTGCAAAGCCAGTGATCATTACCCCTGAGAATTCATGGTGATTAGGAGAGGTCCCAGATGATTTAAAGGCATATATAGTGCTCCTTTTCAAAAAAGGGAAAAGGGGATCCAGGAAACAACAGACTGGTCAATCTTACCTCAGTCCCTGGGAAAATCATGGAGCAGGTCCTCAAGGAATTCTTTTTGAGCCCTTGGAAGAGAGGAAAGTAATCAGGAAGAGTCAACATGGAGTCATCAAGGGCAAGTTGTGCCTAACCAACCTGATTGCCTTCTATGATGAAAAGACTGGCTTTGTGAATGTGGGGATCTGGGAAAGCTTTTGATATTTTTTCCCATTGGCTTCAACAGGTAGTGATCGCCGGCTTGACATTTAGTTCACAGCTGGTAACAAGTGTAGTGCCCCAAGGGTCAGTGCTGGATAATTTTGTTCAACATCTTCATTAATGAGCTGGAGGACAGATGTAGTAAGTTGGCCGATGAGAATAAGCAAAAAGTAGTAGATATAATGAAAAGTATAGATAGAGTACACAGTGATGTAGACAAATTGGAGGATTGGGCCAAAAAATCTGAGGAGATTCAGAAAAGACAAGTGCAGAGTGCTGTACATAGGATGAAAGAATCCTATGCCTTGCTAAAGACTGGGGACTGGCTGGCTAGACAGCAGTTCTGAAGAAAAGGATCTGGGGGTTATATTGGACAAGAAACTAGACATTAGTCAACAGTGTGCCCTTATTGCCAAAAAGGCTAATGACAAATTGGGCTGCATTAATAGGAACACTGCCAACAAATCAAAGGTAGTGATTATACCCCTCTATTTGGCACCAGTGAGGCCACATTTGGAATATTATGTCCAGTCCAGTTTTGGGCCTTCCACTACACTAAGGATGTGGACAAATGGAGAAAGTCCAGCAGAGGGCAACAGAAATTATTAGGTGGCTGGAGCACATGACTTATGAGGAAAGCCTGAGAGAACTGGGCACATTGTGTCTGCAGAGGAGAAGGGTGAGAAAGAGGGTTGCTAGCAGCCTCTAATTACTGGAAAGGGAGTTCCAGGAAGGATGGAGCTAGGTTGTTCTCAGTGGTAGTAGCTGAGAAAACTATAATGAATGGTCTCAAGTTGCAGTGGAGGAGGTCTAGGCTGGATATTAGAAAGAACTTTTTCTCTAGGAAAGTGGTGATGCACTGGAATGGGTTACCTAAGGAGGTGGTGGTATCTCCATCCTTAGAGGTCTTTAAGGTGTGGCTTCACAAAGCCCTGCCTGGGATGATTTAGTTGGCATTGGTCCTGCTTTCAGTAAGCAGTTGGACTAGATGATCTCCTAAGGTCCCTTTCAACCCTCATCTTCTATGATTCTGTGAGAAGAAACAGCTCATCATTGCCTGCAGTTCACTGACAATCTGGATGCTCCTAGATGTGCAAGACTGGGAGTCCTTAGCTTTGGAGTCTGGTAGCAAGGTTTGCTTACTTTGGCAGCAGGTGGATGGCAGCTGAGAATTTCCTTTTAGAAGAACTCTGCACTTGTGCCTTCCACCATCCATACTGGCACTGTTTTAAAATGTAGGAATGCCAGCCCTATGTCAGTACAGCTGCATTGACAAGGCACAGCCGTGGAGGAAGAATGCTTCACAGCAACAGCTGCAATATTTCCTGTACTTCATACCCTTTATAGCCACACCTAATTCTGTCTTGTCTTCCTGTGGGTCTGTCTAGAGGTTTACAGCCTGTACTTCACTGTCTGCAATGTACAGAATCTCCTTGAGTAGTCCCAAATGTGAGAATATTGCATGATTCATTCTACTCAAGTTCACAGGCAGCCCTGGGGACTCTATGTAGCTGAAATGTTAAGCACTGTAATATAGCTTTAATTTCTTTACTACAACCTTGGCAGTGATTTTTGGAGCTAGCAAGTGAGTGATATTTTTAAGTGCTTTGTTTTTCTGCCCTGTAGTAACCCTCAGTCCAAAACAATGAGAAGCAAGGAGGATGTTTTGCTGAATTGTTTGCTAACTGGTTATTCTGAAACTGAACTGGTAGATGAAATGTAGCTGCCCTGTGGCTGAGTTTGGAGAAAAAATGGCCTGTTTGGAAAGAGACGGGATCCAGTTCTGCTCCCTGTTACACTTGTCCAAGATCACTGCAGTTATTGGTGTTTCAGAACTGTAAGTCATGGCACAACTTGGCCCAGAGTTTAAGAAATGTGGAAACTATTAAAGGGAGCTCATACAGACCACAAAGACAAGAATTGTAAAAATAAGCAGGGCCTAGAACAGCTCTTAGAACTATGCATATGCCTGCACTGCTCATTAAGTTTTTACTTGTAGGCCCACACAATTTACAGACTGCAGAAGCAAAGATGGCAGAGTCTGTACATGCGATAAGCTGGATACCTCTGACCTTTATTTTTAAAGACAAAAATGGGATATTAAATTCTGACAAGACTGCATTAAAAAAGTTCTATTTTTAAAACCAAAGGCCTAAATTGTCAACACTAACTTTAATAGAGGAGCTTCTCTTTTCAGATGACAAGCTTGAGACAACTGATTTCTGCCTCAGTATTTACCTGTCCTACATCATGATAATACCTGAATGCCTTCCTATCTTCACCATCTCGGCACCCCATGAAGTAGGGCACTATTTTTATCCCAGTTTACAGACTGAGAATGGAGGCTTACAAAGATGAATTGACTTGCATAGCTCATAGAGGCAGCCTAGGGCAGATGAGAGGACGGAACCTGGGTCTGACAAATGCAAGTTGATGCCCTAACTGCCTTGCTATCCTTCCTCCCAAGTAAATACATAGACCTATTTGAATTCAGCCCCCCTTAAGATATCTCAAGCAGAGCACCTGAAAATTGAGGTTTTCTGTTCACTGGAAAATTTCAGGCCAAGGACATGTGCTGATCTCACCTCAATTTTACGTTGTTATAATTGCACAAAGGAATTATGGGCTGGTCTTTCTACTGAGCAGGCTCTCAGCTTGTGATTCTCACTGGTGTGGGGGGAAAATTAAGTCTAAATTTAAAATTAAAATACAAGGGTTGAACAATAATATTAACTCAAATCATGTTCATAGCGGAACCATACTTACAATTTTCTATTGTTTCTTTTTCTGGTAAAATATTTACCATGGTATATTAAGATTCCTGTTGTAAAACATACCTTGAAGAAACAGTGTAGAGTGATTTAATGTTGCTGTTAGAACTCTTAATTTTCCATTTCCTGACTTTTAAAATATTTTACTTGTGTAACTGTAACATGGTATTAACAGGGTTTGTTTGCTTTGCGATGATTTCAGTGTAGTAACTCCAGAGTTACATCATTGTAAGGGAGAATCAGGTCCATTGTCTTTGGAACCCACTGAACCAGACTCTTGTATGAACATTTGACTCTAGGTGTTCAATGTAAAGCAGTACATTAGCATAACCTGAGTTTACACAGTTGATTATAAACAATGTGAAATAGTTTTATTGCAAAATTTTTAGGTCAAAATACTTTAAAGAAAAGGGCATGCAGAAGGTTCACAGCTCCTGAGCTATCCTTTAACACTAGCTCAGATGCTTCTAAACCACCAGTTTGTTTGGTCAGTAAAACATAATCTGAAACTGTTATTCATTTTTCAAGATACATTATCTTGACTACTCTTCCCCAGAAGTTCAGGAATAAAAAGAGCAAATACTTCTCTTTAGTTTCCATGAGAAAAATTGGGGTAAAATTTTTCAAGATATATAAATAGGTTAAATTTTAACTTTGAAACTTCCACAAGCCATCATTCATTCCTCCTATTTTCCCCCAAATCCAGTGACTTTTAAAAAGTGCTATGCACTGGAAGATTTCAAAGCTGCATATTTATGTTTGCTGGCTTAGTGTTTCCATTTTTCTCTACCAGCTGCATTCACAGTTTTGTTGCATGGACTCTGTGAGCTAGCATAGGCAGACTGACTTCTCTTGTTGGTACTGCTATCCTAACAACTCAGTAGTTATGACATGTTTCTAAATGAAGCCAGTGGCTGTAATTCCTTTTTGCAAGGAGGGGGGTGAAACCAGCCATATCATGTTGGCTGAGAAAGCTTGATCAACAATCTTTTCCCTTTGTATGCCTCCCTGAAAATACAAAATTCTAATGTGCTCCTATTTTGTAGCCAAATGGCCCCATTTTAACTGTCAAATATTCAATTGTTAGATAATCCATAAAGTAACCAGTAACATTTCTGCTACCCATCATGTGCAGTAAATGGATTCATGTGACACAGTTGGCTTTGCGGAACAGCCTTCCCTATACTGAAAACACTGCAAAACCGGTAAAATACAAAGCCTTTTTTAACTCAAGGTTTAACTCAAGGTGTAATTTATACAAACTCTGTGGGCTAAATTTTCAAAGGTTTACAGGCCTCTAAAGATGCAGACATGCAGCTCATGAGATTACTGTACCTCTTTGAAAATCCCATTAGCAGTTTATCTGCATCTTTAGGTGCCTAAATATCTTTGAAAATCTGGCCCCAGGATTTTAGTAATATTTACAGTAGCATTAAACAGCTATTAAAGAAGTCAATGATTTAAAATCAGGATGTTTAATCACCAATTATTATGGAGAAACACTACATTATTTGCACATAGTGCTTTACAGGGAAAGACATTGTCAATGCAATAAGTGGCTTAAGAACTAAGACACATGCCTTTGTGCTTTGCTGTACTGGGCTTACGAGACACTATAATTCAGATATGCAATATCACACATTTTGATGTAGCAATCATATTTAGGCACCATTCCCTGCCAAAATCAACATTAGTTCCCAATATTTTGAGTGTAAGTCTAGTGCAGACACAAAGTGAGGCTGAATTGAGGCGAGAGCTGATCAAACTTCCATTGTAAACAACATGAATTGAAATCCAACCTTTTTTCTTTCTGTGATTTATTTACAACTACACCTTGATTTGTACAAGTTTGTTCACTCTGAATTAGTCAGTGAACAATTAAATATATTTCAAACTATAGGCTGGTCATGAACAATATATTCACTGTCACTCTGCTGTATGACTGGTTGTTTAAAGCTTGGTCTGTACTTCTGGCAAAACAAATGAGGAGTCCTGTGGCACTTTTAAAGACTAACAAATTAATTTATTGCATTAGCTTTCTTGGGAGACTACATGGCTACCCATTTGGGATGGCCAGCAAAATTCAGTGTCAGTCAATGGGAGATACACAAGCTATGTAGACTAGCTTGTGTATCTCCCATTGACTTCCTAACATCTACCTTCTATGATGTCCCTAATACACTGTACCAACAGGAAATGCCCTGCTGTCAATGCAGCATTACTCTATTCAAGGGGGGTGGATTTAAGGCATCAACTTCTGGATCAATCGAGTGGGTCTCTACTGCCTCTCAATCAATTCTGCAGAATTGATCTGCAATGCCAATGGTGTCATCATCAGACAGATCCTAAGTCACTTGTTCTATTTCTGCTCTGACTGATGGCTGAAACTTTTTAAGAAGTAGAATAATGACCAATAACATTATGCTTAGTGTGAACAAAGCCTACTGAGACTTCTGTGAAAATTTAGCTACCATTGGACTGTATGACCAGAAACCTGTTTTATCACATACTGTAATTTGCATATATACATATATATTAAATAGGAAAAAGCTCAATCGTTTGGCTGATTAACACCAGGAGACAGCACATAAGTGTTCATCTGTATAATGAACCAACCTTTAAGTCAGTCCAGTCACTAATATAAAAAAAAATCTGTTTAAAGTTCAGACAAGTGGTAGGTTCTTCAGTGCTACCAAAGGTTCCAGTCCTGCAAATACTTACTTTACACATGTGCTTATCTTAAAGCACAAGACCTGTCCCATTTACTTTTTTAGGACTACTTCCATTCCTGAAGATATGCACATGCATAAGGACCTGTCAGACTAGGAAACTGGGTTGCATTTAAATAGATATTGGCTAACATATTTTAGCTAAGACTGGTTTGAATACGAGTTTACATACAATTTAACAATTGTAAGAATGTGTTAATGGTTTGCCATGACCAGTTAAGGGGTGGGAATCTTATGCACATGGGCAAGCTCTGAGTCTTGCATGTGCATTTGGGATCTGTGCACTCACTTTTGTGTATACATTCTTGCTGAAGTTTAATTCTAGAAAACATTCCTGTTCGAGACGATGCTTGGGTATATGCCAGGGGTCTGCAATCTGCAGCTCTGGAGCTGCATGCAGCTCTTTGGCTGCCCCCTTGTGTTTCTGGGCTCTGCCCTCCACCCCAACCAGGGGGCCCTACAGCCCGCTCTTGGCTCACCCACCCCTGCCCACCAGGGGACCCTGCAGCAGGTGACCTGACCTATGACCCCCCACCAGGGGTCTACACCCATTGCAGCTCTCAAAACACTTGCTTATTGAAGAAATTTTATTAAAGGCTCTTATCTTTTCTGTTGCTGACTCCTGGTATATGCTGAAGCCCCACTGAAGTCACTGGGACTTAAAGGTAAGCATATGCTTAAGTGCAGGATGAATCTAACACATGCTTAAGTGCTTTCCTGAATGGTAAAGAGGGGACAGAGTTACTAGAAGTGATGATATAGAGCAGCAGTGACTGAAGAGTATATAAGCTGGAGCACAAATTCACAAGTTTCCCTTTGAAATTGAATTGCAAATGTGTGACTTCATCACCTTCAAGATTCTGTTGCTTTTCAGTAGATGGCACTTGTAGTTAAGACTAACATGAGTTGCATTAAATTCCTCTTGTTTCAGATATTTATATCCTGACTATAAACTACTCAGTTACTGATAAAATTCACATTTACAATAAAGGCATTAGGAGATGATATACTTTTTCTTCTGTAATAAATAGCATTTGTTGGGGAAGGGGTGGTGGATTAAGGAAAGTAAGACATCAATTTGCATGTGAAAACCAAAAGTACTATATTTTTTATTTGTCATTTAAGAAAATTATATTACTCAAAATATACTTAGTGAGATGATTATTTTAATAGAATTTAAGAATCAGTGTTTTGTTTTCTTCATAGTTCATATTTAAGAACAATTTCTTTCAAAGTTTCAGTGTCAATGTCCCGAACGTGGCAATAACTAAAACAGGATAATGCCAACCCACAGGGCTAAATTCTGCCCTTAGATGTTTGTGTGGTTACCCTGAACTTTCCTACTTTCTAAATTGATGATAAAATTAAGCTCTCTCCCCATTACTCTTGTGTAGGTATTTCTAAGCTATCTAAAGCCTAGACGTGTGGACAGGTACAAAGGGCATAGATCTTTGGTTCTGAATAGGCATTGGGCTTTGATCTAACAGTTTTTCAAATCTGAATGCAGGGGCACATTGCTCCCTTCTCGAAACACTGATAACATGGTCAGGTGAGCCTCTTCTGACCCTTTCCTCCTCACAGCGAGTTTTACCCACATTGGTTTACATCCTTCTGTTGTTATCAACTTGCTCATACTACATCTCTCTTTTCCATCTTCTATTCTCTTACTTTTTCCTTCCATGTCAAATCCTTCCCACTCCCACTGTTAATTCTTAGCATCTCAGCATACCTCACTTCTCCCACTCTCCCACAACCCTCAGTTAATTTTCCAGTTTCAGCTCTGTGCTTTTTTAGGAGATGCTCAGATAGGAAACTTGTGGGTGCCATTATAAAAACCTAGATAGGCTTTTCAGTCAAAGAATAAAACAGCTATAGGCCTAGCCAACCCCAGCAATCTTCACAGAATCAACAATACAAACTAGCCCTCAATAAAAACCACTGAGTGAGGACTAATGATGAAATGACAAAATCATTACAGAGCTGTTGTAGGAACTGCATAAAGAATGCCATGATAGTGAGCACATTGACATGTAGGTTGTTTGAGATGAGTGAAAACTTTTGACAGTCCTGACTGAGCTCTTTTGGTTTAGCACCTGTTTTCATTCATTGCTACAATGAGAGCAACTAAGACTCAAAGAATATTTATCTTTTCTACCTTTTTTCAGGTAAAAAGATCCAAAGTAGAAAAAAGGGGACCTGGCTTCTGTTACGGATCTGCAACTGATTATGAACAAGTTACAACTCTCTTGTGCCTCAAAATCACCATCTGTAAAATAGGGATAATAATTCTAGCATTCAGATGACCTTGTGATGTTGATGGTTGTGTTTAACAGAAAACCAGACACATACAGAGGAGAAAGAATTGCAGTGATAGATCAGCATGTCCCATGATAATCAGGGCTGAGTTGCAGGACAGCATACAGGAGGATGGGTATGACCCATGAGTTCCTAAATGCCAGTTTGCTAAGGAGTTACAAGAATTTTCCCATCCAGGCATGCACATTTTGGTTCACCAAAGAAAGCTATATTAGGTCTTAACTGAAAGCGAAAGTCATGCCTATTATTAATATTGTTGCAAAATATATGCACAAGTATAATGTGAGAAGTTATGAATGTTTATTGAAAATATGTTCCTAAAGTCTGTAGCAAAGTATAGTTGACACAGGTTTTCTTCCAGACAAAAGTGGTTTTAGTCACCTCTCTCTCAGTCAGCATATAAATTAAGCACTGTAAACCAAGACAGTGGAAGCTCTATTTACATAAAATCCAGCAGGGAGATGTGAAATCAATAGGGGGAAACCAGCACTCAGGAAATGGGGGTTTCTACTGTCCCAGAGAATAGACAATGAACTTTGGGTATATAGGAGGCAAGGCTAAGAACACCGCTTTATCCTCTTCCGAGGAGGTAAATGGACAAAACCCTTAGGGTGTGTTCACACAGGGCTTTTATTTTGAAACAATACTGGTTGTTTTGAAATAAAAGTCCCTATGTCCAAACGACCTTTCCTTGTTTCGAAACAAGAGACCTCCTTTCGAAACAGCTTAAACCCACTTTCCTGTCGAAAGGAGGCTTATTTTGAAACCAGTGGTTTCGAAATAAGCCGTTTGGACACGTTATTTTGAAACAACCCTTGTTTCAAAATAACAAGGACCTTCCTCCCAGGGTGCATAGCACTCTGGGGGGAAGGTCCCACCCCCCCTCAGCACCCTGGCCAGGGATCGGCACCCTGGCCAGAGTGCTGAGTGGGGTGCAGGGGGGTCAGAGGGTGCCCCAGCCGGCTTCCCCCCGCTTCCCCTTGCTGGGAGCAGAGGGGGATGGAAGCCTCAGCCCCCTTTGCCCCCCTCACCCCCCAGCAAGAGGAAGGGGGGTAAGCCAGCTGGGGTTACCTCCAAGCCTGGGGCGCCTTGCCCCCTGGGCTTCCTCCGTCCCCACCGTGCAGCTCCTGGCAGGCCCGGGGGGCCTTCCTCCACCCCCCCTGTGCAGCCTCTGCCTGGTACGGGGGGGGGCTTCCCCTGCACCCCCCCCACGTGGCCCCTGGAAGCCCCCCCACACCCGGTAGGAGCCATGCAGGGGGGCTGGAGAAAGCCCCCCTGTGCCCGGCAGAAGCCGCGCGGGGGGGGCGGAGGAAGTGCCAATGAACCTGGCAGGGGCCATGTGGGGGGGCAGGGGAATCCCTCCTGCCCGAGGCCAGACCCCTGGGGGGGCCGGGGGAGCTTCCCTGCCCCCTGCAGAGGCTGTGGGGGTCAGGGGGAGCCCCCCCCTTCGCCTCTGGTCGGAGCATCCTAGGGGCGGGGCTTCCGTGGCCCAGCACAGGGCCTCCCTCCCCCTCCCCTGTATTTCGAAATAGCATGTCACACTGGACGTGCTATTTTGATTCCCTCCTTTTCCCTTATTTCGAAAACACTTTTTTGTTATTTTGAAATAAGGTGTTTCGAAATAAGGCTTTATTTCGAAACAGGCTTGTTTCGAAACGGCTTGTTTCAAAACAAGCAAATGTGTGAATATAGCCTTACATTCCTGAAAACAGGATCTCGACCAGGCTTGGTTGAAATGCTGCAAAGGACATTTGGGGTGAGATAAGCTCCTTTAGACAGGAGGGAAGCTTGTGAAGTCAAGTCTAGTCTCTAGAAAGAGTGTTATGATTTTGTTTATATTTAACCCTTTTGTTTCCATTATAGTTGCTCATTGTCTCAGACATTTGATAATAAATCTATTGTTTTTACTAGATGTATCTCAGTACTGCGGTATGATACAAGGAACTGATCCTGAGTTGAATAATTCAAGGTAGCATGTACACAGCTCTTCAAGGCAGTAAATCTGGTATTCTTTCAACAGGGGAAAGCTTCAAAGGGACTTGTAGATACAATTATTAACCTGGAAGGCAAAGTAAGGACTATCTTTGCCCAGAGGAGATTGATCGGGTGGCTGACAAATTAATGAAGTCAGGGAGATGACAGCCATCTAAGCACAAGCATCCCTCTTGCCGGAGTCAATATGGTTATAATGTGACTCTCAGTCCTTGATACCCCAAGAGCCTTCAAGAGGAACAAGACAGCCTAGACACATGGCTCTATCAGGAAGTGTTTTTATTTAATTCATTAAAAAAACCCAAAACTATGGCCTTGATTTAGTAAAGTACTTTGGCATATACACAACTTTGAACTTGAGAAGACCGCCACTGAAGTCAGAGTTACTAAATCACATGCTTAGATGTACATCACATGAGGAAATATATTGTTGTATCAAGGCCAATTCAGGGAAATCTCTGTTTCTGGATATATTAGCTAAATCCTTTCTTAGCATTCAGTGACTGAATTTGGTAACTTTACACTGGTGTAAATGATAGTGGAATTTACAAATACCTAGAGAGGGGAAAGGAGAGCTATTTTGGGGACAGTTGCTGAAGACATTTTAATTTGGCTAAGTAAAGGCAGCACATTAGACCTATTTTGGTAAGACTGAGGGTTAGAGAATTAAAATGAAATCATTTAACATTTAGTGTGTCCCTGGTGAGGCATCAGCCAATCTTTATTATTGTTTAAGGTAGCACAACCCTTTTGTCAGTGCATTTGCCAGAACACACTTCTTTACAAAGCACAAAAATAAGCTACTCTAGGCCTTAGCTTTGTGGGACCTTCAGAATGAAGGTGTGACATCTCAGGAGAGAACTTTGATCCTTCTTCCTGTAAGGTGATGGGAAACTACTTGGCTTTGGAATGATATGTTGTTTTTTTTTTCCTATTAATTTAGTTGGTAGGAATGCAAAATGTGCCATGGCCGATCAGTCCAGACCCATACTAACACCATGCTTCTGTCAAATGCCAATACCTATTTCCAAGAGAGAGAAAAGCCCCCACAAATACTCACAAGCCATTTATGCAATACATTGCAGTAGGTTGGGGAGAAAATCCATTCATAAAAGAGGATAAATCTACCTTCATTCTAAAAACCAGTTAAGCTTTGTCCAAGCCATTTTTTTTCCACAGCAGTCATTTACTTACAGTTATTCTCTTTGTCTGGTGTTCCCTGAAACATTCCCTACCTTCAAGATCAGTGATCTATGATTTCTAGTCTCTGATGTGATGCATTTACATTCTTAGATAAGTTAGGACATGGCTACCACTTATGCTGGCAAAATTTGTGTTGCTTGTGGTGTGGAAAAAAGATCCCCTCTCCCAGGTGACATAAGCTTTACTGGCATAAGTAGCAGCGGGCACAGAGCTACAGCTCCCACTGACATAGCTACCGTTGCTCATTGACGTTGTTTTATTATCCTGATGGGACAGCTCTCTCCTGTTGGCATAGAGCAGCTATACAAATGGACCCTAGTGTAGACATGACTTTATAAACCTTTCCCTAGGTAACTGAAGTTATCTAAATATATAAATTATGAAAATTAATTTTCACATGGTTTAAAAATGGATTCACATCAATGCTTGGGAGCACCAAATTTCTTTAGAACATACGTATACTCCAAGAGACATAACAATGAAGATTTATGACATGACAGAGTTATCTCCGTGTATTAATGAGTGGTGTAGGCAACTGATAGTAGCTGTTGACTACTTGATGTAGGCAACTGAGCTCTTGAAGAGAAGATGCTGTTTGCCTGTATGTGTACTAGCAGGCCTTGCCAAAGGGGGGAAAAATGATTATACTGAAACTTCTAAGGCAGAGCACATTAAAGACAAGAGCTGCAGAGGAGCTATTTTGCCAAGTGAGCCCCTAGAAATATTCTGATGGACTCACTGGACTGTGCAGAGGGAACATAACTTTCACTCACAATTCAATAATCATAATTCAGATAAATACAAAAATTGTACACAGTTCTGTTTTGGAAGGCAATCTCATACAAAAAGACATGGTCTCAATACATTATGACATTCTAAAGTCATATAGTGGTCTTTTATAAAAAGAAATCTGAATTGAGTCTCTCTTTCTGTAGTTATCACTCTGTGCTTCTTATTCCTGCCTGTTACAGAACATTTTCTGAAGGTATTGCCCATTCTGCCTTCTCTGCCTGTAACACTGTATTCTCATCACAGAGCATCAACCTTTCCCCCAGAGGATTAAAAATGAAATGTGCTGAAAATGGGATCACTCTGAAATATATGCTGGGAATCACTCAGCTCCAAATATCTAACTCTGCTTCAAACATTTGCAATTTCTATGCTTTAGTTTTGCAGTTTTTTTTTTATTTCTGGTAGACTATAAACATATTATAGTCAGTTCTTGTTGATATCTTGCTTTTCACAATTTCCCAACAATAGTGACTAAGAATTGGGTAACATTAAGCACAAAATGCCACTGTATTGAAAACATGTCAGCTTCTGAAGGATTTCAACATTTATGTGAGGAGAATTGTGACTATTGCATAAAGACTTTGATGCTCAGATTATAACATTATTAGATGATACAATGCAATTATCTCACAAATTTTCATGTAATCAGATATTTCTTTGCCTAGGAAGTCAACTTCTGAATCCTGGAATATGGGGCAACTGAAAAATAGCAAAAGTCAAGACATCACAGAGCAGGAGCAGGATTCTATGCTGCATTTCTTAGAGGCTCGGCATAAAAATGTTGCCCAAGGGTAGGGAGCTAAGGTGTCTTTGATCCATCTTTACATCCTCAGAATCTTGTGCTGTCCAGGAGCTGGAGAAGCCCCCAAAATAATCTATGTTGGAGGATCTGGTTCAGCCTCAAACATACTATTTCCACTCCAGTAGCCCTCCTCCTACTCCAGGGCTAATAAACAAGTCCTCAGAGGACAGGCTTACAGATGTTTCCTATTGGGCTTGAACCAGGGACATCCTTGCCCCCAGTCAAACATGGGACTTTTAGGATCTGTTTATGTTGATCCAGCCCTTTCATCTACTATCAATGGGATAGAGCAAGTGTAAGGATCTGCAAAACTGAGCAACAAACCTTCCCAATGGTTTCTGGGGATACTTTCCTTTGTTTTCAATTCACATGGGTTTATGCCCCCAAATCTCAAAACAAAACTCAGTGAAAGCCTCAGTTACATGTGTATCTCTTCATTAAAACCCTGTGAAAGTCATGCAGTTCTCATTTTTGTTAAAAAAAAGTTAACATTTTGAGAAACTTGGACTAATTCTGTGAAGATTTATGCCCCAGTCTAGCTTTACATACCACATGTAATCATATTAATTTCAGTGGGACTCCCAACTGTGTATAAAATTAAATACATACATAAATTTGCAGGAATGGGGATTTACCCTGAATTTCAAGTGTGTTTGAGATCTGAAGCTAGGCAGTTTTTGTATGTTGCAAACGTATGAACAGTGCTACTTAGAAGTATTGTTGAAAATAAAAGAAACAAAGTTTAACCTCCCAGTCCATATAATAATACAGTGGGTAGTTGCTTGTAGTTTGTTCCATGGCTAGGACTCACAGCTTGTTTTTACAGCCTTCATTCTATAGAAATTCACATATGCGCAAAAGCTCTCAGTATCTCAGTCACTGATTTCCAGTTGAGTTTCACCTTGAACTGGAAGACTAAATTTGAGTAGTTACAAACCCTCAAGATGGTTTGGATTTGGGTTCAGATCATCTGATGCACAGTCATCATGAATGTAAAGTATTTGTAAACCTTGGCTGAATATTGAGTTAAGGAAAGCAAAAACTATGTGAATTTTGCTTGTTTTCAGGCTTTGTTATTAACAATCTTCCCAGTTTCACCACTTAGCAAGCTGTTCTGTTTCTAAAATAAACAAAAAACCCCATAAGTCCTACAACCTTATAATCACAGCTGCTGCTTAGCAGAATGGTACTATGGTGCAACCTGGTTTCTGCTTTCCTGCTCCTACTCCTCAGCATTGCAGTAAGGGTGGGTGTAGCAGGCTGAAGCAGCTGCCCTCTGGGCAGCATGCCAGCAAAATCCTGCATGACCAAGGAGGCCCTTACTGAGGACCTAGTGGGGGGGGGGGTGTAGCCTGAGATTTTTGCCATCTCCTTAGTATCACAGAAAAGCAAAAATAAATAAATAAATAAAAATACTAAGAAAATATAAAAACCCATATGAGTAAGAAATGGTAAGGCAATTTAGCAGAGGTTTTATGGCAAAGCTAGAAAATGGCATAATATGCAATAATTAGGGGTAAAGAACTCATAAATCAATCATTTAACAGTGTTTTAAAATTAAATAAATAAATAAATAAATAAAAGCATTCAGCAAGAAACAAAATGGAGAGATCATAAAGGGGAAGTTACATATCTCCACTATCAGATTTAACAGGAAATTCTAAGTAGGTCAAGATGGAGGCAAGCTTCTGAACTTTTGAACTCACTCAGTCCCCCTCCCATCAAGTATCTTAAGGTATCCACCCCCTGTCAGCAGGACTCATCAAAAGTATTGATTTTTATGATGCAATATGCAGATGAACAGTGAAGTCACTCTTTTTAATTGGATGAAGATGAACTCACCTTTTTGTGACTGGCCAAGAAGAAACTGGGAGTGGCAGAAATTGCAAATAAAAAGGCAGTGCAAAGAGCAGCTCTTTGGAGATCTCTCCTGCTCCTTACTAGGTTTCAATGGCCTTTTGGCTGTGTTACCTATTGCACTAGGAGTCTCACTCAAGAGCTAAGTTTGGACTTAGGCTCTGAGAGCTGGGTTTAACTCAGTTTCTGAGAGCTGAGTGTCTGACTTAGTCTCTGAAAGGCACAGGGTTGTGTCTCTGAGCGGTGACTCAGGACATTATCCTTGAAGTTGGGTCTTTGTGCCTGGCTTCAAAAGGGCTTTCCATGCTCTCACAGCTGAGCAGCCAACCAAGTCCTGCCTATAGGTCTGTGAGCTCTGCTGCCTTTGAGGCCTTCCACGCTCTCACAGCCAAGCAGCCAACCAAGTACTGCCTATAGGTCTGTGAGCTCCGCTACCTTTGAGGCCTCTCCAGCAGCCAGCCTGCCTGCCGCTGTTCCAGCTCTGCTTGCTCAGTGACCAAGCCTGCCTGCTGCCGCTCCAGCTCCACTCACCCAGTGTTCCAGCCTGCCTGCCGCTGACCGATCCACCGCGTGCCTGAGCTCCGCTCGTCTATCAGCTACCCCGGCCTGCCCTGAGGGTTCTGAAGCCACGGTGCCTCGGCAACCAGCCCAGAGCTGTGTGAGACCCACCGGACTAGCCAGCTCTTTTCCCTGCTGTCCCACCTTTTCCTTTCTTTTGCCTTTTACCTTATCTCCTTTTCCCTGAACTCCCACTTGCTGTTTCCCTGAGGACCCTACAACACAGCGCAGCTTTTCCAACCTTTTGGGGTAAGCAAAAAGGGTCCCAAGGAGGGGAGGAATGCCCATAGGGAACAGTATCAGGGAAGCCAAAGCCCTTTCTAAGCAATTTTCTAAGGCAATTTATTTAAGTTAAGTGAGACAAGTAACCCAGAGTTAGACCTTAAGGAGCAGTATTAAGAATTGAGATCTCTCCATTCAGCCGGTGACTGGCCCTCACTCGCTGAATGTTCTTTTAATTACCTCATTGTCTTTGTGTTATAGTTATAAGTTAAAGTGTTGCATATATGTGTTAATTGTATCTGTAAGTTATAGCGCTTATATGTTATAAGTTAAGCAGTGTCTTTATATTGTAATTTCCTAGAGTAATTTTAATGTTTTTAAGCTTGATGTTAAGTAGCGGTTTTTCTTAAAGAGACAGTAGCGCTTTAGTCAGTGCTTACAATACATGTTACAATAAAGCCGCTTTTGATCAAAACAAATTATTGGGTCTGAATCTTTGTTGTTTGTGAGTCTGTGCTTGATCGGTGGGCTGTAGCCGTAGTCCCCAACTTGGGACATCTATCCAGGGTCCGGATATTTGTCCGTTTAAGCAAAATAACCTAATTTGGGTTACCTCCTGAGATTGTAATTACATCCAGACTGCTGGACGGTCTGAAAATTGATAAATTAAGTGATTGGATTTTGGGGATCAAATTTTTGGGGTAACAGGGGGAGGGAGGACCATAAAAAGGGGCAGACTGGGCAGCCCAAGGGGAAACAGAGGCAGAGATGCACAGTTAAGCCAGGAGACCTCCCTCCCTGGGAGGCCACATGGCATAACCATGGGGTGGACTTCCCCTTGTACTCCTCCCCACTGCCAAGGAGCCACATGAGAGGAGAGATGGGTTCCCTCAGGATAACCCAGAGGATGGAGGAGTTTCCCTCAGTGGAGGATGCAGAAAGCCTCGTAGGACCCAGTCCCTGAAACCTTGGATCTGCCATCTCCTGGTGTGAACGTTTGAGAGGGTTTTTTTTTTTTTTTGCTTGGTACTTGGATGCCTATGCAGAGGATCCAGGTGGGGGGTTGTGGTTAAGGAAGAAGCAGCCCAGGGAGCATGGGCCTAAGCTGCTGGCCTGGAAGTCAGTGTGTTTCAGACAGAGCCCCGCTGACCCAGTGGTAAATCCCTCTACCACTGTATAGGGCCCTGGGCTGGGATACAGGGGAATTGGCCAGTCTGTCCCCCCAGAGCCGTAACTTTGGTGGGGCCGACAGGCAAAGCCCCGGGCAGCCCGGAGTAGCTCCATCGGGTCACTATTAAAGGAGCAGCTTTGTGGTGCTGGCTCTAAGTGCCGCTAATGGGCAGGGGCGTGTTCCAGTCAGAACACACCCCAGGTGGCAAAACACCATGTTACAGCTCTGTGTGTCCCCCCCCCTTCCCTGCTTGGTCCCTGAAAACTAACTCATCCTACCTGATCGTAACTGACTCTGGGTGTTTGCCTTCCAGTCCTCAGGCAGGGCAAGGCACATCCACTCTGGGTTTTCCACCCCTCCTGGAGCTTGAAGGTTTGCCCCAAGGGCCTAACTGACTACAGTGCGACTACTGAAAACTGCTCTTACTCTAGAAATACTATTCTTTAGATCCTCTGTCTCCCCCCATGTTCTCCAGTACATCTCTTTCTCCATTCTCTGGTCTTTTTCCAACCTGCTTGAACTTCTGCCTCTCACAATATTTTTACGTTGCACTTGGTGTTTCCAAGCCCACACTTGAGTATCCACACTGCATTGTAAAACTCAGTTTACATAGCCACGTTACTGAATCCATACTGCACTATGCAGACCTTCTGTCTCACATTTGCAGATTGACCCACATCCACACTGCAAAGTGATTGGGTATGAAGCTGAGTTGTGCTGGGACTTGGAGTGTTTGCTCAAAGCCCTAGCAGAGTCCTAGAACCCAGATCAGACTGATTTGTGTGTGGATAGAAGCAGGGGTTGGGCTCAAACCTGAGTCAGAACCTGGGCTTAAGATGGAGTGCAGAAATACCAGGCTATGTCTACACTGCAGAGACACAACTCAGGTTTGGGTTTGGGAGCGCGCACACAGCTCAGGTTTGGACTCCCCAGACTGAAGTCCTCAGAGTCCTCCAATGCTACCCCCAATCCCATGGACCAATGTTTTGTCCTTTCTGTCACAAGACAAGCCAATCAACTCCCAGAAAATGGAAACCGCTGCTTAGCATTTAAAAATTCCATTTTATTATTGACATTGAGCTGCAAGCAGTGGGCGAGCCTTTGTCTGTATTTGTAATGGCCACCAACAGGAAGTCATCCTATGCCAAGTGTGCTGCTATCCGGTTACAGGAGCACAGTTAGATTTTGGTATATTTGTGATGAGAGGAAAGCAAAACATTTGAGCACTGCAGGAGTTCCAGGAATGACCACACATGGAAGAAACTGGCAGTTTGGGGGTTTTGCTGGATTGATGACTGGTGATTTAAGCAGTGTAGTGGCACCAAATTCATGCTAAACATGAAAAAAGGAAAGGAGAAGGGAGGGTCAGAGGGCAAATGCCAACAGGGGATTTATTTGTTGATTTCACTGTCTGTCCTATTCTGTGTTTGGTTTATTCATTTCATCTTATTATTGGCTGGGGTTTTTTAGTGGTAGTTTGGTGTGCTAATGGCAGCTGACCTGCCTGATAGTGCTTTATTTTTAAAAAAATTGGTAATACTGACATATTAATAAAATAATAGCCTTGATTTGTGTAAAAAGAAAACAGTGTGGATAACACTGGGCTCCAAATGCGTCTACAGACAGCACCAGTGAGATTTCAAGATACTAATGCACATCCCAACTCCATTGTATACCTATAGTGTAAGTAAACCTTCTTTTGCCAGGTCATCGGAGATCAAGATCTGCTTTCATAAGCCAAGGCAAAAGGAGGCATGCAGCAACCCCCAGAAGACCAATGGGTACAGCAACTCATTTTAAGACAATGTTATTCAGTGGGAATTCTGTCCCAGCCTATTAATGGAGGTTGACTCCTGAATGGCAGAAAACCCCACATCACAAACTTTTCCAGTGCAGCCTACATGGGATCCATAAATCTACCTCTTTGATCCACAATGGCCTGCATAACAATAGAGTAGTACCCTTGGCTGCTCATGTACTCATATGCTCCTTTAGGAGCAGGAACTATGGGTATGGATCAGTCTCATAAATGACCCCAGTGCAGTTTGCAAATTCCATTTCTCAAAAGCATAAGTTGTCTGAAATGTGATATTTCTCCCACAAAAATTTGTTAGTCTTTAAAATGCCACAGGACTCCTTGTTTTTCAGAAATATATTTTATGACCACCATTTTGGGGTCAACCACATGCCTCATTGCCTCCTAGGGGATGTCAGTGGTTATACTGAGAGCTGGAGAGCAGCAGCCACTTTGAGTCTGCCATGTCTGTATTACCATCCTTCATATTACCCTCCTTCCCCTCAGGCATCTTTAGTAGGTCAGAAAAGTGCTGCAAAAATCTCCACTATCATCTCATGGACACTGTTTCCTGAAAGAAGTAAAAGCCCAAGCAAGAGAAGTTCTCCAAAGGGTGACTCCTCCTTATTGCTAGCTGTGGTTGCCAGGAAGATGCTGACCCAAAGAACAACTCAACACAGAGCTATGTGTTGGAGGCCTGTCACAACTGCCTGTACTAGGCAGGGTGAACAATCAGGTTTTTCCATGTTGCATGAAAAAGCAAGGGCTAGTGTGTCCACAATTGGGGAAGTTGTTAGGAAACCTGGGATGTGGAAGTTTAACTCCATTCTGCATATTGCAGTATGGGTGCTGGATCTGAGGTTTGGAGCCCAGGTCCAGAAATCCTAAACCTAGGGTCACCAAGGAGAGTGGATACTCAAGCCCTGGGCTTACTAACCCAGGATCCTCAGCCTCAAGTCCCACCAACCCCGGGCTCATGTTGCAGCATAGACATAGTCTTTTACTGTAGTCACTATGGACATTCTTATTTTAATGAACTTTATACAGTATTTTGCCATAGCTGATTTTCTGCTGACCTTTCCTTAAACTTAGGGTAGATTAAAATGCTGTTAAATGAAAAAAAGGCTACAAAGAATAATTATAAAGTGTGCAATGTTGCATATGATTTAATCAGTACAGTATGCTTGGAAAACAAAGAAGCAATTGAGCATGATGGGTCTCATGTGAAACTGAAACTAAAAGATTTAAAAGCAATGCTTTTTCAGTTACCTGAAATTTAAATAGTGAGATTTTTGATAGTGAAATTGCAAACACTCGTGCATGTACACACAGTACACAGCTGAGTGCAGTTAATTCTCATGACCATCTATCATATTGCCATTATACTGCTAGTTTCTTTTTTTTGTGGGTCTGGGGAACACAGGAAATAAATAAATAAAAACTATTTATGTACTTTGCATATGGAAAAATCAAGCATAACTGTGACAAGCATCATCATAAGACCACTTATGTATCTAGGATACCAGTACATCTAGTTATTTGTGATTTCAGTACCCACTGTCCTGAACAGAGCTAGATAAATGATTTAAGCAGCCATATACACTTGCTACGTGTGAGACTGCTGAACTAGCTCTCAACACTGTAGACATAGTTTGGCAGAGGCCAGCATCACAATCTGATCAGTTTGTGTTGCAGCTAGAACTGGGCAAAATTTTTTGTCCAGAAATGTTTTCACTAAAAAATGCCAATTCGGGCTGACAGAAGACATGTTGATTTCACCAAATTGGTTCAGTTAGAAAAACCTTAGAAATATTAAAAAATAAAAAGCCTAAGTGTTTTACAGTGCCATTATTAAAACAACTTTTCATTTCAAAATCTAGTTCAGTTTTAAGGAAGAATTAATAATGTTTTAAAACTCAAATTAAATGTTTTGTTTTTGGTGAAAGAAAGATGTTTTGTTTGTGTCCCCCCCCCCCTTGGTTTTTGGAACTGTCAGGAAACCAGAAAAATAAAGTCACTTATTTGTACAGTTCTGGTTACAGTTGTGCAACAGGAGCATCAACGTGGCATGACAGCATGAGTATAGAAGTCCCAGCTGGGTTCACGGAAAGGGCTGGCTCAGAAAAGCCCAGGTTCAGGACTCCATCCCATGCTGCAGAGAATGCCATCCTACATCTTGTAGAAAAAGCTTCAGGAGATAACATTTTATTCAATGTCTACCCTGAAAAGGGTTCAAATTCAGATTTGCCAAACTTCATGTTGCAGAGCCAACCCTAAACTGAACTGCTGTAGGTTTGCCTTTATAAGCCTTCATTTCACATGCCACAAAAGCTGAACCAGTGACTGCTATTCCAATCCACTGTGTCCTGGGCAGGTGCAAGGTGCTGACAGATTAAGCCATTCAGTAATGCTCGAGTTGTTGTAGAGCTGTATCTCTGAGTTTGGAAGGATAGGGACAGAAGAATTGTTGCTACTTAAAAGAACTACAATCTGTCTTTGATTCAGTTTGGGGGTTTTGAAATAGATGCATCTTGTCTGCTGCTTGTTAAAAATTATGAGGTAGTAAAGCAATTAGGAATTTATCTTATCAGACAGAAATTAAATTATCTGCAGCAAGGGTGTCAGAATAATTTTTATAGTGGGGGTGCTGAGGGCCATTGAACTCAACTGTAAACTTTTTATATGATGGAAACCTGGACAAGTCAGGGGTGCAGTAGTCTTAGTTCCAGGATCTATGATCACCAGGCTAAACTGACTTCAGCAAGGTGATGAGAAATCAAAATAAGTTAAATTACTAGAGTGATAACACACCTTACTTGAAAGCTACAGCTCATTTTAGGTTCATGTCTACCTTCTCATGATTGACTGCTTTAAGTCAGTTTAGCCACTGAAATCTACAGAGCTTGCTAATGAGCACCAGCTTAAGATCTAATCTTTTGTTTCCAAATCAGCTGCAACTTTCAGGTCTTGGATTCTACCAGTCCAAAGTGTTCCAGGCTTTAAAAATGAAATCACCAGTTCTTAAAGCACCAGATACCAAACAAATTTCAAAAGCCTCTGCAACATGCATCAGCTAGCCAGTAGTATAATCAGCTCATTGAGAAGGAGTTGATAGTACATTGCCTTCAGGTTTAACAGTTCTTGAACTGAGTGACCAAAAGCACCCAGTATGCCCCAAGTTCTGTTTTCCAGGAATTTGACCACCTGGAGAACACAAATTTGGCTTGTGTGGGTAAAATTGTTTTCCTAGACAGAATATTCAACTACATCTCATAACAAAGTAGAAGATGGCTTCATGTATGGGGTACTGAGGCACAGAACGATTAAGGTCAAACTATCCAATAATTTGGAGGGCCCAGTTTGGAATCATTAGACCTCATTTTTCAGAATGTACAGGATATATAGCACTTTATATGTTAAAAAGGATAGCTGATGGCAGTAGTGGGTTGTTATCCTTTATGCAGACTTGTTCTAGAGTGGAATGAAACACATGGTCTGCCAGTAAGTCACAAAGATATTTGCTGACAGCAGAGGAATGGGGAGACAGGAATTTTGGCTTCCATTCCAGGCTCTGGAGAGGAATATGCCCCAATAAGCACATGTTCCTCTTCCCATTCTGTCCTATCCTCTCCAACTTTCCCTGGCCAAACCCTGTCTCTTTCCTACCCCTTGATCTTTGCCCCAGGCCCACTCTCCTTGCTTGCACAACCCCAGTCTCCACTACTCAGGCATCTTTCCCCAGTCCCATCTTCATTGCTCAGTAAGTCCTAGTCTCCCCCATCAGCCTTACTGTCCAAACCCCAGCCCTTCCCTCACAAAAACAACCCCAAGATCCTTGCTCACAGCTTGTCTGATTTGTCACTTTCACCCACCATGGGCTCGCCCAGTCTTCATCTTTGGAATCCTAATTCATTTACAGTCTCTTTCCGATCTCCTCCAAGGCTCCTTGTTCCATTTTCTCCCCTTCTGGTCAGTCCCAGACTCCATATATATGACTCGTATCCAGTTCCAGCGCTCTGGCTCTCAGTCCCAGCCAGTCAAATAGCTTCCAGTTCCCTCCCATTTCCATCTGCCCCAGACTCCCAGAATTCAAATTCTAATAAGACAGCCTCCTCCTTCTCCTCCACACTCTGGGAAGGAGGGTGTCTATGACAGCATAAAAAAACCAAACAGACTCCCTGCTCTGGATCCTGGCCTCACCCCATTCCTGTAGTTCCAGATTTGAGCATGCACAGGTACTATTCACACAGGGCGAATAGACTCAGCCTCAGACTACAGGGTCAGAAGGGACTGTTACAATCATCTAATCCAACCTCCTGCAAAACACAGAAAGTTGAACCTCACCTCTCCTTACTTCAGTAGACCCATGATCCAAGCTTGAGCTATTGAAGTCCTCAAATAATGATTTAAAGACTCTGAGATGCATAGAATCCACCAGCAAGTGACTCAACCCCCATGCTGCAGAGGAAGGTGAAAACCTCCAAGGCCTCTGTCAATCTGCCCTGGAAGAAAATTTTTCCCAGTCCCAAATATGGCAATCAGCTAAATCCTGAGTATGTGGGCAAGACTCTCCAGCCAGACACCCAGAAAGAAATATGACATTTGGCCAGTACAAGGGGAGGCTCAAGCATGCTCAGTGAGAATGGAATCTTCCAATATTTACCTGCTAAAATTTAAGATGTTTTTATTGAGTGTGTGGTGAAACAGTTTTGCAAAGTCTTATACCTTTGCCTTTGGATGGATTTTGTTCAAGGACAACAAAAGGCACACTGTTGACAATGGCCACCACCTTGCCAAATTTCACATCCCTATTCCAAATCTGGAGTACCCAAAGAAGCTCAAAGGAAAGGTCTGAATCATTTAACATAGGGAAACCAATGAATTATTTCCTAAATGGCTGAACCATATTGCTGAAACTTTACAAAAGTAATTGGCCTGACATAGAACCTGACCTGGAAGCCTCCGTGCAAACACTTCAAATCCGGCAATTTATAAGCAACTGAAAAAAGGCCTTATAAAGGAAAGTCATGCAACCTTAGCAGAAGCTGCTAGAACTGTTTGTTATTGGCATTAACTACAAATAACAAATATTTACCAAATATATACAGGTTATACTGTACCAAAAACTCTGGCTGTGGGGGAAATGCTCTAAAAGTCCACATTCCTAAACCTGCAAAAGAGCGTACAGAAAGGTGTTTTAAGTGTATTTGTCTTCCTCAGTATCTTTTAAAATTAGGGACAACAATGTTGTACTTATTGGTTTGATATCAGCACAGGACACTAGATTCTGTGGTGCAATATACTTCAGACAGACAAAGGAAGAGGTAGCTTGCCAAACTCAACCTTTGGTCTCATTCTTATCGCAAACCCATTTTGCATTGGTGCAGCTCCATAGAGTTCAACAGAACTACTCCCAGTCTACACTTGTGCAAAGCTGATGAGAATCTGCCCTCCCCCCATACTTGGAACTGTTTCAAAAATTTAGTACATGGAAATTAGAAACACAGGAGCCACTAGTGTCATCTTATTGTAAAATGATTGTATGTTAAATAATGGAGAGATCTGGACTAATTTATCACAACAAAATAACATTAGTTTAATCAGATCATGTCTGAAGGCAAAGCTGAGGCTGAGTGCTATCTGCTTGTAGTAAAAATATTTTCAGTGCATGAAAGTTGCCTGAATATACAGAAGCTTTTTCCTCATATCAAAAAGAAACTACATACTGGTTATTTAAGTCTTGGCATGTTATTCAGCTATTTCTCCTTATCTTAAGTACCCACAATATATGGCCTCCTGTGCACTGTTTATATACCAAACATGTACATGCTAAAATCATCATATAATCCTCTGAACCAAGCAATGAAGGACAAATGGATTTTTCCTTTGCAACATGTTGGTGCAGTGGGTGTCTCGGCAATTGTGAGAGAGGGTTCAAGGAACCCTTGCAATATGTACAATTCTAGCCTGGAAAGAAGAGGCTTAAGGGAGTTAGACACCCAATTCCCATTGGAAGTCAAAGGCCTGTAGGTCCTTTTGAAACCCTTAGCCCTTATCCTACAAGTGTCAAGATAAGACCAGCTAAAATGAAACATTATAGAAAAATCCTCTGTAAATTAATAGAAAGTTGTATCCCTACTATGGAATAATATCTGATTTAAAAAAGAAAACACTTTCTAACATCAGTAGCATTTGTATAATAAATGCTAGAGAGCATCAGTATTTTTCTATTAGATGCTTCTGTTACATAATTTTAATATACAGTAGCACAGGTAGCTTTTACATTCTTTTTTATTGGGGGTGGTAGAGAACAAAATGTGGGTGGTAGCATATGGGTGTGGAAGTATACTGTATACAGAAAATGAGATTGCTTTGGTAGTAGTGTCTGCATTATAAGATATAGTACACTCTCCTTCCCTGGAGAAGGATGATGCCACTGTTCTGAGTCCATAGTAAATACCTGGTTGCCTTGTACCACAAAAGTAAAGATCAAATGCTCAAAGAGGGGAGGTGGTGGGATCAAATGACTTCAGTAACACTTTGTACCTCAGACTGTAATCTCAAAGCATTTTAGAGATGTTCATGAACCACCCCAACACCTGTGCAAGATAATAAGTAGATAGGACACTGAGCAATAGAGATTTTGAAGGATCTGCTTACCCTTACACAGGGGTTCTGGGGCAGCACCAGGAGTAGAATGGCTGTCTCTAAATTCTCAGTTCTGTGAATAACTCAAAACTCCAGCTTCCTCTTTGTAACTCTGCTCTCCAGTCAGATCACTACAGTCCTCCCCTTCTAAGGCATCAACATCTGTCAGAGCAAACTATCCCAGACAATCGGCTCTCCAAAATCTGATCTAAAACATTTCCCCAGTGGATGGTAGTGGAACCCAAGCTCCCCTTCTATTCCATGTTTCAGCACAGGGACCCTCTGATCAGTAGCCAAGATCTACAACACTTTACTGTTTTTCCTGTCTAGCACTTCCCCCCTTTCTAAGTTTAGCTAGCCCAAACCTGCTCCACCCACAGCTGTTCTCAACACCTGTTTCTGCCCAGCTGAGTCCCATCAAATTAATCCTGGCTCCCTCAGCCTATTGAAGGATCCCGAGGAGGTGGGTGGGCGCAAGCCCACCCACTTCTAAAGCCCTTCCCCCAGCCTAAGGGAGAAGCGGCACTAGACGGGGCTTCAAATGAGTCCGGGGGACAACGAAAGAGAAAACAGGGACGGGTGTGAGGTCATAGGTTCAAAACTAGGGTTTCAGAAGAGGATACCGAGCAGAGAACCCCGGACAGCGCCCACTGCCCCCGAAAGGTGTCCAGGGAGCCAGCGGACGCTGCCCAGAGGAACTCTGCCCGGAGACGTGCACGGACGAGGGAACGGAAATAGGCCCCACAGTCGCAGGCCCCTCCCTCTGCCAACCTCCTCTCCCGAGTTTTATACGTGGCTACCTTCGCGTAAGCCAAGAGGAGGTTGGCGAGGAGGTCCCGCGACTTAGTGGGGCCACGGATGGGGAGTGCATAGAGGTACATGTGTGGGGAGAAGTGCAGCCAGAACCTCAAGAGGAGGTTCCGGAGGAGCCGGAAAAGGGGCTGCAACCTGACGCAGTCTAAATAGACATGCGCCAGGGTCTCCCTCGCACCGCAAAAGGGGCAGGTGTCGGGGCGAGGGGTGAACCGCGCCAAGAACACGCCCGTGCTCACGGCTCCATGGAGGAGCCGCCAACTGATGTCCCCGGCGGGCCTTGGAGTGAGGGTGGCATACAGACTGGCCCACCGGGGTTCCTCGCCCACCGCGGGTGGAATCAGTTCCCACCACTTCGTGTCAGGGCGGGACGCTAGGGCGAGGAAATGAATGGTATGGAGCACGAGCGTGTAGAGATGTTTACGGGGCGCGGTTCGAAAAGAGGCCGGCTGCAGGTCCAGCAGCCGGCTCGGGGCATGGGGCGGGGATCCTGGCTCCCTCAGCCTAGGCAGTTAATTGGCACACACAGCTTTGTTAACTCTGTCAGGTCTTGTGCAAAATGGACATTATTACAGCACCATGGGTCTTAGCAAGACATACGTTCTTTCTTCTTGCCAACTTTCCAAGTCCTTAGAAGGCAATAATTGTGTAACTCTCTGAATTAAAATCCTGTGCAGTCAAACTAGCATTTTGCAGCTTCAGAGAGCTGAAGGAAAACAGACTTCTTGTGTGCATTAATTTTTCACTGGAAGAGAAATCATTGAATAGATTTAGGAGGATTTTCTTTCTGAGTCTTATTTTAGTCACAGCATATGAATATGGATCCTGGTAACCCTAAGTAATACCCAGGCTTTACAAAAATGCCTCCTGGTTCAGAGCTCCACGTAGATAGCTCTCTCTGTACCCTGTTTCAGAAGCTCTTCACTGTCTTGTTCGCAAGTACACAGTGACCCTGATTCCAGTGTACTTATATTAACCTTGTCTGCAAGAATCACTACATAGGTTTGTGTTGGTACTATTCCTCAGGAATTACCCTTCACCCGGATTGCTGGATATTCTACTAGAACTGGTATCTTGCTGGGTTCATCCCATCTGTAATGCTGCCTCCCTTCATATGTAAAAACAACCAGTGCCTTTAATATCAAAATACAGTAATAGCAAATTCATAGATATGTCAGCAATGCAGCAGCCATGTGCTTTTGAATGAATGGGCTAGTGTGACTATGTTTGTAGTAGATGAATTGTTCTATAGAACCACCTCTTAAGAGAAGTGATGAAAATCCTTCCACTTAGAAAAGTTAACACCATATTGCACAAAACTAATAAACATGCTGTGAAAACTAATCCATTTGTTGAAGAATGAATTTGGTAATCTAATAGGTCTTCCCTTACCTCTCATTTCTACAATACCCGTGATCTATTCCTGTGTATGGACCTTTCATGTTGGACTTCTTTTATTCCTTTTTTCCCCTCAGTTTTAGTCAGTCTGTGCACATGGAAATTCCCTGTAATCCTACTGAACTATATTTCACTTTTGTTTAAATGTATAAAGATTTTTTGAAATGAAAGACTGTATTGATTACCATCCTTCTACCTCCACACAAAGATCTTTGTAATTCTAGTTCACAAGGACTGAGCTTCAGCCTTCATTCTGAACTTTGAGTGCTTTCAATCAGTTGTGGCATTTGCTTTTATAATTTAAAGTCTTTTAATTTTAAGAAGATCTTGACTCAGCCTGTTTTTTTCCCAGCACGTGCAAAAAGAATATATATATATATATAATATAGGGATAATATTTGTAAGATGACAGCTGTACTGACAGTCTGATCCTAAATGTGTGTCTGAAAGTACCATACAGTTGCTTAAGACAGCTCTTGTATGGCATTTTTCATCCACAGATCTCATAGCACTTTGCAAAGAAGTATCATTCCCATATGATTCTTTCCATGCAGAAAAGAACTAGTTATTTTTATCCTGCTTCTAGACCATTTTTGCTGCTTTAGGCAAAAGGTTTTGCTGCCTCTGACCTCAGGGCCATCAATACTCCTACTACTGCCTGCCTTTATCACGATTATTTTTTCCAAGTGCAATAAAAGTATTAACTGTTCTCTTCAAGAAAGCTTTCTTTTATGTTTCTCTGGGCCTCATCACAGCAGTCTCAATTGATCTGTCTAAGTTTTAATTTCTGTTGGACAGCATTGCAGTGACACATCTGCTATGTCAGTGATTTAGCTAAACTGTATGTGGAAATATATTGTCTTTGCGCCTTTTCTCCCTAAGGAGCATTTTCACTGAATCAGACTCTCTTCCTTTCACCAGCTGCATTCAATTACATTGAAATATGTTCTTGTTCTCATTCACTCTCTCTCCCTGACAAAGATGCAGAAAATAAACCTCCTCCAGAAAATGTAAATTCTTTGGCAAAGCCGATTGTATAAGGTGGTGAATATTTTATGTGGCTTTTGAAGGTGGCAAAGCAATAATTCTCAATGGGGGCCTAAATCAGAAAGATAGTTCTATGGTTTTCTGATGCTTACAATAAACAGGAACTGAGCAGGAGAAGTTTCTGCAGTTTCTAATGCTTACTAACATTTGTACATTAGCCTGAGCTCACTCCAGCCAGTCTTTTGTTTGCCAGAATCTTTTGAACCAAGGAATAAAGCATTACATGCATTTATTAGATAGTCATGGCCAGAAAGGGAAGGTTTTACAAGTACATATAACATCTTACACTGATTTATCATCTTATGCCCCTGGAGAATACAGGTTAAGGTATGTGCCTTAGACCCTGTCTACATTGCTAGTGAAATTTAGTAACAGTGAATGGGAGTTACACGAACTAAGCAGAGTAGCTTGCATGACTTATGTCACATCAGAACTTCAGTTCTACATACTGCCTTCACTGTACTGATAGGAAATGCGTTGCCATGAATGCAGCACTGCACTATCCGAGGAGGTGGTTTTACTAAATAGACTTCTGGATCAATTGAGTGTGGTTTTACTGCCACTCAATCAAACCAGATAAATCAATCAGATAGAAGCAAATTTGCTAATCGGGTGTAGACATAGCCCTACAGTACCACCTTGTAGAGATGACATACTTTCAATTGCATCACAGCGTCTCCCCCTTTCCACCATTTGCAATAGTTTTCCTTTGTTCAGCTGATTATGGTACTTCCTATAGAGAAGTTCATGCTGAAGAAAACTATGCTTCATGAGAAATGGATACCATAATCAAAAGTCCTCTTTGAAACATCAGAGCATAGATTCTTAACTTATCTAAAACTCCAGCTGAAGAACATAGGATCTGAACTAAAGTGGTTCAATATAATGGAGAAGATCTGGAAGAAAAGAAAGCAATGTGGTAATGACAAAAGACTGGGCTTGTTATCAAGTCTAGTTATGTAGCCACACATAGCTTTACTGCCTTAGGAGCGGAGCACAGACTGCCTTTTTGCTCCATGGGGAACTGCACCTCCACTTTTCCTGGAAGTTTACCTTTCTCTCTTTATCAGCTCAGCTCAACTGCTCTGTGTGGGCATGTCGGCAGAGTGGAAGAAACTCCCATACCTTTGCTGGCTTTTGATACTGAGACCCCTTGGAAAAGGGTTCCCTGTTCTTTGCAAACAACTCTCACCCTAGACCTGATGAATTCATTACACCAAATGTAGTAAAGGATATTTATTCACAGAGAGTAACATGTATAGAAAGATTTCAATTTGTCAAGATCCACAATCATGGCAAGATGTGCGTACAGGTAATATTTATGGCATAATGTAATTATACTGAAAGTATGCTTTACAGATTTGGAGTGAAAATTAGTAATCAAGGGATAATATGTGTCAACAGCAGCCTATTCTGGCAGGAAAGATTTGTCATGCTGCCCTATGTAGCTGGTGATGCAATTCAAGGCTTAATTGTTTAGTGTTGCTCAGTGAAGACTATCAGTGAAAAACCAGCAGAGGCAACTGCAAACAATCAAAACCACCTGCAGGTGGAAAAAAAAAGGCCCATTACAAGACCAGGCTTTGCCTACTCTAGGAATAGAAACAAATATCTGTTTCATATAACATAGAGGTAACAGTTTTCACTGAAGGGACTCTTTAGGAGTGGAGAGATTTAAAATTGGTTTCTGTGATGCCAGTCAGCTCTGCTGCAGACTGAACTTTGGCAGAGAGCTTATTTTATTAGCTAGGAAGGGTAACTAATAATAAGTGTAGACCCAAGTTTGCTTTTTATTATTTTGCTTTGTGTTGTAATTACTTGTTTCCATCACTGTTTCTTGTTTCAAATAAAATCTCTCTCCTTTCCTAAATAAGTATTCTATTTGTTACAGGTGCTGTGTGATTTTACAGAAACAGTGACTTAAGGCAAAACTATAGTGATCCTTTGGGAGCAGAGGGCCTGGGATTTCTTTGCATAGCCAGCATCAGGCACTGGATATATCAGGAAAAGAAATTCAAAGGGACACAGAGATTGAGGCACCCACTTGTTAACCTGCAAGGCAACCTCACAGCTGGCAATAACCCAGAGAAGAGCATTTAAGTGGCTAACAGGCTGATTGGTATTAGAGAGCTGACACCCAAAATACCACAGGTAAGACTCTCTCATGCTGGACACAGGGGTAATAAGGTGATTCACTGTCCTGGGTACCTCACAAATGATCACACCACCCACTAGTCTCTCACTAGTATAGGAAGGAAAAGTAGCAGCCCATAATGGCTGTTCTTTCCACCTTTCCTCCTCATAGGTTCTAGCAATACAGGTAGCCTGTAGGGGTAAGGGGGCCTTCACACCCACAGACCACCTGGTGTGGTCATTAAGCCTGAAGAGTTACCATTTGTCACTATTTCATGGTATATTATATGGATGCAAGCAAGTCATTCAATGATTGTACTGTGCTAGAACAGCAGGACATTGTGACAGCACACAGTTAAAGTGCCATTAGGAAATGCAGTTACAACTACATGTTTAAATATGAAGGGTTAGAGCTGTGAAAACAGCAGGGAAAAGATTTTTGTGAACTTTTTTAGATTATAACTGCATTTCCATCCAACTATATTTGCACAGTTTTATTGATGTGCTCCTGAAACCATATTAGATGTTAGTTGCCTACAAATGCTGCAGGTGGGTGGGGGTGAGAGGGATAGGAGGGAGGGAGAACAGTGGGCAGGACAAGGAAGGAAGAGAATTTCAGCCTTGTAGCTGAAGTTAGGTTTGTCGCTAAATTACATTAATTTCAGCAGGAAATGAAGGTAGGACATGGCAGTACTTCACCATCAGTTTTCAAAAGGGGCACAGATGAGCTGTTGATCACTAAAAGATGTAGAGATCACCTATTATCTTTAATCTTGACTGCAGATGGTCTGCAGAGATCAGAAATCCTTTAGGCTACAGTGATCAGGAGACTTTGGATTTCCTTATGTTATAGTTGTCATCTTTATATAAACATGATGGATTCATTTTTGTTTCTAAAAGCCAAAAACACTGCAGATAACTCCCTCCTCCTGGATCCCCTTCTTTCCTCCCATAAGGATCATCTAATTGCATCATAGTAGAAATGCATCGGTATCTCTAGGTGGTGGGTGGTCTGTCCTGGATAGTGTAGGGCTGATTCAAGGTATGATGGGAAGTAAGGCTGGACTGGGGCTGGGAGTAGGGCTGGATTATCAGAGGGGCTTTAGTGGCTTAAGACCTGGGCACCGGCCAAAATGGAGACCCTGTGCTCCAACCCCCCCCCCGTAATTTGGCACACTCTGTCCTGCTCAGTGCTGGCAGGGAAGTGCTGCTGCCCAGCTGGAACTGCAGGGAGAGGGTGGGACCCTGGAGCCAGAGGCTGGGCTGGTTCTGGGCTCCCACCCCAACCCCTGGGCCAGCTGGTTTGCCCTGGGAGTGGTCTGGGCCACCATCTGCTCACTCTGCCTGGGGACAGGCCCCAGCCATGGTCACCACTCCAGCCTGGCAGCTGCTGCTGCAACATAGCTCTTTAGGGCTGGTAGCCCTGAGGAGTTGTACTGGGGTTTGTTATGCTGTGCACCAGTCACTGTACCCCCTCCCCATGCATATTGGCTGGAGTGGGAGAACTCTCTGGCCCCAGGGCCCCCCTCAGCAATGGGGAGCAGGGGCCTGGCCCCCATGGTGGGGGATGGGGCCCCAGGCGGGGACCCTGTGGTGGGGAGTGGCCCAGGCCCCCAGACCAGTTAATCTGACCCTGACTGGGAGAGTGGATGAACAGGGTGAGAGACTCTAGATACAGGTTCTTTTTAAAAAATTGGAGCAAGAATCCAGGGTAGACAGAGGGATTGGAAAAGGTTGTAGATAGAAGTTCTGTGGTAAACTTTTTTACTAGGCAAGTGGTGAAGCATTGGAATGAGCTGCCTAGGGAGGTGGTGGAGTCTCCATTTTTGGAGGTGTTTAAGGCCCAGTTGGACAAAACCATGACTGGGATGGTTTAGTGGGAGTGGTCCTGCCTCTGGCAGGGGGTTGGACTAGACCTCATGAGGTCCCTTCCAACGCTATGATGATTCTATGGAATATGAGATAGAAAGAGAATAATGTGCAGGATTAATACTGTTTTCTTTATTCTACTTTTTCTTGGAATGGACCAGAAGAAATTATTCTTTTTTTCTGCACTTCTAAAGCTGAATTTAATCTGTGTGTAGTAAAATCTTTCAGCAATGCAGCTGCTGTGCTTAACACCAGACCCACAGTGATGAACAAATTCTTCACCCCAGTTGGTTGTCTGTGCCTCACAGAGTTACCTCTGCCTCCTGGGAGAAGTGAGGTGGGGTCACAAGGAATGATTACCCAGAAGACATGCATAGTTCTACATCTTGTACTCCATGCAGTAGTCCCTTCAGTGACTAATCTGTTGCTGGTCATTCATCTCCCCAGTTATGGTGGAGTTCTACTCTGTAATAGGATCCCAAGGATTGTCAGTGCCAAGAATTCAGAAGTCATGGGTCAGCTGCTCCCAAAATGGGATTTTAAAAAACAAAACAAAAATACTAGTAGATTTTGAGTCTTTTTGTTTACTTTCTGATTTTGGGGTTCTGGGGTTCACTTTATAGAACCTTCTCCTGACATTCACGAGAACTAGAAGCCTCCTTTTAAAAAAAAAAAAAAGAAAAGAAAAGAAAGCAGAGAGTCTTACACACTGAGGAGAGTATAGGAAATGAGGTTTTAAGAAAGGAAACACAAATATCATCAGGCTCTGTTGTTTCACCCCACTGCCACAATGCCTCTCACTACTTGGGTGTGGAATTGCAGAGGTTTCTCCATCTAGCACCCCCTGTAATTGTGCTGGTGCCCCACGGGTCTGTCGACCCATATGAGCGAGTCTTCCAGGCAGGACACTGCTCAGACCATTCCCCTTCTGGGTGTTAACAGAAAAGTCCAGAAAAAATGAAACTCAAATATCTAGTGGCTTCAGGTCCCTTTCTGTCACTTGCCATTTTTGACTTCTATGCTTTCCCTCTTTGTCTGGAGGAGCAGTAGGAGGACCCACTTTACTGGTGCCAGCTCTGTGCCCTTGCTTGGAGCAACCAGAGCCAGTACTCTTTATTCCCTTACTGCTCTCTGAGCTACTTCTTACCTCTGTAGGCTTTCTCAGTTCTTGCTCTGCCTCTCCCTTTTTGGAGTATTCTTTTCCTTTTCTCTTTTTTATGGCAAAGCAAACTTGACATAATAGTCTACAGCCACCAACAACTATAATCCCAACCCTGGTTCATTTGGCATCATCTCACCAGTCTGCTGGCAGAATCCCTTCGCTTCTATCCCTCTCTAACTGAGCTCCTTCAGTCCCTGAATAACTGGGAGGCAGTTCATTAGGCAGGGAAGCACAATAAAGAATTAACTACTCCCTGTAGCACCTGTATTGCCTTAGTTCCCATTGTCTGAATCTCTCAGAGATAGGCTAGGCCTCTGACCCCTGTAGAATGCTGGATGTGGGCTTGGTTGAGATGTACAAAATGTTGCTGAATCAGGCCATCCTGTGACTTCTTTGCAGTTCTTCGGTGGATAGTCAGTGGATTTGCAGGGAAAGTCTGATTGTAGGTTCTCATTCAAGGGTAGGGAGGAGGGGAAAGGAGTCAAGGAAGAAGGGAAGACAGTGACTTGGGGAGGGGTTGCAGTATTGCAAGGGTGCTAATTGGTGCTCATGGAGAGAAGTCTGGCATAGTCTAGAAGGGTTGGGATAGGAGAGAAAGGGCCTCTCTCCCAAGCCTGGGTGTGGGGAAAAGGGTTCCCGGGGGAGCCTGTCCCACCAAGGACGGTTCTTGCAACTAGTAAACCAGAAAACTTCTTTGAGAAGCAAGTGGGTTAGATGGGGAGAATGTCATTCAGGAAGGCTAATAGTTTGCAGAGGTTGGGAAAGAAGACCCAGAAGAAGGCAAAGATATACACAGTTGTAACCGCCACAGGACTTGGGCAGGTACTTCTGAGCATGGTGGCTGTAGTGAATTCCATAGTGGAGCAGGAAGGGTAAAAGGATCAGGTAGAGCTAGGGCATGCAGAAGGAGGTCAGGACCCCCTTTCTCTTACTCTGGTGATAGAAATTGAGTCATAAGGTCTTGCTGATATGGCTGATGAGGAAAGAGTGGGTGTGGTGGTGACAGAGGAGACTGGTTTGCAGTGCCAGAGGAATGGCAGAGGCCTGGGGTGCTCAGATGCCTGGTGATCACCAGCCACCAGGGGAGAGCCTAGTATGGAGCTAATGGTCAAAGCAGCCACTATTTATGTGGAACATGGGTTGAGGGCTATGCCAAGGAGAAATGTGGTTGTGGACATGGGTTATGGAGCTAAGTAAATTGAGGGGGGTTGGAACAAAACAAAGTAGATATACAAATGGAGGAAAAGGAAGGAGTGGGGTTGGAGACGGTGGCTCAGTTGGACAGAGAATAATCTCCATGGAACTTGTTTTCATCTGTCTCATTGTGGTAATCCAGCTGCCATGGTTGAGGGAGATCAACTTCTACTTTCATAACTCCTGAAGGAGAGTCTCTGGAAGCTCTATAGGAAGATATGAGGCAAAGGGGACTGGCAGCAAGTGGCGGTTGCTTCCTTAACTGCTCCAGACAAAAAGAAAGGAAAAATTCATTTTAGAAACACTGATGTCCTTATGATTTACTAGTGTGATGTTCCCCTCCTGCACTCTGGTCTGGTGTGCCACTGTGCCTCCACAATTGCCCTGTCCTGGTCCCTGACTTACCCTACCTTGCTAGATGAACCCCCCATTGCTGGGTCAGCTCACACTAGCCTCCTACGTGTAATCAGTCCCAGACAGTGGAAGAGCATCCACGCTAGTCCAGTGGTTCCCAACTTTTTCAGTAAAATGGCAGACTTTAATGAGGCAAACAATTCCATGGCACATTCACTTTTTTCAGCTGTATCAATTACTCATAAACATCACATTTACTTACATTTGCTATGGTTACAGACTTACTAGAGGGGTTTGCAACATACTGCATACAATGAACTAAAGACAGATTAAATGCATTAATGTTTCAAATCCACCAGAAAAAAATATCATCCCAATTCTGGCCTTTGGCCACCTGTGATTAGAATGTTCACATTTTAGAATTGAAAGAGTGATACCTCACTTTTAATTTGATGATTAATTTTCATGAGTTTAATGAGTTGTAATATTGATTGGAAAGAATATTGTTTAAGACTGGGGTGTCCAACCTTTTTGGATAAAGGGCCACATTGCAATGCTGCTCTCACTTGGGGGCCAATGAGCAAATTCTGGAGTGATGATAAGGCATAAACTTTAGAAATTGATATTATTAATAAAATGTAAATAGCCAAAAATAAACACCAGTTTATAAACTCAGTTTGGTTCTGTAAAAGCAGGGCAGCAAGGGAGGGCAGGGTTGGCCATTGGGGTGATAGGAAAAAGTATGGGCAGCAGGGCAGGGATGGCAAGAGAAAGAATTGAAGGGCAGGCATGGCTATGTAGGGTGGCAGGGGAGGGTGTGGAGTAGCAGGGCATGTTTGGCAAAAGAGTGGAAGGGAGAGCAGGGATGGCTGCGTGGGGTGGCAGGGCAGGATGGGGCAGGGGTGAAAAAGATGGGGGGGAGGGCAGGGGTAACAGGCAAGCCAAAAGAGGGTAGGGTTGGCCAAAGAGGGCAAGGGTGGGCATGTGAGGACCATGGGATGTCAGGGCAGGGGACAGCATGAGTGGCAGGTGCAGGGGTGGCAAAAGAGGGGGAAGGGCAGGTGTGGCAAGGAAGGCAAAAGAGTTCAGGAGTGGCCATGTGAGGGGGCTAGGGGGGTGGCAAGACAGGAAAGGGGAAGGCAAGGCAGGGGTAGCTATGTGGAATGGCAGGGGGAAACCTGTGGAGCAGGAGGAAAGGGCAGGGCAGCACAGAGGAGAATGACACAAAGTCCCCTTTCCCCCTGCTTTGCAGCAGCTCTCATCCCTCTTCGCCTGGCAGCTCCACCACACATGATGCCCACATCCCCTAGGCAGCTGGCTGATGCCTGCAATGTCCCCCCACCCCAGCAGCTCCCTACTGCCAACAGCAGCCCCACCCCAGCAACTCCTTGCCACCTGCAGCAGCCTCCTCTGCCCCAGCAGCTCACGGTGTTCCCTACCAGTGGAAAAAAAAAAACAACAAGGAGTCGTGTGACACTTTGAGACTAACAGATTTAGAAACTCCCCTCCCTGTGACACCCTACCACCCCACCATTGGCAGCTCTCAGTGCCTAGGCACTCCTCCCTCCAGCAGCTGATGACACTGGTGGCACTCCCTTCCTTGCAGTGTCCCCCCAACCCTCCCAGCAGCTTGCACTGCCCACCCCCATCCTCCCAGCAACTTGTGATGGTGCCCTCTCCCCTCCCCACTCCTTTGCACCACACCCCACTCTCCCAGCTGCCCCCCAGCACCTTCCCCCAGCCCCCACTTCCTCCCCTCCCCTTCAGCCTTTTGCCCACATACCTACTACAGCAAGCAGCCTGCAGCAGCATTTTAAGTTTCGCACCCTGGGCAGCCCATGTTCCTGAGCTGTGCAGGGTGGGAGATTTAAAATGGCCTCATCTCCCAGCCAAATTCCACAGCACATTTGAAGACTTCTTATGATATACCAGTGTGCCATGCAGGGTCATAACTATGGCATGGTGAATGGCATTTGCCGTGGATGCATCGGAGTGGCTCCATTGAGCCATTCCATTAAATGGAGCATTTTGCACCACTAGCCCCAAGTGCTGCTAATTGTGTGTGTTCAGATTGGAATGTGCCCTGGGCACTATAACAGAGTGTTATGGCTGTGGTGCCATGGCACGCTGGTTGAAAACTACTGCACTAGCTACTTATGGTGTGGTCCCTCAGCACGCACCCCCAGCCTCAAGTGCAATCTGGATCCTTCCTGATTATTGCAAGCTCATTTATTCTGGTCTATCTGTTAAACAAAGAAACTGATATGATTAGTCTTCATTCCAAGTTAGGCACTTATACTTTCTCTCTCTTTCCAAAAATCCACACTGCTTTAGATAAAACAAATACTAGTTTATTGATTAAGACATGATTTTAAGTGAGTATATAGCAAATCAATGCAAAATCAGATAATCACTGAGGAGTCTATCATAACCAAATAAAAGACAACTTGCATTCTTAAATAAAGATCACTTTTAAAGTCCATCGCTACTTTGCCCACATGCTTTGGCTAATGATGGGTTTGCAGCCAGGTCTTCTTCACTGTGTAGGTAGGTACAAGTTTTGGAAGTTGCTTGCAAAATGGAGATCTTGGCACAAAAAGCCCTAAGCTGTTTAAAGTGTATCTTTTGTCTCTTCAACCCTCTCACCCCCTTCCTCCCTCCCTCCTTTTGGTCATATGATTCACTTTGTTCAGAAAGGGTGAGTGGTCTGTCTCCCACCCCCCGAGCTACAGACATTTAGTTGCTACAGACATTTATTTAGTTAGTCTGTTGTTATGCACATTTCTTCTAAATGTCAGAGTGCAGCCCTGATTGCCTGCCCTATTTGAGCCATGGAAATTATATCTGAGGACATGTTTCATAGCTGTACACATGTATGATATTACAGGAAACATAACAGAAGAGGAGTGTTTCAGTTCTTACAGAAATGGGGAGAATATGCTGACAGGAAGTGAGAGGAGGACAGAGCAGGCAGAGAGGATGTATCAGCAGGTGATGAAAGCTCAGGTATATGTGTCCTTTCAGTTTGCTAGTTGCCCAGATGATACATCATTCTGCAGGTCTTGAAACACCTACAGTTCCAAAAGGTCCCCTTTAAATATAAAGAGATCACCTAGAGGCTTTGCCACCGAAAAGTGGTTGTTCTGGAATTATGGAAAACCTAACAAAACCAAGATGGGGTGTGTCCCAGGCACAGACTGTGTTTGTCTGTGTGTGTGTGGGGGGGGGTGCTCCAGAAGACTGTGGCACATCTGTTGAAGAGACATCTGTGGGTTCAGAAGGTGTGGATAGGATCAGCCAAGGTGCTGAAATTGCCAGTTATTTTAAGACAAGAGAGAGTCCAAATGGGACATGGGAATTTTTTGGGGGGCCAGTATATCAGCAATGGGAGCAGGAGAGCCTCCATCTCATCAGCATAACTTTTGTGTAAGTTCCCTTGCAAAGATAGGTGTGAGGTGATGTTTCAGAAGAAATCTCTGATGTGGGCTTCCCCAGAAGAGTTGGTGCACACAGTCCAGAAGGAGTTGGGGATGCTGAGGCATCCAGAGAAGTGTGGCTTGGGTGTGACTGAGGCACAGCCAAATTTAATATGGCTTGAGTTTGGATTGGGCTTCCCTCCTTAAAGGGTGTGGGGAGGAGCCGGGTACAGGCCCAGAGGCCTTTGAGAGTAAGTTTGTGGCAAAAATGTGAAAGAGTAAGATGCCGTTGGAGTATGTGCTATGATATGGTGGGAATTGGGAAGAGATTATTGTATGTGGTGCGATAGTTGCATTTGATCAAGAGTATGGTTCATTGATTAGCATGACAGGGGCATGGAGTATTAGTACTCATTCTGACTGTGGGAATTTTGCTATCCTGTAGGTTATGATTGTTTTCCTTTGTCTCTCTCTGTATTTTGTTTTCCATGGAAGGTCTTGTTTCTATATGTCAAGCTGTGTCTGTGTCTATATTTTGGAAGGACCTCAAAAGCAGAATTTTTAGAGTATGCAATGGATTGTCTACAGAGGAATGCAGCATCTTTTATGGGATTGAGCAAGGACAGCTCATTAGGGCTGACCTGCTTAGATTGGTCTTTGCACAGCAAATGAACTGTATTTGGAGGATGGGACAAGTCTTTAGCAGATGTTGAAAGGTAAGGGAGAGTTATACTCTCTTGAATCAATTTAGTTTTTGGGTTTTTTTCACTTTTAGATATTGCTTTTGATGTTTCTGTTTCTTGCCTCACCTTTGCTGCTGTTTTGATGGTTGTAGTGTTTAAGAAAAGACCACAAAGGGCTAGCTAATCCCTGACAGACTCATAGCGAAGATCACATGAGGTGGTTACACTGGACTACTAAGATGGAGCTTTAGTGAAGTGTCTTTAAATTGGAAGCTAAAGTTTGTGTATTTGTAATGGTTTTTACTTTAGTCCACTAACTATTAGTTCAGCAAGTTCAGCATCCTACTTCAGTCAGTAAAGAACTCCCACACAGACTGCACTCCTCTGTCAGTGCATCCTTCTGTTTAGGGCCTCTTTCAGCTTAAAATAAACCCCCACAGTGCTACCGAGAGCAGCTAGGGTTATATTAATGCTATGATTAGACTACTGCAAACTGCCATTTTGGAGAAAGTGATGGGGAATTGATGTCAGCTGGTATTTTGACACAGCATTCTACATGCAGCCACTGATACGAATAAAGGTGGGAGTTATTCTAATAATCCTCTCTATTGCAGAGACCATTAGAGGCTGAAAATGTCACGTAAAGGGACAATGAAACAAGAGCTAATCTAGAGTTTCAGGTGCATACTGATAATTCCTGCATAAATTAGATGAAATGAGGCTGGCCTTATACAAAATAACAGGGGCACATGGTTTTATCTGCAGAATAAAATATAATAATTGGATTACTGAGACTTGTAGAGTACTGTTATATAAATCAAGTCTGGTCCTTCACAATCATTAAAAGCTCAACTATCGTAACTTTGAAAAACCAAAATATGCTCTGAGGAAGTTCACCCTCCATGAATATTACAATTTAAAATGGGGCAAATGGAATTTTTACAGAATTGTTTTTAAGAAATATTATTCCACATTGGTTTTTAACATCTCTCTTTGATGCATTATTTATTGCTTAAGGAGCTTAACAGAAAATGCGTGACTTAAGAGAGGCTTTTAGTGATTAAGGTGTTTGATGCACAGGACAGGAAGAAGGTTCTAAGTACAATTGGTGGTATGGAACAAAGCACAAAGATGGCAACTGTATAAATGCACAATCATCAATGGAAGTAGATGTAAGTGCTATTTTATGTAAGTACTATTTTAAACTCAAAATGTTATTCCAACCATGTGGTTGCTCTATCAAGTTAGTGCAAGATAGTGGAAACTGATTTAAAAAGATTAGAAACTCAAAATAATTACCAATAAACCTATTTATATACTGTATATGCATTTAGTGTTTCATATTTGTTTTGCGACCAGTGGACTGTGACTGTTAGGGGTATTGAAGACAGGTTTTTGGAAGTGGTCAGCTCCCAAAACCTCATATGAGAACTTTGTGCTGAGAAATTTGAAAATCTGGGGTCCATTATAATAATTTTATACAATATATAAGCGTGTGTCTGTGTGTAAATAAGCTGGTTCCCAGCCCCACTCCTCCCAAATCTGCCACAGTTTTTCTTCCCTCAACTTTCTAGTCCCAGTCTCACTATAATTCTTTGTTTCAGTCTACTCCCTTCCCTCTTCCCCAGTCTAACCATTGTCCCATCTGCATTCAAGTCAGGCAGCTTTCTCATCCAGGTTGCCTGGGAGTCAGTAAAGGGGGGTGGAGAATGGTCACTGAGAACATGGGAGAGATGGGTTCCCTGCTCTCTGGACTGGTACCTAATCCCACTCCAGGGATAGAAGCTTATTCTCTTGCTCAGTGGAGTGACACAAACACTGTCCAACTACCCACAGGAGGTATGAGTGGATGGGGCATGCTCAGTGAGGATGAACTCTTTCAAGATTTTTGCAGTTGCTTACCTCTAAGATGTATCTACTGAGCATAAGCAAGTTGAATTTTTTTCCCCCAAAATGTGTAACTTTGTTAAATGTGGGTGGATTTTCACAGAAACAGCAAAACCCATATCCCTAACAGAAAGCCACCCTCCTTGCCAAATTTCAAGCCCCCTCTCCAGTCCAAAGCATAGGGACACTAACTCTTTTTTTTTTTTTTAAAGTACTTGATCCACTTCTAATGAAAACAAAATCTAAAAGAAAAATCTGTATTGTTTTTTTCAATATGAGGCATTTTCCCTTGTTCCCAGAAACAGCTGAACCATTTTGGCTGAAGCTTTCTAAAAGCAGTTTGAGGTACATCTGGTATAGAAAATTTCAGCCCAAACAGTTAAAGTCTGGCACCATTATAAACAATTGAAAACAGGATCTTATAATGGGAAGTGTGAGGCACCCTAAAGAATAGATGGTGCCACTAACTCTGCCTATAATAGAAACACACACCAACTTAATGAAAAGTGCCAACTGGAGGCAAACGTCAAGGCAACTGGGAATAGTTCTGAAGAAGGAAAGCAACTGAAATTGACAAAATGGACTCAAGAAGAAGAAAAAGGGTAAACTGATATGAAATTTTAACCAAGCACTGTGGAAACAGAGCAGGTAATGCATACGTGACAAAGAAGAATTTGTGAAGAAGGAGATTTTTGTGAAAAGGAACGCCTGGATAATCTAAATTCAAATTTTCTCAATGGAGAATTATATGAGAGTAAATAAAAGGAACAAGTTGACAAAAATCAGTTGGGGATAACACAGATGGAAAGGAAAGGAGCAGTGTTTCCCAGAAGAATAATAAAGCACACCAAAAGAGTAGAAAGGTCTCAAGCCTATGCAGAATAGTGCTGTTGAAAGTAATGATGACAATGTGAATTTGTGAATGCAAATCTCATTAGGCCATTAAAATGGCTCAAAAGCCTAAGGAAATTTATTGGGACTAGAAGTGAGTAGTATTTTCAAAGTAACAAAACTACAAATGCTTGAAGCTACAATCATTCAGGCAGAAGGAACACAAAAAACCACAGTCTATTGTTTCATAATTATTTCTTCCGGGAAATGGAAGAAATTCATTCTCCTTCATACTAATTTATAGAAATGTATTGTACAGTTCCCATTTTGTGTCTCATCTACTATGTTATTTGTATTGCTTATCTCATTAGTACAATACAGATGTATTCCTTTCTTGAAAGATCATTAACATCAGTATAATAAAAAAAAGTACAGTTTTGGTTATGTATATGGAACCCAGGCTTTATGCGAATGAATTTATTTGACATTCTAATAAAGAAATAGCAAACTTCCTGTCACTTGATTAAAATATGATGATTTTACTCCAAGGTGGATTTAACAGAAATCTATCACAGATTAATTAAAAGTACTGCAGACATATGAAAAACTCTCTATATAATTCATATAACTGACAGGAAAAAGACTAATATCAGGCCAGATAGCACTAGGTAAATACTGAAATTTTCTTGGTTTTTTTTTTCCTTTTAATGTTGCTATCTTTTTCTCTGAAAGTTTCCTTCCACTCTAGTCCCACACACTCACCCTAAACCTTGACATTTCTAGTCCTCAAACAGTAGAACCTCACAGTTATGAACACTAGAGTTGTGAACTGACTTGTAAACTATGCACCTTATTTGGAACCAGAAGTATGCAATCAGGCAGCAGCAAAGACTGAAAAGAAAATACAGTATAATGCCATGTTAAACATAAACGACTAAAAATAAAGGGAGGCGGCATTTTTCTTTGACACTGTAAAGTTTCAAAGCTGTATTAAGTCAATGTTTAGTTATAAACTTTTGACAGAATAGTCATAACATTTTGTTCAGAGTTATGAATTTTACAGAATTATGGACAACCTCCATTCTCAAAGTGTTGGTAACTCTGAGGTTCGACTGTAGTTACAAAGAAAAATCTCAGTATATGAACTGATGAAGAGATGTCTGCCTGAGTTTGCAGATCACCTAAAACAACTCTCAAAAGTGTGAAATGGCCTTTTCCTTTCAATGGTGTCTTAAGTCAGATGCCCAGCTATGAACATTTTAAAGTTGCTAAACAAAATAAGTAAGATAATAGAAGGACAAACATAGCATGGAGAGTTGCACAGTGAACTATGAGTGACGTCTCATACTCAGTTTCCGAAGGGATAGCCGTGTTAGTCTAGTCCAGTAAAAAAACAACAAGCAGTTGTGTGGCTCTTAAAGACTAACAGATTTATTTTTTGCATGAGCTTTCGTGGGAGAAGATCCCACCTCCTCAGATGCTTCGAAGATGGGTGAACTTACAGAAAGGAATGAAAC
>ML681992.1:15823928-15862271 GCA_007922195.1 Podocnemis expansa
ATTCCTTTCTGTAAGTTCACCCATCTTCGAAGCATCTGAGGAAGTGGGATCTTCTCCCACGAAAGCTCATGCAAAAAATAAATCTGTTAGTCTTTAAGTGCCACACAACTGCTTGTTGTCTCATATTCACTCTATGAGTGTTTGACGTTTGTAATACTGCCACTGCTTTTTCCTCCCCAGTCTGATTCTAGAAGGCCAGAAGGGAGGAGAGGGTCATTGGAGAGCAGAATGTAATAGAGCAGAATCTAACAGAGGGTGAGTCAATCTTGCAACATGCTTCTTAGAGTGAGAACCAAGCCCAAGAATCCCATCAAACTACAAATACTAAAGTTTTGTGCAGATGCTCAGTCTATTGTGATGATCTGCATCTCACTGGGGGACTTTGACTTTTGGGCAGATGATTTGGAGATCATAGCATTGTTTTCCTACAGATTAAACTCAACCATCTAAATAAAACAAAACCATCTGAACAGTTTCCTAATGTTAATGATGTTCTTTTAAAGCTTCAGAAAGGACAGGGAGGTGAATCTAAAGTGGCATTCATGATGTAGCCTATCTCATATAGAAGACTGCAAAGTGCCAGAGTTCCCACAAATCAGCTACCTTTTTAGAGACAGCAGCATCATGCACTACAATATGTGTATTCTGCTTGTTACACCTTTTTACACTTTCCTGATCACCTACTTCTATTTGAATAATAATTTATGAATATATCATGCAGTCAGACTGTAACTCCATCTTGAGATGTTTTTGTTCCATCTCTTCTTGTTGTCATCATCCTTGTTATTTACTGTTTGATTTGTAGATTGGAGCAGGGACCATGTATTTAAATTGTGAAGGACTAACACATTTTCAAGGGAAAATGTCAGAATATTTAATCTCCAAATGCTTCACACACATATCCTCCTCCAAAATACAGCCATTTCTGTAAAGGGTCACAATAGCTAGAGGACACAGAGCATACTGCACAGGAGTATGGAGAAAAGGAGGGGGCACTTTGGACAAAGACACATGGTGGTGGGAGGAGCTGTTTTTTTTTTTTTTTTAAATTAAAGGTTCTATGAGCTTTTAGGTGTCCAGGAAGAGAACCCCATTTAGTTTTAAATTTTCAGTCTGAACAGCTTCCATTCATAAAATATTTTTGTCTTTGATGTCTAAACTAGTTTTTAAGCAGAGAATTATTATGCAGCACTTTTCTAGTGCCATAGATGTGCATAGAACATTCCAGCTGCATACACGTCAAGACTTTTGCCTTGCAGAACTTAAATTACAAAGAAAAAGAAGAAGATGGTGCAAGAACATTGTGGGAGTTGCAAAACCAAACCCTCAAAAACTAAGAAATTTTTAATTCCCAAAATTAAGAGTGCCTGTTTTAGGTGAGCTTGTGTACATGCATTATGACACAGTCTTTGATTATATGATCACATGACATCTTCTTCCATGGGTCCCTCTGCCTCATTCAGTGCACCAGGTGGACCTGTTCTGGGGATGAATCAAAATTATGTTCCTGGATTGTCTGAATATGCCTTGTAAATACAAGTATCTTATGGGAAGCATAAAGATCTATGAACATTGCTTCAAATATGCTGTGAGCATGCCAGCTGGAGCCATTCAGAATCTGTCTCAGGTACAGCAAAGCATTTCTTTAATAAACCTTAACTTTTGTAAACTGGCATTTATTTGGGTTTTGCTGATATAAAGCAGCCCTTCTTAGCCTGTCACAGCAAACAATACACTGAACCATTAGTTTTTTCCTGATATTTGGGTATATGTTTTTTGTAATACAGATTTACTAATTCTTGCTGTCTTTCTTGCTTAGAATTATTATTCTACATAGTGCCAAAATGTAGAATTAATCTTTTTAAGAAACAAATGAAGGAACAGAGGTGTACTGTTTCTGCATCCATTTAAGGCATTCAGTAAGCTCCAGCATTAAGCTTTCATTTAAGCTCTCACCTGCCCTTTGCTACATGCAGAGCCATACACAGAGAGAAGAAGACATCCTAAATCAATAAGATTTGATTTATGATACTATTTGGCCTCGCTTTTTCTTAGGAACACAGCAAAAATTCTTTCATCTTATACAAGGACACAGCACTGTATAAATAAATCCTAATATTTCCAAGGGAATAATGTCTGTTCTTAACTCTTTTCAGTTGTATCTTGCAATAACAAGGAGTGCATTCATCCACTTCTGTAAAGTAAAAAAGAGTTGACATTTGGAACACTTATTCAGCAGCATCACGTTTTAAAATCTTAGGCTTTAGAAAGGATATTTTTCTCCAGTTTTGCTTTTCAATAAGAAAATGTGAAAAAGACCAACTCTCTTCCTCCAAAATATGACAGATAAGATATATGATTAAATGGCTGAACCATAGCTCACCAAATAATTATGAGTCTAATATGGCTGTATCATTGTTGACCAATGCACTTATTGCATTAGAAGACCAATTTGTAATGGCTCTGTAAATATACTGTTCCTTTTAGTTTCTGTACTTTGTATAATTTTATCTATGCTTGATTTATTCCAGTCTCTAGTACCTCATATTAGATGCTTTATAATTCAGCCGTCATTTCTGTAGCTAATGAACTCAGTGTTTCCATTACTGGTGATGGATATTGTGTTAGAATAATCCAAGTTCCATTCCTAAAGACTTGCTGTAGCTCAGCTCTGTCCATGAAGGAGAATGTTCGAAGGAAAACCTGCGGAAATCTGGCATCATGATTTTCTTGCAGTCACAGTTGTTTTATATAGCATTCCATACATTTTTAGTAATGTGCATAGTCACAATTTCAAGATAATTGCATCTCTATCTCCCTTGTGGTTTGCTCAAGGGATGTCCCACTTAGATCACAGGCCTCCAGCTGTCAACTCTTTCCGGGCAGGGACTCACTGCATCCCGCTAACTCCTCCTGATCAGAGATTTATGCTGTAGTTTCCTTGCAATTTCTGTGATTATCTTAGCAGAGTTGAACTTAGTTAAGTACCTGCAGTTTGCATTCTCAACAGCTTTGATATTCTGTCTCAGCAACCAACTAACTTTCATAATGCAAAGTACTTTTATTTGAGGACAAAAGCACTATAGAGAAAACAACATAAAAACCCAATAAAAAGATCTAAACAAATTCATCTTACCAAGTGTCAGTTGCCTTCCACAGGGAAATCCTGGCAAATTCCAGCCCTTATGTTCCTTTAAACTGGGTTAAGTCCCTTCATTCACGGTTCATGTCCATTTGCTAACACTTTTTATATTGTTCAGGGATTTTGTTTTTCAAGCCTCCTGCAAGAGAGAACATGAGTCACTACTGCTTATCCCAGAAGGTAAAGCTTCAAAGGCTGGGTACCTGCATAAACAGCTTTGGGGCTTTGCATCACTCATCTGCTACTGATTCCATATTCCACAGGGAACCCACTGTGTGTGGCAGGAATGCATACCTACATATAATGTGGATTGATGCAAAGATTTATGAAACTTCTATAAACCCATATTGTCTGACATCTCGTTTGCATAGTTCTCGAAATGTACATTCCTCCAAAGTGTGGATCAACAAATAGGCAGTTAACATGTATCTGTTGCTACAATAGACTCAAAGACACTTTAGAACACCCTTCATTGTGTGACAAAAGGACTCATTTCAAGTGCATCTGGAGTGAAAGGGATAGAAGTAGCAGAGGAATGGCTGTCTGATCTGCTCCCCCTTTCTTTGTCCCATAAAAACCCCTCAACAGGTCTCCTGGAGGTATGAGCTTCCAGGGCTTTGAAAGGGTTGCAACTTTCTGTCTTATGCTACATACAACTGGTGGGTTAAAGTGAAGTGATGTCAAAGGGCAAAATTCTGCCCCTCTTATTCAGCATAAGCAGTTCTTTACTCTGCAATTAGTCTCCCTGAAACAGAAGCAAATAGTGTAGTGGCTAGCACCTCTGCTTAACATACAGAAGGTCCTGGGTTCAATTCCCAGGGGGTTGGACTCGATGATCTCATGAGGTCCCTTCCAGCCCTATGATATGGCTAACAGAAGCAATAATGTACAGGTAAGAGAATCTAGTCCTCTAGCATCAGCTCAGATCACTCCACAGCTTATACACTGTCTCAGATAATGCTGGCCTTCCACAGTGCATCTATGCAGATCCTGGATACACAGATATTTAGACAAACAAAACCTCTTCATTATCTTATCACTTTCAGTGAGTATTGATTTAATGGCCAAGAAATACAGGGAGTTAGTGAGAGGATTACAATGGATAGAGCATTTATGGGATAATACAGTTAAAAAGTGACTTAAAAATCACTCTGAAAGGAATGGGTATTGCTGAAAAAAAATAGCAAGAAACCAAAAGAAAACAAAAATGAGCCAAAGGGCTGAAGGGAAGGTGCTACAGCTGAAGGGAAGGTGTTAAGCCCATATAAATCAGTACAGGAATACAAAATTACCATTGTAGCATTTCGTCTGAATTTAAAGGGCCAACAGCTGCAGCTGAGCAATACAGGTCTATAAAAAGAGTGAACTTTAAGCCTTAACAGATATTTGTGACTGGGCAAACAGAGTGGGAAGTGCTGTCTAAGAAGGACTAAAGCTAAACACCCACAGGGTGAGAGAACTTGGTGTAACTTATTTTGGTAGTATTAACAGGAGAAGAATGGTGTTTGTGCTCCTTAGGGTAACTGTGGCCTTTATTTTTGTGTCTATTACATGTGACTATAAAATAAAAATCTTTTAAAAAAACAAAACAAAGCACCTGCTTTCAGCACTTGAAATTAACTGTCACTGTGTTTCCACCATGATGTTTTTCCTGTGTCAGGGAGGATCTGGACTTACATGTTTCTGAGTCAGCTGGACTTGCCCTTGCCTGAAACAATCCTGAGATACATCTCCAAAAGTCTCTTACTGCAAATGCAGAGCATAGCATCGAGTTAGGAGAAGCATGAAACCACAGTGAAGCTAAGATGAAAGGTGCTACCTCACTCATAAATAATGGTAGGTATTAAGCCTCAGTCCTGCAGCTCAGAGCACACCAGTCCTTTTGTGATTTTATCCATTGCCTTTACCATGGCTCCCTGGGGGGTGCAACAGTCCACCTGCATGCAGGATCATTGATTTAAAATGTAGCAGTAACATCCATGCTGCTAATAAGGGATAGGGTCCCATTTTACTTGGTACTATACATGCAAGAAGAGGTGGAGCTAGATTCACAAGGGGCACTTAGGTGTTGCAACGCTGAGTGTTGGCAGCAGCCAACTTTTAAGCTTCTTGCTGTCTAGTGAAATTCACAGCTCTGAACTGGGTGCCCAGGCTCCCCATGCAATGCATGGGGAAAGCTGAGGATTCCCTGAAGCCAGCATAGTGAGCTAGTCAGTAGGAAATGCTGAGGAGATGAGCTGAGAAGAAATGCTCAGTGGTCTAGGCTTCACCCCTCAGAGGGAGAGAGATCCTTAATTTGAGGCTGGAGGCAGATGCCTGTCTCACAGTTGTGAACCCTGTTCTGGAGGTGGACCCCTAAGCCAAGTCAGGCCTTTGTGACACAAAATGGCAGTGGTGTCCCATTCCTCCCTCCCAAACCCCCGCACTTCAGTGCAGTAATTAGAAAATTGAGTGAGGATGCAGGAGACCTGCATTTACATCCATTCTCTGCTTGATTCAGAGTAGGGATAGGAACCCAGGGCTCCTCCACATGAATGTTTTAACCATTAGGACCCAGAGTTATTCTTACACTTTTCTGGTCCACTTAATGTTTAAGTATTTCTTACAAAATGGAACTACTCCAACAGGGCAGAGACCTAGAGTAGCCATAGTTTGGTGGTTCAAGGGGTCCCCTTAAAGGGGAGACAGGTGGGTTCCTCTGTCTGGATTAAATTAGTTAGAGTGGGGATTTGAAACTAGAACCACCACATCCTGGGTGAGTGCTTTAATTGTTGGTTATTGGGGGCACTAGTACAACCAACTATTGTGCCAGTTAGGTGTGCTCTGAGCCAGGGATGCATTATAGTGTGGGTCTGTGCCCAGGGACCGCCACATTGTGTGGGCCCTCTGCCCTGCCAGCACTGGAGGAGAGCAGGGATGTCCTGGGCTCTGCACTTCTGCCCCACGATTGGTTGCTTTGCTCTGGAGGCAGGGCTGGCTGGCATGCAGGACGTCCTCTGATGTGGCCTTCAGGCTGCACCATGCACCAGTCGGCCTCATCACCCCCAGGAGCCAACCACTTGGGCTGGGGCTGGGGCTGGAGCTGGAGCCAGCACAGAGACCAGTCTCTGGCCCCAGGACCCACCCCCCCAGTGCTGGTCCACCCTCAAGCTGCCGATGGAGGGCCAGGGTCCTAGGCTGGTGGGGGGATGGGACTCCGGGGGGGATGTGGTCCCTAGGCTGCAGAGGGGGACCCAGTGGTGGGGGAGACCCAGGGGCTCCTAGGTTCCTTAATCTCTCTCTGCTATGAGCACACCACATAGCTTGTGCCCAGCAGGCAAGACAGATGGGGGAAACGCCTGATTTGTGAAGCCTGACAGACTTGATGAGTGCATTAGGTACTGAGCAGCTCACTGGTGTCAGGTCCTAGGTGGTTGTGCTCCTGCCACTGGCAGAAATTTATGCCTGTAGGGACTTTTCCCATGCAACGGTGTAGCAGCCAAACAAGGCTTTTGGAATCATCAGCTGTTTCTAAATATTGGATTTAGGTGCTCAAATGGGCAGTTAAGCACTTAAGTCCTCTCTGTGACTATAGGCCTGAACTCCTAACCAAAGTGGCTATAACATTAAATATAAATGAAATAAACACTTTTGTAAAATATAGCAAGTCCGACCTAGCAAAGAACCTAAGCACATACAAATTCTGTAGCCTACTCACATGCCTACAGTTAAAGCACATACTTAAGTGTTGGACTGGATTGGGACCTAACTGATGGCGGTTACTAAGTGGCCTGTAAATAAAGTTATATAGTACATTCGCTCTCTGGCATATTAGATTTAGATCCAAAGTTGAGTGAGATCAGTGCAAGTCTGTGCATAGACTTCAATGGGTTTTGGATGACTCTTACTTGATTCTTATCTAAAACAACCGTTACAAACTGAAAACATCCTACTCCCATTTGACAGGCTATTTGAAAAATAAATTAAACTATTACAGAGGTGAGACAATCCACCATTTAAAACAACAACAACAACAAAAAAACCCCTATGATCTGAAATGATTGTTGGATGAACAATGACCTAAAACAATGAGACTTTCAAGAAAACAAATAGCAGATCCCTGAATGGTAACACTTTAACAGAAAACATTTTGGACCTTCCATTTTGGGCTCAAACAATGTGTTTTAAAAGCTCAAGATGAAGTTCATGTCTCCCAGACTCTTTCCCCCATATCAACCTGCATATAAACCATTCCACCATGAGTCTTTTCTATAACCCATGAAGTCTAGAGTGTGAGAGAAGACATAGATTCAAAGGAGAAAAGAAGTTACAGAACAGTGATGACAAATATTGCTGCAGTAGATTTGGGATTAAGATGAAAATAGAAGCAAAACAGACAAGAAAGACACCAAAGTTCAAGAGGGCTTGGAAGAATGTGGCACTGTTGCACTGCAATATTGTGCTGTATAAAATAGAGAGGAAGGAAGATGCTTGTGGGTGACAGGAACAGAGGACGACAACAATACAAAAGTAGGAATGACATAAAGCCTGTGCTGATGTTGGAGATTTTGAAAGGTATTAAATAAAAGGAGGAAGCCCATTGAAAATATAAAGCCAAAAAGATGTGTTAAAAAGGTAGATGGACAGAAAATGATGTAAAAAGGTGCTCACAGTGAATAAAGCAGCATTAAATAATGTTAAAGAGGGCACCTTAACAAATGAAGAGTGAAATCTTAAAATGCATGCTGCAAGAAATTAACCAAATGGACAAACATGTTCATAAGATTCCAAATTAATTTGCTGCCTGAGTACCAGTGAGAGAAATTTAATTAAAGATGTTTAGACAGGCAATGTGTGCCCAGCTTTTCTCCTGCCTAGTTTAGGATCAGTTTTTGAAGAGCTGAATAATTTTATGATCCATATTAATACTTGTAGTTATGCAAATGAAGAGGATGATGACCTACAGAGAATAGGAATCAATCTCTCCCACATATTCACAATTGCTCAGTTGACAAGATGCATTATGAGAGGTTTTTACTCTCTCCCCACCACAAGTGTTAAGGGTTGATTAAATACAGATAGAGGCCGGATAACCAAGTAAAGGTACTTACTTAATGCCTTTATCTGGATTTTTATATGGCACCTATCAGAGGATCTCAAACATATTGTTCAAAACAAAAATTAATGGAAAAGCTACAAAGAAGTTGTTAAAAGACAAGCAGCCCAATCTTGCACCCATTGAAGTTAATGGCATCCATCCCATTGCTTTTAACAGACTTAATCCAATGTTCACTGAAGCTCTCCTTGACTCTAATGGAGCAGGTTAGAGTCAGAATGAGTTGGATTTGTGCAAGTGGCTAGACAAAGTCAATCTTCTTACTCTGAATTAAACAAATCAAGCATCAAATAGACAATATCATCATTACAGATGGTTTTATCTGAATTGTCATCCAGAGTGGATTAAAGTTTCAAGCTGTGGCATTGACTATCATGCCCTTGGCAGGATGAACTATACCAGTCTCCTAATTCTCAAAGGCATACTGTTTATTGACAGTGAACATGTAACCTGCTAGGGTGGGCTCAAATTCATTCAATTGCCCCTCTCCAGTGCCTCACAGAGAAAACCCCTGATGAAAGCAACTGGAGAGCCAGGATCCAGTTGTTAAAAGGACTCACAGCAAAGACTGCTCAGAGTTTCCATCCCACATTAAACTATTACTCAACAGAAACGTAACAATGAACTTTATTAACTAACTAAACACACCTTATCCTAAAGAACCATAATACATTTAAACAAAACAGTAAGAAACCCAAGAGTCCCAAAGTTCAGGTGGAGTCACCCTTATCTCAATTGCAGTCTTTTAAGTCCTTAGGGCTTGAATGCAGAACAAAAGCAATCCTCATCCTCTCTAGCTGCAGGAATCTTCAGGCAGATGCCATGCAGTCCTTTCTTCCTCCTGTGCAGCCAGCACCATGCAATCAAGTCACTGGCCATCCAGCTCTCACTTCCACTGCAGACAACTCCCCTGCAAAGCAGTCCAAAGCAGGGAGAAAACATCCTGCAATCCACTCCTGCTCAGCTCCTTTCACTGAGTCCCTTAGCCAATGTCCTCTGCAGCTCTCTTGTTTGTTCCTCTCCAAGCTGCTCCTCTCAGGCTTCTCCTTGGGTAGGTAACTCCAGCAAAAACAACAAAACTAGTGGAGCATGCTCAGTGTGCTCCCTCACCCTCTTACCAGAAGGTTCTGGTTTCTGGGCTGCAAAATCTGCCCAGCAACGTAACCCAGCCATAAGGGTCCCTAAAAGAGATTGCACCTATTTAGGCACATGGGTTACAAACGCATATACTGTTTGGTGTTAGGCACAATGGTAGTAAGGATGTCTACTAGCTGATATTCTTAACATGCATTACAAATATGTTTTGGATCTTTTCAGGAGCTATGGGTATGTCTAGACTGGAGGCTCTGTTAAGTTGACTTAGAGTCAACATTGAGAATTCCTGTCAACTGCCTGTGTCCACACTGGCAGGTGCTAGGTTGATGGAGGAGTGGTGCATTGTGGGTAGCACAGCACCCCTCCTGGTGGCCAGGAACTCTCAGAGGGGACCTAGAGGCCAATTAGGTCAACTTAAGGGCTTTCCCTGTCTATATTGGCTTAAGTCACCTTAATAAGTTTTACTTAAGCACTAAGTTGACCTTAAGAGGTGGTGTTATTACGTCTAATTAAGAAAGTGCTTAAGTCAACTTAATAAAAGCCCAGTGTGGCTGCAGGGGTCTGTGGGTCCGCTTAATTTTCCTTAAGTTGACCTAAGGCTCCAGTGTAGATGTACCCTATGAGGATAGTTAAGCACTGGGTGAGCTGACCAATGGAGGTGGTGGAATCCCTCTCACTGAAGGTTTTTGAGGAAAGGTTAAGTAAATACCTGTCAGGGACGGTTTAGGTATACTTGGTCCTGCCTCAGCCCTGCATATTGTATTAGATGAACTCTTGTGGTCCTTTCTAGAGTTACATTTTTTCTGATTCTAATATGAATAGAATATAACATTGTGATAAATTAAGGGGTCTGTGATGCTAAATCACCGCTCTTAATGGGAAATGTCAAAGTGAAACTGATCTGAAGATGTTAATTTTTCAAGAAATCTGGGTGTTGTGACAGCATTCAATTACAATGACTTTATTTACATTTTCCCAAGTGAGAGATGTCAGCTGGAAAATTATTGCAGAAAACACTTGCTCCTTTGCACTGTTATCAATTAGCTACAGCCTATGTAGGTTTTTTGTCAGTGTTTTAACATTTTTTTAAAATAATTTTTTTTAATTTTAAAATGATTTGACTATTAGTCGTCTAATAATAATTTAACACATATCCCTCCTTTCATCCACCTGTCTCCAAATGCTTTACAAGTTCCATTGCCTGGACTATCACAGTCTACTCAGCAGCAGAGGGTTAAACTCCTTTGGTCAGCCTTGCTTGGAGTGCAACTCCATCAGAAGGAAGAGAGTAGGGACTACTTACCTGATACACCCTCCTGCAAGTGAGTGGACAGGCATGGAGAGTGAAAGGAGCTGTGATGGCTGTGCCCTGCCCCCAGTTACCAGGCTGATAGCCAGTGCAGATTAAGGAGTGAAGTAGAGTACTCTTGCCCAAAGCAACAGTAGGGAGGGGAGATACTAAAATTAACCCAGTCCTAAATAATGTAGGGGCAGATTACTGACATAAGTGAGCAGGTAGTAAGATAGACATTTTATGGATGAAAAAAAGAAAGAATCATAGCATTGTAGCCTCAATTCCAAGCCTCAATTCCAACTAAGTATTATGGAGTTACTCATGTGAGTTTGACCAGCAGTACAGGCACAGAAGGTCCCCTCATTTGGATCCGCCTTGCCTATGTAGAGATAAGGGGACAGTCAGCTCTGTACTCAACTTCCCTGGACCCCATCACAATATTCCTCCTTCTGCAGTCTCCTGCACAAAGATGTAGGGGCAGGAACAGCACAGGGAAGCCCTGACAGGAAACTCTCATGCTATCAGAGTGCAAGCAGAACAGGGGCAATAGCTGTGGAAACACAATCACCACAGTGGGTAGCAGCTATATGGCATTCCATGTAGTGGAATAGAAAATAGAATAAGCCTACGTGTATCAACTGAACTAAGTGTGTGATTTAGAGTAACACTATATAAATAAAATTGTTATGGTATATTCTGTTACCAGACCCAGGAAGGTTCTACAGGTGTGTATTACAGGATATACTATAGTATATCTACTAAACCAGTGTCACATGCCAGCAGGGGTCCTGGAACAAATTTTATGGTGTGGGTTCTGCAACCCATTGAACCAAACTGTAAACTCTGTATATGAAAGAAATCACTTCAAGCTATGTGATATGGTAGCACCTCCCATGTTCATAGTTACAGCACCTATGCATGCCAGAGACAAAAGTGCACTTCTGGGACAAGTGCCTCAGGCTGCAATCCATGAACTAAGACATCATTGGAGATCACTGTTCCCTCTAAGCTGTGCGCGTGTGCATGCACACACAGGTCATGAAACCTGCGCGCACAATAAAATGAAGTGTGCACAAAAAAATTCAATAGTGCTAATATTGGTGCTCAGAAAGAAATGTTTTTGCACACATAAAGAAATTGTTTGCGCACACAGTCTATGAGTAATTAGAGGGAACACTGTTGGAGATGCGGGTCTGTAGGTCTTATAATCATCAGGGAAAAAAATAAAATTGTGTCCTAATGTCCTAGCATATATTCACTTTGCATCAGAATTATGAAATGAATCTGTTAGTTCCTACATTCTATAGAAGGCTGAAATGTACTACTGTAAGTTTTATAACAGACTAACTATTGGCTAGGGAGTGGATTGATCCCAGACATTAACAGCTAGTAAATGGAGATCACTGGTTCCAATATTTTGATTTTTTTAAAAAGAATTATTCTTGATATATTATTGTGATATTAAAATAAACAGCATTATCTCTTTCTTCTTACATCGCACTATTAAACTCTACTACAAAGCCTTGTTTTATGGGCTTAAGTGGGTTTTAAGAAGTACCTAAGTCTTCTGCAAACAATGCACATTGGGATAAATTTTCTTTTATAGTCCTGATCCTGTAGCTGGATCCATACACCTGGCTCCCTGAACCTGTGTGGAGCTGAAGGCATCAAAGTTTTACTAAATTCCATTCTTTGTATAATCAGTTCCACAAAAAAAGAGAGAGAAAGTGACAGTGCACGCTCTTCTAAATCTTTACCTTGATCTGTAACTTCCAGGTCTTTTCTTGACCCTGTTTCTAGGAATCTCCAAAATTAATCAGACAATCCATATTATGATGCTGATGATTTATTATTTGTATTGAGGTAGTCCCTCATAGCCTCAGTCATGGACTGGTGCCCCATTATGCTAGGCCCTGTGCAGCAACAGTGACAAAGATGGTCCTGACCAACTGTAAATAAACAATAAAAAATTTACAGTAAGTGTGGAACTGAACTTCTATTTAAAAGTGTCTGATTTAGGACCATTGTCTGCTACTCATATATTCTGAATATCATCTTACTCCACAAGCAGTTGCCTCCATATCAGTCTCTTTGATGGTTTAATTTTGGAATGCTCAAAAAAATTATAGTTTGAAGTCAGTAACTTAATACTGGGCTACTCAAGTGGCCCTTGGGCTGTATCTTTATTTTGAACCTTTCTAATATAAAACAGGGAATTCATTTTGGACTTGTAAGTGCTAAAGAAAAAAAGTCAGGTCAACTCACATGTTTTTAATAGAACTTTTGGCATTTACGCTCTCGCTTATTTTCATTCAACATAAAGTCCTGAGTTTATTTCAAGCAAGAGATATTTTCTAATAATCTACTGTGCCAATTTAATTTTCTGTCTAACTGGTTATAAAGGCTATTAATTTTATCCAGACCCAAATTATAATCTCCCAAGTTAATTCATTTTGAATACAACAGTTATGCAGTAGAACACGGATTTATATACTTGCAAAGTATTTCATAAAATGGGCAAAGAGGCGAGCAACATGCTTGCATTTTCCCCACTGACTCCCAACCACCACCAGCCATCACTTTTTTGCAACAGCCTTTGAAATATTACTTTGTATGAAGAGAGAAAATAAGTCTGCACTATAAAATTATTCAGAAGATGTGCAATTGCCTTCATTACTAAAGCATAAAAGAGATGTGCTGCACATCAGTCCAAGTTTGGTCTCCTCTCGGTACAGCGACTATGAAATGAATAACTCCCAGTCGCTTATCTACTGCATTACACATATGAGAGGTACAGACACATGGTAACAAATTTTCAGAACAAATAGCTTGGGGATACTTTGCTTGAAAATGTAAATTTTTAAGTAAGGAGACAGGTCTTGACACTAAACTAGACTAGGATTCCCAGATAAGTGCCCTGGGAAAACAATTGCTTATTTTTTCCCCCCCTCTCTTTTTAAAGCCAGTCACTGGCAAACATACCCATAGTTTGTTCTAATAGCTATTACACAAATGGTGGGTCATTTATTTCAATCATCCAGCCAGATTCTGCATCCCTTGCTTATGTGAGAAACCCTTCACAAGAGTCAATCTGTGGAAATCTTTGCCAGAGGATGTTGTGAAGGCCAAGATCCTAAGAGTTCACGAAAGAATTTGTTGAGTTCATGAAGAATAGGTCCATCAGTGGATATTAGTTAGGTTGGGCAGGGATGCAAAACCATGCTCTGAAGTGTCACTAGCCTCCATTTGTCAAAGCTGGAAAGGGGCAATAGGGGATGAATTACTCAATGATTATCTGTTCTGTTCATTCCCTCTGAGGCATCTGGCATTAGCCACTGTCACAAGACAGGATATGGGGCTACACGGACCATTGGTCTGACCCAGTATGGCCATTCTTATGTCATGAATAAAAAGAAACTGAAGATTTTGAAATGATCTTAGAATCTGATAGGCTTTAAGATGTACTGCACTTTGTACAGAAAAGAAAACTTTCTGATTATGCAAACTCCATATAGTTTTGGGTTTTTTTTAATGCCTTAAGGTCAAGTAGTTTTCAGCTATCCAGCCAAATAATCTGGAAGACAAAAATTAAAAGCAAGTAATTCTGTTCATTATAATTATAGTTTAGCAATAGATTAAGTGAAATAATGCATTTTGAATTTGAAATCAACATACCATAGAATTTATTGTAAAAGGGATCTCTAAATTTAAAATTAATTTCAGAGTATGTTGATTAAAAGTTATAGGGACACAATTCTTAATTTATTACCACAATCTAATTAGAAAAAGTGACGAACAAACACACACTGCTTCAACTCCCCCCGCCCACCTCTCTCTCTTTGTTCCCCCCAGCACACTTTTTACTCTCCTGAAGGGAAATCAGAATACAAAGAGTTTAAGACTGAGCTGAAAAATGAAGACATCTAAATGCTCCTTTCAGATGTGTAGATGTAGGGGCCTCCACATACACATCTCTTGTCTCCACTAAAAAGAGGACTTCAGTGCCCGCTCATAGCATTAGCTAACATCACATCTTTCTGAGTCCCCTCTAGGTCTGTTTTCTGACTAGGATAAAGACATATATGACAAATAGTTGTCTTTATGAAACATTATAGTTTATTGTTCAATTTTTTGTAACCTTAACGAATTACTGTACAAGGACAGATAAAATGCATATTCTCTTGAAATTATAATATCATATCAAAATAAGACATTTCACCAATGATGGTCCATGGTGGATGTAACAACTTAACTTTAGACAATTTCTAAACAAAATGTTTAGTTTCTGAACATATAAACATGCAAGTGATTCCATCACTGTTTCCCAACTTACACAAAGTAGCAACAAATTAAGACTATGTCTACACTACAGGTCTCAGTTAAGTCAACTTCATAAGGTCTACTTAGTCCTAGTCTACACTCGGGCTGGTTTCTGGTGGCAGCTGACCAGCACTTACACAAGGCACCTAAAATACCTTGCGAAAACGCCAGTGACTTTCTTAGCCACTGGGACACACTCAGGAAAGCCAACTGCAAATGCCTCTCAGGATTTACAGAGCTGATTTCTGGAAGTGCAGCAGCAAGTTCAGACTCACTGCTAAGCGCTCCCAGAATGCTGGGCTGACAGTGGCGATTTTGCCACTGTCAGTATAGACATACCCTTAGTGAAGCCCCATTTGTTTAAGCTGACTTTGTAAAGTCAACTTAAGCCAAGGGATCCATTTAAAGTCAACTGAACAAAGTCAATTTTAAATGGGTCCCTTGGCTTTAGTCGACTTTATAAAGTTGACTTAAAAGGCTCCATTGCAATGCTGACTTAATTATTAAGTTGACTTTAATGGCCACATTGTGTTAAGTTGTCTTCATAAAGTTGACTTAACCCTTAAAGTCAACTTTAAGGGCAGGAGTTAAGTCGACTTAAGCGAGTGCTTAAGTCGACTTAATGAACTCCAAATGTGCCCAGGGAGTTGTTACATTGACTTAAGCCTCCTTTAAGTTGACCTACGCCCCTAGCGTTGACATACCCTAAGACTTTTAACTTGAACCAATATGTTTGCTGATAAAGGAATGTGGTATTCATCTCATAGATCATACAGTAGATGGGACGCTCATGATTTGTGAGTTCAGCTGAGGATACTGGATTTAACATTTTAAATAAAGTATCAGTGAAAACTTGCAAAAGTTAGTTTAACCAATAAAAAACTCAAATGAAGATAACAAAAGTATATATATATTTTTAAAGTTTTCCAGTACCTTGTAATTATATCCAAGTATTTACATTTCTTAGATGTTCTCTGCAAGGGTCTGAAATTTTCAAGATACCTCTTGTATTTGGACTTAAAAAATTTAACTCTAAAGGAAAAATGTTTCTTTGAGTTTGACAAGTACAGTATGCATAACTGAGGGCAGAAATTAATTTTTATTAGTTTTCAGCAGGAAATAATTCTCTTAGTAGTTAGTTTCTTCTAAAAATCAAATACAGCTTCTTCTTCCATAAAATGAACCTTTACATACAGAGTTCTGGTATTAATCAACCACAGTTGTATGATTCCACTGACAAGGTTTACCTTTTTGTTTTCAGTAACATTATCTAAGAGGTTCTGTTACTAAAATAATAGAAGAGGTTCATCCTGCTTTCAAATCAAACCATTTCTCTATTGGTAGATGAAGGGCCAGCCCAGCTTATCATTCATTAAATGCTAACGAAGAAAATAAAAACTGTTTTTAATTAATTTTTAAATCCAAGAAAAGCATTTTAAGTAACTTTAAAAAAAGGCTGATTTATTAGTTGTACTGTAGAATTCTAAAATAAATACGACCATTTATTCTTTAGCACGGTGATTTCATTTATTCCAAAACCATTTAATGAATATTAACTCCTCCCAACACGGTCTCTGGGAATAAGCCGTAGTTCAGAACCATGCTTGAGGAAAACATTTCCTAAATGAAAAAGAGAAAGCTGGTCATCTATAGGTTAAACACAGATATAAATTATTAATAAGGGCTCTTCAAGAAAATCAAGTTCAAAAGGGGCAGCCGTGTTAGCCTAGTTCAGCAAAACAAGCATCTGACGAAGTGGGTTGTAGCCCATGAAAGCTTATGGTTGAAGAAATCTGTTAGTCTATAAGCTGCCACAGGACTCTCGCTACTTTTGCTATACACAGACTAATACTGCTACCCCTCTGGGAAAAAAACAAGCAAGGAGTCCTGTGGCACTTAAAGACCAACAAGTTTATTTATCGCATGACTTTTCATGGAAGAAAATCCCACTTTGTCAGATGCTTTGAAGATGGATGAACTTACAGAATGGGAGGAAAATAAATGCAGGGAAGCGTAAATCATGGGATCAAGTCATACTATAACAGGAAATCAAAACAGTTACGATTCGTAATTCAGATAATTACGAATTTCCTCCCATTCTGTAAGGTCTCCCATCATCAAAGCATCTGACAAAGCGGGATTTTCTCCCACAAAAGCCCATACAAGAAAATCAGTTAAAGTATGATTATAAGAAAAACAATGTTTCATTTTCAATTACTTAAACAGAATTTTTCTCTTATGCATAAGAAATCAACTATATGCTTCATAACATTTTCCAGTTCCTCCCACAGCTGTCCGATCTAATGAACACTTTGCAATTTAAAACAAAGATGCCAAGCATGAGGTTATATATTAAATTCATTAGTTAACAATATACAGTAATAGTTTCACCATGATTAAATAAAAAGAGAAAATTCAAGGAAAGAATAAAAAATACTGGAAATAAAGAATACTTTCAAAGCTTCCCAGCATTATGTACAGCTTGCTCTGTCTGTTTACTTCATCCCATATATTGTGCACAGTAATGAGCTTTTAACAGCGTAGATCTACTACCATATTATAACTGGCTGTCACAAAGTTCTCAAAGATTTTAATGCTGAAAAGGAAGAAAAAGTTTAACTGACATATTAATGCTTAATATTTTATCTGTATATTCCAATAAAACTATTACTTATTTTTATTATTACTCAAACAGAACATGTTTCAAATGAAATATTTTATACAATCACACTACATTAGTGAACCATAAACCTTTTCAATTCTCTCCTTTTCCATAAAGCAATAAGTTTATTACATCAGAACTGTCAGTCAAAGAAAAGCTATACAATACTACATCAGCGAACACAATTCTGACGGATTCAAGGGGATGGATCACTTAATGATTATTTGTTCTGTTCATTTCCACTGAAGTACCTGCATTGGCCACTACTGGAAGACAGGATACTGGTCTTGGTGGGCCATTGGTCTGATCCAGTATGGCTGATCTTATGCTCTTATTAAACTAAGCGAGAATATTGCTACAAAGATGTATGTTGATCATTCTAACACCTGTAATTATTTACACACTAGCACGTTAATTTTGATCCAATATAAACATTTTCACCTCTCGAGTATCTGTGTGCTTACATTATATGTGAAACATGCAAAATGGGGCACTTCTTTGGAAAGAGTTTTTTATGTTTGTTTGTTTAATGGTAGGATGGACAATTTGTGCCCAGCCAGTAAAGGCACCAAAATAACCTTAACTCTGCCCTGTTATGACATCACTGGGGTGGGGGGGAATAAAAAAAATAAAAAACCCTACAGTGCTTTAAAGGTCAATTTTTGTCAGCTCTTGGACCACAATTCTTAAATGCCTTCATTATAATCATATGGTAATTTAAGAGAATCATTACACACCAAAAAAGTTTTATTCGGCTTCCTAACTTGCATTTTCATATTCTACCATGTCTGGATTTCTTTTAGGCACAGCCATAACTCTCACAGTTTTCAGGGTTTGTAATGCTTTGTTTTGGGATCATTGCAAATATCCTTTTAACAATTTTAATCTTTACATCACTGGTACATACTCATGTATTGATATGTACGCCCAACTTTTACTGTACATCACAGACACATTCAATCTTAGCTATCTCGATATAACTTTTTGGCTTTGAATGGAAATGTACTATCTTAAGCAACCAATGAAGAAGGAAACATCAGATCCTCATTAGCTTGTGTTTTCCATAACTTTTTTCCCATGTGTGTAAGGTATTACTGAGTCTTCTTACAGGTTTTTAAATTATTACAAGCATAAGGGTGTTATGAATTTATATACCAACACACATTTACTGGTGGAGGCACAGGGATGCAAAGTGCTCAAACTCTGTGCCAGTTACTGAAATCATAGGAAGAAGCAGGTCCTGCAAAGTTGCTATTTCTACCATTGTGCTAGAGGTATGCAGAAGAGAGTGAGCAGAGAGTGGAAACTTGGCTTTGCTCTTCCCCATGTCTCTGAAGCATAGAATAGCCAAAAGGTTTTATATGGGTGTTATATTTATTTTATGCCACTCACAGAGACAAAGCACAACTGAGGAAACATGCAAGATATATGTAGACATAGATGACATCATATCCTTTGATAAACAGCTTTGTTGTAAATCATCCAGACTGACATAAGACCCATGACAATTGAAGCATGTGGAGCAAAGTATCAGTGAAAGTGCTGAGTCAACACCTGAAGAGCAGCAATGTGCCAGCACTGTTTAGCAGCATCAGTGCATTTTTAAGGACCATCACTTGATGCTGACAAACTGCCTTCTGATCACAGCATCTAATCTTTTCTTTGCAGCTAAGATTCATGAGAAGACTGTCATAAGAACTCTCAGTATCTAGATGACTGACTTATTTGAACCTTGTCAGTTGTGGTACTGCTCTTGCAACATTGTGGGATGTAGTTCTGGTGTATGGATGTAGTTCAAGTATCCATTCTGTATGATTGGATTTATCAACTGCCTTAGATTCTGTAAGGTGCTATCCCTCTCATTCAGTGTATACTGAGTGTACTATGCTTAAGCCCTTTGTGGGACTGTGGCCTTAGCAGAGAAGTAAGTGTTGCTTTATCTCCAATATGTGTGGTTTAAGGTGTTGATTTTGAGACAGAAAACCCTCAATGACTTCAGCTTTCCTACCTAAGAAATCAATTCTCTCTCTTCATGGCATATTGCCACAGTTGAGATGAGAAGAGATTTTTGAACTGGTTTTCTCTTGATGAGAATGAGGAGGGACTGCAGGAAGGGCAACCTGTGAGAGATTCCTTTCCTTTGGAATCATGTTCCAGAAGGTGTAGCTGTGTTAGTCTATTTCAACAAAGTAAATAAGGAGTCCTGTGGCACTTTTAAAAAGGAATACATTTATTTTATGTGATAAATAAATTGATTACTTCTTAAACTGCCACAAGATTCCTTGTTTGTTTTCCTTTGGAGTGTGTGTCTCAACCAGTAGCTTTAACCAACTGACTTTCAAGGCTCACTTGAAAATCTTTTTAGAGAGGCTGCAGAAGTAGTAAATATTGGTGAGTGAAGTACAGAGGAAGTTTCATTTAGTTCTCCCCTATGTGATTATTTAATGTTATATATGTGGGATTGCTATGCTTTTTCCTTTATTGTGTTAAGTATTTATTAGAGGACCCTAAAATATTAGCTAGGTCCTTCTTGTTACTTCACAGATTTTGATAACCAAAATATTGAATAATAAGTCTATGATCTTAATAATATCTGACATAATGCAGTGGATGAAATTTTCAACCACTGGTTAGAACTCCTAGAACACCATCTGAAAAACTTAAAACTTGAATAAACTAAATGAGAACATAAAGTTGTTCACTCTAGCACAATGCAACTGAACAAAAGGTAAAGTAAAAAAAAAAAAAAACCAGCCTTTTTTTTGTTAATTGGACTTTGCAAATAACTACTTACCTGCTGTCTGTGCAGGGTTTATTCCTATTCCATCTAAGAAAAAATTTTACAAACAGCAAAATAAAGATTAATTGTGAGGGCTAAAACAAAAACAGGCACAAGTATCTAGTAGTATAAATTAAAATATTCACAGTCCTAAACAATGTTAAACATTAACCTTTCCTGTTGCCAAAAATGTCTACTAGTCAACTTTATTACTTGTAACCGATTACAAAATGTTCAGGACCGTGAACCACAGGATATGCCACAGAAAGAAAAACGTTTCAAGCAGCAATAAAATATTAATGGTAAAACTCCATGTACCAACACTATACACAACAATGACATACTGCTTTTGAAATTCATCAGTTTGTATTCTGGTTAGCTTACAGAACATGCTTATACAGTTTCTGAATCTATAACATAAAAACTATATTCTTACCGTTTGTTATAATGGCACTTGTTGCTGCAGGAACTTTGAACTAAAGGAAACAAAAAGTATGGCAAGTTAATTTTAAAGACAGACAACAAAATGGAAAATCTATGGAAAATATTCAAACCCTGTTGTAATGTTAGCTGCTTAGGCCTATATGAAGAATAATTACGGGAAAAATTTTCTTTAGATTTTATAGAACTATTACATATTTACAATCAAAGCATATTAAGCAGTCAGAGGTGATATGGAACATGAAGTATACAGTGTTAAATAACTGATAAGATTAATAATTGGGAAAAATATCCAAAGAATATCAATACTATGCTAACCATTTGAAGAATTTAGAAACACTAACTCTGATAAAACTGTGTAAAGTAGAACCAGATATGTTCATAAAAGCGGGTAACAGGGTAACCACTAAATTCCATACATTCTGGAACAAATATGTTATTTTATTTTAACTTAACTTGACCATAACAGGTGCCAGAACTTTCTCAAACAAAAATGGCTAAATATATAAAAATCCCACTGAATTTACTCAAGTTATCAGTCAGGTGCACAAAGTTAAGCATGTGAGTAAGCATCTGCAGGACCAAAGCCTTGGTCATTGGTGACAATGGTTTTAAAAGAAAAAAAACATGCTAAAACAAAAAATGGGTGATCTCTGAAATCTGACATGTACACAGTCCTGGTATTTACACCTATGGTGTTTTTCACTACATGAGCAACTGTAAAATTACTTGTGTGCACCTTTAGTAACATTTATTGAGAACACCAACAGCAGAATCACTTGTGGAGGTCCTGCTTAGCCTGATCTGAGGCTGGTACTGGGACAATTCACAAATGGGAATTTAGAACCATTTCACACACAGCTAACTCCCTTAAACAAAGAAACTGTCACAGACAGAAAACACAGTCTTCTCATTGCATTTTCCTAAGTCTTTTGAAAGTCTCTTGGATTGAAACACTTGCTTCAGCTACTTGATTTTGCTATATGATGGTAACACAGTGAAAACAAATTAAAATGTTGATAAATAACCATATAACCATGATGTAATTATACGGTCACAGAACCATACTGTGCACAGGTCCTAACAAGAGTGGAACCCCCAGCATGCTAACCACTGTACAAAGATATAATAAAATACAGTTCTTGCATCAAAGAGCTTCCAGTCTAATATTCCAATCTGATAAACACACAAGTCCACAAAAGTTACAAGTTTAAATCTGTGCAACCAGTATCTGACCCACTATGCTGTTTCTGGACTCAAGTGATCTTTCACAGTTCAGGGTTACAATCAAGTAGAGGAGACAATAAATATGAATAAAGGGGTCACTATAAGTAGGAGCAAGTGGTTCCTTTTCTTAGTCCTTGGTCTACACTTTAAATTTAGGTAAGCACAGACAACAATATTTGCAAACTCATGGATGACAGGAGAGGTCCTGAAAGACTGGAGAAGGACTAATGGTAGTGCCTGTCTTTAAAAAGAAGAAAAAGGAAGAGTTGGGGAACTCTCAACCAGACAGCCTGACCTTGATACCTGGGAAACTATCAGAGTGATGTATAAAACATTTATTTTGCACATTCCTGGAGAATGAAGGGGTAATTGCAAGCAGACAGTATGGATATACTAAGAACAAGCCATGCCAAACCAGCCTGATTTCTTTCTTTGACAGGATAACTGGTTTGGTGGATATGCGGAATGCAGTGGACATAAACATACCTGAAGCTTCTGACACACGAGTCAACAATATGATGCTGTTGCACAACAAATTTCCAGTATCAGATTGAGTTAGTAGAAAAGCAGCGTGCAAGTCACTGGAGGTGACAGCTCTGCTCTACTCACTGTTGGTTAGCCCTCACCTGGAGTACTGTGTCCAGTTTTGGTCACTAATGCACACAAAGTATGTAGCAAAACTAGAAAGGATCCTGAGGTGCATGACAAAGACAATCAAATGGATGGAAGGCAAGCCAAAAACCAAAAAGACTGAATAAACAGAGTATGATAGCGGTCTTCAAAAACTTGAAAGGTTACCATAAAAACAGATAGAAACAAGCTGTTCTTTCTTGCAACAGAGTGCAGAAGCAGCAGTGTGTTCAAACTACAGCACAGAAGATTTAGATTAAATCTCAGGAAAATCTTCCTAACTGTAAGAACAGTAGGAAATGGAACAGACAACCTAAGAACATTATAGAAGCTCCTTCGTTAAAGGTTTTCAGAAGTAGTCTGGATAGACATTTGTCTTGGATGGTTTAGATACCAAAAGTTCTGACAACTAGTAGGAGTCCCTTCATGGTCCCATCTAACCATACGGTTCTATGATTCTATAGCAGGTGTGGCTAAATTGCAGCTCATGAGCCACATGCAGCTCTTCAATGAAAAAGTGCAGCTCGCTGCTGCAGGCCCTACTTGGCCCCGGATACATTCCTCTGGGTGTCAGGCTGGGGGGGGACGGGACGGGACAGTTTAAATCTCTGCCCCCTTGAGCATTATTCAGATGAATGCACAGGGTAGGAGCAGCAGCAGGTCACGTAAGCATAGTATTGGCTGGCTGGTCAGGTAAGGGGTTAAGGGGACTGCACTAGGGGGACATGCAGCGGGGGTTGGAGCACTGTTAGAGGGAAGCAGAGAAAAGAGATCAGGGATGGGGTTGGGCCAGAGCACAGGCAGAAGTCGTGGATGTGCCGGGGAAGCAGGGGTGGGGTGTGTCTGCAGGAGGGAGAAGGGCTCAGGATCCGGCTGGAGAAGAAAGGCAGAAGCCAGGGACGTGCTGGGAGGTAGGCTGTGTGTGTGAGCACACATTTGCAAGAGGGACAAGGGCTCAGGGTCCAGCTGGAGCAGAGAGGCAGGTGCCGGGGAAGGGGTGTGTTTCTGTGTGTGTGAGAGAGAGAGCGCGCGCGCAGGAGGGAGAAGGGCTCAGGGTCCAGCTGGACCAGAGGCAGAAGCCGGGGATATGTGGGGATGAGCAGAAGTCTATTAAACCTGATTTTCCCAATGAAATACAACATAGTATCTTGTACGCAGTTCAGACTTCTTGCTTCTTTTGTTGAATAAGGCTAACACAGCTACCCCTTTGTAATTCTTAAGCTTTTTAGAAAAATCACAGTTGTATTATGTAGTTGACATAGGGAAATTAAAAAAAAAAAAAAAATCACAGTGGGAGAGGAGTCTCTAGTCAGTAAAGATAGGAGAGGTGGTCCTCAAGGCAATTTCTCTGATAAACAGAGGTCCACATGAGCACCTGACCTACTATGCTACAACCCACTGTTCTCATGTGCCCTTAAATTGTGTGAAAGCAGGGCTGAATTGTGACTATGGATTCTTTTCACATTATAAGAAGTCATTTGACTTCACCCTCCCTCTGTATGCAGTTTCCTAAAGTCTGAATTCTTACAAATGCTCTGAATGTTGTTGAAGTATGACATGATCCCATGTCTTACACTCCTGCATTTATTTTCATCCAATTCTGTAAGTTCTCCCTCTTCAAAGCATCTGATGAAGTGGGATATTCTCCCATGAAAGCTCATGTGATAAATCTGTTAGTCTTTAAGTGCCACAAGACTCCTTGCTTTTTTTTGCTTTATTAGACTAACATGGCTGCCCCTTTGGAACTTTTATTTTCTAGTACACTTTTATTCCTCTAGCTGCGGAAAAATTAAAATAAGTATCATGGTTTGAGCCTAGTGGAGACGAACTATTCAATTTCAGTAGGTTTCAATACATAGGTTTCAGTAAGTTTTCAGCAGAAAGAAAAAATACTGCTATTTACAGCTCAGATATATCAGTGTTGTTAATACCATACCCTGCAGTACCATGTATCAAAGGCATAGAAGTGAAATTGTTTCAATGCAATACATATGCTGTTTTTGTGCACATGCTGGAAATTTTCATATGCAAGCCCTGAACCCCATGTCATATACTAGTTTGCTGTATATCCATTATCTATGTCCATTGTTTTCTTGTAATGCCTGACTTAGTAAGATAGTTTTTATAGGCCTAGTTTTCATGATAACCTTAAGCAATTATTAGAATCTGACATTAGTAGGAGGTGTTCAAGTCCCAGCTGGACAAAACACTGACTGGGATGATCTAATGGGAGTGGTCCTGCTTTTTTTGACAGGGGGTTGGACTAGATGACCTCGTGGGGTCCCTTCCAACCCTATGATTCTATGATTTGTCCCCTTTTTTTTTTTTTTTACCATAAAGATAAAAGTGCAATGAATTTTAAACTTAGTAATTTTGGAGTTGGTAAAGGTATGGCTAAGCCTCAGTGCGGGTCTTGAAAGGTTTGATAATCACTTGTGCGGCTCTTGATTTCCGTAAGTTTGGCCACCCCTGTTCTATAGCTTTGTGCCACAGGGATGTGAATTTTTCACACCACTGAGCGATGTAACTGTGCTAACCTAATCTCCAGCATCAATGTAGCTAGACTGACAGAATCTGTTGCTTAGAGAAGTTGTGTTCACACACTCATGGAAAACCCCTCTGTCAATGCAGACTGCATCTGGTGACATAGCTATGGTACCTTAGCTATGCTGGTATAGGCCCCTTTAGTGCAGACATGGCCTGAAGATGTTATGCTTCTGTCCATCACCACATTATTTGAATACCCTAGAGTTCTGCATGAACCTAACAGGTCCTATCTGTCTTGATTTTATCCCTTTAAGTTTTCAAAGTATTTCTTTCTTGTAAAACAAATTCTCCAATAATTGTAAGACTTTAAAACTCAGTAACCTTTATTCATTATATTATTAGCATTAAAATTTAAACATTATTAATAGGGTTCTATATCTGTACATAGTGTTGTATTAATGTGTAAATCTATAGGCGCATTTATACCTTTTTATTTCACTTTTCTCTGAAGTTCTAGCATCTTATAAAACTTTATATGCTAGCATCTTTCACCATCTCAGAGAAGGTAACTTGCTCTCAGAAAAGCAAGATTTTATTTGCTTCACTGTGTAACATTTTCAGTACTGAAGACAGTTCATTATATATGCATGGTTATGCCTGTAAGTGAGATTATTTTCTCTCTCTCTATTCTAGGAAACAACTGTAGTATTTTTCCCTGCTACCTTACCACATGAGAGCCTTAAAACCATGAGAACAGGAGCCTCTAGGCTATGCCATTAATACCTTGTTTTCTACTTTCCATAGCTTCCCCTGGCTCCATTTTTACCTTTGTAGAAAACAGTATGTAACTGAACTACCAAATGAGAACATATTAAAAGAAATTAAAGATTTTGGGAGAAAAAATAATTCTCTGGTGAAAGAAGTGGAACTTTATTTTTATACTTGTCTTTCAGAAAGTGAATAGTCAAATATCTGGGGTTCACAGGTATAACAAACAATCAAGGACAAAAATTAAAAATAATCAAGACAGTCTACCACAGCATGTATTATTTATGGACTATATAGTAGATATAATTTATTCAGAATGTACATGCCAACTGGATAAATTTGGTGCAAACAAGCCCTTGATTATGGTTCTGTTCCTTCACTTCTACACATCAGATTTACACAAGTAGTTGGATACTTAAAGATGAAGATATACACCTATTAGGATTTTCAGAATTGCCTAATTCCCACTGATGTCAATGGAACATAGCCTACTAAGTCACAAATCCATTTTCTAATGTTTACCAAACCCCAACAGATGCCTATTTCCATTGTTAGTCTTCTAAAGAGCTGTGTAGAAAATGATCCTGATCCAAGAAAGCAGCCTTACCTAAGCATGTGCTTAAATGCTTTCCTGGACTGAGCTATGTATGAATATCTCCTTTTACAGCATTTCTCATAGGTAGAACTGTGATTTATTTCAATAAAGCATTTTAAAAAGTTTATACTTCACAATTAGTCCACTTTCAGTTTCTCTCTCATACAACACATTTTGAAAGACAAATGAAATTTCATGGAAATTTGCTCAGTTATGCATTCTAAGTATTGTATAGCAGATCTAGATTAGATAAGTCTTTTGTTTAACAAATATAAAAACTTTCTATCAATTGGAACTCTCTTTTTTTCTAAATCACATCAGTTTCTAGCAAAATTACCAGATAAATTTAGTCGTGGCCTTTGACAAACCTAAAACTCTCCACATTTCCCTAATGTAATGGAAGGAGAAAGCAGCAAATAAAAACCAGGAAAATATCATCAATTTAGGGTATAAAAATGACAAAATATATGAAGGTGGAACACTTTAAAAAGGACAAAAGCATAATTTGAAAGAAAATTTTAGAGAACTAGAGTCAGTCTATTGACATGTTGGATGAAAGGGGAAAGCAGCAGCAGCAATCAGTGCTCACTGGGCTTCCAGAATTATTTATTATTTGCTAATGTTCCATGGAGCCCAGAATTCATGCATCAACTGTACGTAACAGAAAGGATTTGTAGGTGGAATTAATAGTCTGCATGCAGATTTGTCCCTTAACTACCTGTTATTCCCTGTTCTGACTTTATTTCAATTAATGCATATACAGGCAAAGGTACTTACCTGAGGTAAGAAACTGACAGAACTCACCTCTAACCAACCTCGGTATTGGACAAAGATGATGATGGTGACATAGGAAGGTCTATCCTTCACTATGCAATCCCCTTTATTGTATTTTAGCACTTTATCTTTAAGAGGCATCAGCAGTAGATAAGCAAAGCCACTCAGTATTCTAAAAATGTCTACACTAGTATGATAGGGAAATATACAGAGGGAAACATACATCAGTTAGAGAGAATAATCAGTGGGTCACCTTAGAGACCTACCCGTTTACAAACAAGATCAGTAGGTTATCTTAGAGACGTAGCTGTTTACAAATAAGTCTTGAAAATAGCACTTGCCAGTAATTTGAGAGAAAATTTCTCCAGCTGATGTTGACTTCAGAAGAATGCAATTTCAAGAAATATGGTCAGCTTCAGTGAAACAAAACTTTTGGGAAGTAATGAAACTAAACAGACTTTTTGTAAATAATGTAATGCTGCTATGACCAGTGAAGTCAGATTCAACTACATTGTTTGAAAGCATATAATTCTTGGAGACAGGATATTCAATGTTTTGTTTTGTCCACAGTCTGTGTGACAGTGTGTGACTAAGCAGTTCTTTTCAGGATCCCCTCTGTGCACCCTGAATAAAAAAGGGACTAGAAAAGGTGCCCTAAACAAAGGTTGTTTCAACCCTCTTCCCCCTGCTTGATGGCCATGTCCAGCAGGATCACCTAATCTACAGTCAGAATATACAAAGCAAAGTAATGAAGTTCACCACCTGGAATGTTTGCACTCTCATGGATTCATCAAATTTTGACTGCCTTGAAAGAAGAGCTGCCATAATAGCTAGAACTTGCAAGCTATGACATTGATTTTGCTGGCCTAAACGTGACTTGGTTGGCATATGAAAACCAACTGAAAGAAGACAAGAGGTGGCTCTATCTTCTATCAAGAATAAGACTGTTAGTCAGCTTTTCCATATGGGTATTAATGTCTCATGAGTATGTCTTAATCTCAAGAACAACCAACTCTTGACGCGGTTCTCACTCCCACAGCACAGGAAGAAAAGCTTATCCTCCTAGATGACTTCAAAGCAAGAGTTGGGCAACATCCAAAATTTGCAAAAGCTCCACTAGGAGAAAAGAGAGGGGAAAGTTTACTCTAACGACATTCTTTTCCTCAGTAAATGTATGGCGCATGATTTCCTTACACTAATACCATCTTTAGACAAAAGGACAAATATAAGATCACTTGGAAACATCAATGTTCTGAACACCAGCATCTTCCTCACTACGTCATCACCAGAGCTCATGATCGTACTGTCATCCATACTTACATGAGTGGGCATGGATGGCTGCTGGACAGACAATTGTTTAGCGAGGTCTAGCATGAATGTGCGGCTTGCACCACAACTGAAAGGAATATGGAAGAGATTCATTATCAAGGCACTTTAAAAAAAACACATTAACCATGAGACTTTTCAACGTCTCCTCACTGAGAAACTCTCTGGCCCTATCTGACATTAGTGACCACACACACAGAGGAATTCAAGATCATTATTCACAAGGCATATGCTGAATATTCCACTCACTGCCATCAAGACTGGTTTAATAAGAACAAGAAAATCCTAGCACTTATTCATCAGAAGAGCAGCACATATTGTAATAGCAAAATGAGTCCTGTAACAAGAAAAAATGAAAGAAAGACTTACTAGCTTTGAGCTGTATTTCAAAGACTGTGGTGACAAGCAAAGACTATGGCGATCCAGAGCTTCACTGATCAATATTACAAGCGACAAAGGTTGCCTGAAGGACAATTTCAAATGTCCCACAATCATAAAGTTGTGCCATCTCCAGCCTTCTTAAGGGCAATGTAGCTCTCTTGAAACATCAGAGGGGGCATTTTGAGGCTTGATTGTATCGCAAATCTGGTAACTCAGCTGTAATCATCAAGTCTATTTCTCAGCATCCAATAAAAGAACCCCTTGTCAATCTTCTGCAGAAGTTTGGTTTGCCATCACTCAGACCAGAACGACGTGCCATCAGGCCCAGAAGGCATTCCTATGGAGGGTTTTCAAAACCGGTTGGCTAAAACTCATGCAAAAATTTCAACATCTGTTTAGAATTAATGAGGAAGTTCCATTTGCCCAAAAGAATACCAAACATTTTGAACATTTTTAAGAAAGGTGAAAAGTCAATTGCTATCTTCTCCACTGCCAGGAAGGTCCTTCCTCACATCCTTTTGAACTATGTCCTCCTTTTTACTGAAGATGCCCTTCTAGACTCCCAATGTGATTTCAGACCATCTTGAAGAGCTTACAACATACTTTTTGTTAAATAGATCCAACAGAAATGTAGAGAACACTAGCCATCGTTTCTGGCATTTATTGATCTAAGGCCTTTGATTACATTAATTATGAAGTGTAATGGGAGGTGCTGTCTAGGTTTAGTTTTTCATTGACATTCATTCATGTTCTTAGGCTACTTAATGATGGGATGTCCACCATTGTCCTCTGTAATGGTTTGGAAATGGACCTGTTCACTGTTTGTTCTAGTGTTAAGCAAGGCTGCGTTATTGCTCCAATTCTTTTTTTCTTATTCATGACTACCTTTCTTCTGGAATTGGGATTGACTATCATTTGAATGGCCACCTTTCCAACTCGGGGCGTCTTGATTCTAAAATTTAAGTCACTATTATTACTGACAGTCAGTATGCCGATATCTGTGCTATCTCTGCATATGCTAAGGCTGATGTCAATCCACCTTAGATCTTTCCTCAGATGCCTACCACAGGCTAGGACTCTCCCTCAACAATGGGAAGACTAAGGTGTTCCTCCAGCCTGTCCTGGCACAAGTTGTCCCCTTCTTTCACAAATTTTCATCAGTGATGAATGTCTGGAAAACACTGAACATTGTCCTTACCATGGTAAGTGACCTCTCCCACACAGCCGTTGTGAGATGGCAACTGAACATGGGATGCATCATGCTAGCATATACTTTGGAAAGTTGCTCCATCATGGCTTTTGATGGAGATCTGTGGATGGAAACTAAGATCCTGTGTTATCACACAATAGTCATCACCACTCTTTTGGATGAGTGCGAGACTTGGGTGACATATCGAAACCATCCTAAGCATTTGGAGTAATATCAACACTGCCGCCTCAGGAATATTCTCCATATCAGGAAAAACTGTTGCACCAATGCCTGCGTTCTCTCTGCAGCTAAATCATCAGTTCTGAGGTGAAGATTATGAAACATCAGTTTTGCTGGGCTGGTCGTTGGCTGAGGATGGCTGATGCTCATCTTTCAAAATAAGGCCTCTTTTTCTCAACTTTATCACAGCAAGAGGACCTGCAGAGGACAGTGGAACTGCTACACAGTCACTATGAAAATGTATCTTAAGAAGGGAGGCACTAACCCCATGAACTGGGAAGAGCTGGCTGGCTAAAGAATGCAATGGTGTCACATCACACATCAAGTGTCAGCCTGTCTGGAAGAGAATCACCTCGCTCTACAGACAGCGAAACTGCAGAGGAAGAAAAGCATACAGCATCCCATCCAGCAGCTCTGGTCTCTCTGAACAACCACCTGTCATATGTAAAAACCCATACCGGACAAACTGGACTCCTCAGCCATTTTAAGTCTTATCAGTGACTTTCCCTTGGCAGACATCATCTTTGTATCAAGAGATAGCAGATGTATATGCAACATTCACGGCAAAAGTCTAAGTATGCTCCTTTCCAACAAAGGGCTACAGAGGCAAAGTTGGACATCCCCTGTAATAACTGCTAAAGCCTGCAGCAGAGCTTGGTACTGGAACCAGAAGCAAGAATCCTTACTGTTCTGTGCTCTCAGTGACACATCTGTAGGAATTCAGCCAGTAAGAAGGTGGAAACTACCGGATTCAAAAGCTGAGCAGACACAAGACAGACTGGGGGAGGAGAAGGAAGAGATTGGGACAAGTGGTCTTGCAAGACTAGCTGGGGGAGGGAAGGGGCAGATTAAACCCAGAACTGGATGAAGGAGGGAAGGGGGGGGGGAATGGGAGAGATAGGAAGCTGGAATTGGATGTTTTTTTTGTTGCAAAGGGGAGGCTTTAAGCAGCTGGGTGGGTAGGAAGTGAAAGTTGGAATTGGTTGCAGAAAGAGACTAGGATTAGGAACCAGGTGAGAGGAAGACACTATGGCAACATGTGATGAGGAAATGGAAGTAGATTAGGACCGACTGGACAAGGAGGCTGAAACTAGGAAGCAGAGTGAGTGTACATGTTGGGGCAGGGGAAGAAAGGGAGACATTTAACAAGGTTGAAAGGAAAGAACTTGGATTGGCTGGGCAAAGAGAGTGGGACAAGAGGGAAGGGAGTAGAGTGGGGACCCATTAACGTATGATTGGTTTGCGCATGGATCCAGTTAACGCGTGCTCTGGTCATGTCCCCTGAAGCTACCAAGTTAAAATGCGGGACTCAGTAATGCACGGTACGTAAAAGTGGAAGTTGGCCTGGGCAGGGAAACATGTGGAGTGAGCCTTATTAGTGCTGCACTGTATTTTATTATTTATTTTTTCACCATGGTCCCGTTTACGTGCAGTCCGTTTAATGCATGGTCACGGCAGCTTGTCCCCCCAACACCTGCGCATTAATGGGTCCCCACTGTACTGAGGCAAGGAACTAGAGAAAAGGTGGGACACTGGGACTGTATGAAGAATGCAGGGAGGAAGCCAGTGGAAGGAGTGAAACAATGAATGGGAAGGCTCAGGCTGGACTGGAACTGACTGGGCTATAAGAATGGGACTGGATGTGGGGAGGCAGACTTTAGAACTGAGACAGAAAGACCTGAGGGACAGATCAGAACTGGTTGGGCAAGGCAATCTTTCCCCTTCCCAAAGAATGCAGCTAATAAGCAAGGAGGTAAAGTCTTTTTAGTCTATGCTTGTACAGCACCTAGCACGTTGGGGTCTTGGGTTCATGACTAGAGTTGATCGGCAACACAAACAACCACCACCACCAAAGACAATGGAGCATTTTGAAGAGAGATCATTTCACTGTTTCCTCCTCTCTCCAATCCTTTTATCAGCTTGTGAAAGAACTAAATATCGTCATACAGCAATACAGGTAGCTTCCAAAAAATAACTAAAAAAAATCAATGCCTATCATTTAAAAACAAAACATTTTCTTCTATATGCACTAAGCAGATTTACATAACTGAACTGTATTGATATGTGGGGTACAAAAGAGCCCACTACAACAATTGTTCTCCATTTTCCCTTTAAGTCTCCTGAAAACTGCTGTAATTATCCCGCCAGGGTGTAAACCTACACAAAGGGGTTATTCAGAGACCACTGATGTCAACAGAATAGAATCACAGTGATTCTAAACAGTATAAACCAAAGTATATAAATACACACTAGTTGCAACTTTCAACCATGTCTTGTTTAATGTGACCATTTTAATAACTAATCCTTTCATAATATGGCTGTTTTTATAGCATGGGCTGCTACAATGCACAAAAGCCTTAGAGATGGAAAATATATGGTTTACATTTAAAAGTTTTACTGGTGTAGCTATGCTGGGTAAGAGTGTATTATAATAATAATAAAAAAAAATTACACCCCTCACCGACATACTTGTGCTGGCAAAATCCCTAGTTTGGATGCAGTTATACCATCAAAAAAACCTGTTTTGCCAGGAAAGCTTATATGTTTGGGGAACTGATATAAACTTTACTGGCAAAAGCACTTAGCTGATGCAAACTGCATCTTCACTAAGAGATTCAGTCTGTACAGCTGTACTGGCAAACACTTTCTAATGTGCAAAAATGTATTTAATCTAGACCATTCTCTCTGCCAATACATTATTTTTTCTAGTACAATTTCCAAGGCATCAGATAGGATTGTACTTAGGTGGTTAGCCTGAGCCAGTGCGGCCATATTGTTATTTTTTGCCATTTTTGCTTTCTCTCTGTGCTTCAGTTAAAAGTATGGTGTTTTCCACTGTGCAAGAGCCACTATAAACAGGTTTGCACAGTGCACTCCAGTAGCATGCTTTAGACACTGGGCACCCTTATGCTTCCAAGTAGATGCTTGTATTTCTTCCAGCCCATTTGTAAATGCAAACCTGCTCCATAGGAGTTGCAGACCTAGACCAACAAACATCACTGTCCCATAGAACTCCTTCCGCTTACTTCCCAGAATAAGGCCATGTCTGCGCAATGTGAAAAATCCTGAGTGACATGAATTTTCCTGGCATAAGTGGCAGTATGTATAGCCACCTCAGCGGGTGGTGACAGCTTTATGTTGACAGGAGAGCTCTCTCCTGTGGTCAGCATAAAACAGCTGCATCAATATAGATGTGTTGCTGTATGCTTGCTAGTATAGATGTGACCTAACAACACAGGGAAGTTTTACCAGTGTACTGTGATAATTTAGCTCCTTGTGTAGACGCTCCTATTCAAGAACAAGGATGTCCACACAGGGATTTATACTGGTACCAGGGCTGTCCCTACGGGGTGGATGGGGCCCAGAGTAAATCAGCCTGTGTGAGGCTCACCACCCTGCACCACACCCCAGCCCCAATCTCAACCTCACGCTGTTCTGTTCTCTCCCGCCCCACCCCCATCACCTCCCCAACCCAATCCCAGCCTCACACTGCCCCTACCCAATCCTATTGTCACACTATCTCCCCAGCCTGACCCTGGCCTTGCACCCCACCTTCTCCTCGTGCCCCCAGTATGGTATTGAAGCATAGTGCCCACCAAACCATGGTGCTCAAGACAGTCACTCCAACATGTTCTCCCCCAACAACGGCTGACTGGCAAAAACTATTTTAGTCTAAATTCATATCTTTATATTGATTTAAGCTTTCCCACAATGGTAAGCCATTAGTAACGTCTCCAAAAATCAGAGTAAGGCTGTGCCAAAGCAAAGAACTGAACCTGGGTCTCCCAAATCCTAAACTGGCACCTAATCTATGAACCATCCTTCCTCTTCATTCCTCCTTGGAGTTTATAGCCTTCAAATATTTACCAGACGTGTCCTCACCTTAGCCATCGCATAACAATTCATACATATTTAACTTTTTCCTTTACATCTAGCCCTCCACTTAATAATTTTTACTCTTTTCTGAAATCTCTTCAAACTATTACTTTCCCTTGAGTATGAAAATGCTCAAAAATCTCATAATAGTGCATGTGTAGATTCACCAAAGCCAAGTAGAGACACACAACTTGGCCACTGAACTCTGATGTTGCACTTCCTCATGTACATCCCAAAACAAACAACATTTTAATATGTTGTAGCAAAAATGGAATGTGTTGTAACGTGTTGCCCACTAGCATTTCAGCATTACTGCTTTCCAGGTTCCTCTCTTTCCTAAAGTAACATTTACCTCCTATTCTCTACCACCTTTATATATTTTAAATCTCTCTCTCTCTCTCTCTCACACACACACACACACACACACACACACACACACACACACACACACACACACACACACGATAAATTATGGATCAAATATATATAAATTTTTATATATAATTTTTTTTTATATTATATATAAACTGCTTTGATGAAATTACAATGATCTTCTTCAATATGATTCTATGAATACAAGCAAACTTCCAGCACGACTCAGGATAGCCCCAGCTATCTACAGTTTTAAACCAAAATTTACATGAGGCTTGTAAGTTTACTCTTAGGCTATTAATGTAAACATTGTCACAACAACACTTACTTCTTCTGCAGCAAACTTCAAGACAGCGGTGAAAGGTGTATTTTCAGGTACACTTAACCTGAAACAAGAAGGAGTTAATAGACAGCATGATTTCTAGACAAATAGAGTAATTCCAATTGTTCTGAAGTTATTATAATTCCACTGACATCAACAGGAGTGTTCATGCAGTTAAAAGTTAAGCATATACTTACATGCTCTATTATATCAGTGACTAAAATACTGAAGAAAAGGGATACATGGGAAAAAAAAATCTGACTTTTTTATTTCTCTGAGTATTCCAAAAGAAGTGATGTCAACATATCCACCTACCAGAACTGTGGAAGACTTCCTAGTATCTAGACCAGTGTTTCCCAACCCGTGCGCCATGGCACACAGGTGTGCTGTCATGTCTGAGCAGGCGTACCCCAAATTTTTGAAAAACTACTCAAAGAGCTCTGGATTGGATCACTGACTCATGAACATTCATAAGTTCATTTGGAAACTATAGGTTGTTGTGCCTCAAATTAACTAAATGTAGAAAGGTGTGCCACAGCAGAGAAAATGTTGGGAACCACTGATCTTGTCTATACCTTTTTATGTGCCTTAGATCATGTTTAACCTTCCCCTTCCAACAGCCTTATCTTGCAAACACTCATCATGGGAGCCAGTAGTATGACTGATTTCAGGATAGAACCTCCAAAAACATATGGTGGCACCATCACAAGGAGCATGAAAGAGTACAACATGACCATGATTATGAACTCAGGGCTTTAGTGAACAAAGTAGTAGGCCAATGGAAGAAATCTCCTGTTTGCAAAATTAATCCACCTCTGCAGGAAGCAGTAGCTATGGCCATGAGAGAGACTCTCTCATTGACAAAGAGCTGTCAACTCCAGGATTAGGTCAGTGTAAGTACATCACTCAGGAGTGTGAATTTTTCAAACCACGAGTGACATAGTTATACCAATGCATGTTTGTAGTGTAGACATGGCCTCAGTACTTCGTCATACAGATTCATGAGGAGTAATACATGTCATTCCAGCCCACAATGATGATACCCAGAAGGATAAGTAGGTCTGGAGTAGAAAGCTGTTCACTACTTACAAAGAACACATTTGTTTGAGGTGCCAGAACATAAGAGCTTCCCTTCTGTGCTTTTGAAAACTACTGTCCAAGTGACAATAATAAAAATTTAAAAATCAACAGAACAAGATCACATATTATTGAACCACATCCTAATTCTGCACATTTTAACTCTCACTAGATATAACAAACATCAATCATTTTAGACCATGTGTTAAGTAATATTGCTTGGTAAACTACACAAGACCACCAATTACAAATAACTATGTACTAGATCAACCCCATGAGAATAGCAGTTCCATCTGTTTTAGACTTGAACCTGATATTCTTGAAACCAAAATTACAAAAAAATGCATGTTTATTCACAGAGATCCATTTGGCATTCTGTGTTTTGTTTATGTGGAAGAAGCTTACTGGTCTCCTACTTTGTAACCAAACATTGCCCAAACATGAGCTGCAAATTTCCAGATTATAGCAATGTCCTGTAAGTTTCTGAAAATTAATTGAGTTGCCCCTACATTTAGTACAGAGCACTGGATGGACATAAGTTGTTCAGGAAGGACAGGCAGGGAAGAAGAGGGGGAGGAGTAGCTCTAGATGTAAAAGAGCTCTATGACTGCTCAGATCTCCATTATGGAAGTGGAACCGAGCCAGCTGAAAGTCTGTGGGTTAAGCTTAGAGGAGAGGGCAACAAGGGGGATGTCGTGGTGGGTGTCTGCTATAGACCTCCAGACCAGAAGGAGGAGGTGGATGAGGCATTCTATGGACAACTAGCAGAAGTTTCCAGATCACAGGCCCTAGTTCTCATGGGGGACTTCAATTACCCTGACATCTGCTGGGAGGCCAATATAGCAGTGCACAGACAATCCAGGAAGTTTCTGGAGAGTGTTAAGGACAACTTCCTGGTACAAATGCTGGAAGAACCAACTATGGGCCTTGCACCTCTTGACCTGCTGCTCACAAACAGAAGAGAATTGACTGGGGACATAGAAGTTGATGGCAACCTGGGCAGCAGTGACCATGAGATAATAGAGTTCAAGATGCTGATTAATGAAAAGGAAAGAAGCAAAATGCAGACCCTGGACTTCAGAAAAGCAGATTTTGGCTCCCTCAGGGAACTGATGGGCAGGATCCCTTGGGAGGCTGATCTGAAGGGGCAATGTGTCCAGGAGAGTTGGCTGTATTTTAAAGGAACCCTGCTAAGGGCACAGGAAGATACCATTCTGATGAGCAGGAAGAACAGCAAATGTGGGAGGTGCCCAGCATTGCTTAACAGACAACTCTGCACTGAGCTAAAGCATAAAAAGGAAGCTTACAGGAAGTGGAAGCTTGGACAGATGACTAAGGAAGCATATAAAGATATTGCTCAGGACTGCAGCGATAAAATCAGAAAGGCCAAAGGACAGTTGGAGTTGTGGCTAGCAAAGGATGTGAAGGATAACAGGAACGGGTTCTACAAGTATGTCAACAACAAGAAGAGGCGCAGGGCTGGTGTAGGTCCCTTACTGAATACCGCAGGTATCCTTGTGATAAAGGATGAGGAAAAGGCTGACGTGCTCAATGCTTTTTTTTACTTCAGTTTTCACAGGGAGGGCCAGCTCCCAGCCCACTACACTAGGCATGGCAGACTGGAGAGAAGAACAGAGGCCCTTGGTGACAGAAGGTCAGGTCAGGGACTACCTAAAGAAGCTGGATGTGCATAAGTCCATGGGGCCGGATGACCTGCATCCAAGGGTGCTGAGGGAGTTGGCCGATGAGGTAGCAGTACCGCTGGTCGTTATCTTTGAAAATTTGTGGCGAATGGGGGAGGTGCCGGAGGATTGGAAAAAAGCAAATATAGCGCCTATCTTCGAGAACGAGAAAAAGGAGGATCCAGGGAATTACAGACCTGTCAGCCTCACCTCAATCCCTGGGAAAATCATGGAACAGATTATCAAATAATCCATCCTGAAACACTTGGAGGAAAATAGAGTGATCAGGAACAGTCAGCATGGATTCACCAAGGGTAAATTGTGCCTGACCAACCTCATCGCCTTCTATGATGAGATGGCTGGATTTGTGGATGCGGGAAGAGCTGTTGGTGTGATATACTCAACTTTAGTAAGGCTTCAGATACGGTTTCCCACAGCATTCTTGTCAGCAAGTTAAGGAAGTATGGGTTGGATGTGTGGACTGTCAGGTGGATAGAGAACTGGCTAGATCAACGATTTCAGCGTGTAGGAATCAATGGCTCCGTGTCTAGTTGGCAACCAGTAACAAG
>ML681992.1:15862281-15893181 GCA_007922195.1 Podocnemis expansa
CGTGTAGGAATCAATGGCTCCGTGTCTAGTTGGCAACCAGTAACAAGTGGTGTGCCCCAGGGGTCGGTCCTGGGGCCAGTTCTGTTCAATGTTTTCATTAATGATCTGGCTGACGGGATTGATTGCACACTCAGTAAGTTTGCGGATGACACCAAGCTGGGGGGAACGGTAGACACACTGGAGGGCAGGGAGAAAATTCAGGAAGATCTTGGCAAATTGGAGCAGTGGGCCAATAGAAATCTCATGAGGTTCAACAAGGACAAGTGCCAAGTCTTGCACTTCAGACTGAAAAGCCCCATGCACTACTACAGGCTGGGGAGCGATCAGCTAAGTAGGAGCACCGCAGAAAGGGACCTGGGGGTCCTGGTGGATGGGAAGCTGGATACGAGTCAGAAATGTGCTCTTGCTGCCAAAAAGGCCAATGGCGTACTGGGCTGTATCCAAAGAAGCACTGCCAGCAGATCGAGGGATGTGATCATTCCCCTCCATTCGGCGCTGGTGAGGCCGCATCTGGAATACTGTGTCCAGTTTTGGGCTCCCCACTACAAAAAGGACATGGACAAATTAGAAAAAGTCCAGCAGAGGGCAACAAAAATGATCAAGGGGCTGGAGCACAAGCCCTATGAAGAAAGGCTGAAGTAACTAGCCTTATTTAGCCTGCAGAAGAGAAGATTGAGGGGAGATTTGATAGCAACCTTCAACTACTAGGGATGCTCCAAGGAGGATGGAGATCAGCTGTTCTCAGTAGTAACAAAGGATAGAACAAGGAGCAATGGTTTCAAGTTACAGCTGGGGAGGTCGAGGCTTGAGATTAGGAAAAGCTCTCTTATTAGGAGGGTGGTAAAGTATTGGAATGGGCTACCTAGCGAGGTGGTGGAATCTCCGTCTTTGGAGATGTTTAAGGCCCGGCTGGATAAAACTCTAGCTGGAATAATTTAGTGGGAGTTGTCCTGCTTTTTTTGGCAGGGAGCTGGACTAGATGACCTCATGAGGTCCCTTCAAACCCTGTGGTTCTGTGATTAGATGTAATGATTGTGTTGTTTATTTTAAGCTTTTCTATATAGCAGTATAACAACTAATCTTCATCTCATCCTGTCACCTTAATCCTACTACACCGGGTGGAACAGTGATCACATAAAAAAGGGCGAGTGCGTGGCAATAACCACAATGCATCAGCCATAGAGCAGTGGCCATGTGGACAGAAAAGAAAGCTATAAGGGCAATGCCCACACGGAGAGAGAAAGAAGCTGACTTGCATGCACATTCTTTCTCAAGCTGTTTGCTGATTTGTTCTTGCTCAGATGCTTAGCATCTAACTGACTGCCATATGCGGGCTTGGCCAAGAATTTTCCCTCAAATCAGATTGGCAGTATCTCTAGAGGGTTTTGTGTAGTTTACTAAGCTTCAGGCATCAATACACTTCAGTACTTCCCATTCTCTGCCTATTGCATAAAACAGTTTAGTCTCCTGTGGAATGCAATACTTCATGTCTAATTCCAGTTGTTGAATTTAGTGTGTGGTATTTGTGAATTGTAATATGCAGCTCAGACTACATCAGTGGTTCCCAACTTGTGGTCTGTGAGGGTACTACAGGTGGTCCATGAGGAGAGAAAAGAATAACTACAGATAAATGTACTATGAAGAATGCAATATGTTTGTGAGTGAGCATAATACATTAGAAATAGCTATGTTTAAATACTCCTTGATGTACTGTTTTGACTCCTGTCAGCCATAGGCTATGTTAAAAAGAATGTTTAAATTGGCTTGCTTAAGTGGTGGTCTGCAAAAGCTTTCAGTAAAGATGTAGTGGTCCACATAAATGAAAAGGTCAGGAACTGCTAGACCACATGATCTAGTGGTCTTTTCTGGCCTTAATTTCAATGACTGGAAGCATGGGGCAGTGCCTACCTGGAGTGGGAGGAAGCAGCACTCATGGGCAGGCCCAGAGAGGTTGAAGCACAACCCAGGGAGGGCCGTGGACAGTAGCAGTGAGCAGGGGCATCACTGTGCTGGGGCCAGTAGGGCATTTGCCATGCCTGGCTGGCAGCACAGCAGAACGGGCCAGATCTGGCTCTGAGCCACCTTCCAGCAAGTGGCAAGAGGCTTGAAGCCAGAGCTGGCTCCTGCTGCTGCCCGCAAGCAGCAGGAGGCTCGGAGACAGCTCCTGCCACATACAGCCAGTGGCAAGAGCCAGCTCCAACTTTGAGCCTCCCGCCGCTTGCCCACAAGTGGCCCAGAGATGAATCTAGCCCTGAATGCTGCTGGTAAGCAGCAGTGGCTGGGGCTGGATTGGGCCTTAGAGCAAGACTGGGTGTGCAGAATGGGATGGGTGTGAGGTGGGCAGGCCCAGGCCTCACCCCTGACCCTTAGCCAGCAATGCTCCTGGCACTGAGCGGAGTGGGGTGGGACGAATGACAGGAAGCAGTGTCTCTATGCTGGGTGTGTGGGGGGGAAACAGTTCCCATGGGCATGATGAAAGAGAAACGCAGCACCTGCAGATGGAGTCAGTAGCACTGGGGCTGCTGCCAGGGAGCGGGGTCTGTGGGCTGCTGTGATCACCACCCATGGACAAGGTGATGGGGGGTGAGGAGAGAGGGAAGTGCCCATGGGGTCGGTAGCAGGGGGATCGCTGACAGGGGCTGGTGGCAGGAAGCGCAGTGCCCATGGGCAGGGGAGGCATGGGGGGGGGGGGCTGCCGATGGATGGGGGAGGGGGACCATCCCGTGCACTGGTACCCCGGTTAGGGCGACCAATGGGTGCGCTGGGGGCAAACGCAGTGGCAGCGCATGCGCACACGCATTACGGCGGAGGCGGGGTGTCACTCACACTTTGTAGGGCAGCCGCGGGTCCGACGTCAGCGTGATTTTAAAGGTGACCTTCGACCTGCGGAGGCAGAGAGGAGAGTTTAGGGGGCCGCGGAAGGACGGGGGGGGGGAAGGTACCCGCCGCCCGCCTCACTCACATGATCCGCTTCGTGCCCACGAGCCGCCGCCGCCGCCGCCGCTGCGCCCCTCCCCACCCACACGTCAGCAGCGCGGGGTCCTTCACTTCCGCTTCCGCCTCGGAGCTGCCCCGCCGGCGCCTGACTAAAATCTCCCCAGAGAGACGCTGGGCGGGCGGGGTTGGAGATGGGGCGGGGCCAGAGGGGCGGGTCCTCGTCCGGCAGGGAGCCAATGGGGGCTGCCGAGAGGAGAGGCCGCAGCCTGGCTCCGCCCCCTCAGGCTGTGGCCCCGCCCCCGAGGCGGCGCGTGTGTGTCTGTAGCGCCCAGGGCCGGGCTCGCGCTGCTGTTGCTGCGCCAGGACTAGGGGGTGGGGGCGGGGTTACCAGATGTCAGGCAAAAGGAGCCTCCTTTTCACCTTCATGTCCTCGGTCCGGCAGGCATTTTAAAAATACATGATTTTGTCTGGCTTTTTACTTACAGGGGTTAAAGGATGCTGGAACAGCTTATTTTTAGGGGGAAGCGTTCCAAGGTCCCCTAAAAACAGAAGAATGTGACATGAATACAGGTAGTCCTCACTTAGTGACCGGGTTCCGTTCCTGAAACCCGGTTGATAAACGAATTGGTCACTAAACGAGGAGCAGCCCTTACCGGTATTTCAGGCATAATGTACTTTACTGGTAGTGGGTTTTTCAACCATCGGTAGATAGTTTTAATGTCACCTTTGCATCATTTATAACATTTTTCATATATATTTTAAATGTTTTAAGCTCTAATGTACTGAACTTAGTTTGCATAGTGTACTGTAAATATAGGTAATCTGAGAGAGTTGATGCGAGTTCTCGTACATCGCCATAATACCAACTCATCAGAGAGCCGGTCATAACTCTGAGGGGTCACTAAACGAGTAGGTCACTAAGTGAGGACTAGCTGTACTACATTTTCTCCATGTGTCCTCCAATGCCCTCCTTTTCCTTCTTCCCTGTCCTCCTTTCCCTGCTTTGGGATCTGGTAACCCTAGGCCGGAGCCTGTTGGCAGGGCAGGGCAGGACTTGACTTGACTTTCCAGGGCTGGTGAGGAACGGGGGGGTTGCTGTCCTCTGTGGTACCTGGGTGCGAATCGTTTGCAGGGCTATTGGGGCAGCGCAGGGTGTCAGTCTGTCCCTGACATGGCAGGGTCCAGTCAGGGCTGTCCCTGGGGGGTGGTGCAGGGCTCTGGGTTAATTGACCTCAGTGGGGCCCCCACTAATCACCCTTTTAACACTGGCAGAGGGACTGGCCCCTTCACTGCCCGTCCCATGCCAGGAACCAGGGAAGCCGATGAAAAGCAGCAGACCAATTCAGTGCCGGCACTCGGCCCCCTGCTACGCATGTTGCTTTTGGCTCTGTGCCCAAGCAGTGGGGAGGGGGCAAGAGGCAGCACAGCCGGCGGGGGTAGCAATACAGGCACTGCGCTGCCTCCCATCTCCTCCCTGCTGCTCTGGTACAGAGCAGAAAGCAGCACACATGGCCAAGGGGGCATGCTGCTGTTCCTCTGCCCCCACCTCCAGCTGCAGTTTGGGCTTGATCCTGCAGGCAGTACATGCTGGATGATGCTTGGCCCAATCCTGCCTCACCAGGCCTGATCACTCCTCCAGCTGGTCGCGCAGGGCTCCCTAAAGCGCAGGGCCCTGGGTGGCTGCTCCTTGCCGTACCCTAAGGACGGTCCTGGGTCCTGGGGCACTAGGGTTACCAGATTCCAAAGCATGGAAAGGAGGGCAGGGAAGTATGAAAAAGAGGACATTGGAGGACACATGGAGAAAATGTAGTATTCATGTAATAGTCTTCTGTTTGGGGGGGGGGGGGGCTGGAATGCTTTCCCCTAAAAATAGGGTGTTCCAGGGCGTTCCAGCATACTTTAACCCCTGTAAGTAGAAAGACAGACAAAACATCTATTTTAAAAATGCTTGCTAGACAGAGGACATGAAGGTAAAAAAGAGGACATGACCTGCTTTTGCTAGACATCTGGTAACCCTAACTCTGGCACACAAGTGGCTCCTGTGAGCTGCAGCCCCTTGGGCTAATTTGGGCTGTGTGCACAGGTGGCGCTGGTGGCTGTGCCAGGCAGGAGATCAATTTAGATGAGATAGGTGTTAGGGGGCCACTCCCCTGCTCCCAGAACAATCAGTGGAAGTTATTCTTCCAGGAATGGGATGGGCTTGCTCCTGCTTGGTGTGACAAGTCCTGCCACACCCACTGTGTGGGAGATCACAGGGGTGGGGCAGTGCACTCTTCTTTATGGAGTGGTCTGTCTGAAACCATGCAAACCCACAAATCTGGTTTTATCTCAGTAATGAATGGGAGCCAAACCATCCCAAAAGAGGACTGCCCAGGTCTTAATTGTGCAAATGATCTGTCTGCTGGTGGTTTCTTTTAGACTTAAAACTCTCCAATTATGACTGGCTGTGTAAGGACACAAGTATAGAAGAGGGTGGAGCAAAGAAACAGATGACAGCTGGAGACAACAATGGGCCAAGTAGGAGTTGCTGAGGCAGGTAGGCTAGACCAAAGGATGACCAAAGTTCCACAATTCATCCAGCACAGTGGCAAAGGCAAGAGGTCTGGAAAGATTGGTGTAGACATTGTTTGTCCGGAAGAGATGAATGCTAATTCACAGAACGGAGGGATACCAGAAATGTTGTGTGATAGGAGACAGCTTTTTGTGAGGTTTTTTTTAAAATAAAGAACAATGTAAATTGTTACTCTGTTTGTTACTTTTCTTACTTCCATATGAATAATTCATAGATTGCAAGAGCAGAAGGGGCTATTGTGTTTCTTTAATACGACCTCCTATATAATATAGGCTGTAGAAGTTACCCAAAATAATTTATAGAGTATGTTTTAGGAAAACATCTACTCATGATTTAAGAATTGTCAGTGACGGAGAATCCACTGTGACTCGGTAAATTGTTCCAAACTTTTGTTACTATTATCCTTAAAAATGCATTGTGGCAGGCTGCTTCCCAGAGACAGTCTGGTGTGCTGCTGTCACCCTCTGCTCCTGAACCCTGATTTGCCCTGCTTTACCAAGCAGCGGCTCACTCCTGGGGTAGTCCACCCTGGCCTCTGGCATGCAACTGGTCTGGAGCAGTGGTTGTATGCCATTTAGCTACTCGAGGACGGTCCCGCAGCAAGCACCTCCAGCCCCAGATACCACCATGGGAGCCACTGTACACAACAATTGGGGCCCACTCCCAGTCACTATACACCGTAGTCCATCCATTTAACAAAGAAATAAATTGTGCTCGGCTTTCTTCAGTCACACCCTCTAAAGATCATACAGCTTTAGATGATTATGAAATTGTAGGAAACCCAATATCATGCTAATCATGTAGAAGAGGTTATGAGCATCCATAAAGAAACATTGCATGGTGTATGTGGCAAGAAATCATACAATCAATGTGTACAAATGAACAGGAAAATCATCAAGATCATAACCCAGGGTGCACAGATGTGCATCCCGTGACATGTATACCTTATTGTTAGTCTGAATTTGTCTAGCTTCAGCTTCCAGCTACTGGATTATGCTATATCTTTCTTTGCTAAGTCCATTAATGTTTGTTTCCTCTGAAGTTACTTTTGAAGTTTATTCAAGTCACTTCTTTTTTTATATTTTGTTTATTTCTGTTGTATATTCAAGTCATCAAGTCATTCTCATAGCTTTTCTCTGAACTCTTCACTTTATCAACATCCTTCTTGAATTGTGGACACCAGAACTACACAGTATTCTAGCAGCAGCCACACAAATGCAGCTTTAAAATAACTTCTTTAGTTTTACTTGAGAGTCCTCTGTTTCTTCATCCCAAGACCACATCTCTGTATGACACTGACTAAAAAGTTAATTTTCAACTGATTATTCACCACAATCCCCAGCTTTCCTTCAGAGTCACTACTCATTAGAAAAGAGGCCTTAATTACAGGATGGCATACTCTATTTGTTGTTGTTTAGTTACGTACATTTACTGATATTAAAACCCATTTTCTTGTGCTCAGTTTGCCAAGAGATCTAGATCACTTTGAATCAGTGATCTGTCCTCTTCATAATTTATCACTACCTCAGTTTGTGTCATTTGCAAACTTCATTAGTAATTTGGGTTTGGTTGCTTTGGTATTGTGTGAGGGAGTTGAGGAGGGGTTACTTGTGAAGTAATTTTTTTTTTCAAAATTAATGAAATGCATTCAAAAGACAACAAGAAAATAAATAGAACCTACTAAAAATTAAGTCTTCATTTGAACAATATCTGTGTCTATTATTTGAAAGGAATACTTTTTGCCAGACATTCCTAGGTGGTATCAAATGCTCTTGTTAAGAAAAAGACAATAAGTTTTAAGTGGTAGTCAGAATTTTGTTGTTTCTTTGTTTGTTTTCTTATTTAGTTGTTTGTAAAAATTCAGTTTATTTTCTTGGGGCAAATCAGACCAACACAATAATAGTAAAAGAATAAGTAAACACAGCTCTTTGTCTCTGGGCTTACTCAGTTGTTGGAAGACTATAGAATATAGCATGTGATGGTAGGCAGGTCTACAGTGCCTGCCATTTTTGATGGGAGTTGAAGGGAGATACACAGGTTACTAAAATAAATTGCCTATCTCCCTCTGACTTCCCTATGCCTAGAACTTTCCCTAGTCTGGGAACTTTTTAGTTCAAACTAACTGTGCATCCGTCAAATTAGTCCATGTGGTTAGTTCGAACTAATGGCATAGTTAGAACTTTTTTAGTTCAAACTAAGCCATAGTCTGTGTCTACATCGCACTTAGTCTGGACTAACCAGGCAAACTTATTAGTTCAAACTCAAGCTTTGCTTAGTTCAAACTTGGCAAAGTCTAGTGTAGACACGGATTAAATTAGTCCAGAATAAGCTTGCTTAGTTTGGACTAATCGGCTGGTCTAGACATAGTCTTAGAAAAGATGGGGCAAAGGCCACATCGCATATTATTGAAACCTACTCAACTTACACTGAGATAAACAAACAAGGAGTCTAATGGCACTTTTAAAGACTAACAAATTAGTTTATCGGTGAGCTTTTATAGGAGAAATTCCCACTTCATCAGATGCTTGAAGATGAGGAACCAAAGATCAATGGGAAACAAATAAATGAAGGGAACTGTAAAAGCATAGGAACAGGTCAGACTATTACAGCAAATCAGTGCAGTTGTATAGATTCAAACAGTGTGTAGAGGAATGAGACAAGGGAAAAGGAAAGCAAAATCACCTGTTGTAATGAGAAAAGAACCCATAGTTCCTATTTAAACCTAAATAGATGATGTCAAATCAGCATATGATTTCCAGTTCAGCAGTTTCTCCATGAAGCTTTGATTTAAAACCCATATGCCTAAGAACGGCTGTTAACAGATCACTAATGGAGTGAGCAGGAAGATTGAAGTGTTCCCCTAGTGGTTTTTGAATGTTATTTCTGATGTCAGATTTGTATCCATTTATTCCTACAGTGAGTTCTTTTCTTTTCAGCCCCTGCTTTTCTCAAATTGAAATTTTCCTGAAATTTTGCATCTCATCTCAGGGTGAAGATTTTTCTGGCAAGTTTGGTTTAAGAAAAAAAATCAGACCTTGGAGAGTTCTCAGCTAGGGCAATTCTGTGTTGGCCACTTATGGCCAGAAGCCAATCCCAACAGTTACAGAAATCTTTTGGTTGCAATCCTCCACTAATTTATCAATGTGCTAAGTGGATGCAAGAAGCTTCTCTAGTGATTTGGTAGCATTTTATACCTGCTGCCCAGAAATGAAAAGTTTACACAAGATACACAGCATTGGAGACTTGTACCTAAAAGGGTTATTTTTTAACTAGCATCCAGATTTGAGCTGTTAATGGCTACCAAGAAATTTCCCCAGTGTCGAATTCCCTGCTGGCACAAAACAGGCAGAGGCTGGCTCTTCCTGTACCAGCTGAGCTAACTTCTGTCACAGCCTGGTATAGTGGTCATATTATGCATGGAGTAGTAAGAGCTTTTCAGAACCCTATCACCCAATGGTAATGTTCATTTAGAACGTTGAACAAGTGACATAAGTTGGAGATGTACTAATTCAGATCGGGACTGGTGCGGACCAGCCTTCAGAACCAGGAAGCTAGAATCTGGTCCTTAATTCCTCCCCACTACTGTAGCACCAAGCAGAGCTGGCATGACCCATGGTGTGGAGTTTTGAAAATGCAATGCAATACTGTATAAAAAGGAAGTCGACCATCTACACCAGCATTGTCATTGTGGGTACACAGTTGCACTAAATCTTGTGTAAAGTAGGTCATGTAAGATACCAATGGAAAAGTTATGACATTTGAACAATGTTATCTCTTATGATAGATTCTAAGGGGTAGCTGTGTTAGTCTAGTTCAGCAAAACCAACAAGGCGTCCTGTGGCACTTTTAAAGACTAACAAATACACAATTAATAAATTTGTTAAGTGCCACAGTATTCCTTGTTTTTTTCTTATGATAGAGTATGTCACCAGTTTGGGGTCACATGCCCTATTTTCTGACAGTGTGACCTAAAATTGGTACTGTTAGGGGTGCCCATACCAGCTATCATGCTGTAGCTTTATTTTAAAAAGTTTTCCAGCAGTTTTTTAGCTCATGATATATCTAAAATAGATTGAACTCGCAACTTTGTATTTTATTGCTGTTGTGGATAAGATTAAAAGTGTAATTTTAATTTTATTTGTTTTTATACAATAGATCCTTCATTTTACAAACACGTTTTATGATGACCAGTTATACGAACTATTTCTCCTGATGGAAAAATAAATAATTCACATAACAAAAGCAATGTTGATTAAAGACCAAGTCAACAGTCCCTCATATTCTGATGCCTTAAATGTGTTGGAAATCCCTTTGGAGTGGTTTGGAGGAGAGGATGAAAATGAAGCAGGGCGTAACACTACAAAGCATGTACCACACGTACAGTGATTTTGAGATATTTAATTAAATGTTCAACTTTATAAAGTTATTCCCCAGTTATTTCAGAAAATAGGGCATTCTACTGTACTAGAACATCAGACAGTCAACAAAAAGGTGCCTTCATCTTCGAAAGAAGGATCAAAGCAAATATAATATAACTTTATGTGTGTTTAAACATTAAAAAAGAAAATTACTGTGCTTGAAATGTTTATGTATCTTCAAAAACAGCAAAATCAAAGGAAAAAGATAAAGCATGAGTAACACTGGTTTAATTTGTGCAATTTGGGAAATTGTCTGAATGAGTACACCTCTGTAATTTTTATTTAGCAAAATATAGATGAAAACCTCACTACAGTTCTCTCATTTATATGTCAGAAATACTTTACAAAATAGTTTGTCAAATCAAAGAGAAGATACACTCAATGATTAATCATTCATAATTAGGGTTGGTGGAATTGAATTTTTAAAATTATTTTGATGTATAATATTGATGTTTATTTTTGAGCATTTATTTTAATTTTTATCCCTTACAGTTGTACAAAACAATGATTACAGTTGCACAAAACATGAGTTACAAGCATTTTTTGTTATAATGTATTTACATTTTCACAGGTGTGGGAAATTATGAGTGGCAGACAGTAAGAGAGGCTAGACAATTAATAAAGGAAAGTAAACAATGAAATTCAAAAAGTTAACACTTTATAACCATTAAAACACAAAATGTCAATATTAGTCTTTAAGGCTGTTGTTTCAAAATAAAACAGCCGTTGTTTCAAAATAAAATTTCTTATGTCCACACGATGTACCGTTATTTCAAAACAATAGGTCCTGTTGTTTCGAAATCATAGAATCATAGGGTTGGAAGGGACCCCACGAGGTCATCTAGTCCAACCCCCTGCCAAAAAAAGCAGGACCACTCCCATTAGATCATCCCAGTCAGTGTTTTGTCCAGCTGGGACTTGAACACCTCCAGAGATGGAGATTCCACCACCTCCCTAGGCAGCTTATTCCAATGCTTCACCACTCGCCTAGTAAGGAAGTTTTTCCTAATATCCAGCCTGGACCGCCCCAGCTGTAACTTGAAACCATTGCTTCTCGTTCTGCCCTCTGTTACTACCGAGAACAGTCAAGCTCCCTCCTCCTTGGAGCAACCCTTCAAGTAGTTGAAGGTTGCTATCAAATCCCCCCTCAGTCTTCTCTTCTGCAGGCTAAATAAGCCTAGTTCCTTCAGTCTTTCTTCATAGGGCTTGTGCTCCAGCCCTTTGATCATTTTGGTTGCCCTCCTCTGGACTCTCTCTAATTTGTCCATGTCCTTTTTGTAGTGGGGAGCCCAAAACTGGACACAGTATTCCAGATGTGGCCTCACTAGTGCAGAATAGAGGGGAATGATCACATCCCTTGATCTGCTGGTAACACTTCTTCTGATGCAGCCCAGTATGCCATTGGCCTTTTTGGCAGCAAGAGCACACTGCTGACTCATGTCCAGCTTCCCATCCACCATGACTCCCAGGTCCTTTTCTCCAGTGCTGTTATTTAGCTGATCACTCCCCAGCCTGTAGCAGTACATGGGGTTTTTTCGTCCCAAGTGCAGGATTTTACACTTATCCTTGTTGAACCTCATGAGATTCCTCTTGGCCCACTGCTCCAATTTGTCTAGGTCTCCCTGAATCCTGTCCCTGCCCTCTAGGGTGTCTACCGTTCCCCCCAGTTTGGTATCATCTGCAAACTTACTAAGTGTGCAATCTATCCCATCATCCAGATCATTAATGAAAACATTGAACAGAACTGGCCCCAGGACCGACCCCTGGGGCACACCACTTGTTACTGCCTGCCAACTTGACATGGAGCCATTGATTCCTACACGCTGAAACCGTTGTTCTAGCCAGTTTTCTATCCACCTTACAGTCAATGCATCTAACCCATACTTCCTTAATTTGCCAATGAGAATGCTGTGGGAAACCGTATCAAAAGCCTTGCTAAAGTCAAGGTATATCACATCAACGGCTCTTCCCGCATCCACAAATCCAGTCATCTCATCATAGAAGGCGATGAGGTTGGTCAGGCATGATTTACCCTTGGTGAATCCATGCTGACTGTTCCTGATTACTCTATTTTCCTCCAAGTGTTTCAGGATGGATTCTTTGAGAAGCTGCTCCATAATTTTTCCATGGATTGAGGTGAGGCTGACAGGTCTGTAATTCCCAGGATCATCCTTTTTGCCTTTCTTGAAGATAGGTACTATATTTGCTTTTTTCCAGTCCTCTGGCACCTCCCCCGTTCGCCACGAGTTTTCAAAGATAATGGCCAACGGTACTGCTATCTCATCAGCCAGCTCCCTCAGCACCCTCGGATGCAGTTCATCCGGCCCCATGGACTTGTGCACATCTAGTTTCTTTAAGCAGTCCCTAACCTGACCTTTTGTCACCAAGGGCCTCTCTTCTTCTCCCCAGTCTATCGTACCTAGTGTAGTGGGCTGGGAGCTGACCCTGCTTGTGAAAACTGAAGTAAAAAAAGCATTGAGCACTTCAGCTTTTTCTTCATCCTCTGTCACGAGGATGCCTGCCCCATTCAGTAAGGGACCTACACCATCCCTGATCCTCTTCTTGTTATTGATATACTTGTAGAACCTCTTCCTGTTATCCTTCACATCCCTTGCTAGTCGCAACTCCATTTGTCCTTTGGCCTTTCTGATTTTATCCCTGCAGTCCCGAGCAATGTCTTTATATGCCTCCTTAGTCATCTGTCCTAGCTTCCACTTCCTGTAAGCATCCTTTTTATGCTTCAGCTCAGTGCAGAGCTCTCTGTTAAGCCACAGTGGGCGCCTTCCACATTTGCTGTGCTTTCTCCTTATCGGAATTGTATCTTCCTGTGCCCTTAGCAGGGTTTCTTTAAAATGCACCCAACTCTCTTGGACACCTTTCCCCTTCAGATCAGCCTCCCAAGGGATCCTGCCCACCAGTTCCCTGAGGGAGACAAAATCTGCTTTTCTGAAGTCCAGGGTCTATGTTTTGCTTCTTTCCTTCTTTCCTTTAATCATCAACTTGAACTCAATCATTTCATGGTCACTGCTACCCAGGCTGCCATTGACTTCTACTTCCCTGATAAATTCTTCTCTATTTGTGAGCAGCAGATCGAGAGGCGCAAGGCCCCTAGTTGGTTGCTCCAGCATTTGTACCAGGAAGTTGTCCTCAACACTCTCCAGAAACTTCCTGGATTGCCTGTGCACTGCTGTATTGGCCTTCCAGCAGATGTCAGGGTAATTGAAGTCCCCCATGAGAACCAGGGCCTGTGCTCTAGAAACTTCTGTCAGTTGTACACAGAATGCCTCATCCACTTCCTCCTTCTGATCTGGTGGTCTGTAGCAGACACCTACCACAACATCCCCCTTGTTGCTCTCCCCTCTAAACTTAACCCACAGACTTTCAACTGGCTTGTTTCCACTTTCATAATGAAGCTCTGAGCAGTCATAGAGCTCCTTTACATATAGTGCTACTCCTCCCCCTTTCCTTCCCTGCCTGTCCTTCCTGAACAGTCTATACCCATCTATTGCAGAGCTCCAGTCATGCAAACTATTCCACCACGTCTCTGTTATCCCAATCATGTCATAGTTCTTTGTCTGCGCTAGTACTACCAATTCCTCCTGCTTGTTTCCCAGGCTCCTTGCATTTGTGTATAGGCACCTAAGATACCCAGCTGATTGCCCTACTTTCCCATTTTGATTTTCAATTCTATTGTATCTACCTCCCTGGATTTTCTTTTGGTGTTGACCTCCCCCACCTGCCTCAGGCATTAGGGCTTCATTAGAGTATCTAAGAAAGTTATTTGATTCCCCCCACATGTTCCAATTATCCTCTCTTCTATCCCTGGAGTTACAGTCCCGGCACCCCCCAAGTTCCATCCCATCCCCCTGGTCTCCCACATAGTCACTTACCTGTGGGCTTTGGTCTCCTTCCCCCTTCAGACCTAGTTTAAAGCCCTCCTCACTAGGTCAGCCAGTCTGCGTCCAAATACGTAATACGAAATAATGGCAGTTGTTCCGAAACAGTAAAACCTAGCAGGAAATCGAAATAGCCATTGTTTCGAAATGGTTGTTTTGAAACAACGGTGTTTGGACACGTTGTTTCGAAACAATGGCTATTTCAATTCTGGCTTGGCTTGACCTTCTTCCTCCCAGGGTGTTCTGGGCCAGGAAGTGCCTTGCCAGCCTGGCGCCTCGTGCCAGCAGGCGACAGGCAGCATGGCACAGGCTCATCCTGGGGCAGAGGGGTGACGCTGGTCCCCAGTTTGGTCCAGGGAGGAGACCCTCTGCTTCCTCAGGATATGGGGCAGTGAGGACATCAGGGCCAGGTTCCAGACATGTCATCGGAACGTCGACATGTACCAGGACATTAGTGAGGCCCTGTCTGCCAAGGGGTACGAGCGCAGAACCGAGCAGGTGCACTCGAAAGTTAAAACCCTGCGGCAGGACTATGCCTGGGCCAGGGAGGCAAAGTGGCTCTATGGAGCAGCAGCTGCCACCAGCTGCCTCTTTTACAAGGAGCTCCATGCGTTCCTGGCCCAGGAGCCCAGTGGCCTGCCTTCGCAGCCGGTGGACTCTGGGGAGCCCCGTACCCTGGCCACATCATCCACAGAGCCGGAGGGGGCCTCCTCTGACCATGAGGAACCCCTGGATGTTGGGGACAGCAGCCAGCTCAGCACTGTACCGCCTGCTAGCCCAGAGCTGATCCCTGCCAGGGAGAAGCATGCCACCAGCCCCGAGGAAGAGCCACCAGAGGAGGAGGAAGCCGCCCTGGAGGGGACGTCATGGTGGACATCAGGTGTCCCAGTCAGTGAATGTTCCCCCTCCCCCCAAGTAGGGAGGCCCAGCCGTGGAAGCCATGGGTCCCGAGGGGGGCATGGCCGGGGGACGGTGGGGCTTGGGCCCCGGGGGTGCAGTGCACAGGCTCTCCCGTGGGTGTGGGTGGCAGGGAGTCATGTACACAAAGAGTCCCGGGTCCAAACAGGACGGGGGTCCCTCAACACGGGGGTGGCAATAGGACAACGTGGCAGCATGCAGGGCAGAGAGCCTGCAGCCGGCACTGCTGGCACATGGCCTTGGGAGATTTCCCGGGCTACATGCTGCTGAGGACAGCCCACCACTGTGGGCCACAAGGCCACATGCCCCCTGAGTGCAGTGTACACAGCACGCAGATTGGGAAACCTGCTGGCTGTCAGGGCAGGGGTGTTTGCAGCTCACAGGCTGCACACACCATGCCTGTAGCCTGACAGTAACTGTTCTCCCTTCTGCCCTGCAGCTCATACGCCCACCCACCGGCCTTCCCTGAGAAGCCCGCCGACCACCGCCCGTCGCGGGAGGTGAGCCCACCAGATCCGGGACGACATCTTGGCCAGCCTCCTCTACCATGGCCAGAGTGCCGAAGACTCATCTGGAGCAGGGCAGGGGGCAGGACATGGCCATCCGGCAGCTGCAGCATGCCACGGCTGCAGATGACTGCTTCGTGGCCACCGTGGAGAGCCAGCCAGCAGCGATGGAGCGGCAGGTGACCGTGCTGGAGAACCTCCACACAGTTGCCCTCCAGCTTGCCACCCCCCAGACCAGGAAGGACCTGCCCCTCGGGACCCCACCGTCCCTCGCCGTCGGTGCCCCCGGACCTGGGGTGGCCTTGGGGAAGGCTGTGGGGCTACTGGGCATGTCCCAGGGGTGCCTTCCCCCTAATATGCCCCCTCAATTGTCCCCAGACCCCATCCCCTGACCCACTGAAGCCCCCCTGTTGTGCCCCCACTCAACCCTTCCTGCCTCCCAAGCTTCATCTTCTCTAACCCCTGTAAATAAACCAAGTTCACCCATGTTAATAGTTTCAGTTCAGTGTTTTATTGGGTTGGGTTCAGGATGGGGGTGGGATCGGTGGAAGCTGGCTGTGGGAGAACGGGAGAGCAGGTCGTGTGGTGGGCCAGGCCTGGCCCTCAAATGTTCTCCTGGACAAACAGGTCCCTCAGTGCCTCCCGCACTGCATTTGCTCTGGGTGGCAGTCGCTCCCTTGGGGCCAACACCTCTGGCTGCTGGAACCAGGCACTGACGAGCTCTGCCTCAGCCTCTCACATGGCGGGTACTGGCTTGCCCCGAAGCTCGCAGAGGTTATGCAGCCACGCAGGCACTGATGACCTGTGCGATTCTGTCCTCGGCGAGCTGCAGGCGCGTGAAGAGGCACCTCTAGTGGGTCTTCAGTCTGCTGAATGCCTGCTCAATCACCTGGCGGCAGCAGCTGAGGCAGTGGTTAAAAAGCTGCTGTCCAGTGTCCTGAGGTCCCGTGTAGGGGCGCATGAGCCAGGGGTGGAGGGGGTAGGCCACATCTGAAACAATAAGGACGGGTACCTCGACTTCCCCAATGGTGATATTATGGGGGGGGAGAAGGTGCCCGCCTCCATGCGCCAGTATAGGGAGGAGTTGCGCAGCACCCTGGCATCATGCTTCCTTCCCGGCCATCCAACGTAGAAGTTCTGAATGATGCCCCAATGGTCCATAAAGGCCTGCAGGATGACTGAGTGGTATCCCTTCCTGTTCCGGTACTTGGCTGCCTGGTGTGGTGGGGCTTGCACGGGGATGTGGGTGGCATCAAGTATCCCCCTGCAGTTTGGAAAGCCTAGGGTGGTGAGGCTGGCAGTGGTGTCCTACAGCACTCCCTGGGTGATGAGGCGTGGCAGCAGGACCATGTTGATGGCGTGGGCAACCTGTAGCAGCAGTTCCCCAACGGTGGACCTCCTGATGCCGAAGAGCTGGGCAATGGACCTGTGGGACTCGGGAGTTGGCATCTTCCAGAGAGCGATGGACACTCTCTTGTCCACGGGGATGGCTGCCCTCATCACCATGTCCCTTCAGCGCAGGACTGGAGTGAGCTCGGCGACAAGGTGGGTGAAGGTCTCCCTGCTCACACAGAAGTTCCTTCTCCACTGCTCGTTGCTCCAGGTTCGCAGGACAACCTGCTCCCACCAGTCCGTGCTGGTGCCCAGTGCCCAGATGTGCTGTGGCACAGAAGGGGGACGGGGAGCTATTGCTGCTGGGAGGGTCACTGAGACGGTGGTCCAGGGCTCATCCCTGGGCTCATCGGCCTCAGGGAAGAGTGTGTCCCACAGCAAGGCAGCACCCTGCAGGCTAGCAGCGGAGCTACCAAGTGCTCAAGGATGGTATGGGGGCCGGGGAGCATCCATAGCCATCTCTCTTGCAAGCTCCTGGGAGTCACAATGGACAAGAAGGGGAGGTCAGTTCCTGCTTTTATGCGATTGGCTGGCAAAATGGCTGCCAACATGGCTGGCAACATGGCCCAGCAAGCCGGCCACGTTGCCACACCTCCCATGCTGCCCCTGTCCTGAAGTGAAATAGCATGTCCACACACAGGGCATGCTATTTTGCTTTGAGGGCTTCCCTTAATTCGAATTAGCATTTTCTTAATTCAAATTAACTTATTTTGAAATAAGGCCTTTATTTTGAAATAACTTATTTCGAAATAACTTATTTTGAAATAACAGTTTACATGTGAACAGAGCCTAAAAGTGCTACAGGACTCCTTGTTTGTTCTTATGATAGAGTATACCACCAGTTTAGGGTTACGTGCCTTATTTTCTGACAGTGTGACCTAAAATTGGAACCATTAGTGGTCTCCATACCAGTTAGCATGACATTCAGTTGACATTACATGTCAAAATTTATAAAGTAAATAGCTTTAAATCAAACTTCAAATGTCAAACAGCACTTCTCTTACTTTACCTATTGTAAGTTTCAATTATTGTTTGAAAATATTTTTTCATTGGTTCATGTGTACAGTGACATCAATGTTTATTGATATTTACCAAAAAACACTAAGGCTGTGTTCTCACACAGCCGGTTATTTCGATACGGTTGTTTCACAACAACCGTATATCGAAATAATGCTTATTTCGAAACAACTTATTTCGAATTAACAAAATGTTATTTCGAAATAAGAAAAAAGCGGGAATCGAAATAACATGTTCACACAATGGGCATGCTATTTCGCCACAGGGGCAGGGCACCATGGGAGGTGTGGCAACATGGCCGCCTCACTGGGCCATGTCGGTGGCCATGTTGCTAGCCAATCCCATAAAAGCCGGCCCTGACCTCACTTCCCTGTCCACCCAGGCTAGCAGCGCACTGCAAGCCATGGACAGTGCCCGGCAGCCCAGATGGCGCCATGCCACCCAGAGACCCCCTGCCCACCCGCAGAGTGTCCTACACATGCGGGACACCCTGTTTGTGGATGCAGAGGGTGCCCACCCCCACGCCAGGCCCTCATCCACCTTATACTCAGGGCAGACCTCATGCACCTGCCCTCCCCTCTGCCCCGCCAGCTCTGGGTTCGGGAAACCAGCCCAGACTGGTGGGAGCGGGTCGCCCTGCACACCTGGGGCGACGAGGACTGGTGGTGCAACCTTTGCATGACCAGGGCCGGCTTCACTGCCCTGGTTACGGAGCTCGCCCCATACCTGCACCGCAGGGACACCCCGATGAGGCGTGCCATCCCGGTGGACAAAAGAGTGGCCATCGCCCTATGGAAGATGGCCACTCTGGAGTCCCACCAGGCAGTGGCACATCTCTTCGGAGTCGGGCGATCCACCATCTGTGCCATCCTGAGTGAGGTCGCCAGGGCGATCAACCGGGTCCTGATGCGGCGCCTGATGGGAGCAGGGCAGCTCCAGGACATCATCCCCTGGATGGCTGCCCTCGGCTTCCCCAACTGTGCGGGGGTCCTTGATGCCACCCACATCCCTGTGAGGGCCCCGGAGCACAGGGCAGCGGAGTACCGCAACCGGCGAGGGTACCACTCCATGCTCCTGCAGGCCCTCGTCGACCACTGGGGCCGCTCTCAGAACATCTACGTCGGATGGCCAGGGAGGGCCCATGACGCCCGGGTGCTCGGAACTCTTCCCTCCACTGGGACATGGAGGCAGGCACCTTCTTCCCCCGGCACGACATCCATCTCAGGGGCGTAGTGGTGCCCGTCCTTGTCGTGGCCGACGCGACCTACCCCTTGCGGCCCTGGCTCATGCAGCCATACGCAGGGCCCCTGGACCCAAGCCGGCGGCTTTTCAACCAACGCCTGACCGGCTTGTGGAGTGGGCATTCGGCCGCCTGAAGGCCCGCTGGAGGTGCCTGCTCACCCAGCTCCACCTTGTGGAGAGGACCCTGCCTCACATCATCGGGGCATGTGTGGTCCTCAACAATTACTGTGACCTGCGGGGAGAGCCCATCCAGCCAGCGTGGGAGGCCGAGGCCCAACACCTCGCCGCGGACCTCACAGAGCCTGGACCTGTGCCCACAAGGGAACAGCCCTCCCAACGGGCCCTCGCCATGCGCGATGCCCTCCGGGTCGCATTCACGGAGGGGGACCTGTGAGGGCCAGGCCCGCCCTGCCCTGCACCACCCTCTCCCCCGTCCACCCATGGCCAGCCCCCACCCGTCCACCTGCACTGTTCACCAACCCCAATAAAAAGACCGACACACAAAAAGAAAGTGCAACAGGGGTTTATTAACAATGGGTGTTGGGGTGGGGGCAAGGGGGTTCCGGGGGTGTCAGGGAGAGGGCAGCAACTTGGGAGGGGAAGGGGGTTCCGGGGGTGTCAGGGAGAGGGCAGCAACTTGGGAGGGGAAGGAGGTTCCGGGGGTGTCAGGGAGGGGGCAGCAACCTGGGAGGGGAGGGGATGTGAAAGTCCAGAGGGAAGGGGGGAGGTCAGGCAAGGCCCGGGGGGGACTTGGGGGGGGTGGAGCACCCCGGCCGCGCCCACGGCCGCCAGCCAGCTGGCGTTGCCTCTGGGGAGGTCCGGGCGGTGGGCTCCCTGCAGGCTGTGGTGGTGGCAGCAGCCGCTGGGCGAGCTCCCGAATGGCAGCTGGCAGCTGGTTGGCGAGGCGACCCAGGGCGGTGGCCAGATCGGTCTCCACCTCGATGAGCCGGTCCAGGCGCTGGCGCTGCTCCTGTTGCCAGGCCTGGGTGGAGGCCTCCATCCATTCGCCCAGGTCCTCCAGGGCCTCGAGGAGCTCCAGGCGGGTGCGTGGGGCCCTCCTCTGCTGCTGGCGTGCCCGGGGGCTCGGGCGTCCGGCTGCTGATGGTGGTGGCAGCTGGCGAGGGGCAGCCCTGTGACCTGCCAGAGGGAAGCACAAGACACAGTCAGCCCCTGCCGCCTGTTGGCCCTGTCTGTTCTCGCCTGTCCGCTGCACACACCCCTGCCCTGACTGCCAGAGGGCCCCGGGATCCTGTGGGGGAGTGCCCAGAGGTGGGGTTCCCAGTCCCTAAGGCCTCGGGAATGAGGCCAGGGCGGTACCCGGCGGGGGACATTGGGGGACACCGGGCGGCGATGCTGTCCAGCTGGGGTAGTCGTCGGGGCCTGGGGGCCCTGGACCACCTGCCTGTACAGATGAGTAGTCTATGGCAGTGCAGGCCCCTTCCGCCCCTCCGGTCCGATGCCTGGCAAACCCCTGTAGCTTACACAGCCTGCCGGACCGGGACTCAGAGTCTGGACAGGGGCACAGGACGGCATGAAGGGGACCATGTCCTCCTCCTGCCTGCCACCTGGGAACCGTTCCCCGGAGGGCACACATGCTGGTCGTGCCTGCAGGGTTGGGCTGGACTCGGTCACACCTCGCCTTAGGGGGGCCTCCCACGGCTACCTGCCATGGGCCTGCATGCTGCCCACCCCACCTGGGATGCGGTCGCATCTCCGCCAGCCAGGCCCTGTCCACTGCCCCCAGGCGCACAGGCCCCTGTGCGCCCAGTGCCACCTGTCCCCGTGGGACCTGTGGCCACGGGGGTGCCTTTGCACCCACCAACCCTGTGCCCTACCTGCCCTGGTACCCAGCCCTGGCCCCCTCGCTGCTTGGGGCCTGCTGGACAGGCCCAGCCCTGTGTGCCTTGGTGGGGGCGGTACTTACCAACAGGGGGATCCGGCTGTCCGGCGTGACGTCCCTGGCTCCATCTTGGACCCTGGGGCGGTGGTCGGCCCCTGGTCCTCCCCGCTGGTCTCCGGCTCGGGCCTGGCGAACAGCTCCGGGCTGCTGGCTGTGGCCTCTGCCACAGATGGTGGTGGTGCGGCCGGAGGCCCCCCGACTGACACGTCGGAGCCCTGGGCCTCAGGGCCCAACAAGGGGCTCGGATGCCCTCCTGTGTCCAGAGCCTCAGTGGGGTGGCCGCTGGGCTCTGGACCCAGGAAGGCATGGAGCTCGTCAAAGTAAGGGCAGGTGATGTTGCTCCCTGCCCCCTGGAGCTCCCGGGCCTCCCGGGTCCGAGCGTGGTCCTGACGGAGCGTTTAAATTTTGCTCCAGACCTGCTCAAGGGTCCTGGGGTGGCCAGCGGTGGACGTCTCTGCGGCGATGTCCGCGTATATGTCCCGGTTCCGGTGTGATGACTGGAACCGGGACATGATGTCTGGCTGCTGCCAGACCCCCAGGAGGCACAGGGTGTCCTCCCTAGTCCATACTGGGGCCCTGCGGCGCCCCCCAGCGGAGGAGCCTGCCTGGGTGGCCATGTGCCTGTCAGGCAGTGGGCACGCTGGCTGACAGGCATGCCCAGACCGGAACTTCCTGTTCCCCAGGGTGCTGGGCACCCTGGGAGGAAGGTCCGACGGTTGTTTCGAAACAACCATTTCGAAACAACGTGTTCACACAGCGTTGTTTCGAAACAAGTTGTTTCGAAACAACGTTGTTTCGTCCCCGCATGGGGTTTAGGTTGTTTCGAAACAACCGTGTGTCGTGTGAACAGCTGAATCCTTATTTCGAAACAACCTCCGTTGTTTCGAAATAAGGGGGCTGTGTGAACACAGCCTAAAAGTCAATATAATGGAGAACCTTAGGGTGTGTTTACACTTTCATTAGACGCATGGCTGGCCTGTGCCAGCTCACTAGGGCTTGCAGGGTTCAGGCCAATGGGCTGTTTAATTCTGATGTAAACCATCAGGCATGTGGGATAGGCAGAGTCCTAGATCCCAGGATTCTGCCTAAGCCAGGATGTCTACATTGCAAAAATGGCTGGACCAAGTGGAACTTGTAGTCTTGTGATCTCATTTATGATGTCCTTGACCTTGGCACAGAAATTTAACTAACATGAACAAAGCACCATAAGTGTGTAAAGGACCTAGAGCATTTTTTCCTTATTTTTTTCTGAAATGTCACTTATTTTGAGTAGTTTTTCAGGTGACTCGGGTTGATCCATGCTTCTTTTGCCACATATGATAATGAGCACTATGACAATTTTTGGCCATGATATTCACATGTACATAATTTTCCATTTGATATATATGAATGCTTGTTTTTAAAACAGATTCCACATGAATGGTATACAAAACTCTTGCCAAACCTGGTAGTCACCTAAAGTCACCTGATGCCTAAGTTTCTGTGACAGTTCTCAGGGTATCCAGGATAGGGAGTGACCTTGTTACTCCTTGGCTGTATTCACACAGCACTTTTGTTTCAAAACAACCTCGTTGTTTCAAAACAAACATGTTCACACGATGCACAGTTGTTTCGAAACAACGGGAAGCCCTTGTTTCAAAACAACCGTGTTGTTTTGAAACAATGTAAACCTGGTTTCTGGGCGAAACTACGTTGTTTCAAAACCCTTGTTTCGAAACAAGGCGTGTGAACATGTTGTTTCGGAACAAAGTGTTCCGAAACAACATTGGATCCTCAGCACCATGGCCAGGGAACCCTTAGGACCCTGGCCAGGGTGCTGAGGGCTGTCCCTCAGCCCCCGGTGTGTGCGTGGGGGGTGATCCACTGCGGGCTGGCTCAGCCCACAGCAGGGGCTGCTCCCGGCACCCCCAGCGGGTGGGGAGCACCGGTTCAGCTGGCAGCCCGGGCTGCACCCCCGATACCCCCGACACCACACTTGTTTCGAAATAACCATCTGTGTGTGAATACAGCCCTTGTGTCCAATGAGCAGGAGTCTTTCTTTTGGTAGCTGAATGTCAGCTTCCTGACATTGCCAGCCTTTCAGCCATTCAAGCACCCTTTCTTTGCCAGGCAGGTTAATATTAGGTGCACTCCAGTGCCCAAATCCATTTGAATAATTTCCTCATGATAACAAGCCCCTGACATTGGCTGCTCACAGAAATTCCAGAGCTACTGCACCCTAGGATGCAGTGTACATCAATTTACCATCTTCAAAGCATCCAACAAAGTGGGATTTTCTCCCATAAGAGCTCATGCTATAAATAAATTTGTTAGTCTTTAAAAGTGCTGCAGGACTCCTTGTTTGTTTTGCTGAACTAAACTAACACAGCTACCCCTTTGGGGCCAGTTTACTAGTTTCATTGTCAATCACTGCTCCTGTAAACTACATTGCATTTGTGAGTACTTACAATACCACAAAAGTAGGGTTTTAAAAGAAAGAATAAAGATTTACTTAGTACTGAGATAAAGTGAGGGGAACAACTGGTGACAAAAACAAAATAAAAGACAAAATGCAAACCAGGGTCTATGCATAACAAGCTATATAATAAAGTAGATTTCCTTCCCAAAGTACAGGCTATTGCAGAGCTGACTAGTTTCACAAGAACCAGGATTCAAATGTTTAGGAAAGTATCCCCTTCCACCAGAGTTTTTCCCAAGTAAATAAATACAGAGTGCTTCCTCCTCCTCTGTGTTATACTGAAAACAATCTTTTGTTTCCATTCACAGGTAGGGCAATCCCCTGTCTTGTAATGTTTGTTTTTTACCTCCAAGAGGTTTCAATCATTTTTAGTAATTTCTGAGGGTTTTCCATTGATAATCTTGAGAGTGAGCAAGATGAAGACAATCGAGTCTTTCATCACTTCACTGGCTAAACGGGGTGGGGAGACAACTTTGCCTTGCCCCAATGGGCATCAGTGAGACATACATGTTATCCCTGGTGACTAGTTTTCACTCCAAGTCCATAAAACATACTTCCAGTATAAATACATTATTCCTTAAATAGCTCCCCTATATTACACCTCACAATGATTATGATTTTTTACAAGTTACATGACCTCTGTACATAGATACCTTTCATGTTACCATTTATGGATAAATATCCTGTTAAGATGTTTGCTGTAATGGGTTTGTGAGATCTGAGCTGAATTTTGTTTGAAGAGAACAGGAGAATCTTAGCCAATAGGTCTTTTGTGTCACAGTTTCTGTCTTTGAGCATATATGATGCTGGCTCACTCTTGGCATTTCGACAACAATCTCCCATGTAAGTCCCAAAGCAATTCTGAATCAGGTCCAGTTTTAGTAGGTGACCTCTGAAGATGCCTACCAGGTCAGGTTCCATTCAAAGTCATGCCAGAGGATATGGTGGTGCCACAGTCCACTATGACTTTCAGTCTGGTGGGTAGAACGGTCACTTGGGATGTTAGAAATACAGGTTTAATGACTCTTCTACTTAAATGAAGAACATTTTGAAGAGGGACTCTCCAAAAAATGCCGTGATCACTGAGCTATGGGATCTCTGTGGGGGCTTCCTTAGTCCCTCCTGTTGAAACTGTTCTACAGCATATAGATAGTGGAAGAACAGTGGTGTGCCATCTGTGAACACAATATGTTTGCATGCCACAGGCCAGCTGTGTCCATGGAGTGATTTTTTCCAGCTCCTGTATGTACATGGAGGATGACATTTTGCAAGCAAGTATGGAATTGGATGCCTGACTAAAAATGTCACAGCACACTGAAAAAACTGATTGGAGCAGAAGGATCTCTCATCTCTCAGTCATTTTCTCTGTGTCTCTAGCCCACTGAGTGTTTCACAGTGGAAAATATTAAAGCACTCAAGGGGGGAGACAAGGGTCACATAAAATAAATGAACATAAAATAAATGGACTCTCTAGTCCAGTGGTTAAGGTATCAACCTTATAGATGGGAGACCCCTATTGAAATTTTTTTCCCTTCTCTGGCAGGGAGGGGGAAATTAAATTGGGGTCTCTTATGTCTCAGGTGAACAACTGGATTAAAAGATGCCATTGTCTTGTTTAGTCCCATAAGAAACCCCTTAGGTGCCTAAACAGCCTGACTCCAAGCATCAGGTTCTTATTCATGGATCACTAACAGAGACAGGTTCCAAAGGGGTAATTGTTTTAGCCTCCTTCAGCAAAACAAGCAAGGAGTCTGGTGGCACTTGAAAGACTAACAAATTTATTTACCACATGAGCTTTCATGGTAGAAAATCCCACTTTGTCAGATACTTGAAGCCTCAAGCGTCTGGCGAAGTGGGGTTTTCTCCCATGAATTCTCATGTGATAAATAAATTTGTTAGTCTTTTAAATGCCACAAGACTCCTTGTTTGTTTTGCTAAACAGAGACAGTCACCTTCCTGCCACCCAGACTTAGGTCCCAATCTCCAAGACTTAGGTCCCAATCTCTAAAACGGGGTGGGGCTGATCACCCCCCTGCCCCTTGTTAGCATCCCCCATTGGCTAGCTTAGGTGGCTCAAAGCCTAGCATTCTGGGTTTTGTGGATTGCATTTTTAGGTGCCTATGTCTCTTCATTCATTATACAGGGACCCTAGGCACTTGCCTTCATGGATTGCTGTGTTCCAGTGATTCTCTGGATGCCATGATGCTCAGGGTAAGTCTTTACTGATAGTGACAAAATTGCCACTGTTAGCGCAATCTTCCGAGTGTGATTCAGCAGTGAGTATAAACCTGCTGAATCTCTCTGGAAGTCACCATAGCAACTCTAGCCCCGGAACTGGAGTTTCTGTAAGCCGACCGCAAGGCATTTGTGGTCAGCTTACCCTAATATGTGGGAGTGAGCTAGAGAGTTGTCGCAAGATACGCAAGGTATTTTATATACCTTCTGTATCTCCCATCAACTGCCACTGAAAAATGTGTCAAGTATAGACTAGGGCTCAGAATTGCGTCACCTAAATGCTTTCATGGCTCCCACCCTTTGTGCCCATGCTTTGTTGAATTGTGATATGACTGCAGCTGTAATCTTGGGGGTGTTTATTCTTTTATTACTCAGTCATTTACTGTTAGCAGCAAATGTAAAGATCATCTTTGTATGAACACAGTTTTGAGATGCTGCATGGTTTAAGAAGGTAGTTTCACCCAGCTATATAGAATGCTTTACCCATTAAGTTTCCTTATCCTCTGAGCTGATTTCCCTGCTTCCATAATCAGACCATATAATGCTATAATTGACTTATTTATAATAATGTTATACATTATGCTAGATTAGCTTGTTAATGGAGATGAAATAACCTTGTTTACAAGATGACTCGGAGAAGCAGGCAATGTGCACATACATATTACAGTCTCATACAGTGAAACAAAGCAGGGCAGAACAATTTAAATTCAGTCTGAGTACATTTTTATTGCAATCTGAGTGTTTTTCTGTTTTTGCAAATCATTAACATAATTCCAGTTTTCTTCCTTATTTCTAATGCTAACAAATGGAGCCCTCCCACAATTCTTCTACTTCAGTTTCTTGGTAGAGATCTGCTATATTCAGAGTAAACTCCTGGCCTTACCACAGTCCATGAGAATTTTGTCTTTGACTTGAGTAGAACTATGAATACAGAAACTAGTGTGGGCCTTGTTTCAATGGTTACTGTCATTTAGTTATTGATGACATGGTTATGCTGTTAGGACTCTTCCATTAGGACTTCATTTCTGCTGCAGTTTAGTTTATTGTAATGACTTCATACTTAATATTCATTTAGTTTTATTTTATGACTCCAAGAAATAGCCAGCATTGGACTATATAATAAGAATTTAATATCAGTTTTTGGAAGGTTGATCAGGACTGACTAACTACAAGACAAGAGCTACTGTGACCATCAGAATACTCTAAACAAAGTCAGTTGGTGTACATTTCCTTTTTTTCCCTCTCATTTATTATTCTCCTACTCCTCTTTTTCTGCTCTTTGATGGCAAGCCCACAAAAAGATTTTGTAAAGGCTGAAAGTAATGCTGCTGGAGGACTGGTTTTTATTCATTTTGTTTTAATCAGGTGAAGTTATGCATACCACTAATCTGTTGGTAAAACTTCTGATGGTCAGGGTGGATTTTTTACACATCCCTGACTGACAATAGTTTTACCAATAAAATTTCTAGTGAACACATAGCCTTCATAAGACAGCATACAATTGTATATGTATCCTGCAATTTACAGGAAAAAAACCCTAACACCTTGTATATTGTTAACAGACCAGACTAATTATTGCTGATACCTCTTCATCAGGAATGGTGACAAACATGTTTGTTCTGTTTCCTTAAAAACAGTGCTAAAATGTTTTTGGTAAGTAGAAATTTAATGCATTGCCTCAGCAAACATTTTTTTTTTAAATTTCAAAGAGTAACAAAAATTAAAAGTAATACATATCTAAAAAGTCAGTAGAAACTTGCATTTTAATATCAGAGAAGGAGCCGAACAATGTATTTTTTGTTTTATTTTGGGTTAAAACTCGATTCATATAATTCTTTTGATTTTGTGTTTGCTTTCAACTGTAATCTTTTCATAGCTTGTTTACACATCAGGACAACTTTTTGCCACTTTCTGCACACTTTGGTTTTGTCAGTCTTTAAAAATATATAGAGACTTTTAAAAGTAGTAGGTTTTAATTTCAAATGCACCACTGGCAACACTAGAGTTAGAGCTCTGGACATTGTGCTGTTGATTCTACTAATACTGTGACCCTCCTCCAGAGTTTGTTAAGTAGACATGGATATTTTGGGACACCAGAGATGGAACTGGAAACTCCTGATCTTTGTGGATCAGGAAAAGTGATTGCTGGGAAGAAACAGATCTTGTCAGCATATGGTCAGACAAGATCATCACATGGGTCAATTCTGACTTTATAACTCATGAATCTAGCTGTCAAGGCTTGGACATGGGCATCTTAGCCTTGCAGTTAACGTCAGGAGCACATTCAGAGCTCAGAAGCCCTGAATACAGAAACCAGGAATCAGGTTGGTTTGGAATGGAAGAGACAAACTGGAGGGTAGAGATCAAGAGTCTGTCTGAGTCAGGATACTACGAGTTCAGGTTCAGAAAGCAGTAATAGGTAAACACCAAAACAACAGTCCATGGCAGGGTGAAATCCAGTTGTACCTCTGGTCTAAGAAAGGGCTGCAGCCCAGTCAGGAGCCTTGCATCTTCGCCAGTCAGAGAGTAGGGACAGGGCTTGTGCCCAATTGGGCTTCATGGACTCCATTCTCAGAATCTCTCTGTGAGCTGCCAGGTGAAGAATTACAGTGTGAGGGCTCCAAGGACCTCTGTGCATTTGTGTTTGAGACCCATAGGCCTGATATTATACCCTCCAATCCTTCTTAGTCCTTTGGGGCTTGGCTTGTCAGGGTGGTTCTCATGGAAGCGTGGTATGTGAGCAGGGAAGCAGGTGCATGAATATTTTCCTCTGGCTTCCATGTATATGTGTCAAGGAGTGTAGAGAGCCAGTCTTCCCAGTGAAGAAGGTATACAAATTTACTAAACCAGCATTAGAATCCAGGAGCTCATCCATGACATATTTTTCATGGCCTTGCACACCGATTGATAGAAGAGGCTATTGGGTCCCATGTAGAAACAAATTCATGATATAGGGCAGTGGTTCTCAGCCTGCAGCCCCCAGGCTTCTTACGGCCCAACCAGCTCATACCTGCAGCCCATGTAACATCCTCAGGATCATACAGGAAGTATGTGTGCAGAGAGAATCTGAATGTGGTTGTCATAACACATAGAGAACTGTAACCCATGATGGTAAATAGGTTGAGAACTGCTATAGGTTACAGAAGTGATATGAAGAATGCCTACCCTGATCTCTCAAGAGCCACCTTGTATAATTCAGTGATGACTGGGTTAACTTGGTGATGCATTTGATAATGTCCAAGGACTTGGAAAGTCAGCTTATATTTGGAGTCTGTTTGTGCAGTGCTGCTCTATTTAAAGCCACACTTTTTGCCCCATTGAACAGGTGGGGCCTCGCTGATGATGTTGGTCTTCATCTCACTTGTAGCCAGCTTATGCTTTTTTCAGGTGACCTCATACTTCTCACTGAATTTGTCAAATCCTCTGCACCAGGTCCAAGCTGGTTGAGTTAGGGGTCATAGGCAGCTGTGGTGGAATCAAAAGTGGAATACATAACTGACAAAGAAGGGGCTTTTTCTTGTGGAAGTGTGATCTGCATTATTGTAACAAAATGGGTAGTATAAGAGTGAGAACCAATTATCTTTATGGTGGTTAATAGAATATTGTAGGTATTTCTCTAAAATTCAATTGACTCTTTCCATATAGCCATTGGACTAAGGAAGAGTGGCAGGTGAAGGAGAACTGTGGCTCTCGAAAGATGTTGGGCTTCATGCCAGAATCAGGATGTAAATTGGGACTGTCAGTCAGAGGTGGTGTGATTTGGTAGGCTGTAGAAATAAACCGAATGGCTAATCCATAGTTTGGGTGTGTCTCTTCAGTCGAAGATAGCCCAATGCAGGTCACAAAGAAGGCCATTTTGGTGAAGTAGTCTGCCATCATCAAGATCATCACCATTGGGCTCTGGGAACTCCAGTAAATAACTTCTAGTGCAAGAGTGGACCAGGGCCAGGCTGGAGTATCTAGAGGTTGTAGCAGACTGCAGTGTTTGTGTCATAGTGTCTTGGGTCAAGCCAAATCCCAGGATGATTTGAAGGCCTGTATTACGGATGGAATGTCAGTTGCCAAGTTTTAAAATGACCCACTGCCCTGCCCAGGGGGGAGTCATAGCACAGTTGTAAGAGTGCCATTCTAGCATGACTTGAGGGAACTTAAATGAAGTTATTGACAAATGTTAATCCTTCTTGCATGTTGTGTGGTTCTCTGTCAATGGCAGCTATTTCATGGGGTGGAATTTCCAATGCAAAGGCAGAATGAGTCAGAGCAATTAGGTTTTAGCAAAGAGCATTCAGGAACTTGTGGGACTTCACAGGGTAGACCATTTTTCAGATAGGTACAAGTGGTTCCGTATCAAAGCTCTTGGGCAAGGCTTTGGCTTTACTGTTTCTTATTTTGTGGTGATATGTGATAAAAAGGCTGAACTGCAAAAAAGAGTGGAGCCCACCAGAATAACTGCTGGTGCCTTATCTCTTAGTTCCATTTTGTGAAATTAAGCTTCCACAAATAATAGGCACATTGGTGCAGTATTTGTTCAGGACAGGTCCATGTTGCTGGGATGTGCAGTCCTGATTGATGCCCTGGAGACATTGGCATCTATTAGAAAGGCTCATGTGGTGATAGGGAACATTAATTAGGCTAATCAATCTCCAAGAAAGATGGAAAAGAAGAATAATCTTGCAGTTAGGCTCTGGACTGGGATTAAGGAGATCTATACATTCCTACCTCTGCCACAGAATTTCCATAGGAAAATCATTTAATCTCAGTGTGCCTTTGATTCCCATTGGCACAGTGGAGATAATACTTTCTTCCATTCTTGTCTAGGTAGATCTCTGAGTTTTTTAGGGAGGGACTTTCTAACTGGGACAAGGTCCTTCTTACTAGGACAGGACATAGTACAATGGGGCCTGGTCTTGGTTAGGGTTTCTGAACATCAGCTTAAAAATTCAAAGCTTCTTGGGAAGACAATATATAAGATCTTCTCTGTTGGACAACATATCTTCATTTTTACACAACCAGCTCCTCTTCATTGTGTGTGATCCCATTGTTTCTTAATTAGAACATGATCCATGGTGTCCGAGCTATAGATTGGCAGGCCATCATCACTGTGCAATTTACAGGGATGCTGTTAAGTATTTCCAGTTCAAAACTTTATACAGGTAGTCCTCACTTAGCGACCTACTCGTTTATCGACCCCTCGGAGTTACGACCAGCTCTCTGATGAGTTGGTATTACAGTACAGTATCTCAGGTTTGTCTCGTTCCCTCAGTTGGGACCAATGTTCCCTCTAAGGGGAGAGGGAAGCTGAGCAACTCCTGTTGCTAGCTGCGCTCCCCCCTTCCCCCACGGGGCCTACTGTGCAGCCCCGCCACCCCTCCGTCGCTGCCTCTGCGCCCGGCATCGCCGCCCCCCCCC
>ML681992.1:15893581-15904463 GCA_007922195.1 Podocnemis expansa
CGCCCCCCCGCGAGGTCTCCCCTCCCCCCCGACCCGGTGCCCCCCGCGGTCCCCCCCCCCCCTGCGCCCGGCATTGCCCCCCCCGCCCCAGGCATCGCCCCCCCCCGCCCCAACAAACTCACCTTGGGGCTGGACTCCAGTAGCAGGGCCCAGCCCTAACTCCTGGGCCAGAGAAGCTCTAGGGAGCATGCCCAGATTTTCTGGGTATGCTCTGTTAGAGCTTCTCTGGGCGGGAGTTTCCAGAACTCCATGCTCCACAGGAGCTCTGATGAAGACCTCGCACTGCTGGCAGCCTTCTGTGCGCCAGCGCAGCTCAGGCAGAACATTGGTCAGAACTAGCGTTTTTCGTCTATATGTATTTGTACTTTATTGTGCACCCCAAAGTACAAGATGTCCGCAAAAAGGAAGAGCATGACTTCACCCAGAGAAAGTGCCAAAAAACAAAGGAAGGCTATCGATCTTGAGATGAAAATGAAGATAATAAATGAATATGAAGCTGGTAAGAAAGTTAAAGCAATAGCACACGACTTGGAGCTGGCGCATTCGACCGTCTCGACGATCCTGAAGGATAAAGATCGAGTGAAAGAAGCAGTGAAAGCATCAAAAGGCTATAAAGCCATAATAACTAGGCAGCGGAAAGGCCTCATTCACGAAATGGAAAAATTACTGGCAATATGGTTTGACGACCAGATACAAAAAAGAATGCCAATGAGCCTTTTAATAATTCAAGCAAAGGCACGCAGTATCTTTGAAACATTGAAAGCGCGCGAAAACAAAGAGTCAACGGAAACATTTACAGCAAGTCATGGATGGTTTCAACGTTTTTGTCGGAGATTCAGCCTTCATAATCGAAGTATCAGTGGTGAGGCTGCAAGCGCGGACGTAGAAGCAGCAGAAAGATTTGTGGATGAATTTGACAAAATGATTGAGAAAGGCGGGTATCGTCCGGAACAGATCTTTAATGCGGATGAAACCGGACTATTTTGGAAAAAAATGCCCGAAAAGTCCTACATACACAAAGAGGCTAAAGCAATGCCCGGTTTCAAGGCTTTTAAGGACAGGGTCACGTTGTTGTTGGGCGGAAATGTCGCTGGATTTCAGTTAAAACCGTTTCTCATCTATCGTTCCGCAAACCCACGTGCACTGAAGCAGGTCAGTAAGCACACGCTGCCCGTTTACTATCGTTCAAATAGCAAAGCATGGATGACGCAATCTTTATTTGAGGACTGGTTCATGAACTGCTTCATACCCTCGGTCAAGCATTATTGTCTGGAAAATGGTGTTCCCTTTAAAATTATCCTCCTACTTGATAATGCCCCAGGCCACCCCCAGCATCTTGATGATCTACACCCTGATGTAAAGGTCATGTATCTGCCTAAAAACACAACTGCTGTGTTACAACCAATGGACCAAGGGGCTATATCTACTTTTAAAGCGCTATATTTGCGCACAACGTTTTCCAAAGTGGTAGCAGCAACAGAAAATGGTGAAGTAACTCTGCGCGATTTTTGGAAATCATTTAATATTTTACACTGCATAAAGAACATTGAATCAGCTTGGGCGGGCGCGACAGAAAAGTGTATGCAAGGCATATGGAAAAAATGCCTGAAACGTTTTGTAAATAATTTCGAAGGGTTTGAGAAAGACGAACATATCGATGTCATAAATAAAAAAAATGTGGAACTTGCTAATGTGCTTAATTTAGGTGTTGAAGTGGAAGATATTGAAGAATTAGTGGAATATATCGAGGGAGAGCTAACTAACGAAGATTTAATAGAGTTGGAAGCGCAGCAGCACTTGGAAGAGGAGGAAGAAGAAGAAGAGGAAAGAGTGGAAGAAGTACAAAAGAAGTTCACTGTAAAGGGGTTAGCTGATGTCTTCTCCAAAGTGAATGCAGCGATGTTTGAACTAGAGAGTATGGACCCGAATGTTGAACGGTTCACGAAAGTGGAACGACAAATAAATGAAATTTTACGATGCTATCGTGAAATTTATGAAGAAAAAAGAAAATTACAACGCAGACCACACTAACGAGATACTTCTCTAAAGTTCCATCCAGGACCCCTACTCCTACCCTTACAAGTCCTTCCATTTCCTTGCTATCATCTCCCTCACCAGGGCCTTCTACAGCTCCTGATAACCCTGCTGATCTCTCCGACGATGAAGTTGATGACCCCCCTGCTACTGAACAACACTTTGAAGGATTTGATGAGTAAAAATGTTAATGTAATCTGAATGTTTATTTTCATATTTCTTTGGTACATCATTTTTATAATTTTTGCTGATTGCATCTTTATGTTCTGTAATACAGTATGTAAGGAGTTATGCCAATAAAACAAAGTTATCATGTTGGAGTTTATTTTAAGCCTTTTCTTTACAGTACTATTCAGAATATTAAAAACGATTACCTGTACATATTTACAGTACACTATGCAAACTAAGTACAGTACAGTACATTAGAGCTTAAAACATTTAAAAATATATTTAAAATGTTATAAATGATGCAAAGGTGACATTAAAACTATGTAAAGATGGTTGAAAAACCCACTACCAGTAAAGTACATTATGCCTGAAATACCGGTAGGGCTGCTCCTCGTTTAGTGACCAATTCGTTTATCAACCAGGTTTCAGGAACAGAACCCGGTCACTAAGTGAGGACTACCTGTATTAAATTTTGTAGGGAAACCTATGAGCTAAGGAAAATTCTTGATTTCATAGTAAATTAGCTTACACATAATTTTGCCATGATATGGGGAGGCTGAATTATTAGTAATGCATTTAAGGAACATTCTCATCCTGAGTAAATTAGGGAATGTAATAATCTCTTAATTTACAGACAAAATGATATTCTATGTACTGTAGTAGACATAATGTTATGTTGACTTTAGCTGTCCACATTTTTTTCTTTACAGATTTAATAAAATCAATTTTTGCTGTTCTTTATGCTCCAAGTTATTTGTGATGCCAAAGAATAACACTGAGTATGTGCTGGAGTGAAACACTTTTCTCCATATCCATAAATCACGCCATTCGTAGACGAAGGAGTAATAAGAAGTATTTTAGGATTTCACACACTCATTTGAAGCATTTATAAAGCAAAATTATGACCTAGAGGGTATATTTCAGCTGGGTGAAGGGAACTGTTAATTCTTCATAACCCTACAGGGAATTTATGTACATTCCAATATAAAAAAGGAGCACAGATGCTGTTAAAATATTTGCTTGTCTCAACAGAATGATGTTTGCTGTAACTAAGGAAAGCAAAATATTCACAGAAGATGAACACATTAATAAAAGTGGGATGATTAACCAGATGATGGTGGGAAGATAAAGAGAAGAAGACTGAAAAGCGAGAAATTATGTATTTCAGGGCAGGTTTTCTACTTTTGTTAAATCTATTCAGGCTTTGGCGTTTATAATAGATGTTGCTTATAGGTTTCTTACGAAAAATATTCTTAATCTCATAAATCATATGTGAGCATTACATATATAAACAAAATTGTCAAGAAGTGCTACTGAATGAAAATACAGAGAGGAATCCCAGCCCCAATAAGGTCAATGGAAGTTTTGCCTTTGACCTTTGTAAAGCCAAGATTTTACCCATGGTATTTAAGAGACTAAAATTTTGAGCATTCCCGTAAATGAAGCAACTCTAGAGATTTTTTCTTTGAAGCGTCATCTGAAATTCTTTAGAGAAAGGTGTATATGGACAACAGGGTTAAAAAGATAGAATTAACCAAAAAGATATCATTCATCCTTAATTTTTTCATTGAACTGTATGTCTGATTGAAAAATGGGATGTAATATTTTGAAAAAGGCAAGGTAACAGATAATTAAAAAATCTGCATTGCAATTCATAGACTTTAGGCTACATTGCCTTGTTTGAAATCTATGACAATTCAAGTGAAACTAAAAGTCTGATTCAGCAAATTCTATACACATATTTTGCCATACCCTATACACACTTTATAATTTAGATTTGAAATACTAGGGGGCTTCTTTGAGTAACATCCATCTGAAGAATGAAGTTAGTTCTAAGTCTCAGGATACAGGCAGCTGCCTTTCTTGATGACCATGCCTATTTTTTTTTCACTTTGAAAAAAAATGACTTAAACGTAGTTGAGGTAGGAATAGATGTTCCCTGAGTCTCATGCCAATTTGAAGATTTACAATAGAGTTTTCCTATTTTTTCTGAATGTTTTATGTCACCTGCTCCTGTGTAAATAATCCATGGAAACAGTAGGGAAACCATCTACATGAAGGAATGAATGAAGCTGATACACAGCATATTGCCAGATGCACAAAGTAAACAAAGTAGAGAAAAAATAGAATATTTTTCTGAGATCATATTCATTTTATAGTCATTTTTCATGTTGCCTGTAAAAATAACAGGTTAAAAGAATCAGACAAACATGTGATCTTTAAGTTAATGTTCCTATCAGCGCATTCTCAGTGTAGTTATGTTAGTAATGACTGCTGCACCCAACAAGACTAGTGATGGTGTGGCTCAAGAAAAGAAGCTGCTTTCACAGTTACTGAAACGCATACATCTGTTCTAGAGGGCAACACATTCCTTGCGCTTTATCACATCCTTAGTCTCATTGGGTATCTCTACACACACATTTTAATTCAACCTAATAAACATTACGATGAATTTTAAAAAAAGCATGGCTACACAGGGTTTTGCCAATTCGACCTAAGGCTTCCCTTAGGTTGAACTGAAGAGACGACACTTTGACATTATAAAACCTCAAGTAATTTCGAAGTGCCGTCAATTCGAACTGGCTAGTTCGAATCAATGGTGTCTAACATTAGTTCGGATTAATATAGGTTGACCTTTCTCCCAGGGTGCATGGCACCCTGGAAGGAAGGTGCATCCCACCAAATCTGCAGGGGGCCGATGGGGCTCCAATCCACTGACTGGGGAGTGGGGAGGTGGTGACCCCGGAGCCCCGCACCCAGCTCCAGCCAGCTCGCCGGGTGTGGGATGGGACCCCGTGCACAGCTGGAGCCCCTCTTGTTGGCATGGGGAAGGTATCCCCACACTGGCACGTGGGGCTCCAGCTGCATGCAGGGATCCCTTCCCTGTGCTGGCAAGCTGGGCTTCACCTGGGTATGGGTGTGCCGTCCCCGCACCGACAAGTGGGGCTCCAGCTGTACATGGGGATCCTTTCCCCATGCTGGGAAGCAGGGCTCCAGCTGAGGGTGGGGGTCCCATCCCCACATCAGAAAGAATGGTTAGAACCACGTGTGGGGATCCCTTCTCAATGCTGGGCAGCGTTGCTGGAGCGGGGCAGGTGGAATCCCTTCTCCCCTGACCGCCTAGTGCTGTCAGAGCTGGGTTGGGGGGGCTGCCCTAGCTCCTCAGAGCCTGACAGGGGAAAACATCCCCTGCCAGGCTCTAGCCTTCTGAGCCTGGGGTGGGGAAAAGCATCCCCTGCCCAGCTCTAACCACACCCTGGCTAGAGCTGGGTAGGAGATGCTTTTCCCTGTGTGGGGCTCAGAGGGCTGGAGCCCAGCAGGGGATTGGGTGGTCCCATGGCCCTTCTTGTGGGCCATGTTGCCACACCTTCCATGGTGCCCCTTTTCCAATTCAAATTAGCAAGTCCTGTCCATGGACATGCTCGTTCAAATTGGTTTTCCTAGTGTGGCCATGTGAGTTCAAATTAATTGAATTTGACGTAAGCCCCTAGTGTAGACATAGCCACTGCGATTAGTAGTTTACCTTAACATGACTATAGATTTCTCAAGTAGATTTCATTTGAATCACCGCCATCCTACCAGAAAAAATGAATAAATGAACTGACTAAGGGTTCATGGGACTGGGGTCTTTACTCTTAATTGGAGATGAAAATAACTTTATTTTTAAATTGATTTAGTTTTCTTTAAAAAAGGCACCATCATCTCTCTTAGAGCTGTTTGGTGTTCAGGGTGGGGATGAGGGGAAGACATACACTTTGCAGATTAATCCTCATGGAGTGTTGTCCCTATTCTATGGACCAGATCAGAAGCTCAAAATAAGTTTGCTGGTGATGGGTATGATAGTTACCTGAAAAGGGGCATTAGATGGAGTGGATTCTGAGTTATTACAGAGAAGTTCTTCTTGACCTGGCTGTTGTGGACTTGGCCTCATGCTCAGGGTTTAACTGATTGCCATATTTGGGGTTGGGAGGGAATTTTCTCTCAGGGCAGATTGGGTTGGGCACTGGGTTTTTTTGCCTTCCTTTGTAGCATTGGGCATGGCTCACTTGCTGGTTGATTCTCTGTATTAAAGTCTTTAAATCATGATTCGAGGACTTTAATAGCTCACTTATGGGTTTGAGGTTCATTGTAGGAGTGGGTCGGTGAGGTTTTATGGCCTGTAGTGTGTGGGTGGTCAGACTAGATGATCATGTTGGTCCCTTCTGACCTTAGTGTCTTTGAGATCTTCTGCAATCAGAAATGTATGGCTGGAACATTAAGGTGATTAAACAGTATATGTTTATGTAATAGTGTAGCAGGGTGGAGTACCCATCTTCCAAAAGAGACACTGCTGGATTCCAGCACTCCCCGTGCTGGTCAGGGGAGACCACGACACCAGCCCCTACCCAAAACCAAACGGGCAGGCCAAGAGGCGGGGAGGACTATATAAGGGGACGGACTGGGCAGCCATGGGGGAGAAGAAGGAGGATATGTGCAGCTGAGGGAATGAGCCTTTGTCCCTGGAAAGGCTGAGGGAGTGACCACTGCCTGGACTTTCCTGTATAATCACCCCCTCCACTTGAGGATCTGAGGGAACTACCCTCAGCTGAGGAACCGCAAAGAGGATGGAAGAAGGCCCTGAGGACCTTGATGAGCTGCCCTCTGCAGATCCCATTGGGCCAGTGCTGTCCAACCCCAGTGACTTAGAGGAGCTGCCTCTGGTGGATGACTCAGAGGGCTTACTGGACCTGCCTCCCCCTAATGCTGAAGGTCTGACTGGGATCCCCTTGCAAGGTACCCTGGGGTTTGGTAAGGGAAAGTTCCTGGAGATGGGAGGAAAGTGGGGACAAGGAGGAAGAGGCCAAGGCCCTTTATCTGCTGACCATCAGTGTTTCAGCGGGAGCACCACTGACTCACAGGTGACCTGCGGCCACCAGATAGGGCCCTAGGCTGAGATGCAGTGTACTGGGCGGGCCTGCATCTGCCTCTCCTCAACCCTTTCACTCCCAAACCTTGCACTGATCCTGCCTAGCTTAAGCATTGACTGCTTGCTGTTCTGCCTCGCCCTGCCTAGGGGCTAGCAGGCAATGGACTATTTAACTGGGCTTGCCCTGAGTGAGGGCTGAAGCATTGACTCTTGCTGTTCTGTGTCGCTCAGCCTGGGGCTAGAAGGGAGTGATCTCTTTGTTGTTTGGCCGTGACTACAAGTGGTCACTACTGATTCGGTGGGTTGCTGCATCTGACCTGCTGAACGACAGGTAGCCAACACTCGAGAAGGTCGGACCCATTTACAAATGAGAACAGCATTAAGCAGATTTAAAATAAATTTAAAACATGATAATAGGCATCTATTTCACCTCTCTAACAGATCACTTCATAATATTCCAGTAGACACTGACAATGAGTTCACAGGCAGTTTTCCTACCATGCAGCAGGTGCAGTGAAACTACTCATAACCTTCAGCACTTCAGCACAGTTGAGATGTGATGGCTCCACTGTTTCAGTATAATGAAGAGCCAGACAGACAGTAATACTAGAAGGCAAATGTAAGAAAATTGGAAGTAACCTAATGGAAAAAATGAGAGTTACAATTATTTTTCTTATTATAATAAGGGTTGACAGAAAGGAGTGAAACAGACATGCGGGGGTGGGGGTGGGGATTAGTTTAGTTAATTTTCAAGCAAGCAGACACCTGATAGAAAGAGAGAAAGATAGGCTAAATATAGACTTCACTAAGCTGGCAGAGATGTTTCCCTAGATTTTTTTTTAAAGTTAGTTTTGAGTCACATAAAAAAGTGAATTTGGTTTTTTGTTAAAAAAAATCAAATTATTGTGCTACAGAAGCTGTGTTGTTCAGTCAGCCTGTTTTATTGAAACTGAAATTACACTGATTGTGTATACCTCTCATATAAAAATTGTTATGTGGGAAAAATCACTGATTTTTGTACTCTGCTTTTTGCAAGGGTTCAGTTAATCTTTTACTTATGTTTTGCAATGCATATTCAATACCTATATCTTTAGCAATTACTGTACGTGTTCAAACAATTGTTGTTCCCCTTCCCTTTTTAATGCTTGGCTGCTCAAAGCAGGAAACATAAACCTAGTTCCACAATGAGACCAAAGCTAACAGCAGTGGTGTAGCTCTGTCTTAACTTCTTTTGGAACTAACAGACCTGGGTTCCTTGTCTGACAAAAGTGGGTGTGATACCTCTACTGGAGTGCAGTTTGAAAAGGTAATTCCTTTTTTTTTTGTGTAGTATACACAGTTACAGTGCTTGTGAACATACTTGCCAGAACTCCAAGAATTCCTTTAAGAAGTTACACGGTATAGACAAGCACATTTACACACTTTTCAGCTCTAGAGACAGTAAGGAATAAACCAGACCACCCATGACTTCGGTGATATGTTGTCCTGATTATAAGAATTATAGTCACCAGAATTATAGAACATTAGGGTTGGAAGGGATCTTAGGGGGGCATCTTGTCTAATCTCCTGTTTAAAGCAGGACAAATCACAATTAAATCATCCCAGTCAGGGCTTTGTCAGCTACACCTTAAAAATCTCTAAAGATGGAGATTCCACCACCTCCCTATGTAACCCAGATGAGTTCTTAACCACCCTCCTAGTGAGAAAGTTTTTTTCCTCTAGTCAATTTAAACCTCCTCCACTGCAACTTGAGACCATTGTTCCTAGTTCTGTCTCCTGCCACCACTACTCACTTAGCTCCATCTTCCTTAGAAGCCACCTTCAAGTAGTGAAGGCTGCTCTCAACTCCCCCCTCACTCTTCTCTTCTGTGGACTAAATAAACCCAGTTCCCACAGTGTTTCCTTAGAAGTCACGTGCCCCAGCTCCCTAATCATTTGATATAGCCCTGAGAGTGATGATTTAGTTGAATTAGGCCCAGCTTTGGCAGGGGCTTGGACTTCATGACTTCCTGTAGCCTCTTCCAATCTAAGATTCTAAGACTCAAAAACTAACTGCAATATTTTTAAAAAATACATAAGAAGCAGGCAGGGCTGGATGAAGGTGCCAGTGGCCATGGGCTGCCCACTTTTGTGCTTCCCCCCACCATAGCGGCAGCCAGCCTCGGGGCAGGGTGGAACATCACTCAGACATGCTAGCCCTGGAGTTGCCTGGAAGACCTGTCAGCCATGTGGGGCAGGCCAGCGCATAGCACTGGGGAGGGTGGGGGAGATGTGAGTAGGTGCCTATTGTGATTTTTAAAAATCACAATAGGCACCAAGTGTATTTTCATATTTTAGGCAGCTAAATACCCTTAAAAAATCTGGTCCTTGGTCCCTGCTTCAAAGTATTTGATGTTTAATTTTGAGTGTATATTTTTAAGGGAAATGTGCAACATTTTAGAAGCAAGAGAGAACATCCTGTGCAACTGTTTACTATGGCTATGTCTACACACAAGGTTTTATTTCGAAATAAGTCATTCCAAAATGACTTATTTTGAAATAAAACCTTAATTTCAAAACCACGTATTTTGAACTAAAAAGCATTTAGTTCGAAATAAGGGAAACCCTGAAAGCGAAATAGAAGGTCCTATGTGTGGCCTTGCTACTTCGCTTCAGGAGAGGGGCACCCTGGGAGGCATGGCAACATGGCCTCTTGTGGGCCATGTTGCCACCAACCAGGGCGGAGGGGGGGAGAGGGCTTGCCAGGAGCCTGGGGGTGCCGTGGCTTCCCAAGCTGCTTGCCCAGGGGCAAGAGGCTTGGTTATCCGAAGCACCAGGCTCCCTCACCCAGGTCAGGGGAGCTGCAAGGAGTGTGGGGTGGCCTCAGCGGTGGCGGCTCACCCCACGCCCAGGTTCCTGGGGCTGCAGCCCTGGCGGGGTGAACCGCAGCTGCGGCAGCTCACCCTGCTGTGGTCTGAGGGGCTGCACTCCTTGGGGGCCGTGGGGGTGCTGGGGCGCCCAGCTTTTCCCCACTGCCAGGGTCTGTGGAAGCCCCGTGGCAGGGTGCTTGCGCCCTGGCTTTTCCCCGCCGCCAGGGCTGCATTTGCAGGGAGCCAGTCCTAAACCGGCTCCCCAGCGCCCTGGGGGCTGTGCGGCTCCAGCCGTGGGGAGCTGGGTCCCATTGGCTCCCCAGGCCCCCGGTCTCAGCGGCTGCAGTGGCTGAGAGCCCCGCAGCTCACCCTGCAGCCAGCACCCCGCCAAGGGGCTCCTCACCAGGCTTGGGGCTCCCTGGCCATGGTGCTGAGTGGGTGGCCCTTCCTCCCAGGGTGCTAAGCACACTGGGAGGAAGGTCAAATCATGTTGTTTTGGAACTCGTTTGTTCTGAAATGACATGTCCAAATGGCCTTATTTCGAAATGACTTTCGAAATAATGGCCGTTTCGAAAACAAAGTGGTTTAAACTATTTCGAAAGGATGTTTCTTATTTCAAAATGATGGGTTCTGTCATTTCAAAATAAGAAAATGTCATGTGGACCAAATCTTTTTTATTTCGAAATAACACAGGTTATTTCGAAATAAAAAAGACATGTGGACATACCCTATGTTCCTGTGTGTATGGACCATGTTTATTTGTTTTGATTTCACTGCATGCCTGTGTTTACTGAGATATTAATATATTAATCCTTTGGCCAGTTTTCACATCTTCTTCAAGGTAATGCAGTTTATAACATGCGTGCTAACTTTTTCTTTTTCTTTCTTTCTTTCTTTCTTTCTTTCTTTCTTTCTTTCTTTCTTT
>ML681992.1:15904473-15966341 GCA_007922195.1 Podocnemis expansa
TTTCTTTCTTTCTTTCTTTCTTTCTTTCTTTCTTTCTTTCTTTCTTTCTTTCTTTCTTTCTTTCAGTATTAGGACTCAAATTAAATGTTCAGAGGGAATGGCATTTCTCAGTTTTATTTGGGATTCCCAAGCATGCTCACATATAAATTGATAGTGGTGTGTGTTGAATCACTATAAAATTTATCCAGTGATACTAATCCAAAAACTGGGGGAAAAAAAATCTTCTTTTTCTTCAGCTAAAAATTTTGGGAAAAGTATTAATTTTATGTGGACATGATTTTAACTCTCATTTTTTTAGATTAAGCCAAAATGTATTAATCACCTGAGGATATTTTTTGCATCTGGAAAAGTCATCAAATAAAGTACATGCCTTTTGATCTTAATTTTAATGAAACATGTATTATGGAGTCTTCACATTACTGCAGACAGTGTCTTCTGCTGGGTAACTTCACTGACAGCCAGGAGAGCAGAACCTCTATAGAAACCACTAGGAAAGGAAAACACTCGATTGGGGGATCTAAGAAAGAAATAATTTACTTACAGGATTAAAGTGTAGACAGACAACAAAGGGAAGTGGGGAAGTGAAACACATTTGTCCTAATTGGATGTAATTCCTTCGGTCCACCCCCTTTGCCAAGCAATTATTATCTGCAGTGTAATGCCACAATCCATTTTAGTGAATGTTCCTTTAAAGACACATACCAGTTAAATCAAGTAGCTGCATAACAATTTTGTGACTGTATTCTGACTGATTTTTTTGCTTTGTTTTTAGCTATTTCTACTGGAAAAGTAGTAGATTATATGTATTTTGTCTGATAAAATGAGAACGTGGCAACCTGAATTTTAGGTCATGTACATCTGTTATGTAAAAGGAAAAGATACAACTGACTTTGTGCTCACAAGCTAATAGAAGAACCATCCCAGATGATGCCACAGCACACCTTGTGACTGAACTTTGTGACTTTGTGCTCACCCACAAGCATTTCAGATTTGGGATAATTTATACCTCCAAGTCAGCGGCACTGTTATGGGTACCTGCATGTCCTCACAATACGCCAAAATTTTTATGGGCGACTTAGAACAACGTTTCCTCAAGTCTCATCCCAAAGCACCTCTCCTTTACTTACACTACACTGAGGACATCGTCAACATCTGGACCCATGGCAGGGATGCTCTTGAAGATTTCCACAGAGATTTCAACAATTTCCACTTCACAGTCACACTTCGCCTAGAACACACCACACAGGAGATCCACTTTCTGGACACTACAGTACAAATTAGGGATGGACAAATCAACACCACCCCCTACCAAAAACCTACTGATAGGTATAGTTACCTACATCTCTTGAGCTTCCATCCAAAACACATTACACAATCCATTGTCTACAGCCAAGCCCTAAGATATAATCACATTTGCTCTGATCCCTCAGACAGAGACAGACATCTTCAGGATCTCTTAAAGCTACAGTACCCACCTGGAGAAGTAAGAAAGCAGACTGACAAAGCCAGATGGGTACCCTGAAGTCAAATACTGCAGGAGAGGCCCAAGAAAGAAAGCAATAGAACGCCACTGGTTACCACAAACAGCCTCCAAGTCAGACCTCTACAACAGATCATTAAGGACCTACAGCCTCTTCTAATCGATGATCTCTCACTCTCTCAAGCCTTTGGAGACAGACCGCTACTCACCTACAGACAGCCCCCTAACCTTAAAAAAATACCAGCAACTACAGACCTGACAACAGAAACATTGAAACAGGCACACACCACTGCAACAAACCATGTTGCCAACTGTGTCCACATATCTGCACAAAAGACACCATCATAGGACCTAATCAAGCCAGCTACTCCATCAAAGGGTCATGCACCAGCTTATCCACTAATATGATTTATGCCATCATGTGCCAGAAATGCCCCCTCACCTTATACATTGGACAAACAGGACAATCCCTGCGCAAAAGAATAAATGGGCACAAAACTGACATCAGAAATCACAACATTCAAAAACCATTTGCTGAGCACTTCGGTCTTTCTAATCACTCTGTGGATGATTTGTTAATGGCTATGCTCAAGAAAGTCAATGGGACATCAAGACTGCAAAGAAAAAAGCTGAATTAGAATTGAGATGCAGATTAGATTGCCAGCGAGCAGGATTAAATCACGATGATGGCTTCTTTTCCCAATACAACAAGTAATTTGACTTCACCCTCTTCTACGTGCTGTTTCCCAGTGTTTGAATCTTAACAACTGCTCTGATCTGCTGGTACTGTATGACCTGATCCCATGCTTTACACTCCCTTGCATTTATTTTCATTTCATTCTGTAAGATCCCCCATCTTCAAAGTATCTGATGAAGTGGGATTTTCTTCCATGAAAGCTCATGTGATAATTAAATCTGTTAGTCTTTAAGTGCCACAGGACTCCTTGCTTCTTTAACTAAAATAGAGTGCACAATAATGGATTAAGGGGGCATAAAAGGAAACAGCAATATCATCCAAAATTTAAAAAGCTGTGTGCTTTGAAAGTGCAATTTTGGCTTTTTTTACTGGACTTGGGTGGTAAAAATTTAACAAGAGGAATGATCTTTCCATTCTGTCAAATCACGCATCCAATTTTAACAGTTGGAATTGTATCCTCCTCCTCCTCAACTAGAGGCTGGCTTCACTGGCAGATATCCTAAGAACTCATTGACCTTGGAAGGATGTAAAGCAATTTTTGAACTGTTAAAGAACAGTGCCGTCAATGTATTAGGCACATGTGGTTTACTTCAACATCATGCATTTCTCACAAATATAAGATTGGTATCGAAAGTAGTCAGGGCCCATAATCTAAAGGGCTTTATAGACTGAAGTTAACATCTTCATTTGCAGCTAGAAATTGGAAATCAGTGCAGATACAGAGCATGGGTGTTAAGTGTTTTCTGTTTTAAAATGGGGAGCCACATATTCTACTTCCTAAAACTTCAAACTGATCTTTAAATGTAGCCTAAAATAGCGCCCATCCTCATAAGCCATGTGTTTGTTACATACATGTGCAGGGCTGGATTACTACAGAGGTTTTGTGCACTTAAGCTCTGAGCCCCGGCCTAAAGGGGGGCCCCTCACTCCAGCCCCGAAAACCCTTATGATAGTCCAGTGCTCCCTGCCTTGCTCTGTGCTCCCGCCATGCCCCTGGACCAGCTAGTCTGACAGGCAGGTCGGGGCAGGCCAGCTCCTACTTGCTCTGCCCAAGGGGAGTGGGGGCTGACTGGCAATGACCATGACGTCTGCTCAAGCCCAGCCTCAAAGGAGCTGCATCAGAGGCTGCTGTGCCACTCCCCCACCCCCAGAGCAGGGTTGGAGCAGAAGCAAGGAGCATCCTGTGGCCCTAGGGCCCTCTCTATCTATGGGGAAGCTTGGCCCCACGATCGGGGATGGGCTCCCCATGGTGGGAGGCAACCCAGAACCCCTAGGCTGGTTAATCTGGCCTTGTCCATGCGGAATGGTCGACTCTTGAATGCTGAACTCTGATAGAAAAGGAGACACAAGGTGGATGAGGCACTATCTTTTATTGTGTTAATTTACACTGGTGAGTGAGACAAGCTTTTGAGCCACATGAAGCTCTTCTTTAGGTCTAGAAAAGGTATGTCATGTATCACAGCAAGGTGGAACAGATTGTTTAGTGTAAGTAGCTAGCACGTATGCTAATCATCTAAAGCAACGATTCTCAACCTCTGTATCACAACACAAGTCTGTCTCGGCACAGTGGGGAGTGTGTTGCAAGCAGGCTGAAAGGCCCACATCCACACCAGGCAGGGGCCAGGGACTTGCTCCCAGCGTGGAGGTCACTGCTGGACAGCTGCTGCCACTGTTGGAGATCAGGGCTCTTGCCTTGGCTGCTGCTGGAAGTCTGGGCTGCTGCCTGGGGTTGGGGTTGTGGCTGCTGCCAAGGGTCAGGGCTGCTGCCATCAATGAGGCTTGTTGGGGCTTCTTGGGTCCCTGACCTGGGGCCAGATTCAGGGCTGGGGTCAGGGCCACTCCTGCATCTGGAGGCCCCACTGGGTGCTGGGCTACAACCAGGCCTAGGCCCAGGGTACATGCTGCTGCCATGGCCGCTAACCGGGGGTCGGGGCCAGATCTGTTGCTGGCAGGATCCCACTGGAGGTTGTGGCCACTGCCAGGATTGGGACCAGGAGAATGCATGGGCCCACGGGAAAAGGATCAGGTCCACAGAGGAGCCTTGCTGTGTCGTGACAGAGCTGGGAAACCTCCCAGCTGTGTCACGACCCAGGAAAGGTTGAGAACCTCTGATCTAAAGGCCATTCAAGGTAGAATGTCCCATTAACACCTATCTAGTCAAGGACACAAAAGGTTGAAAAAAGAGGGGAAAAAATGTTCCTTGCTATAGCTGCTGCTCAGCTGTAAAAAAGCAGCTGGGAATTTAACAGGAAGTTTTGAGTCTTTTCTGGCTGTTTCCTAATATGTATTGGCAGCCTCTCTATCTTGTGTGAACTGCCCATTGCTAACCATCCTTCTTCTGTACCCACAGTTTTGGAAAACTGAAAGACTGAAAATCTAGATCAGATAAAGATGGTGCAATTAAGTGTCATCAGCCGTCTCATATAGATCCCACCGACGGCATAAAATGCATTGTCCTGCAGATGAGGGTTCTACATCCACCACTCCCAAGAGACAGAGATGGGTGGGGGTGATCAGGGACTCCCTCCTAAGTGGAACATAATCATCTATCTGCCATCCAGACTGGGAAATTCAAGAAGTGTGCTGCTTGCCTGAGCTTGAATTCAGGATGTGACGAAGAGTCTGCTGAGACGCCTTGAACCTTTGTACGGCTATCCATTCCTGCTTCTCTAAGTGGGCACCAATGAGACTACCTAGAATGACCTTGAGCAGTTCACTGCAGACTGAGCAACTCTTGGAAGAAGGAAAAAGGAGTTGGAGGTGCAAGTGGTGTTCTTGTCCATCTTTCCTGTTGAAGGAGAAGGCACAGCTAGGAAGCATTGAAATGTGGAAGTAAACACATGGTTACCCAGGTGGTGGTGTAGAGAAGGCTTTGGGTTCTTGTACCATGGGTTGTTGTTCCAAGAAGAAGGATTGCTAGGAGTAGATGGGATCCACCTAATGAAGAGAGGGAAGAACATCTTCACAGACAGGCTTGCTAACCTAGCGAGGAGGGCTTCATACTAGGCTTCCAGGTGAGGGGGACCTATGCCCAGAGCTAAGTGCAGAAGTCAGATCTCAGGAGGCCTCCTGATTCATATTGAAAAAGTAGAGTGTAATCTGGACTGGTGTGCCGGTGTGCCACCTCAGTTCTCCACTCTAGGGACTTAATGCCCTTTCCATATGAACCCCCACTCTTGGGTCAGCTTGTGCCCAGCCACCTTATGTAATCAATCCCTCAACCAGTGAAGGAGCACTCTCACTAGCCACTCATGGAATATCCTCTAGTGAACACCCCCATTCTCAGATACAACCCCAGTAACTCTGTCTTGCAGGGTTCAGAGCACCTCCCTGTACCCTGCAAACTCATTTAAACTTGTCCATCACTTTCACGAAGGAATTGATATGCACCCACTTTGCTCTCAAGGAGGCTTTTACACACATTCTCATTCAGAACTGCACTGCTTTAGACAAAACAAATGTAAGTTTATTGACTAAAGTAAGATTTCAAGTGAATATAAGTCAAACATATATAGAATCAAATGATTAATCAATCAAGGAGGCAACCAAATCCAAAAAAAGAAAAACCCACACTTGCAACTAAGATCACTGTTCCAGTTTGTTATTTATTGTTGTTGTTATTCCAGATGATTTGCTGTCACAGCGTGACCGGTTCCCATGACTTACTCTTCTCTGCATTTATTTCATACCATTCTGTAAGTTCCCCCATCTTCAAAGCATCTGACAAAGTGGGATTTTCTCTCATGAAAAGTTCATGCAAAAAATAAGTTTCATAGTCTTTAGGTGCCACAGGACTCGTTTGTTTGTTTTACTGAACTAGACTAACATATCCCTTTGGATCTTGCTCCACTTTATGATCAACTTACCTGCAGGTTTGGCTGTGATGATTTTGCAGCTGGATTTTCTCCCCTCATGTGGGTAGACTTCCAGTTCTTAGTGTTGCTTACAAGATGAAATCCAGGGAGGAACCTCAGACAAAGGAGTGTCTTACTTTTCACAAGTTTTCCTCAGCCCCCCCTCCTCTGTCATGGGATCAGGTGATCATCCATGTCTCGCAATGGATATGATCTTTCCCTCTTGAGCCAAGGTGCTTAGCTAGACCATGGTTCTTTTATGCATACCTTCACTGGGTGTGTAAACACAGCTCTGTTTTTCTGCCTCTATTCAAGCCATGTGAGATACATTTGGGGACATGACCCAGTAGAGTTTCATGTCTGCACACATGTATGATAGAGGAAATATGCTACCACAACAGTAATGTAGAGCATGCCATAAGCATCCCAAAACACTTGACATGACATACTTTGCCTTAGACCAGACACAGCTATATTGCAAAGGTGAACAGGAAAGCCAAACCAATCAGATTACAAGGTGTACATGGGATGCATCATGTCCCATTAGGGTAATCAGCTAGTTATGTTAGGTGTCTATACAAGAATGCAAGAAGACTGGGAAAAAACAGGGGGGATTGGAATTCCTGGCATAATCAAGGAACAGTTATGTGATTGGAATAACCAAGTCTTGGTGGGGTAATTCATATGACTGGAACACTGACATGGATGGGTATAAACTGTTCAGGAAGGACAGACAGGGCCAAAAAGGTGGAGGAGTAAGAGAGCAGTATGGTAGCTCAGAACTCCAGTATGAAACTGAAGAAAAGCCTGATGAGAGTCTCTGGGTTAATTTAGAGGCAAAGCAAAGAAGGGTGATTTTGCATGGATGTCTCCTATAGACCACCAGACCAGAAAGATGAGGTAGATCCTGGACTTCAGAAAAGTACATTTTGGTCTCCTCAGAGAGCTGGAGGACAGGGCTCCCAGGAAGCTAATCTGAAGGTGAAGGGAGTCCAAGAGAACTGGAAGTATTTCAAAGACACCTTATTAAGAATGCAGAAGCAAACCATCCTGATGTGGAGAAAGAATAGCAAAAATGGTAGGAAACTACCTAGGCTTAAAAGAGAAATTTTCAGTGAGGTTAAACACAAAAAGGAAACTTATAAGAAATCGGCTATGTCCACACATACATCATTATTTTGAAATAAGTTATTTTGAAATGAGTTATTTTGAAATAAGGCTGTTTGGACATGTTGTTTCAAAACAGTTGTTTCGAAACAATGGTGTTGTTTCAAAACAACATGTCCAAATGGTGTTATTTTGAAATAACCATTTCAAAATTACAGCTGTTTCAAAATGAATGGGGTTTAAGCTGTTTCAAAATGACAGTTCTTATTTTGAAATGACAGAGCCCGTTGTTGTGGGGGAGTGGGTGTAGGGGGCACGATCCCCACACTGCAAGAAGGAGTCCCAATTGAGAGGCAAGAGACCAAACCACAATTTTTTGGGTTAACTACTTTCTATGTGACTTTTATTGAGATAAATAAAATTACAGAAAAGAAAGAAGAGAAAAAAAGTTAAATAAGAGGTTAATATTATTCAATTACTAATATTCCTATTGCAAAAATTAAAACTTGCAATTCCTATTAAATTACACTTATTAAAACTCATGCAAACTGTGGTTTTATAACTCTATTTCTTAAAGATCTTCTAAGTACAAATTAATTGCCCAATAAACAGAAAATAGAGCACAAATATCACTGTAACATTTATCCCCATTCTTGTGCCTAACCCTGAATTCAACCCCCAGTTCCAATCCTGATTGATATAATTTAACAGAGTGGGGTTTATGAGAGACAGAGATAGAACACACAGTTTGTAGGCAAAAAGAGCTTTGCTATTTACCACATACATACACTGAAACATCACACTAAAACATCATACACAGCCCAGGACAGCATGAACACCTTGCTTCTCCCCCGGCTCTCCAGACACCATGGATCACTGCCCAGTGAGGCTAGCCATGGGCTGTTTGTGGCTAGGAGTTACAAGGGTCAGCTGGTGTACCTGGTGGGGAACACAAGTGGATTTATTCTTTCATCACACTCTTTCACACTGCTGTTTCCCAATTTGATTGTGGAACACCAGCTTGATTCTGATCTGTGAGGTTAATAGGTTCAGAGCAGTAATAATACACATACACATCCCCAAAAAGCATTTCCCAATTTAAATTCCAAATTTGACCAGAGTATATTTACCACATCTGGATGTTATCTCCGGAGTGACAGACAGCAGACCTGTTTCTTTAAGAGAAAGATAGCAAAATGTGATAGAACAGCCCGGTGTTAAGACGGCTCTGGCTGCAGACCAACAGGACAGCCTTCGGGCTCCTATCTGTTGCCGTCAACCCAGTAGCCCACCGGTCTGGCGTCTACCAACTGCAAGCTCCATGCACTTGGCTGGACCGGTGTTAAAGTGGCTCGACCAAGCGCTTCACAGGACAGCCTCCGGGCTCCTATCTGTGGCCTTAGAAATCAGAGCCCACTGCGACCAGCTGCAGTGGTTGAACACCCCCTGCCACCCCCTTCGGATGTGGGCTCTGGCCCTCCACTCCAGGGTGAACAGGTGAAAATTGAAAACTTAGTAAAAGAATTCAAGAAAAAGAAAAAGAAAAAGATCTGCCAAAGAAAAAAACTGCAGACTCCCTTGGTGATCAGTCAAGGGGTTTAACACTCTTCCTTGTGAAGAGTGGGGAGATGTCTAGGGGGTGGCCAAATCCCCTGGCAACACGACAGGCTGCTGGCCTATCGCTTCTCCAACGTGCCTAAGCCAGAACGCCGGCTTTATGCCTTGGACCCCCGAAAATTAGCATATCGCTTGTTGTCATAGAAACTTACTGACACTGGTCTGGTCAGCAGAGGAACTCATAAGTCTTTCAGCTATAACTCATAAGTTTTGCAGCTGTAACTCAAGTTTTATGGCTGTAATGTATAGTTTATTTTATCACTTTCTTTAGGTCTGGTCCCACTTACTGACAATAACTCTTCTTGAAGGTCATTACTCCCTGCTGTCAAGAGATAACACCATCTAATTGTAGAGGCCTAACAGGCCACATTCCATAGGACAAGCTGAAGTTTGGCCACAGCAAAAGAAAACACAAAGAGGGGTGGAAAAATCCACCTCTCACACCCGTCATTCAAAATAAGAAAACATTGTGTGGACCTAATCTTTTTTATTTCAAAATAACCAGTGTTATTTCAAAATAAAAGAGACATGTGGACATACCCATAGAGGCTTGGACGGGTGACTCAGGAAGAATACTGCTCAAGAATGCAGGAAGGCCAAAGGTGACTTGGGAAGAATACTGCTCAAAAATCAGGTTAGCCAAAGCACAACTTGGATTTGCATCTAGCAAGGGACATAAGGGTAATAAGAACAGTTTCCACAGGTATGTAAGCAACAATAAAAAGATTAGGAAATGAATGGGGTAGGCAATGTAGTGACAGATGATATTGACAAAGTTGAAATACTAAATAGTTCTTTTGACTCTGTCTCCACAGACAAGGTGTCATAGACACATCTCTACATCCTGGGTTATGTTCTATGTGATTTTTCTGTTCACTTGTGCACAGTGATTGTATGATTTGATGGCAACTCGAGGAGGAGGGAGATAGACAGAGCTCTCCCCTAGCAATGTGTAAATAACCAAACCAAGCAGGCATCTGGAGGAGCCAACAAAGATATGCTAATTGATTTCCCTGGCTCCATCCAGACAAAGAGATCACCTCTACCCAGAAAGGGAGGGGTCAAGGGAGTTTTGAAACAAAGAGAGACACTTGGAGGGATTTGGGGCTTTTTGCCTGGGAATCTCCATCTTAAAGCAATTCCAAGCAAGATCAGGGCCCTTCCTGGCCTCAGGCAGAAACTCCCTATGTAGCCTGTTTCTATAATTACTTTGGAATTTAGATAGCCAATATGGATTTTACTAAACTAGTTAGAAGGATAAGGCTCCTGGTTCAGAATCTGACCACAGCTTAAATTAAAATTTACTGGTAAATTAATTTCTTTATGGAAACCCCCTGGACAACAAGAGATATACAAAGTTAAGGTATTTAAAACAATTTTTATTACTAACAGCAGAAAGCATACAATTGATAAGAACCCTAATTGAAGAATGTAAAATGAAATAATAGAGTAAACCTTACTGTATCTGGCAAATCCTATACAGTGAATAATAAACAATACAAGGTGTACATGGGATGCAGCATGTCCCATAGGGTAATCAGCTAGTTATCTTAGGTGTCTGTAGAAGAATGCAAGAAGATTGGGAAAAAACAGGGGGGATTGGAATTGCTGGCATAATCAAGGAACAATTACAACTGATATTAAAACTATAAAATAGCTTACAAATTACAAAGTTACAATTTGCTTATACTCACACTGAAATAAAGATGTTCAGCTGAAGAGCAGAGCTAACCACTCTGTTATTACTTAACTAAAATAAAACAATAAAACTAGCTAAGATAGAGGAAGAGAGAGTAGGTTTGGGTCTGTGAAGATCTTCTTTGAAAAGTTGAGTTCAGGCCTGATGAGATGAAGCTTCAAAGACCCCCTTCATTTTGAGGCCTTAGATACTCATTTTTGCACATCACCTCATTCCCCCTAGTCCAAATATGGGTCTGAACCCAACAAATTATTGGGGTGCTTTCAGATTATTGGTTGGGGGGTTCATGCATATAATTGACGTATTTTCCTCCATTGCCTTTTTCCCTACTTTCCTATTTTCTATTTTCTGCAGACTTGTGGTTTAGACCCTTTTTCACTTGTTTGTCTGTACAACATGATTAAAATAGTCTGTCCGGTACTTTTCCATCCAACTTAGCAGCCTCTGGTCACCCCGCCCCAGTTATCTTCCTATAATAGCATAGCTGGTGCTTAGAGACCATACTGCTTTTGCAAGATTTTATGAAATACTACTATTGTGAAGCACTTGCTTGCAAATTTTCCATTTAGGAAAGAACACAGGCCTAAAGCTAAATTTACTTTGTGCTAACCAAGACACTACAGAACCATAGTTTACTTATGCTAACTAACACACTATGGCTGTGTTTACACACACGGGGTTATTTTGACACAGTTGTTTCGAACTTGTATCGAAATAACACCTTATTTCGAAACAACTTAATTCTAATTAACAGTTTGTTAATTCGAATTAAGGAAAAAAGCTCAAAGCAAAACAGCAGGTTCAGGCAACAGTTATTTTGAAACAAGTCACCATTGTTTCGAAACAATGTGTTCGCACAGCGTTGTTTCGAAACAATCGTTTTGAAACAACGTTGTTTCGTCCCCGCATGGGGTTTAACTTGTTTTGAAACAACGCCATTGTTTCGAAACAACCGTGCATCGTGTGAACAGCCTAAATCTTATTTTGAAACAACCTCTGTTGTTTTGAAATAAGAGGGCTGTGTGAACACAGCCTATGGGATCATAAATTCTTAGACTTCTGTAAAGAGAAATATATATATTTGTATAAAAGATAAAACAATATGCACATGCAAGCTCAATATAAGTATGGCTAAAAGCTACAGCTGTACAAACATCTTGAGTATAAACTTGGACTATGAGGTCAGTTTAGCATTCATGTTTTAACTTTTATGTCCTTGTGGTCTCTCCTAACTCATTTATATTGTGATTCTGCCTTGATTGGCCATATTATCCCTTAGAATTATAATCTGATCAATAAACTAGTCGTCATTTTATCATATGCTGTGTGGTCTTTATTGCATGTGAGTGAACAAGGCTGGGTACAATCCATTTCTTTGTTAAATGTGCGGAATTGAGTGTATAGTGATTGGAAGTGGGTTCCAGTCTCTGTAGACAGTGGCTCCCATGGTGATATCTGATGCTCGGGGGTGCTTGCTGGGGGAATGTTCTTTGTGTAGCCAGAGGGCATACACCCACTGCTTGGGACTGATATGCATGAGAGGCTGGAGTGGACTGACTCAGGAGTGGGTGGTCACCTGGCAAAGCGGGGTGCATTGGAGTTCAGGAGTGGGAATTGAGGGGTTACAGTGGCACACTGGACCAGATCTAGGGAGCAGTCTCTCACAGTGCATCCTGTGTGTGACACAGGGGCAGCTCCCAGACTACTGCACTGGACAGCACAGTTTGGGGAGGAGGTGAGCAGCCTACAGTGGTGAAAGAACAGGTTCAAGTTTCCAGGTAATACTAGGCTGGGGGGAATGGTAGACATGCTGAACAGTGGGGCTAGGATACAGAGTGACCTAGATAGATTGGAGGATAATGGGCCATAAGAAATCTGATGAGATTCAGCAAGGACAAATGCAGAGTCCTGAATTTAGGACTGCTTCTTATGCACTGCTACAGTTCTGCAGAGAAGGACCTGGGAGTTATAACGGGCAAAAAGCTGGATATGAATCAACACTGTACCCTCATTGCCAAGAAAGCTAACAGCATATTGGGCTATATTAATAGGAGCATTGCCAGAGATTGAGGGAAGTTCTATGGAAATTGGAGGAAGGCTATTCTCAGTGCTAGTAGATGTAAGAACTAGGAGCCAAAGTTTCAAGCTGCAGTGGGGAAAGACGAGGCTGGATGTTAGGAAAATCTTTTTCACTAGGATGGTGAAGCACTGGAATGGGTTACCTAGGGAGGTGGTGGAATCTCCATCCTTAGAGCTTTTTAAGATACAGCTTGACAAAACCCTTGCTGGGCTTATTTAGCTGTGATTGGTCCTGCTTTGAACAGAGGCTTGGATTACATCAGCTTCTGAAGGCCCTTCTTACTCCAATCTTTGATGATCACCATTTGAGCAAAATTACACATTACATAGAAATGAAAGAGTAGAACGTTTTGACTGTCCAAAGACAGGATGGAGAGGAAGCTATTAGTCATGCTGAATTTTATTTATCTATTTTTGCAGTGGTTCTCAGCTAATTACTGGCTTTTGGAGTGTGTTAGCATATCACCAGTAAAACTTCACAGAACAGTTCTTCATTAGTCTGCACATCAATGCAGGACTAATTCATGCTTGGTTATGTTACAAGATTATGCATTTTCATACTAAATTGCATCACACTGCTCAGATACAGTATCAGCAGTGTTTAAGACTAATATGTCAGATTTCTGAAACATAATATAAGCTGGCCAAAAACCCCTCTGCTTTCAATATAGCTAATTCCAGTCTATGGAATTGAGCCTTGCTTCAGTGATCTTCTGAATCAGAATCAATGACTGTGGCTTTTACTGTCAATTTGGTTTTTTAATCTCATTGTGTCATCTCAAGGTATAAACTCACTGACTATACAGATTACTATCATATAATTGATTATGTCCCTAACTGAGTTTTTCAAACTTGGGAGTTGTCCAGTTTATTAATTCTTATCTACAATGATAGGAGAAATAGTTTTAAAATTACTTGTCATTTACAGGGCTTTACTTTAGTGTTTTGTTGTTTTAGTTTAGTTAGTGTATTACAGTGTTGCTAGTCTTTATTGGTTATTGTATGCACTTCTCCACTTTTCCCCATGTCACCCCGTTATGTCCCATATCCTTATCTTATCCTCCTTCAGAGCCTCCTTTAGACTCTTGTCTGCTGTCATGCCTGTAGAACACCGTTAGCTGATAACACCTATGTATGTTGTTGGGGGGCATTTTAACAAATCATCCAATGCCTAAGCTACTGCCAGCTATTGAGATGATCAGTTATTTTGCTTATTGCTTATTTGTTGATTTCTAAGAATAGTCATTAGTATCTAGTTCAGCCTAGGCAGAGTTAGGAGGTGGAAGGGGGAAGTATGACTCTCTGTGCCCTTTTGAACCCCACTTTCAATGGCCTTTTATGTGTGGGGGTTAAAACCAGGCAGTCGGCACACCTGCTAAACTAACTGCTCAAAACCACATAACCTTATCTTATTTTGACATTCATTGTACTTTCTACCTTTGTTGGACAATTATTTCCATTTGATCAGCTATGCAATACTCTTTGATTGACACATCTGTGTAACTTCTGGGGTATAAGAGGGAGGTAGCAAGCCTGAGTCAGGTGAATCACTGTGTGGATACATTAAAAGATCCTCAGGCACAGACAGAAGGACTGGCTATCTGGAAATCTGTGACTGTTTCACTCAATGGGTGCCTCAGACTTCTCAGAGTAATAAGTTTTAAGGTACTCTAATCACTTATCGTATTTTAAGTCCTTAAGACTAACAAGGTGAAACTTATTAGTGAAACCATTTCCAGTGGGAATTGCTGAGGACCATTAAGTAAAGCTTTACAGTTAAAATCAGGGTGTTTGGATTTGTCTGTGTTGGTCAGACAGCAGGCAGTCGTACAGCACTTCCTTTATTTATCACCAGATACTGACTTGCAGAAACTATAAGTTCCTGGGAGGAGAAACTTTGGGTAACAGTGTCACCTTGCCCCAGTGAATCACATCAGAGGATGACAAACTCAGGACAAACTGCTGAGTAATGGGGCAGACTCACTCCAAGCTGGTGATCATTCTATCCTTAGATTATACCCAGCCAGGAACAAAATAAACTTCTGTCTCACCACACTGCTTAACAAGAAGCTGAAAATGCAGTCTCCTTAGGTATTCTAGCCTTTGCTTCACCACACAGACCCTGGACTTTCTGGTGAGTGGTTACTGAAAATCAATTTCATCAGACAAAGGTTCGTCTCAAGTGAGGGGCAATATAACCAATATATAACTCAGATCTTACCCAATTGCTGCTTTGTTACCAATCCTTTAATTGCTAAAATCTAAAAGTTTATTTATATGAGAAAAGAAACAGAGAGTTAAAATGGTTAAGGAAATCACATACATGCAACCATTGCAATTTTCTTATACCAGGTTTGAAGCAGTGATGAAAGAAACTGCGATTTTACAAGCCTTTCTGGAAATTACTCAGACAGATTGGGCTCATTAGTCCTTATTTAGAGCTTCCTTGTTAGAAAGGCAGTCCAGAGAAGTGAAGCAGGAAATGAAGACAAAACAGAGATGTTCCCAGGGCTCTTTATACTCTGTTCCATGTGAAGTCACTTGCACTATCCCAAACAACTTCCCACAGCACAGTCTGTGAAAAAGTACCAGCATCAGATGGACTCCAGGGTCATATGAGCAAGTCACATGTCTTTACATATTTTTATAACTCACGGAAGCAGCCATTAGCTATATTCTGGCTAAAGTGTTCATAGGAAGGCTCACTGTGTGGGCATGAACTTTTTCTGTACCCATTTTGAAAGCTGAGTGTTCTTTAATGGGCTATCAACTTGAATAGTTCATTCACATGTGCTGGCCAGGCTGGATGTAAATTGTCCGGTAGAGGTTACTCCAGTACAGACACATTTGAAATACTGGCCTGCATGTTGGTTGATACTACAATGATGGTGTGCTCACTACAAAGTTCCTCCTCTTCTCCCCACAGACAAAACCCCCTTGCTTTAGTGACAAAATAAAACTACCTCAGCTGGAGGTGTAGAGCTTCCTGTGGCTAAGTTAGAGTGACGAGGTGTCACTCGGTGCCATAACTGGGCTCCAGGTGCTATCCCACAATGCCCACCTTGTCCGCTCTGCTCACTGTTTCAAGGTCTGCTGTATTGTGCTGCACTCAGCTACACACAGGCATGAGTGCACACTACACACAGAGTCCCGAGTAGCTTTGAAATTGCTCAGCAATCTGCATGGAGAGCTCACAGAGCTACTGCACAACTGAGCAGGCTGACTTCCAGCAAAATACATTATCCTGTCTGAACTAGAGGGTAGGGAGATGCTCATTCTCCTGGGTCTGTAGGGAGACTAGGCTTTGGGAGAACTCAGAGGGGATCAATCCTTTTCTCCTATGGTAGCATGCAGGTAGTGTGGGCTGTTGCTGGGGGAGGAGTAGGGAAAGATTCCTGATGTGTCATTAAGAGCCAGGGAGAGAAGTGGGGGCTGATGTTGGGGTGTCCCCCCTCTCTTCTCTTCTGGCTGTGTACAGGTCTCCTCTGAGTTGGGGCGGGTGGACAGAGGGACACCAGCTATCTGTGCGTCAGCTTCTGCTTCAGGATTGGTTGCTTCCTGCTGCTGTCTGAACATCAAGAGACAGCACACAGGCACACTCACTGTTCCCCAATATTGTCCATCTGTCTGTCTCGCTCTCCTTCATTTGCTCACTACTTGTCACACACACTCTTCCGGATCCAACACTTCTGTGGGCTTCTTGAGTTTATGTTTAGCCATGTGAGTCTGGCTGACAGGACAGCTGAAAAGCAGCTGTCAATCTAGTAAGATGACCATGAAACAATGGGGTTCAGAAACCTCCCTCATGTGATACTGTACCCCCACCCATGATGCATTGCAAACCCTTCCCAAAATATCCTGCCTACAGCTGTACAGTGGGATACCTACACACAGTGCACTGCTCCCTGTATTGATGCAAGATGTGATAGAGAGTCTGCACTCCACTTACAAAAGGAACATGGTAAGGATACACAACAGTGGTTTAATTACACGCCAACATAACTTGTATTGACAAAACTATGTACGGTAGACAAGATCTCTGTCAATATTCATAACTTGTACAAAGCTGATACAGTGGGGACCCATTAACGCGCGGGTGTCGGGGGATAAGCCCCGGCAACCGTGCGTTAAGCGGACCGTATGTAAATGGGACCAATGTTTCCCCTAAACTCTGCACATGGACATGAGGCAAAAAGCGCTCACTGGTGCACAAATCAGTGAAGAGCCGGCAGCCAGGGACCTAGGCAGCCTGAAGACACGGTCTTTGGGCTGGCTGGGAGCAGTGGGGATCCAGATGCATCCCCAGCTGCTTCTGGACGAGCTGGGAAGCTTCCGCTGTGGGGCCCATCCGGATCTGCTCCCTACCCCCCCTCCCACGGCTTGCCAGTGCAGTGGAAGCTTGTCCCACGGCAGCTGGGGATGGATCCAGATTCCCCCGGGCTGCCGGCGATGGCGCAAAGCTTCTGCCACCACTGGCAGGCTGCAGGGATCCGGATCCATCCCCATCTGCCGCCAGACAAGCGGCGAAGCTTCCGCCGCACTGGCAAGCCGAGGGGGGGGAGGAGCAGATCGGGATGGCCCCTGTGGCGGACGCTTCCCAGATCATCCAGAAGCAGCTGGGGATGCATCCGGATCCCCGCTGCTCCCTGCCAGCCTGAAGACTATGTCCAAGGCTCATGAAAAGAAAAAGGCAGCACTACTAAGGCTCGCTCCACATGTTTCCTGCCCCGGCCAACTTCTGCTTGTAGGCAGCGTGCGTTACTGAGTCCTGCGCATTAACTTGCTGGCTTTGGGAGACATGACCGGAGTGTGCATTAACCGGATCTGCGCGCTAACCGGCCGCTTGTTAACGGGTCCACACTGTATATGTGTACAACCATGACAATCATATTTGACAGATGGAAACTCTCCTCTTAATATTTTATACAGTATTACATAAGATTTGCTGAGAAGTATAACAGTTGTAGATACACCGCTATTGACGGTAATATTTCAATCAGACAGCATCACAAGGAGGCAGGCTATTTCTGTGCACAGCTGGTCTACCTAAAAAAGTGGTCATATGCTTGTTGCTTGTCATGCTTTCCACCCTCACACTACCCACCCCCGCCTTTTGGTTTCATCTGCCTGTTGTTCCCAGGGCCGGCTCTCCTGTGAGACAAGAGACAGACATGGCTTTGGGTGACAGTTCTTAGGGGCGCCTAGCCCCCCTGAAGATCAGGCTGGCTCCCGCCTCCTCAACTCTTTGAAGCAGCTCAGTCACTGTTAGTCAACCTGCAGCTTAAGTCATGTAGGCAGAGTGCACTTTAAATCCCTCTGCAGGCAGACACCGAAGATTTATGCACTTTGGAAAATTGTTTTCAACCTCTATGAGTGAGATGGGGGGGGGGCACCATATCAAAATTTGGCTTGGGGCACCACAACCCCTTGAGTCGGCCCTGGTTGTACTTTATCAATAACTTAGTTTGTAAACTCTAGGGCTGTAGCCTGAGATTTTTGCCATCTCCTTAGTATCACAGAAAAGCAAAAATAAATAAATAAATAAAATACTAAGAAAATATAAAAACCCATATGAGTAAGAAATGGTAAGGCAATGTAGCAGAGGTTTTATGGCAAAGCTAGAAAATGGCATAATATGCAAAAATTAAGGGTAAAGAACTCATAAATCAATCATTTAACAGTGTTTTAAAATTAAATAAATAATTAAATAGATAAATAAATAAATAAAAGAGCATTCAGCAAGAAACAAAATGGAGAGATCATAAAGGGGAAGTTACATAGCTCCACTATCAGATTTAACAGGAAATTCTAAGTAGGTCAAGATGGAGGCAAGCCTCTGAACTTTTGAACTCACTCAGTCCCCCTCCCATCAAGTATCTTAAGGTATCCACCCCCCTGTCAAAAGGACTCGTCAAAAGTATTGATTTTTGTCATGCACTGTCCATGCACTAAGCAGGTGGACAGTGAAGTCACTCTTTTTAATTGGATGAAGATGAACTCACCTTTTTGTGACTGGCCAAGAAGAAACTGGGAGTGGCAGAAATTGCAAATAAAAGGCAGTGCACAGAGCAACTCTTCGGAGATCTCTCCCGCTCCTTACTGGGTTTCAATGGCCTTCTGGCTGTGTTACCTATTGCACTAGGAGCCTAAGAGCTAAGTTTGGACTTAGGCTCTGAGAGCTGGGTTTTAACTCAGTTTCTGAGAGCTGATTGTCTGACTTAGTCTCTGACACAGGGTCGTGTCTCTGAGCGGTGACTCAGGACATTATCCTTGAAGTTGGGTCTTTGTGCCTGGCTTCTAAAGGGCTTTCCACGCTCTCACAGCCGAGCAGCCAACCAAGTCCTGCCTATAGGTCTGTGAGCTCCGCTGCCTTTGAGGCTTTCCACACTCTCACAGCCGAGCAGCCAACCAAGTACTGCCTATAGGTCTGTGAGCTCCGCTACCTTTGAGGCTTCTCCAGCCAGCCTGCCAGCCTGCCTGCTGCTGTTCCAGCTCCGCTCGCCCAGTGACCAGCCTGCCTGCCGTTGTTCCAGCTCCGCTCGCCCAGTGACCAAGCCTGCCTGCCGCTGTTCCAGCTCCGCTCACCCAGTGACCAGCCTGCCTGCCGCTGACTGATCCACTGCGCGCCTGAGCTCCGCTCGTCGAGCAGCTACCCTTGCCTGCCCTGAGTGTTCCAGAGCTGTGCGAGGCCCACCGGAATAGCCAGCTCTTTTCCCTGTCGTCCCACCTTTTGCCTTTCTTTCACCTCCTACCTTATCTCCTTTTCCCTGAACTCCCATTTGCCGTTATCCCTAGGGATCTTGCAATCCAGCGCAGCTTTTCCAGCCTTTTGGGGTAAGCAAAAAGGGTCCCAAGGAGGGGAGGAATGCCCATAGGGAACAGTACCAGGGGAAGCCTAAGCCCTTTCTAAAGCAACTTCCTAAAGCAATTTATCTAAGTTAAGTGAGACAAGTAACCCAGAGTTAGACCTTAAGGAGCAGTATTAAGAATTGAGATCTCTCCATTCAGCCAGTGACTGATCCCCGCTCGCTGAATGTTCTTTTAATTACCCCATTGTCTGTGTGTTATAGTTATAAGTTAAAGTGTTGCCTTTATGTGTTAATTGTACCTATGAACCATAGCGCTTTTATGTTATAAGTTAAGTAGTGCCTTTATATTGTAATTTCCTAGAGTAATTTTAATGCCTTTAAGCCTGATGTTAAGCAGCGGTTTTTCTTAAAGAGACAGTAGCGCTTTAGCCAGTGCTCACAATACATGTTACAATAAAGCCTCTTTTGATCAAAACAAATTATTGAGTCTGAATCTTTGTTGTCTGTGAGTCTGTGCTTGATCAGTGGGCTGTAGCCGTAGTCCCCAACTTGGGACATCTATCCAGGGCGTGGATATTTGTCCGTTTAAGCGAAATAACCTAATTTGGGTTACCTCCTGAGATTGTAATTTAAACCCAGACTGCTGGACGGTCTGAAAATTGATAAATTAAGTGATTGGATTTTGGAGATCAAATTTTTGGGGTAACAGGGCAGGCACTGTCATGTCACTACCTGTTTCTAAACACATAGTATGATGAGGGCCTGGAGCCTGCCTGTAGACTTTAGGCCTTATGGTAATATTTTAAAAAGTATGATAAGAACTGCAGGCTTTTTCTGCTTCGTTGCTTTATTTTGCACTAAAGGCTATAAATAGTTAGTTCTTTCTAAGATTGCAGGTTGATTATTGAATCAGTCTCCCCTAAACTTATAGCAAATTCTGTATATTTGGAAATTTCTGTTTTCCTACTTGATGATATTGAATATGTTGTCTGTTAGAGAGTTGGCTCTATTTTGTATGAGAGATTAAGGTTATATTTTTTCTCCAAGTTAGTTATGCAGTCCTGTGAGAGGATTAGAGTTCTGCCAAACCTACAGCAAAATACTTATTTGTACAAATATATAGGAATGATTAAGTTTGAATGAATACTAGCACACTTCATGGAGCATGTGATTTGCATTGCTATTGTTACAATAGCTGGTAAAATAAAAGGAGAAAATTCAAAAGTGACTAAAAGTAGAAATAGCATTTCTTTATCATAATTGTGCAAATGCCAATTCATCAATTGTATCAGAGTCACAATTAACACATCTGGGAGCTTAGTGACAAGGGTGGGCTTTTAGCCCCTTGCAACTTAGAGCAGCTTTAAGTTGTGCTGACTTTTAATTGCTTTTTAAGGGCCATGACATCAGCGACAATTGCCAAAGTACAGTGCACTCCACCCATAGCCCCTAAACCAGTGTGACTAAAATAGACTATGTCTACACTACAGGGCTGTTAAGTCGGCTTAATAAAGTCTGCTTAAAGTAGACTTTATTCGGTCAGCTTAGCACGTCCACACTCAAAATGCCAGGAGACTGCCCATTTCCACACTGGCAGCTGCTAGGTTGCCCTAGGAGTGGTGCATTGTGGGTATCTGGCCCACAGTGCACCACAGCAGAGGTGCTCCTCTCTTCCGGCCACTCCTTTACTACCGGAAGTGAGTGACCACACCACCCTCCATACTGTGTGTGGCAACAGGGAGGCCAAGGAGCCTGACATAGCCCAGCGATGTGCCAACACAGCACTCCACACTCTCCCTGTGTTGCCCAGACTCCTCTGGCTCTGGAGCAGGTGCTGCAGGGCAACTGCCAGTGCAGGGGCAGGGCGCAACAGTAGTTAAGACTTAAAAACCAGGAAACAGCAGATAGAGGAAGGTGAAGTCAAATCACCTGTTATAATGGGGAAAAAAATCCATAGTCAGGATTTAATCCTGCTTTCACACAATCTAATCTAAAAGAAATAGCAACTTTCTTTCTTTCTTTCTTTCTGCTATTTCCCAGTGTTTGAATCTTAACAACTGCTTTGATTTGCTGTTAGACCGTGACATGATTCTGTCTTATACTCCCCTGCATTTATTTCCTACCGTTCTGTAAATTCTCCCATCTTCAAACTGTCTGATGAAGTGGGATTTTTCTCCCATGAAAGCTCATCCAATAAATAAATGTGTTAGTCTTAAACAGTGCCTCTGGACTCCTTGTTTGTTTTACAACAATATCAGGGGGGTCCTTTGGGAAGGGGAGACACACAGGGTTGGTCAGAGAGGGGGAGAGACAGGCAGGGTCAGGCTGAAAAGGGCAAGGGGGAGACAGGAGTTTGAGCAGAGAAGGGGGAGACACCAAGGATTGGGCTGAGAAGGGTAGGGGGGAGACCCACAAGTTTGGGTGGAGAAGGGGGAGACACTGAGGACTGGGCTGAGAAGAGCAAGGGGAGACACACAGGTTTGGGTAGAGAAGGGGGAGACACCCAGGGTTGGGCAGAGAAGGGCAAGGGGGGAGACACGTGGGTTTGGGCAGAGAAGGAGTGAAACAGGCAGGGTCGGGCAGAGAATGGGGGAGACATGCGGGGTCGGGCTGAGAATGGGGGAGACATGCAGAGCGGGGAAAGATCAGGGGAGACATGCAGAGCTGGCTGAGAACAGGGGAAATGCCGGGTCAGGCTGTGATGCCCAGTCTGGTTCAGAACAGGGGAGATCAGTCAGGGAACATGGGAAGTTTGGCTGTGGTCCACGCAGCTGGGAACACTCTCAGCTGTGTTGTGCCTTTTAGCCAGCCTCCATCCCCATGGTTTCTGTGGTTGGGAGGCCAATTAAGTCGACTTAAGGCAATTCCCCTTCACATTGCCTTAAGTCGACTTAATAAAGTTTACTTAACTGTAAAGTTGACTTTATCAGTGGAAGTAACAAAGTTGACTTTACCTGATGCTAAAGTCGACTTTATTGCCCTGCAATGCAAACAGGGCTTTGTTTAAGTCGACTTAAGGGCCCTTAAGTCGACTTAAACACACAGTGTAGACATACCCATATAGTGCTACAAATCCAATTGTGCTGCTCTTATTCCATTTGGGGATTTCCCTGTTCCAGGGAATCCCAAGCTATCTCTTTAGGGCAGCTTGATGTCTCCTTTGCACGGCTGGAGTGGTGTAAAAAGGTATTAGAGGGGCCAAGAATCTGGCCCTACCACCTAATTATCCCTTTTGGTTCAAAGTGTCAGAAACTCAATGTATTCAGTAAGTTATTTAGTCTACTCCACACTGACACTTTGATAAAACTCAGCTTGAAAGAAAAGAGCTAAATCTTCAAGAAACTTCATATTCCATTAGACAGACACAGTGGGTGAGGTAATATCTTTTACTGAATCAGCTTCTATTTGGTGAAAAAGACAACCTTTTGAGCTTAGACTTAAGAAGAAGATCTATGTGTAAACTTGAAAACTGGTGTCTTTTACCAACAGAAGTTGGTTGAATAACAATAAAAAGTTATTCCCTCAGCCATTTATCATTCTAATATTCTGGGATTAATGTGGCTACAGTTACACTGCAAATATCACTTGGTATTCTATATGAGTCAGATGAAACCCCAAAAGAATCAGTTATAAATTATAGTGCAATGTGTTTTAAGTGGGATCCAACTAAATATCCATTAGCAGGGTATTAGGTCTTTTGGGAAATTATGTCATTTAAGGCAAAAAGGACTCAAACATTAGCCAATGTCTTGGTTACCTAAGAGATTTATTACATGTAATACTCAATTTTTAATCTACTTGTGCTAGATTGCATGTCTTCAATTTTGCTGGAGACTTATGACTACAAAGGGGCAGATCTGTTACTGCTCAGTTTTGTATTAATGATTTGAAACTTACTAACAACTTTATTTCAGTGGACTCACAAACACTAGTGAACCAAATTAAGTTTAAGGGTAGTGTGCCATCAGTGTTCATCTATAACAGAAATTGGTGTCTGGAACTCAAAAAATGGTAGTGTGGTAATCTGTGTTTATGGTTCAATGGTTTTTATAGCAAATTTCCTCAATTTAAAATATATCATTTTAAATGCCATCCTTGCAAACTAGCACTGTGCTCTGCAAATAAGATTTTGATGATGATGACACTGATGATGACGATGATTTTATTTCTTGCACATCACCATCAGTACTGAAGATGCATCATCAGTACTAAAGATGCTGCAGACCATCCTCCTGCAGTTAGACATACACAACCAAATAAATCTAATTGATGGACTGAATATTTTTTAAAACATATTTTTACTTGTTAGCTGAGGAATTTCAAAATGGAAATTACTAAGGATAAGAAACATGGAATACCACATTTTTAGGGGTCCTTGTTAAAGTAGGACTGCACTTTAAGTTGCGGGCAACCCTCATCTTTTCACTTGAGACTGTTCTGGTGATCTCACCCACTCCTAAGGTCCCAGCCATCTACCACTACAATGATCTGCTGCCAACTTAGGGATCTAGCTCCCTACCCATGGTGCATCTGACAAAGTGGGTTGTGTAAGGCAATAAGCTGTGATATCAAATAATGTACCTACTAAACAAAATCTTCTTCCTAGAGGACAGATAGAGGGTTACAGAAAGGGCAACCTACCTGCTAGGCTAACACCTCTGCTTAACATGCAGAAAGTCCTGGGTTCAATTCCCAGGGGGTTGGACTTGGTGATCTCACAAGGTCCCTTCCAGCCCTATGATTTGATTTGATTTCTTTGCAATGCAATATCCTGTGACCTCAGACCATGTGGTCATGAAAGTACAGGTTAATAACAAGCTCTTTGAAACAGTTTGTAAGTTCCCTAAAGCTGTTTGTTTTCAGGACATCACAGAAGTACTCAAAGCAATTGATAAGAATTGTTAATCAAGATTGTAACGCGTCAGGAGTCAAAGAACCACATTATGTTAGTGCAAGCAATTTCCCCAAGATTGAAAATCCTGGAAAAAGGGCTCTCTTATGTTTATGTTAGGAAATTTATGAGTTAATTGATTAGGAAAGTTAGGTACCAGTGTATGTAGCAGCATGATTAAAAGTTAAATGTAAAAAGGTCACAGGTGATAAGTGAATGCTGCAGGGAGAGATGTACCACCTCTCAGACAATGAGGATCAAGATGGCTGAAGAATGTGAGTACAAGGAGTGGAAGCGCCCCATCAAGGACACAGTGCAATGAGGTCTGTAACAGGAACAAAATAGTAAAGATGTCATGTTCGTTACATTTGTGAGTGATGTATGATTACATCAAACATGGGAACAACATGACACAGCAATCTCAATAGACTTGCATGTAGTCTGGGTGCTAGAAAAAGGGTGAAGAGAATGAGGGACTTTTGGTTCGTTCTGCAAACTCCAAGGAGCATCATGTTGTGACCATCTGGACCCCACTCCACCCCCTCAAGCTCATCCACCTGGCCAGTGGGTTGACTTGAGCAATATTGAGGCTGGTAACTGCCTCCCCTCCTGCAGAACTCTTGTCTGTCTGTCTGTGTGTTTTAGTAGATAAAAATGCATAGGTTTTAAAAATGCTTTGTGGATGTTTGTATTGACAATAAATCCAGCATAGTGCTTTATCCCCCTGAATAAGATCTTGTTGTTTATTTAATAAGCATAACAGTTGGAGCCCACAAAAGCTTGTGTGCAAAGAAATCTGCTAGTCTACGTACAGCAAAAACAACGAAAGTCCTGTGGCACCTTAAAGACTCACATGGCTGCCCCTCTGGAAAATTTCTACCCATGGTTGGTGTTCATCTGTTCATTATCACAGCACTGCCTACCTCTCTTTAGATGATTGGTTCCCAACCGGTGTGCCCCAGCACACTGGTGTGCTGCTGCAACTCCTGCAGTGCGCCACGAGCATCCCCTGAGCTGGAGCCACTTTCGCAGGTAGCAGCGCCAGCTGGCGGATTCCCTGGAGTCGCTGCAGCAGTGCCATGGGGCCCCAGCCCTGGCTGTGTGGTTCCCTGGAGCTGGAGCCACTGCCGCGGGCTGCAGCCCCATGTGGCCCCAGTCAGGGATCCCCCAAGCCACGGGTGGCTGCCCGATGTGGGCCTGACCGCGGGTTTCCCTGGAGCCGTGGTGCCATGTGGCCCTGGCCAGGAGGGCTCCTTGGAGATGGAGTCGTGGGCAGTAGCCCCAAGCGACCCTGGCCTGGAGTTTCCCCAGAGCCAGAGCCGCTAGCAGTGGCCCAATGCAGCCCCAAGGGGGGAGGCTCCCTGGAGTTGTGGGCAGCAGCCCCATGAGGTCCCTACTAGGGGTTCCCCCGAGCTGGAGCTCCAGCTGGCAGTTTCAAAACACGATGCCATGTGTCAGCTTCCTCAATGCTTCAAATTGGGGGGGGTATAAGGGGGTGCTCACTAAATTGATATAGCAGTGTTACAAACTGGCAACTGCAGGGGGAGTTAGGGAAATCCCTGGTGCCACAGCTCATGAATATTCATATACTAATTTGAATATTGATTATTTATAATGGCAGTGTGCTACAGCATAATCAAAGGTATCAAAGTGTGCCGCAGCAGAGAAAAGGTTGGGAACCACTGCTTTAGATTAAATAAATAATTTAATAATTCATATAAAATATTAAGATAAACATTTATAAATATGTGTATTAAATATTTATAAATATAACTTTATACTTATAAGTAAATAAATAAGAATGGTATTAAATTATGTTAAATATTTATATTAAATAAATCACATTAAATATACATTAATAAATAAATACTATTATTAATAATTGATCCATAAAATCAGTTAAATTAAATTAAAACAGATCTGAGCTTCCTTTTTTCTCTACCTTCTCAGTTACCATTACATATTGAACTGTCTTACTCTTCATGAAGACTCGTGTCTTTGATCATCTCTGACTGCTCTTTGTTACTCTGTTCACTCTTCCTCCCCAGAAGCCCTAAATCTCACCAAATCCTGCAACTTTATCCTGTAAAAATCTACCCCATTCCTCTTTATTTTTTGTGTTACAAACCTGGTCCATGCTATGGTGATTTCTCAGTTTTGCAGTTCTGTTTAAAATATTGCAATAAAAATTCTCCTCTCTGATGTCTCATACACAACTTCACTGGCATCCACTCACCCTCATATTCAAACTGAGGACTCATCTTTAAGCATTTGAAAAGTATATCCCCAGGCACTTATTAAACCTGATTTCTTCTTATGCGGGGATTAATGTATCCCACACATTAGCCCATCCATATCAAAGTGGATTTGTCCAAAATAGATTAGCAAATGGCAAGATTAAATGGATCTGTTCAAAACAGCCAAAAGCAAAGTGGGAGTCATACTCTTAATGTGGCATAATCATTCAGCTAATGAACTGAGCTGTTGTACCTTTAAAAAAGTTTGGGTATGGTAAAACTCATGGATAAAATAGTTTTCTTGTGCATGAATCAGCAGTAAAGATTGCTGCAGAGCAGCTAGCTCAATATATAACCACCAAGTGACATGAACATGGCCATACAATTGACAATATTTAATTTGACTACAGAATAAATGTTAATAATATTAGGAAAGATTTGTAATATAACAGAGAGAAATAAAAAATACTAACTACCCTTATATGGGGATAATGCCTTATTATTTGTCCCTTAGTCACTGAAAACACTTTCTAGAAATCGAGAAACTACTAGGGAATTTAGAAAAATACCACCAGGATTTAAAGTAGGAGGGAACGGACTGGATCACTGTTCTGGGGCCCACAAATTTTAGGGGCCAGCCTTCTGGGGCCCCTAAAATTAGAAAAATGGGGCCGAACATAGCATTCCAGTGCATTTCCTTTTACCAGGGCCCAGGACCGTCTGTCCATAGTGGGATGTGGGCCCAGGGCAATTGGCCTATGGGGGGCCCTGCAGCTGCCTGCACCACTGGCCCAGAGGCTGGCGCCATGCTCCTGCCCCTCCCCAGGCCAGTTCAGGGGCTGGGCTCTGCTCTCCCGCCCCTCCACTGGGCTGGCCCTACCCACCCCGAGGGTGGAATGGCTGACCTAGGGGAGGGGTGGAAAAGCACAGCCCAGCTTCTGGGCTGGCCTGCTCTGCCCCTGGGGCAGATCTGCCCTCCTGCCCCTCCCCTAGGCCAGGTGTTCCACCCTAGGGGTGGGAAAGGGGCGAGAGGGGAGTGCAGCCACGTGGCTCCTCTGGGACTGGACTGGCCCTGCCCTGGCAGCCTGACAGTGGCCTTAGGGGCTGGCGGGGGACACCCACATTGCCTCCTGCTGCCGGGACCTGCCAGACAAGAGCCCTGGGCTGGGAGCGAGCGCTTCCCACACTGCCCCATAGATCCCCTGACCTCCACTGCCCCATGAATCCCACCATCTTCCCTGCCCCATGGATCCCTCCAGCTCCCTGTTCCCCTCCCCACCCCATGGATCCCCTACCCCATGGATCCCTTTAGACCCCACCAACCCATAGACCCCTACTGCCCCACCCCATACACCCTCCAACCAGCCCCCTCAACACTCCACTCACTCTTCCCCATAGACACCCATCAGCCATCCCCTACTGTCCCATCTGATCCTGCCTCACAGACTCCCACCTCACCCCAAGGGCCCCCCTTTAACACTCCTACTGCCCTGCCTCATAAAATCCTCACCAGTTCCCCTGCTACTCCCCATAGACCTTTCCACCTCGTTCTGGGGTCCACTGCACCAGCTGCCCACCCCACCAGCCCCCCTCCTCACCTCTAGGGCCACTCCAGCAGCCCCCCCCCCATTGCCCTACCTCATAGACCCCTCACCTTGCTCCAGGAGACTTGGGGAAGCCAGCCAGATGGGAGACTCAGGGAAGCTGACTGGGGGAAACAAGATGTCCCGTGACACTTTTAAGACTTAGAAATTTATTTATTGCATGAGCTTTCAGGGGAGAAAATCCTATTTTATCAGTTTCTTTGATTTTCTGTTACAACGTGACCTGATCCTATGACTTACACTTCCCTGCATTTATTTTCCTCTCATTCTGTAAGTTCCCCTATCTTCAAAGCATCTGACAAAGTGGGATTTTTCTCCCACAAAAGCCCATGCAATAAATAAATGTGTTAGTCTTTAAAAGTGCCACAGGACTTCCTGGGCACAAGGAAACTGGGTTGGGGCTGGTAGGGGCTGGGTAGTGGTGGAGGGGACTAGGAAGGGCTATACTGGGGACTGGGGTGCAGACTGGGGAGGGCTGGAGGAGTTTGGGGGGACTGGAATGGGGGCTAGGGATGGAGGGGGTTGTGGAGGTGTGGAGGTGGTTGGGGGGCTGACAGGGTAGAGTGAAAACTGGGTAGCTGGGGGAGGTGGTGGGTAAGGCTGGAGTGGGGATTTACAGACAGGGAGCTTAGGGAATGGGGATGGGGGCTGAGGAGGACATGGGGAAATAGGGGTCTAATGTGGACACTAGTGGGCAAGTTTGGTGTGATATGACTTTGAGGCTGTGCTTTATTTGTGAGGAAAATGCTGGTGGGCCTCAAAAATGTCTACCTGGGCTGGGGCCCACACATGCATGAAAGGGGTCTGGACAATATGGGAAGGGGGCCCAGAGATTAGGAGGTTTCTGGGGCCCATCAAATTATGCTTTAACCACTGAATAACACATGGCATACTATGCAAAATAGGATTAAAGTGGGGTGGCAGAAGGAATGAAATGTTTAGGGATTAGAATAAATAAGGACTGAACACAATTGCCTGTGCAGCAAAATCACTTATTCAGTTCCTGCCTGGAAACTAACTCAAATGTGGAGCAAAAGAAAATGCAATATGGAAGTGTATTTTATAGTCACATCTCTTATTGTCCATGAAAGTAGAGAGAAGATATTGGCATGAACTGAGATAATACTTATTTAGATATTTAAAAGACTTATATAGGGTTTAAAAGATTTTTAAAAATCTATCTCAAATAACTAAAGTACAAAGAGAGATTTTTGAGGCCTAATCTAGTGGTTAACAGATGCACAGAATATCTTCTCATATTTGTAAGGGTAGGCTGGGTTTGCTGATCAACATCTGAGTAAGTGCACAGGTCAATGGTAGCTAGGGCTGCTTTACTTATATCTTTCTGCATTTCAAGCCAGATATATTTGACGACAAGAATCACTGTGTCATAGAAAGTGGAAGAGACCTTGAGAGGTCATCAAGTCCAGTCCCCTGCACTCATGGCAGGACCAAGGGCCATCTTAAACCATCCCTATAGGTGCTTGTCTAATCTGATCTTAAAAATTACCAGTGATGGAGATTCCACAACCTCCTTAAGCAACTTATTCCAGTGGTTAATTACCCTAACAGGTAGGAATTTTTCCTAACATACAACCTAAACCTTTCTTGCTGTAATTTAAGCCCATTGCTTCTTGTCGTATCATAAACAGCTTCTTGTCCTATCATCAACAGTTAAAGAGAATAATTTTTCTCCCTCTTCCTCCTAATAACCTTTTAGATACCTGAAAATAGTTATTATGTCCACTCTCACTCTCCTCTTTTCCAGACTAAACTAACCCAGTTCTTTCAGTTTTCTCTCGTAAGTCATGTTTTCTAGACCTTTAATCATTCTTGTTGGTTTTCTCTGGACTTTCTCCATTTTCTCCAGAACCGGACACAGTACTCCAGTTGAGGCCTAATCAGTGCAGAGGGAAAGAATTACTTTTCATGTCTTATTTATAAAACTCCTAAGTAGTATGTTCCAGAATGGTGTTCTTTTTTTTTTTTTTGGAAATAACATTAAATAGGAGTTTGGCTTTTCCCTGACCCAAATTTATAATACAGTAGCATGTAACGATTCCAAATTGTAATGATTCTAAATAATGAAATGACTAGCTTTGGCATGATTTGAGGACACAGAATGAGGGCACTAAAGACCTGTCACAAACACTAAATTATATTTTAAATGACTGAAAGATCAGGTCCCCAAACATGCAATAAATCAAATACATTAAAAGTTTTTGCTGCAAGTCTTTTCGATCTGCTACACTCTTTTTATATAGAATTATTAATGAGAGTGCTTGAAGTGTATTACTATCATTCTTGTCTAATAATAATATGTCTGTCTTCTTTTCTTTAGAGTTCATCAGACACAGTTTCATATGCCATTCAGACAAACCTTAAATAAGGCATAGATAATGAAGCTAACACCCGTACCTATATTAACGGAACATAATAAGTAGTATTTTAAGTGCACAAAAACAGGACAACGAAGACTATCAACATAACTCTGTGCTCTTGTGTGTATTTATCACAGAAAGTCTTGCTCATGCAAGCACCTGCATGTTGTCTGCATATACTGTCTAAGCATTTTGACTATACAAAACTGTGGTGGGAAACTCACGGAGACTGGATTTATCAGTAGATTTCCTGCTTCCAGCCAAGGTGGTTATACCTCCAGAACAAGAGGTATTTATTTATTGGAATTTTGGCACTTTCATTTCCATGTGCAACCAGGAAGCTGAGGCATGCAAAAATGAAAAACAATTTAAAATAAATTCCTATCTAACCTTTTGGAAGCTCCAAAAGTCTGTTCTTGTCAGTTCTTGTTTTATCAGAACTGGTTCTCTCATTTCTAATCACCTTATCATCAATGTCAGCAATTCTACTGGCTGTTGGTAAAACTCCTTCTCTCCTCTGTCTCCTTCCAGTCAGAGTGAACTTCAGAATTATTACTCTTTTCGTCACCTTTATATTTGCTCTTTAATGGATGTTTTGAGGTGCATAGTAAGGAAATAACATAAGCTTCTTGTGAACCTTTAGTGGTTTTAATCAGACATATCCAAGAAACTGCAGCCCATAGTTTTGTGCAGCACTAGTCTCAGAGGAATTGCAGAAATGTTCTACAGACCCTACATTTAAGTCTAGATTCAAACTGTGATGTATTTGTCAATTGGGTGACTCTGGTAGGTGCTCCACAGTTAAGGAGAAAGCAAAATGATCTTTCCACAGTGTAGACTAATTAAATCAACTCCCTTATCTATCAGAATAAGAATTACATTTTATGCAGTGGCTAGTTTTTGGGATAAGAAATATGAAGGACAAAAGAAGTATCAGTTACAATCATTATAGTCATTTATAGTATATTTTAAAGAAACTGTTGTAATTCTTTTATGTAAAAGGCTGTAAATTTTGTCAAATGTTGGTATATTCTACATTACAAAGTCACTTACTTTGGGTATGTTTTTAGTGGGATCCTGCAGGGATCTGGTTTTGGTCCTACTTTATTTATGATTTTTATCAATGACCTGGAAAAAAAGAATAAAATCATCATTGATAAATTTTAATGATGTCATAAAAATTTGAGGAATCACACAGAGTAATATGGATTGCTTGGTAAATTTAGTGCAAGCCATTTTTAATATAACTAAAGTAAATGTATAGATCTAAGAACAAGGGATATAGGCCATATTTACAAGATGGAGGACTCTATCTCACAAAGCAGTGACTGAAAGAGATTTGGGAATCCTGATTCATAAGCAGCTGAACATGAGCTCCCAGAGTGACACTGTGGCAAAAAGTGTTAATCTGACCTTTAGATGCATGAACAGGGCAATCTAGAGTAAGAGTAGAAAGATTATTTCACTGGTGTGAGCGCTACTGGAATACCATGTCTGGTATTGGCATCCACAGTTCAAGAGGTATGTTGATATGCTGGGGAGGGTTCAGAAAATAATCATGAGAATGATTAAAGAAACAGAAAACAAGTCTATTTAGTTGAACAAAGAGAAGATTAAGATCACAGTCTATAAGTATTTACATGGGGAACAGAAATTTGATAATGGACTCTTCAGTCTAGCAGACAAAGGTGCAACAGGATCCACTGGCTAGAAGTTGAAACAAGACAGATTTAGACTGAAAGTAATGTGCAAATTTTTAACAGTGAGGATAGTGAACCTTTGGAACAACTGGTCAACAGTCATGGTAGATTCTACAACTAGCAATTTTCAGGTCAAGATTGGATGTTTAACAGTAGTCATTAGAACAATTATTCTGGGTAGACCAGTGGTCCATCTAACCCAGTATCCTGTCTTGAGACAATGGCCAAAGCTTGATGGGAACCACTGGGAACAAGAAACGAGAAGAAATGCCTCCTTTATTCATGGGAATAGATAGGCATCTTTATAAGTCAAATTATTTAACATGTAGTAATCCATTATCATTCAAACAGAGTTCTGTTTTTCTTTCAGAGAATTACTAATGGTGATGTATCAAGACTGTCAAGATATTGAGTGATTAATTTGACCATTAGGTCTTGAATGCAAATCCTCAAAAAAACACTTCTTCTGGCTCTACATCTGAAAGGATTGTCATCCTTCAGTCAATTCTTACTGGTCATATGAAAATATATGTTCACAATACAGGGAATATCTGGAGAAGTTTTTCTCAAATTTCTCAGAGACCCTTTTTCCAATGAATTTTCTCCAGTTTATTTAGAGTACGAAGTACGAAGATGGTTCTTCAATACCCCTCCTTTGCATTTGAACCAATCCAATTGGCTCCTGTGGAAATTATCTTCTGGGAATATTGGCATCATATAACCTCTTCAGAAGTTCTTTGGCGGCAGTTGATGTTGGGAAGTCCACAGAAGCAGGTTTTGGAGCACAGTCTTCCAGAGAAAGGGCTCTCTCTCTATCTCTTTCTCTCCAGTCTGCTGGCATAAGGATACTGGCCTTTCCTTCCTCAAATCTTCAGATTTGACATAAACTTTTGCCCTTTGATAGTTCTCTATTATAAGCCAGACTAGCTGTAACCCATCAAAATGATGGGGGAAAATCAAAAGGGAATTTATGAAATACTTATTTATTTTAATAAATTAATAGCTCTTAATTATGACATTATTTTTGCAAAAGTTCTATGATCAGCTAAAACTTTTCCTTGGTTGTTCATATCCTTCATGTAAGATTTCAGATTTTCATGGTTTCTTCCCCGAATGAGAGCCACATACAATTGTCTGAAGAGTCAGCTTGAAATATTAGAAACAACTGAAAACATAGCTGAAAGCTTTATAATTTTGACAAGTTCCAAAAGGGCATCCGTGTCACCAGAGTGAACTATCCGTGGGTTTCACTGGCTGTTACTGTCCAATTTTTAAATCCTCAGCCATTTCGCCTTTATGAATTACAATGAAGTATGCAGCTACAGTAAGGTATATACCTGTGCCATGCCAAGACGCCTAGGCCATTGTGATGTCAGAGGTGACTCAACTAAATGCTCCCAAGGAGGTTCCTTGGGAGCAATTAGTTGAGTCACCTCTGACATCACAATGGCCAGTCACATGGTAAACTTCGCATCACATATGCACGCACATAGCAGATTAGGAGAGTTGATTTACAGAAATGAAGGCCTCTGCTTCTCTAGGCATTTCTTTGTCAAACCACTAATCTGTCTAACTACATAATAGGGCCAAGAAAGGGCCCAAAGTTCTTACTCCTATGACTGCTGCATTGTGTCAGCAAAGTGATACAGCCTCATTGAGAATAAAAGGGTAGCTGTACTGGGAGAGATGTGGGAGCAGGACAGTCTCTTGTGAATAGGTGGACTTGTTTCACAGCTAGAGCCACAGATGTTTTCATCTGCATAAAGCTTTAAGTGCATTAGTGAGCTTTTTGATTTTAAGAGAATAAAAGATACAAAGAAACTGTGAGAAAAATCACACCTCCTTCCTTTCAGATTTGAACACATAGGATTTACAATATAAACCATTAGACTGCACACAATCTTTCATTAGAATCCATGGGAGAGGAGATTATTTTTTGCAATAGGAACATACTGTTGTGAAAATTACAAGTAAAAATTAATGAAACAACTGAGGTATAAAGTGTTCAACTCAAATTTTTCCTTGATTGTACCAAGAACTGAACATGTACAATTTCATGCAGATCAATAAAAATATAAAACACCAACAATTTTCTGACAATTTAGCTACTTATTTCTCTGTGAATAAGGCACATGCAATAATCTTTTTAAATGTGATGTTAGAATGCTTATTATGGCTGTACAAAGACACAAAAGCATACAGCCGCAATGCTTAGTGTTGGCAGGGTGACAGCCGGGACTCTTCACTGCCTTTATTCCTGTATAGACACCTGATTTACCACTATACTGCTCCACTGATGTCAGTGGAGTTACACTGGTGTAAAACTAGAACGCACTGGTGAATCAGGCCCTATACCACTAGTGCACTTTTTCCAAGTACGTTCAGTTCAGTACCTGATGCTCAATATAATTTCCCTTGTTGTTTGTTACATGAAATTAAATACTTGCATTTCATTTCACAACTTCTAGCATAGAATTTAACTGGTGACATGGACAGCACTGAGTCTGCTTGTAGTATTTCAGTGAACTGGCTCTTTCCGCTGATATCTGAATCTTGTACTCCAGTCCCTAATATTTCATTTAAGGAACATAAGTTTCTAAGCCTTTTGCTTGTGAATAACAACTTCAGGTAGTTGGTAAAGGGGTGAAGGGAGAGGGAAGGGAAATATTTAATGAAGATATGGCAAAATGTTGTTTCAATTCTTTTGCTGATTTTCTTTTTTAAGTCTGAGTGCCACTTCTGAGCATGCTTGAAAATTAAGAAATTATATGAAAAACAATACATTTCTGGGCAGATTCCCTTTTTACATATATATACCTATGGGTAGAGTTACCAGATACCAAAGCATGGAAAGGAGGACAGGGAAGTACAAAAAGGAGGACGTTGGAGAACACATGGAGAAAATGTAGTATTAATATAATATTCTTCTGTTTTTAGGAGGCCCTGGAATGCTTTCCCCTAAAAATAGGGTGTTTCAAGGCATCCCAGCATGCTTTATCCCCGTAAGTAAAAAGCTGGACAAAATCATGTATTTTTAAAATGCCTGCTAGATAGAGGACATGATGGTAAAAAGGAGGACATGTCGTCCTTTTGCCTGACATCTGGTAACCCTACCCATGGGGGGGGGGGAGAAGGTAGGAAGGAACCCTTTTATGGATGACCACCCCCTGAGTTTCCTGTAGAACATTACCTTTAATAGAAGGTTTAAAAAGCCATACAGATCACTTGGAGAGAGGTCTCCCAAAGCCGTGGAGAGAAAAATAATGCAAATTTTCACCTTTGGTGAAATCCTACCCCAATTGATGTCAATTGCAAAACATCATTGAGTACCTCTTGTGTGATGATTATTTCCTGACATGTTCAGTTTGGGACAAGACAGCCATTATTCTAATGAGAGAAGATAAGCACTTCCAATACTTGAATGTTTTGTTTCAAATCTTTAATACCTTCTAGGCTTTCCAAAGAAAGTGTATTTTTAATGCTTTTAGTGCTCAAGACAATACACTGTAAATGTTTCCGCTCTTCAATGCATTATGGTTGTAATTAGAGAAATGCCACATGAAAACATGCTGGGGAAAAACATCTTGATAAGTACACCATCTGTTTTCCCATCAATACTTGTTTTTGTTTTGTCTTTGTGGCAAAATAAGCTGTCTTCAAATGGCATTCTAGCTATCCTTTTCTCATATATCTCATAGCCAACTCAGTTATAGGGGCAACGTTATTCATGTTGTTGTAATTGGTGTTATTATTTAACCTAAGGGTGCCCATCTCTCCTCTGGACCCTTGTAGATGGGGAACCAAGGCATAGCTCTGTTCCCCAACTACTGGGCCATCCTCTCTTCCCTTAAACCATATTTTTGAAGTTGATAATTTCAGTAACAGTTCCCTTAGATGAAAGTTGCATTGATTTTCCACAAGATGGCAATAGAAGAATCACAGCAGCTGTATTTTAATTAATAGAATCTAGTTAATATATACTTTGTCTATGCCAACTACATACGCATGTTCGTTGAAGAGGTACCTTCCATGCTGTACTGTGCCATAGATGTTCTGCTTAAATAACTATACAATATGAAGCAATAACATGGCTATAGATGAATGATTTGTTGGCCAGTATATTACTGATATTATTAATCAAAACTAAATTCTAACAAACATCTTTCACTCTGAAAGTTAGATTTAAATACTTTCGTAGAATCTTCAGATTAATTTCATAATACAGACTAATCAGAAACTTTTAAATTTTATAGCAGAATAAAGAAGAGCATTAATAATGTTGCCATAGTGTAGATAAAGCATTATTTTTCAGTAGGCATCCAGAATATTTTTTTAAAAACCCAATCTATATAATCTTTCAATTTATAAATTACAAAATTTATGTTTATCTCACTATATTACATACCAACATCCATGACTATGTTTTTATTCATAAACATGCACTGTATGAAAAATAGAAATTAAGAACTGACCCTAATCTCTGCCTCAAACTCAAACCAGTCCTCATTTGTGCAGGTCTAAGACTGTTGTACTATTTATTTCTTCACTGTTGACAACATGAACAAGGCTGCTCTTGCAATATTTAGGTTTATCTGTTTCAGTTGGGAATTAGAAAGTGCCAGATATCAGCTGTACTCAACTCACACTTCGGGGTGTAAAACTGTTCTAAAAGAGATTTTGATAAGCAGAATACAAACTCTTGAGTGCTCGGCTGAACTGAACACTGCCTCTCCCCTGCCTGCAACCCCACACCATCAACTTTAAGAAATTTTTTATGAACTCAGGAGTCTGCCTTACAGCACCCTGAAAGCAGATTAGAATGCAATGACCCTCTTGACGGATTAGACTCTAAGGACATTCTTGGCCTTTTTGGGCCCCATTGCAGAAGTAGAAACACAAAAGCAGTCTTAGAGTCAATTTAACTGAGCAGTATAAAATGTCCTGCATAGTGGATTTCTCCAGTGGTGAAACATTGCAGTGGCTACTTGTCCTCCAGTCCCTACAGAAGCAAATGCCATTTGACCAAGAAACAGAGATTGTCCCTGTACCGGATCCCCACTGGTCAGAGTAGGCCCATGAGGGCAGAGATAGCTAGGTGTAAGGTACATCTGCTTTGAAGCTGCTCTGCTTAATACCATAGACTGACCTATTGGCAAGGAACCTCAGGACCTGGTTCAACACCACTATTATTGAGCCTTATGGGTGTTAACCATAGAGGTTAGTTGCAAGCCTCGAACCAGAAACTTCCCAGTTGGTCCACCCTTTGTTGCTCAGTACCTTTCCTCCCTGGGACTACATGTATAAATAATAAACACAAAGAAGTTCAGTCTGAGAGATATGCAGGATTAGGACCCTTTAAAGGTTACTGCTAATATTATCATACCCAGGATTTTATTTTTCAAAATTCAAAGCTTTGGAATAATTTCAGTTCTTTACAGATTTACAGCTTACATGAACTTGGGGGTGGGGGTGGGGAATTCAATAGAGGTTTATTGTCTCAAGTGAAAAATGTATACAACATTGGTGAACTTCTTTCAGTTATTCTACTGTTGTCTGTTGCTTAATGAAAATTCCATTATTCCAGTCTTCACAGATGAAAATGCAGAACAAAGGGTTATAAATCCTAAAGGCAGAAAGACCTCCTTGATCAGACCTCAGTTTCAAAGAACAATCCATCATTTCTGATTAAATAGATTCATTGGCAAATAATAAACTATCACAATCTCTTGATTACAGTGAAGTACAAGCTTTTCAATTTTGTTCTTTGCATGCTTTTTGAATGCTTCACCTTCCAAGAAGAATCCTGGGAAAAAAATCATATGTGGCGTGAGTAAATGAATAATGTAACTAAAAATGTTTTATTATAGATTTTTTTTCAGTTAAATAATATAGGGTCCAGTACTACTTCCAAATGACATTTCCAATCTCTTAAGCATACCACATGTTAACTATTCAAGAGAAATGATAGATAAATATGAAATTGTATTTTGGAACACTTCCTTTGTCTTGCCTGATAAATTATATGGGTTGTTAGTTTTTAGATGTGTGTCATTTTTTTATGACAAAGTTGTCATTCAGTTGTCCTGAATGTTCTGAGTACTGAGTTAAAACATTCACAAGAGAACCATATTATATCTGCCAGGATGGGCCTTGTCACTATGACCATGTGATACCAAGAGACCAACAGTCATCCAATGCTTCCCACTCATGATGTGGGGAAGGCTTATGGGCACCCTGCCTCTGCTCCCCGTTAGTTCTTGGTAATAAATTAATCTCAGGCTGAAGTACTTAAACTGTAAGTACTTTGTGGGGATTTATTTATTTAGTCATTTCCAAACAACACATGCTTTGTGGGGAATTATTTAGTCATTGCCAGAAAACACTGGCTTTTAGCCCAAACTCTTTTCCTTCATTCAGATGTCCCAGAAACCTCTTTCTTTGGGTCTCCATTGGTTCAGTCAAACATTAACTTCCTAGAAGCCACAGTCTGTATCAATTTAGGTTAGTTGCAACCTAGGAACCAGATTCTCCACAACTGATCTTCTTTTGTTGCTCGTTCAGAAGGCAGCAAACCACTGAGTTCTGGGATAATGTGATATGGGTCTTCCTCATCATCACCTATTGAAGTTATTCTACTTTAGTTGAATTAAATATTAATTGGGGCAGACAGTGGGGCTCATTGTCTGCCCAGTGGTATGCACACTCTTCTGAGAGGTGGCAGATCCCTATTCAAACCTCTTCTCAACAGGCAAAGGGGGACTTAAACTCCGGGTCTCCCACATATCACAGGAGTCCCCATAACTACTGGACTAAAAGTTAGGCCTCCTTTCTCTTTCCTCGCCTTTCTAAGCTGTTTTGTATAGACAGTCACATGTATAACTTAGGCAGAGATGAATCCTATCTTCCTCTGGTTCAGGGATTGCTCTAGGGCTTAGGCAGGCCAGAAGACAGGCACCTTGAGAGAGACAATAGTGCAAATACTCAGAGGCAAGATCATAGGTTCTTAAGAAACTTTTACTGCAAAAACTTATGAATTGAGTGAATTTAAGACCCTACAGGTTTAGGCAGCTGCCAAGAGAGAGTTTTCTAATTTGCAATGGTGCCTAAAAATGGGACTTAGACACCAAAGTGGTTCTTGGCACCTAACTTAAGTGTCTAAGTCCCATTTGCCTAAACCTGTAGAGTCTTAAAGTCTGGGGGTTAGGTGCCAAGAACCATGATGGCTCTGAACCTTTCCCACCTGAGAGACAGGGTGCAGTAACCTGAGGCATAATATGAGTAAGTCTTTATGGACAAAGCACCAGATCCAATGCCCATTAGAGACAGTGGAAAGACTCCCACTGGTTTCTCTGGGCTTTGGTAGGTCTCAAAGTTCTTGTGCATGGGCCCTGTGAAATCCAGACCAGTACAAATCAGTAAATAGAAAAGGAAACCTGGGAGCTGTAAAGTAAACCATATCTTGCAACGGCTAAAACTGGGGAGTCTGGATGGTATAGCAACAGAGAGTGGGGCATACAAACATGCCACCTTTATGTAAGAAGTACTGTCAGATCTGAGTAGCAACTGTGAAAGCTGCACCATACAACAAAACCTAATAAAAGCTCCCCTCTGTGTGTAAGTGACTCTGCATAATAAGTCAGGTTAGTGCCAGAAGAATCTTCTTGTATGGATACACATTTTCAATAATATTGCAGTAATTACAACAGCCTTTGTGCCCATCTATGTAAGGAAACTAAAGATGGTTTAAATATTCTATATGGTCTTTTCATCCTCTCATAGCTTTATGTGAAAGTAATCGTTCAGATCAGAAACAAATGGAAACTTCTGTGATCCTGATGTGTCACCCCTGCAAAGAAAAATGCACAGCTGGCCCATACCAGCTGATCCAGGCTTCCAGGACTCATGTTTATGGGGCTGTTTCATTGCCATAGAGACTTCTAGGCTTAACTGTAGGATGCTCCCACTTCACCAGGTCCTAAAACCAGGACTCCAGACAAAATCCAGAGCCTACACAGTAATGAAACAACCCCACAGTTTGAGTCCAGGAGCCCTAGTCAGCTGACATGGGCAGCCATACTTTTGTTTTTTTAAATTTTGTTTTATTTTACTGTGTAGACTGACTCATAGGATCAAAAACTGGTGAAGTTTGGACAGTTTTTATTGGAGAGCTATAGAACAGCTGAAGACTAGAAATGGTAGTTTGGAAGCCTCAGTGTTCTGAGTTTCTCAGAACTGAAGCATTTTGACAGGAATTAGGGTAGACTTGATAGGCTTCCTCCCTCCACCACTCCCCACCACAAATACATAGGCTTCAGGGTGCTTAGCTCAGGCAACAAAACTCATTTCATCTTGTAACAGAACTGGTGCCTAATGTACCATAGCAGCCAGTCTCCTAGGTGATTTTCTTCAGCACAGCATCCATCAGCCCAACAGTGCTGTTCCCCAGTGTTGAATCTTAACAACTGTTTTGATTTGCTGTGACGGTGTGACCTGATCCTATGACTTACACTTCCCTGCATTTATTTTCCTCCCATTCTGTAAGCTCCCCCATCTTGAAAGCATCTGTAGAAGTGGGATTTTTTTCCATGACAGCTCATGTAATAAATACATTTGTTAGTCTTTAAGAGTGCCACAGGACTCCTTGTTTGTTTTAATGATTTTTCTGTCTCTCCTTTTCTTCCCAAGAGAAACAATGTCTAACCGTTTGCATCTCACAGTGAGATAGAACAGTTCTTTTGGTACCTGCTTGGGGGTGCATATTTCCCCAATCCACAGAAAACCCAATCAAATTCATGTGGGTGAAGACCCTTGTGGAGTTCTCTCTAGTCTAGATCTTTATGTTGGGGGACATGATTTGTCCCCTGTGGAATGAGCAGTGGGTACAGTTTCTAAGACATGGATGTTAGGTGACTTGCCTTAGACCAGAGTCACCTGTGTAGCAGTTCTGTACTTTCATAAAGGTTTGATGGCACTCTGCTCCCCAATTTCATCCCACTGGCAGCATTTGCTCTGTTGGGAACTCTATCTGCTGCTGCCTGAGGAGCCCACTCCCTTTCCCCAACCCATGTAAAAATGGATTCTGCAAAGGAACAGGGTCATGGAAAACAGAGTGATGTGTCAGACTTTTACTTTTCAGCAGATCCACCACCATGTGCAAATGAGGTGAGAGGGGAACAACATGCATAAGCAACAGTCCTTGCTACCTGCCCCTTACAAAGGCCCTTCAGAGGTGCTATGGTGGAGATTATGGCCTACTCCCCTCTTTCTGTGGAAGGGGAAGGTCTATTTGCAAATCTTGCGCAACAATCCCTCCCCGCCCCCCCAAAAAGAAACATATGAATGGTATTTTAGGGTGAGTAAGTCTAGATAAAAATACTCAATCTTTACATATAGCACTTTGCTTAACCAGTTTGCAGCATTTTTGTTGATATTCCTCTATTTTTTAAAGGAGAGCAAGACAATCAGTGCATCTGTACCATGAAAACAAAAATTGTGAGGCCAGCTCAACCACACTTCCGCTGAAGAGATATTTTAACTAAACTATAAATGCAGCACAAAGTGCTGTCTAGACATCTAATTAAGCATTCTCACTGTAGTGGAAATCTATCTATCTGTGTGAGTGCAAAAGGCTACCATGAAGGATTAGATAGTGAAGTCCATATCAAAATGGACAGAAAAGTAGGAACTGCTTGCTGTTAAAGGTCTAATTAGTGATTTCTGTACTGTTCTGAGACTAAGTAAAGACTAGTGAGGACAACTATTTCCCATGAGCACGAAGCAACTATGTAACCCTTCTGCCAGGCCAAGACCATAACAGCAAAAAGCTGTATCTTGGGGTTCATAACAAAGTTAAAACACCAACTGGCTTGAGCCCCCACTGGTCACCTGGGAAATCACACCCCATTCCCTGGGCTCCCTAGAGGGTGATACTTCCTCTCTTGCAAGCACAAGTTTGAGTGTGGTACATAAACCTTTTAATAATAATACAAAAACATATATAAAAAGAAATATGAAAACCAGCACTGATTTGAGGAAGACAGTGCAATGCAGGACACACAAAATCAATAAATAGAACCCACTCCACCTCAGTGTATATAGAACGTGTCCTTCACTTTTATCTTGCCACCATACTGACCATCATAGATTTAGAATCCATGTCTCAGAGAAGTGGGCATCAGCCAATCCCCTGCAGTTGTCTTCAGCCACCTCTGGATCTCACAAAGCCCCATCTGTTGGCTCTCCCCATCAACAGATGACAGCCACCCATGGCTCCTGTCACTCACTGGCACCACCATACCAGGCTCTGCCTATGGATTGCTCCCACCAGCCACTCACTGACTACCCACTTGCTGGCTACTCCTGCTGACTACTCCTACCAGCCACCTGCTCACTGGCTGCTCTCACTGGCCACCTGCCCACCCTGTTGGTCCCATCAGCCACAGGTACCAACTTCTGCTGGTCCTCAGTCAGCTCTCCTGATTCATCAACAGATTTCAGCCCTCTATTGATTTCAGCTTTTAGAGAATTTCAGCCCTCTTGTGCAGTGGTTCTCAACCTTTTGCAGGCTGCAACACAGTTGGTGGCATATCACAACCCTACACGACACAAAAATCCACTCCCCCACATCAAATCCAGCCAGCTCTCTGACTTTCCACAACACACTTACCACTGTGTAGCAACACAGCAATGTGTCTCAACACAGTGGTTGAGAGCTACTGCTTTAGTGATTTCAGCTGTGTACTTCAGCTCTCAGGACACAAGAAGCATGTTTCTGCTCAAAATAACAAAAGACTCCACAAGGAATCATTAATTTTACCTTTTAACTACAGGAGAGGGATTAGGCATTACCTCACACACAGCTCCTCACCAGCACCCATACAATCACAGGACCAAACTGCTCACCTTTCTTTCTTTACAATACTGAAAACCAGGTCTGCCAATGTTCTGACCTCTATTTTGGTAACTGTGACTTTTCCATCAAAGCTGGCTAGCCACAGTTCATACGACCAAAGGACATATCAAATTAAAAGACAACGTTTCATGGTTCCTTAAGTTAAAACAAAAGGAATTTGTAACCCAAACCAGCCATACCATTATGCTCATCTCCTGGGTGGGTTTATCTATATACAGTGAAACTATGCTAAATACTTAATTGTACTTATGCAAATACAATGCCCATGCAAACAAGGTGTCTTCCGTTCAGCTGGCTGAAGAGGGGAAACACCTAGTCATTCAGACCTCGTTTACAAGTATAAAAACAAAGGTGGCAGTCATCTGTCTTTGTCTTATGTTAAACCTGGATCAGTAGTACCTGTGAATTAAATAGCAAGAAATACGATCTACTGCATTCTCTTTAATGCTAAATTCTAAATTCAGAACCAGTGAGATGAACAAAAAAGACATAGAAAATCACTTTTGGTTTGGATCACCTTGAAGACATTCTTGATTCAAGAGAACTCAAACATTTGCCTTTATTGTTTTTAATCAATTTAAAAGTTACTATAAAACAGGAACAGTTTGGAGATGTCACTCTGGATTTGAGTGCCAAAAGGAAAGTTTTCTTTCAACTCTGCTGCTTGGGCTTGCCCTACTTAACAAAGCAAACCATAACCCCTGAAAATGCCCACATGCTGGCATTTTTTGAAAATAAACCTTCAGCAAGTGTAGATAAGAAGAAGGAATATGAGAAAGTGAATGAACAATCAAGAAATGTAATAATAGTAAACTACAGCTATAGGAATTCATGTGCACATGAAGTCACAACTAAGAAAATTACTAATACTCTGCTTAGTGATCTATATCAGACATTGATTCCTTAGCCAAACTAGTGACAATAAAAGTTAGGGTATAAATAGCTGTTTCGATTAACAGCACTAACAGTTTTTAGCCCGAGATGATGGTATTCCCTCCAGAAGAATGAACCATTAACCCATGATAGGGGATTCAAATTGGGATTCACCTTTCCTCACACATAAACACTGCTTCATTAATCCAAGATGTCAACTTCACCATGAAAAGTTCAATAGCCAGTTCAAAAAAAAAAAAAAAGGACATCACTGTCTTGCCTAGCTATGTGGTTCAAACTGAATATACTCCAGGTGAGAGCCAGGCAGGGGATTGGGTGGCAACATGACCCTGCCAGGGGGCCATGTTGCCACACCACCTAGGGTGCCCCTCTCAGGAAATAGAAATAGCATGTCCCTACACAGGGCATGCAATTTCGATTGGAGGGGCTTGACTCATTTCAAATTATTTTTCTTTTATTTCAAAATAAGTCATTTTGAAATGACATTTCAAAATAAAACTTTGTGTGTGGACATAGCCAAAATGTTTTACAAAGTTTTACAAAGGGCCAGATTGTGGTTAGCCTCTCTCTTGCTCTGTGAGGAAGTAAATGGTCAGCAGAAACCTTCTCTTTCAGTCTGCACACCTGTGCATGGAAGAAAGTTGCCCTTGTCTTTCTGATCCCTGAGTGCAAGAATTTTGTATGGTTGACAAAATATTCCAAAAGGGTATAGCATGGGAGCTAGGCCTAGGGTTTTACCTACTCCCTTCTGCATGGCTGACAGATTGAAGCTGGTAGAATTAGGCTAAACAGTGAAAAATGAACTGCTCCTAAACATATTATCTTCAGTACCTCAAAGGTATTTTGCCTCTTTTTGCCCTTCCAAAAGAGAATGTCTCCAGAAAATACTCTCAAGGCAGTGACTGGGCTCCTTCACCACAACTGTGTCAAGCAAAGTAAAGCTCTAACAGAGTCATTGTAACCATTTGTATTTTAAATACTACCCCCATTATCAGATCTAAAACAATTGTAAACAGCAAGCTAACATGAGGCATTTCTCTTAACATGCAGCTTTAATTATTAACTTGATTCAGTAACTAAATCAGTCATACAAATTTGCAAGTCCACACAACTTATTGTTAATTGTATCTATACTACTAACCATGAAAACTGTAATGGCTTAGTTATTAGATAGCATTACTCCTTCCAAATGCTCTGAGGAACATTTGTAGTGTCCCATGGAAGTGCTTCAAATAATAATAAATGGATGTTAATGAAAATGGAATTCAGTATTACAGTTCTAATTAGCCGCTTATAATTAATTGGACACATTATGACCTGTGTTAAATTTTTTGGGAATGAAAAATAATATCAAAGTGAAATAAAATTCAGCATTACAATTTTAATTATCCCTCTGTAATTAATTGTGCTAAGTAAAATTTTGGGGGAGAGTAGAAAATATTAAAATGAAATAAAATTCAGTATTACAGTTTTAATTATCTCTCTATGATGAGTTGTATATATTATGAGCTATGTAAAATTTTTGGGGAGAGAAAAGAATATTAAAGTGAAATAAAGAATAGTTTTACTTAGTTGCTATCTCCACGAGAAAGGCCAAGTCAATCAAAACCTTTATTCTTAATAAGAATCAGCTGAAAGTCAGTACATTTAAATTTGTAAACAAGCTGGCAATTTTCCATGCTAGCACTGGTAATGACATGGCACAAAAGTGTGTCAAAGTTTCCTTGACGTGATGAGTTGATGTTTATTTATTGAACTAAACAGGTATTTCTTGCGTATGCTCCATTTCACCACCAGCCATAGTGAGTATGGGTTGTGGAATGAGGGAAATGGGGGGGGGAAGTTCCTTGGCTGCGTGAAACTATGGGTATGGGGCAATAGTACTGATTACTAGCACCATTTTTCACTGGTAGAATGATTTTGCTGATATCTCATTTCTGAGGGTTATGAAGGCATAAAGATTACATCTGTTGCTGGTGTCCCAAAGCCATTGAGACCCATATGTTGTTATTCTCTTTAAAAAAATTGTCTCAGAGTCACTAGTGTCTTCTGTGAAAAGCAAAGATGAAAAGGGGTGGAGGATGGATATCATGTGACCTGAGGACTCTGCCTGTGCCACAAGCCATGACCTGTATGAGCCTCCATTGCAGTCCAGTCATAGAGCACAGGTGAACCTGATGCAAGGGAGGAACTTCAGACGATTGCATATTAATATTTCCCAGTACAATGATGATCTGATGGCAACCCCAATGTATCAGAATACAACTATTGACCTTCCAGTAATTAACCCATCCCAGAAAAGGTAGTGGCACAACAATGGTAAGTAACATTGTTAACTGCTATTCATTCCGCTGTAGAGCTAGGCTGGAGGATCATGGGGAGCAGTTTGTTTAGGTACAGAGAGATGTCCCTTGAATCCTCCTGAGGCATCTCAGTTAAAATTTCATGGAGGTACTCAGTGACCAAACCTCTTCTGAAAGTTTCTAGGAAAGGAAGGCTTATTTCTTCTTCAGCTGTAGAATACTTTCTTATACCAAACAGTGATGACTTGGGGCAGGCATCACAGCAGTAAACAGGCTAGCTGCATACAGGCCGGCTCAGTGTCTGGACACCACCAGTTACTATGCTCTCTCTCTGCCTTTATTATCCTCAGGAGTGCGATATCACCCTAAATGACCACTGTTAGTAGAAAATGGTGCCATTCTGTGCTATTGCTCTATACCAGGCTTGTCCAACCTGTGGCCCACAGGCTGGACTCTGTCTCACCAAGGACTTTCATCCAGCCCATGGAGTGCTGCCACAAGAGCCTGGGAGCTGGGGCTGTCTGGGGCCATTTTCAATTTTCAGCCTTCTGCACAGCTGCATGGAGGCATGGCCTGGCTGGAGAGCTGTAAAGGGGCTGGATTCAGCCCCTTTCAGACGAGCAGGGGGCAGGTGAAGGGGGAGTGCCTGAGCAGTTTAAAATCTCCCACCTGTTGTTTCCACCATCCATGAGTTCAGGTGAAGCATTTGGTTGATTATTGATAGATTCTAGTGGCTGGATTTCCCATTTGAGCTCAGAAAGGCAAGATCGCAGGAGAAAGGGAAGTAGCAGGAGGAATGGAAGGTGATGAGGGGTGGGAGGGAGAGCAGAGCCAGGAGGGAGTTGGGGGGGAGGAAAGTGAGCTTGTGGTATGCCAGGTTAGGGTGAAGATAAAAGACCCAGCAGGTTCGTGTCAAGAGCTAACTCAGCTGAGCTAGCCAGCTGTGGCAATGTGCTCCGTTAGGAAATTGTGGAGGGGGGTGTCCAGAGCTGGGCAAGCAAGCAGCATGCTTGGGTGGGTGCAGGACTGTAACTAGGGTGGAGTGGGTGTGGCAAAGCCCCAGGTGCTGAATTTCAGAGAGCGCCCTGCGGATGGCTGGCAGCAACAGACACAGCCCTTACCTGGCCCCGGAGGCAGTGGCATTGCTGGGGGTGGTCCAGGGGCCTCAGCACCCCTGAAACTCAGGGCCAGCCCCTGAGTAGCCCCTCTAAACTGTGCAGCAGTGCATCATCATGCCCCCATGCAGGGAACACTGCCCAGACAGTGGGCACCAGCAGCCACAGCCTTTACCTGGCTGGAAGACACAGTCTTCTGGCTGGGAGGGAGCTGTCCCAGGCTGGGCCTGGGAGTTTCTATAACTTCCATCCTGGCATGACCCTACTCTGAGCATGCTCAGAGCAGGGTCATGCTGGGAGCCTTGGTCGGTGCTGTGGCCCCACTCTCCCTCCGGCGGCCAGATAAGGGAGCTGGGGTGTAAGTCTGGGGGCAGCCACGCTGGCCCAGTGGGGAAAGGGTGCAGGGCAGTGGGTCAGACTGGGACAGTGGGGCCACCAGCAGGACTGGGGGGTTAAGGAAGGGCTGAGGGGGATACCAGGAGGGTCATGAAGGGCTTGGGGATCCAGCGTGGGGGGAGGAAGGGAATGGATCGGGGCTCTGCCAGCTGATGGGGACCTGCCCCCCCCCAGTTATTACGTGTAGCAACGCCCCTGCCCAGAGGTACATTCCTCTTCAGGCATCAGGCTGGGGCTGGGGCTGGATCCCTCCAGCCTGCCGGCAGTGATGGGAGCTTCCCACCACATTTGGCCATGGCCAGGGACAGATCTGGATCCCCCCAACCTGTTGGCAATGGCAGAAGCTTCCCACCACCTCTGGTGGAGGCTGGGGATGGATTCAGATTCCCCTGGCCTGCTGGCGGTGGTGAGAGCTTTCTACCACCTCTGGCAGTGGCTGGGAACAAATCTGGATCCTCCCAGCCTGCTGGCTGTCGCAGGATCCCCAAGTCCAAGCATCAGTGCCCCAAGTGCCCTGCAGCGTCAGCAGTCTGGTCTGGCCCCAGCTCAAGCTGGGGCTCCAGGGCTGGCCTGCCTGTGGCAGTGGCTATTTTAACTGTCCCCATCCCTGGTTGAGGATTTGGGGCCAGGCTGCCCATGGCGGCAGCTGCCTTACCCAGCCCTGTCCCTAGCTGGGGATGCAGGGCTGAACTGCTGGCTGGCAGTGGCAGGAACCCAATCTGGGCCCTGCCTGGGGCTCTGGGACCAGATCGGGCCCAGGCCCCAAACTGGGCCCAGGAGATGGGTCTTTTTTCAAAGCAGTGTCGCAACCAAAACTGTTTTTTTGATAACTGAAGCAATACCCAAGGGAGGTAAATCATTGTCTGATGGGGAGTTTGTGAAAGAGTGCTTGGGCATATTTACATTCATAGCACGTCTTGACAAAAGGCTGATGTTCAATACATGTAGCCTTTCACATCAGATCATTGCTAGCAGAGTAAATGATCCATCATCCAACATTCAAACTTCTCTGACTGAAAGACAGATTACATTTGCAGTTTAGGAATCAATGAAAGCATAGATGTGAGTGATACAGCTCAACTGGCAATCTTTATATGGGGAGTCACTGAAGTGCTCACAATCATTGAGGAATTGCTTGACATACATCCATGAAAGGCACAACAACAGGGCAAGACATTTCTGATGAAGTAAAACGTGTCTTGTTGAAATTCAATCTTCCAGAGGACAAACTTTGTGGGGTAACAACTGATGGGACCCCAGCAATGACAGGGAAGCACAATGGATTCATTAGTCTCTTGCTCAAATAAGCACCTCATGAAGTCATCATACATAACTGCATCATTCACCATGAGCTGTGTGCAAAGACCCTGAAGATGAAACATGACCAAAAATGTTGTTTCTGCAGTCAATTTCATGAGGTCCAGGCAGCTCAATCACAGGCAGTTCCAAGCCTTTCTTACAGAGGTTGGATCAGACCATGGTGATATCATTTACTTAGCAATGTTTGCTGGCTCAGCAGGGTGGCCACACTTGCCAGATTCTGATTATTGCTTGACAAAATAAAAACTTTCATGACAAAAAAAGGAAAAGATGTGAGCTTCATGTACGTTGATCAGTGTTTGAATGACTTGGCATTCCTAGTTGACATCACCAAATATCTTGCAGACTTGAATGTGAAACTACAAGGAAGTGATCAATTCATCAACAAACTGTATGATCATGTCCAAGCATTCATTCAAAAATTAGAATTGATCCAGAAACAGTTAGCCATGAAGAAAGTTGTTCATTTTACAATACTAGCAGCAAGGTACAATGAGGCAGTGAGCCATGAAAAGTATTTTACACTGATTGGCAGCCTGAGGGATGAATTCAACCGAAGATTTGCAGATTTCTGGAAACACTCTGATGAAATGAACCTGTTTGCAGATCCATTTGGAATAGAGGCCACTGATGTTTATGATGAGTTCCAACTGGAACTAATTGAAATCCAAAATGACAGAAACATCATCAGAGCTTTTGCAGAGAATGACCTTCTGACATTTTATAGTAAATTTGTTCCCCCAGAGTCTTATTGGGTATGTCTATATTACAGAGCTGAGTTAAGTTGACTAGTGGCTAGCACCTCTGCTTAATATGTAGAAAGTCCTGGGGTCAAGCCCCAGGGGGTTGAACTCCGTGATCTCATGAGGTCCCTTCCAACCTTATCATTCTATTCTATAGACCTTATTAAATCAAATTAGTGAGGCCACACTGCATTAAGTTGACTTAAATAGCCCCACTGCACTAAGTTGACTTTAACGGCCACGTTGTGTTAAGTCGACTTAATAAAGTTCACTTAATCCTTAAAGTCAACTTTAAGGGGAAGAGTTATTAAGTTGACTTAAGGAAGCCCTTAAGTTGACTTAATGAATTCCAAATGTGGCCAGGGCTTTGCTTAACTCAACTTAAGCCTCAAGTCAACTTAAGCCTTAGCTGTAGACATACCCATCTAGAGCTATCAAACATTCTTGTTGATTCATTGTGCTGTTTGGCAGCACACATTGCTGTGAACAGCTTTTTTTCAAGAATGAAAATCATCAAAACGAAATCAAGGTCCCTCCTGACAGATGGACATCTATCTGGAATACTCTGTATTGCCACCTCGTGTGTGGGCAGATATTGACAATTTGTGCAAGCAAAATCAATGCCAAATATCACACTAATTATTTTATTTAAGTTTATTAATATAATCGATTTGTGTGTCTTATCTATCAAAAACTTTCTTACTGTCCCACTGACTAAGAAAAGAATTGCCATGTGGCCCCTCACCCTAAAAGTTTGGACACCTCTGGTCTATACTTACAATTCATGTAACCAAAGATGTAGTTCCTGGCTTCCTTCACCTCTGGCAATCCATGCTTTCCATGGCTGGCACTGTGAGTGATGCCATGCACAAGCACTCCAAAACTGAAGTGTTAATAAGCATATCTGATTTATAACTTCAGGGTTGCAAAAGAAGGGAATTCTGAATTTTAACTTTCTCTTTCTGTTGGCACTATAATGACAGTAGCAACTTTGTGTGTATTATCTGTAATGGCAGCCTTTGCAGCCTTGAGAAGTTCCCTCTCTATACCTGTGGAATGCCTGAGCCAGCTACAGAGGAGAAAGAAGAGGTGTTGGGATAACAAGTTTAATGAGATTCTGCAATGCAGAGCTGCATCAGGGTGTGAGGAAATGATCTGGAGCATGCATAATGCAGACAGATGGAGAAAGAAAGAGCAGACAGGAGAAAAGGCCAGGAATCCCTGCAGGAAAAGGAAAGGGGGAATACACCAGGACATAATTGGGCTTTTTTGGCAATAAATACAGACACCAAAGCTTCTTGTGGCCCTTACAAGTTCAACTATGAGAGCCTCAACTCCCTTTTCAGTCCTTGGAGCAAGTCCCTGCCCCCCCCGACCTCAATATTCTGTATGGCATCAGGAGACTCACCTCTTGCCACTGCATGCTAGGAGACATTAAGGACAACCACAACATCACATCCACTGACCTGTGAAAGTAACAGTTATAAGCATAGGTAAAATGCATAAGAAAATTCTTCCCCATGTTAAAATCTGTTTAATTAATTTATTAAATTTTTAAATTGTACTTTTTTATTTGTATTGATTTTTTTTTACTGAATATAATTATTTTATTTGGAAAACTATTTATCTCTATTTGTTCATGGCTTATGCTGCAGTTTGCCTAGAAGAAGTAGCAACCATTCATTTATTATTGTATAATGTGATTCAGCTCCTAGGATCAGTGAAAAGAAGCACATTGTAATGACTGTACATGTTCAGCAAGCACCAGAAAATGAATAGGTATGTCTGTAGTGTTATATTCACGCCCGTACACCAAGCACCACACAATTCATAACAGGTCTCAAAGCAGCAGGCTACGCAGAATACTGTACACCACAATGCATTACTGTGTCTTATTGTTAAAGTGCTCGTTCAAAGCCTCCCTGAGTTGTACAGCTCCATGCTGAGCTCTTCTAATAGCCCTTATGCCTGGCTGTTCAAACTCAGCAGACAGCTGCTCCACCTCCTCACCCCACTTTAGCAAATTCCACCTCCCTTTGAATCACAGATATTATGCAGGACACAGCAGGTGACTATAACATTTGGCCTTTTTTTCCACTGAGATCCAATCTTGTGAGTAAACAATGTGAGTAATTATGAGTAAACATCTTTTCAATTTACCAACCCCCCCCCCCAATCATTCTATGCCTGCTGAGCCAGTTAGTTGAATCTTTCCTTGGTGTTATCCAAGTAGCCAGTTTACAGCTTCATGAACAAGGGGTGGGTTGTGTCCCCTGGGATCACTAATGGCATTTCAACATTGCCAATGGTATCTAACAGTCAAGAAAAAAAAATCTTGCTCGTAGCTTTCTGAACATTCTGTGTTTTTAAAGACGTGAGTTTTCAAGGCTGTTTCCCCATTCTGATACTTAGAGTGCACAAAGTGGAGGCCTGCAAAAGGCCTTAACGACTACTGATCCTAAAGCCTTGTCTTAAATCTTTCCAAGGTTACCAATTTCCTGGTCTTAGAGTGGTATTGCTGTCACCACCCAAATGCAAAACTGCTTTAAAACCCCAGGAAGGCACACTTGGAAATTCATTTGTGTGAGGTACCCTCAGTCACCTTTATTCTTCCGTCAGGAGAGAAACTGAACCCGAGCTTTGTCACATGAACTTTCATGGGAGAAAATCCCACTTCGTCAGATGCTTTGAAGAGAGGGGAATTACAGAATGGGATGAAAATAAATGCAAGGGAGTGTAAGACATGGGATCAGGTCATACTGCAACAGCAAATCAGAGCATTTGTAAAGATTCAGACTCCGGGAAACAGCACATGGAGCGAGGGTTAAGTCAAATTACCTGTTATAATGGAAAAAGAATCCATTGTCACAATTCAGTCCTGCTTTCACACAATGCAACAAACCACACTGCCAACTGTGTCCACATATCTGCACAAAAGACACCATCACAGGACCTAATCAAGCCAGCCACTCCATCAAAGGGTCATTCACCTGCTCATCCACTGATGTGATTTATGCCATCATGTGCTGGAAATGCCCTCATACGTCACACATTGGACAAACAGAAGAGTCCCTATGCAGAAGAATAAATGGGCACAAAACTGACCTCAGAAATCACAGCACAAAAAAAAAAAACCCCAAAAAAACAGTTGCTGAGCACTTCCATCTTCCTAATCACTCCATTGATGATTTGTTAATGATGGTCCTCAAGAAAATCAATGGCATATCAAGACTTCAAAGAGAAACAACCAAAATTGAATTAATATGCAGATTAGATTGTGTGGAAGCAGGACTGAATCGTGACTATGGATTCTTTTCCCATTATAAGAAGTAATTTGACTTCACCCTCCCTCTATGTGCTGTTTCCTAGAGCAGAGGCCCCCAACCTTTTCAAGGCCGCGGGCCTCCTTTACAGGGGGAAGGATGTCCACGGACTTATGGGTAGAGGAGGTGCTGCTGCCTCTGAGCGGTAAATGTAGCCGGTGTGGGGGCAGAATGTGGCCCGCTGCTCCCTGCGGCCCTGGTCCCCCTCTCCCAGGTCAGGAACTGCCATGGCCATGGCCCCTCTGGGCTGGGAGCCACCATGGCCATGGCCCCCTTCCTCCAGGCCACTGTGGCCATGGCCCCTTTCCCTGGACTTGGAGGCACCGCAGCCATGGCCCAAGAGACCCAAGAGAACCAAAACAAAGAAATACCCTTGAATATATTCTCTGTTCTACTCACACATGATCAGCTATAGATTTAATCCTTTTTTAGACATGGACATCACTGGATCCTCCACGCCGGGCTCCCTGGCTGCCTCCTGGACCCTCCAGAAGCAATGCTGCCACCAAAAAGGAAATAGGTAGGGCTGCTGCTCCAATTCAAAAACCATTACTCTGTTTCCATTGGGTTTTCTGGGTCTCTCTGGCTATGTCTACACTGAGCATTTCAATTCGAATTACTGAATTTGAATTGACCGATTCGAATCTAATTCAAATTCAGTCAATTCGAATTGACATGGCCACACTAGAAAATCCAATTTGAATTGGCATGTCCATGAACAGGTCTTGTTAGCTCGAATTCAGTAGGGGATGCTATTGTACAGGGAAAAATCAAGCTGTGGCTAATTCAAACTAACAGTGATTTTGAATTGACATGGCCACACTATGTTAATTTGAATTACGTACTTCGAATTGACCCTGACTTCAATGGAAAAGCAGGATTGACCAATTTGAACTCTGCTTTCCTCAATTCAAACTGAGGAGTGCCTCAGTTCGAACTGAGGAAAGCGGGCATGCCCATACACTTATTTGAATTTGAATTGATGACAATCAATTCAAATTCACATGTAAGTGTAGACATAACCTCTAGGACTCACTGTCTATGGTGTTAGTCCCTTCCCACCCCTAAGGTTACTTCACAAGCATCATGCGTCTTCCCTGAGCAGCCAACACTGATGCCAGGGAAACATCCCCAATGAATAACCAATGCTTGTATAACCATAGAAAAGTAGCCATTTCTGTTGATGTACTCTGTGATAAGGTGCCAAAATTGGGATATTTGTTACATCTACTGCTCCACTACAGAGTGGGAACCAGTGTTCCCTCTAACAGCCACCGGCAGCTGAACAACTCCTGTTGCTCGCTGCGCGGGGTCCCCCACCCCCCCGCGCGGGCCCGATCCTGGCACCCCGCCCTCACGGGCCCGATCCTGGCAGCACCCCTCTCACTCCCCTGCTTACCTTGCATGGCCCTCACAGCTCCTGGGCCAGAGAAGCACTAACGGAGCATGCTCAGATATTCTGGGCATGCTCCGTTAGAGCTTCTCTGGGCGGGAGTTTTCAAAACTCCCAGCCGCAGAGGAGCTCTATGCAGGGACTCTGGCTGCCGGCCGTTTGCGGCCGGCAGCCTTCCCTGTGCGGGGGGCTGTGATGGGCTGTGAAGGGCTGCGCGGCCACATGGCCGCGCAGCTTAGAGGGAACATTGGTGGGAACCCCAATGTTGCAAATCCATTCACTATGGCTCTGTTCAGACGAGAGTTTTATTTCGAAACAACAGCCATTGTTTCGAAATAAAATTTCTCATGTCCAGATGACGTACCATTATTTCGAAACAACAGGACCCGTTGTTTCGAAATAATGGTCATTATTTCAAAACCGTTAAACCTGCCTTGACATCGAATTAGATGTTGTTTCAAAACGGCTGTTTCGAAACAGCGGCATTTGGACATGTTGTTTTGAAACAGCCTTTTTGAAACAACGCATCCAAATGGCTGTTTCAAAACAACGGGTCTGAAAACCCATTGTTTCGAAGCAACGCTATTTTGAAAGTGGCTTGAGCTGACCTTCCTGCTCCCAGGGTGCCCACGGGCAGGAAGTGCCCAGCAGCCTGCTCCCACATGCTGCCAGCCTCAGCCTGAGCACAGCGAGGATGGCAGACACCAGAGGCGCTCGCGCACCGGGCTGACGCCGGGGGTTCGTATGAACCACAGAGGGGACCCTTGACCTCATCAGGATCTGGTCTGGGAAGGACATCAGGGCACGGTTCCAGGCGCGGCACCAGAATGTCAATGTCTATTCAGACACCGCCCAGGCCCTGGCGCAGGAGGGCTTCGAGTGCACCACCGAGCAGGTGCACTCAAAAGTCAAGGGCCTGCGCCAGGACTATGCCCAGGCAAGGGATGCAAGGCTCCTCCATGGGGCAGCAGCTGTCACCAGCTGCCCTTTCTATGAGGAGCTGGATGCATTCCTGAGCCAGGAGCCAGGTGCCCCGCCCCAGCATGTGCAGGACTCCAGCAAGCTGCGCACCCACCCCACATCACTAGAGCCGAAGCAGACTGCCTTGGAGCACAAGGAACCCCTCGAGGTAGGTGATACCAGCTGGCCCAGCTCAGCTCCTCCTGCGAACCCAGAGCTGCTTCCAGAAGGGGAACTCCAGCCCACCAGCCCTGAGGAGGAAGCAGAGGAGGAGAAGACAGCTGATGAGGAGGGGACATCACACTGGACATCAGACATCGCAGTTGGTAAGTGTCCCCCCTTCCCCCCAGGCAGGGAGGCCCAGGAGTGCAGGGACCAGGTCCTGAGGGGGGCATGGCCCTGGGACAATGGGGCTCGGGCCAGGGGGTTGGGGTGCACAGGCTCTCCCATGGATGTAGTTTGCAGAGGCCATGTGGAGACAGGGTCCCATGCCCAAGAAGGATGGGGGCCCTCAGCACGGGGGGGTGGGGTGGGAATTGGCAGGCGTGGCAGCATGCAGGGCAGAGAGCCTCCAGTCAGCACTGCTGTCACATGGCCTCGGGAGACTGCCTGGGCCACATGCTGCCAAGGACAGCTCAGTACTGTGGGCCACGAGGACATGTGCCCCCTTAGTGCAGTGTACACAGCACATAACTGGGAATCCTGTTGGCAGTCAGGGCAGGGGTTTGCAGCTCACAGGCTGCACATACCAAGGCAGATAGGCTGACACTTAACTGTTCTCCCTTCTGCCCTGCAGCTCGTCCCCCCACATGCCGGCCTTCTGCCCTGGGCCTGCCGACCACTGCACGGCCCAGGAGAAGAGCCTGCCTGAGCCGGGATGACATACTGGCTGGCATGCTGGAGCTCAGCCAGCAGTCCAATGAGTCAACCCGGGCCTGGCACGTCGAGCAGGCCAGCCGCCAGGTTGTCTCTATCCGGCAGCTCCAGCATGCCACTGATGCTGAAGACCACTTTGTGGCAGCCCTGGAGCTGCAGGCTGTGGTGATGGAGCGCCAGGCGATGGCGCTCGAACGGCAGGCAACCTCCATTGACCGCCAGGCAACTACCCTTAACCGCCAGCCGGCTGCCCTTGAGCAGCAAGGAATGGTGCTGGAAACTCTGAAAACTGCGGTCCAGTGTATTGGGGATCACCTTTCCTCTCAGCAGGAGAAGGACCCTGTCCCTCCCAGGGACCCAGCTGCCCCTCGCTGCCGGGGCCCCCGGACCCAGGGTGGCTTTGCAGAAGGCAGTGGGACTGTGGACCCTGCCCCAGGGGTGGCTCCCCCCTAATATGCTCCTCCAGTTGTGCCCAAAACGCCACCCCACATCCCCCGTCCCAGTTCTGTGCCCCCATCCCACATCCCCCGTCCCAGTTCTGTGCACCCATCCCATGTCCCAGTTCTGTGCCCACAGTTGTGCTCCCACTCGACCCTTCCTGCCTCCCCAGCTCCACCTTCCCCAACCCCCTTGTTCATGTAAATAAATCCAGTTCACCCACATTATAAGTTGTTGTTGAGTGTTTTATTGGGTTGGATGCAGGGTGTGGGTGGGTTGGGTGGCGGCTGGCTGGGGCAGAAAGGGGGAGTGGGTGGTGTGGTGGGGCTCACCTGGCGATGTGTGTGGCATCAACTATTCCCCCAGACATTGGAAAACCCTGGGCAGTAAGGCCGGTGATGATGTCCTGCAGCACTCCCAGGGTGATGAGGCGTAGCCGCAGGACCAGCTGATGCCGTGGGTGACCTGAAGCGGCAGTTCCCTGACGGTGGACGTCCCGAAGCTGACGAGATGGGCAATGGATGTGTGGGACTTGGGAGTGGCCATTTCCCAGAGAGTGATGGCCACACTCTTGTCCACAGGGATGCCTGCCCTCATCACCGTGTGCCCTTGGCGTAGGACTGGAGTGAGCTTGGCGATGAGCAGTGATGGTCTCCCTGCTAACCTGAGGTTCCTCCTCCAGGCTTGTTGCTCCAGGTTCACTGGACAACCCATTTCCGCCACCCTGTGCTGGTGCCCAGCGCCCAGTGCCCAGATGGGCTTTGGCACAGAAGGGGGATGGGGAGCTATTGCTGCTGTGAGGGCCACTGAGACGGTGGTCTGAGACTCAGCCCTGGGCTCATTGGGCTCAGGGAAGAGTGTGTCCCACAGCAAGGCAGCACTCTGCAGGCTAGCAGTGGGTCTACCAAGTGCTCGAGATGGTAAGGGAACCAGGGAGCATCCCTAGCCATCTCTCTCGCAAGCGCTTGGGAGTCAAAATGGACAGGGAGGGGATGTCCTTTCATGCTTTTAGGTGATTGGCTGGCAACCTGGCTGGCAACATGGCCACCAGCATGGCCCAGTGAGCCGGCCATGTTGCCACACCTCCCGTGCTGCCCATCTCTTAAAATCAAAATAGCATGTCCACACACAGGGCATGCTATTTCGATTTGAAGGGCTTCCCTTAATTCAAATTAAAAACCTGTTAATTCGAATTAACTTATTTTGAAATAAGGTATTTTGAAATAAATCATTTAGAAATAAAAGCTTAGCTGTGAACACACCCTATGTCCTGCACATTGGTGATAGTCGAAGCTCTGTGTAGCAGGAAATGCTTAATGGCCTTGCACACTTTCATAACAATGATCCCCAAAGTGGATCTTCTAACTCCAAAATGGATTTCCCACTGAGTGGTAGCAATCTGACACTGTGAATTTCCACAGTTCAATCACTACTCACTATCTACTGTCAGTGCAGATCTCATTCTGGTGTCCCTAGGCTAGAGGACTTGAGGTAAGCTCAGCACACAAGGTCAGAAGTTCGAACATCCTAAATTCTGCAGCCACTGATTATTATGCCAAGCCTGAATTACAATGAAATCCCAGCATTCAGTGCTTGTTTCTCAGGCTCAGCTGGTACTTCACCATCTTCAGCTATTCTGTGAATACCACCAACAATCTTGACCTGGTTCTCACTATGTCCCACAGTAAATTTTCCTTCAAAAATCTTCATATTACCACTGATTAAGTTTTTCCTATGGTTCTGCAAATACCGGAGGATCTTGCATCCAGTGCTTGCAATGCTCATGACAATAGTGCAGTACAGTGCAGGTTGTATGCTTGTAAGAGATCGCACACAGTGAGAAAGGCCATCCAAGTTAATGAGATTTTTAAAATGTGAAAATTATGGGAAATAGGTGACATGGAATAGAGACCATTGCACACTGACAAATAGAGCCTTTGCTTACCTGGGGACTCATTTCTGCTTCATCATACATTACCAAAGCTTTCCAAAAGACAGTGCATTGGAGACTGCCCACTGGGATACTTAACCTATTGTGCACCTCACTGTGCATGGACAAAAGCACTCCTGGTGAGTATCTGCAATGCCGACGCAAAAAGCCAGATAGGCACGCACATAAGTGCTTTACTAACTGCAATGACTTTTATGTCAACATAACTTTTGTCAAACAAAATCTGTAGTGTAGACATGGGTGTAGGCACATGCACAACTAAGCTGATGTAAGGCAGCATACATTGATCTAATTCTGTAGTGAAAGCCAAACCTAAGGGAAAAAAAATGTTCAGGAGATTTGACAATTTTTTAAAAAAGGCATTAAGAGAACAACAGCAAACTATCCTAATGCATAGAGGAGATAGGAGGTATGGTAAGAGATCACCCTTGCCTAACTGAGAGATCTTCACTGAATTGAAACTCAAAAATAAGAGGAATTTAAAAAGTGGAAATTAGATCAAATGAGGAAGGATGAATACAACACAAACAAACAAACAAACCACAAGCATGAAAGGACAAAATTAGAAATGTCAAGGACCAAAATAAGATTAAACCAGCAAGGGACATAAAGGGTACCAGCAGGGATTAAAGTAAGGGGGAAAGCCCCAGAATGCCTTATTTTAGGCTGGCAGTGTTCTGGGGCCCACTAACATAGGGGAATGTGATGGAATTCTGTGTTCCGGGGCCCCCTAAAAATAGAAAGAATGTGCCAGAACGCAGCATTCCAGTGCGTTCCCCTAGGGCCAGCTCAGGGAAGGGGCTGTGGGCTGGGGTGAGCCCAGCCACCCCCTCCCTCCCTTTCCTGGGGCTTCCGGTAGCACCGCCCCTTTCTGCTGGGCCCAGGCAGCATGCGTGGCTCTGATCCAGTCTCGGGCCTGTTACCTTCTCATCAGCCAGCCAGCCAGTGCCACAGACTCCATCCCCCCGGCACAGCATGGCTCCTCAGTGGCACAGGTAAGGGGGCCCTGGGGGTTGGGGATAGTCAGGCTTCGGCAGGAAAGGGTGCAGGGGGAGGGCTGGGGAGGTGTGGAGGCATTGGTGGGCTGAAGGGGGTGGAGTGAAGATGAGGGAGCTGGGGTCTGGGGGGTTAGGAGGTCTGGAGTGGGGACATGGGGGCAGGCAGCTTAGGGGATGGGGATTGTGGAAGACATGGGGAAAGTGGGGTCTGATGGTGGCAGGCAATTGGGGGTTAGCAGTTGGGGTGGGGTGGCAGTAACTGGGGTGGCGGGGCAGGCATTTGTGGGGCAGTAGCAGGGGTGAGGAGGCAGGAGTTTTGGGGGGCAGTAGCTGGTGTTCATGAAGGGGGGCCTGGACTTATGTTAGGGGGGCCCAGAAATTTAGGAGGGCTTTGGGGCCCACCAAGTTATACTTTAAACCCTGGGTAACAGGAAAACTTTTTCCAGATTCATTGAAGCAAGATGAAAATCGAAGATCACATAGGCCTATTACACAATAAAGAGAGTATCATCATTCCTGAAGTGGCTTATGACAATGGGTATGTCCACATGAGGCTTTTATTTCAAAACAACACTGGTTGCTTCAAAATAAAAGTCCCTATGTCCACATGACCTTTTCTTGTTTTAAAAGGAGGAAGCATAGCACCCTGGGAGGAAATCCGCCCCCCCCCAGCACACTGGCCAGGGATCAGCACCCTCGCCAGGGTGCTGAGTGGAGTGCTGGGGGAGCGGTGGGTGCCCCAGCCGGCTTCCCCCGCCGCTTCCCCTTGCTGGGAGCAGGGAGGGGTCCGGTGCCTCAGCAAGGGGAAGTGGGGGAAGCCAGCTGGGGCACCCCTGGGGCTATGCCCCCCACCCGGGCTTGGGGGTGGGCTGCTGCCAGCCCTGCGCTAGTTGCGGGTGCTGGCTTTGCCCCCTGCCTGGGCTCAGGGGAGCTGCTGCCAGCCCCGCAGCCTGGTCAGGGGGGCTGCAGCCCCTGCGGGGTGGCTGCTCCAGGGGTGGCTCTCCCTCCTTATGGGACTGCCCTCAAGCCCGGGGGCGGGGCTGGGGGCACCATGCCCCCGGGATTCCTCAAGGCGCCCCGCTCCTGCCTGCCAGGGGTGCCCCGGCCCTGCCCCCGCCAGGCGCAGGGAGGCGCCAGGGAATCCAGGGCATGGGGAGCCCCTGGTCCTGCCCCCAGCAGGCTCCCTCAGGGAACTGATGGGCAGGATCACTTGGGAAGCTAAACTGAAGGGGAAAGGAGTCAAGAGAGTTGGTTATATTTTAAAGAAACCCTGCTAAGGGCACAGGAAGTTGCCATTCCAATTAGGAGAAAGAACAGCAAACATGTAAGGCACCCAGAATGGCTTAGCAGACAACTCTGCTCTGATCTTAAACATAAAAAGGAAGCTTCCAGGAAGTGGAAGCTTGGTCAGATGACCAAGGAGGCATATAAAGATATTGCTAGGGACTGCAGGGATAAAATCAGAAAGGCCAAAGGACAAATGGAGTTGTGGCTAGCAAGGAATGTAAAGGATAACAGGAAGGGGTTCTATAAGTATGTTAATAACAAGAAGAGGATCAGGGAAGGTGTAAGTCCCTTACTGAATGGGGCAGGCATCCTCATGACAGAGGATGAGGGAAAAGCTGAAGTGCTCAATGCTTTTTTTGCTTCAATTTTCACAGGCAGGGTCAGCTCCCAGCCCACTACCATGGGTACGGCAGATTGGAGAGAAGAAGACAGGCCCTTGGTGACGGAAAGTCAGGTTAGGGACTGCTTAAAGAAGCTGGATGTGCACAAGTCCATGGGGCCAGCCAAACTGCATCCAAGGGTGCTAAGCGAATTGGCTGATGAGATATCAGCACCGCTGTCCTTTCAAAACTCATGGGCTGTGTTCTCACACAGCCGGTTATTTCGATATGGTTGTTTTGCAACAACCGTATATCGAAATAATGCTTATTTCGCAACAACTTATTTCGAATTAACAAAATGTTAATTCGAAATAAGGAAAAAAGGCGGGAAACGAAATAGCAGGTTCACACTGTGAACTTGCTATTTCACTTCTGCAGGGGGCTGAAGGCACCCCCGGCGTTCAGCGCTGCCCAGCGCTGAACC